>CM067299.1:86698622-87447816 GCA_034231615.1 Meghimatium bilineatum
AATGGTCCAGATGTACAATTGCCTATGGGGAGATTCGAACTCGGTACTTTAGCTGTAACTGGCGCGATCTATACCACTCCGCCACAGAGGTCGACAACATTATAGACTCTCACCACAAGCTCACATACCTCAGAAAGTGATAAAAGATGATTATATCGTAGTCGAAACAATATAATTGATCAACAGTAGAAAAACATCAAAATCACTAAAATATTACAACGAAGATAATACAAAAAACTAAAGGGATTCATCATCTCTCTCCATATTTGTTCAATATACACGCCGAAAATATCGCGCGAACCCACGTTCGAGAAGACCCACATTATGAATAGTTTCAGTCTCTTAATAGCGGTGGACATGAGATTTCAGAAATTAGGTATGCAGATGACACCATCCTAACATAAAGAAGTATCACAGGCTTAGAACACATGATTATGTCAGTTTTGCATCATAAGTAGGCACAAAATATATTACTCAACGCAAAAAAGTATCCTTATCAACAGAAATGAACTCACACCAACAATATTATTGACAGAAAATAACTAGGAGATTCAGCAACTTTACAGGTTAGCCATCAACACCATAGGAGATAGATCAGTAGTGGTTAGCAATGACTCTACCAAAAAACATCATAGATGAAAAATGAATGGCAAGGGGCAAACAGAAAAATAAAGTTACAACTATTAAGAAGCTATATTTTTCCAGTGGCAACATATGGATGTGAGACGTGGGCAATGGCGTCCGCAATGGAAAAGAAAGTATCGGAATTCGAAATGAAATATTAATGAAAGGTCCTAAGAATATCATGGACAGAACGACGAATTAACGTAGAAGTCCGCAAAGACATGAACATAGGCTCTTAAAATCTATCAGATTAGCATATTTTGGACATATAAAAATACACTGGTATATATAGATTAATCATTAAGGGAAAAGTTCCAGGTAAGGAACAAAAGGCAGACCAAGACTACGATTGACACATGATATCGAAGACTTTCTGATCATGAAATTGGAAGAGTCTGGGCATCCTGTACAGAACCCAGAGGTCTACATAGTGGCAGTGAAGATAACGTTCTGTAAGAAACGTCACATAGATAGAGATAAAAGCGCTTCATAAACTAAAGATGAGTTTGTTATATGAACGAACACACACAATCGAATGGAAAATTGGGTCAAATTGTAGAAATAACAAGAACAATGAATGGTATGTAAAGCAAATTATTGGGAAATTTCTATTGTACTCAACTTGCTTGTTTGCATGGGATCACTTCGTCGGCTCAGAAAAAGACGAAAAATAATGAAGTTGAAGTACTTGAAGTTGTATCTTCGTGTATAGCAGTAAGCGATTATAAGTCGTACACTCTGGATATCATTTGAAGGTAACCTACACATTGAGAGAAGGTTAAATGGTAACTCTAGATCTGGCGTGCAATAGGCTCGATTATTGATTTCAGTTATGGAGTTCTGAACGATCTTTATAAACAATGAAGCGTAGTTTGTTTGACAGCTGACATTCTATCCGATACAATGGACAGAAAGAATTTCATAAAACGAGCATGAAACTGTTTACTTTGCGGGTGGTTCTTTAATAAGGAATAAGTTAAGGATCTTATATGTGTATGTGATATTCATATATGTTTATTTAAGATTGTATTCTATTGCCTGATTTCAGTTTAAAGGTTCCTTTATGGAAAGATGTAAACAAATTATCGATTTTTAAAACAATATGACCAAGATATGGTAGATTGATTTTCTGTGAAGTATGCGTGTGATTTTTAGTGTTATCTCATTGAAAATCACATGAAAAGTATTGTTATATATAATTAGATGAAATAATTAAGGTTCTTTTAAAATTAAGTAACCAAAAACAATAATATAATTATGGCAATGTGCAAAGATATCAGTATATTTACAAACAATCGTCTCTAATAACGAATAGTATCAGACTGGATGTGCAGATCATGAGCAAAGAACAGGATATCAAAGTGAATGTATATTAAATTGAAACGAAAATGTGGAAAAAACCACAATTTATATTATATAAACAAGCGTTGTGTATTACTAGTGCATTGTTTCTGCAAGTTTATACTTTCTTTTTCTACATAAATAATCCGCAACTTCTGGGAGTGTGTCATTTGACACAATAGCAAGTTACTACAACCACGAGCGTATTTCGAGTACATAGTGTCAGCAAGTTACTAAAACTACGAATGTATTGCAAGTACATTGTTTATACTTTCTTTTTCTACATCAATAATCCACAACTTCTTGACTTTTGTCAATTGACCCAATATAAAGTTACTAAAACCACGAGAGTATTGAAAGTACAGTGTCAGCAAGCTTATAATATGCACACTCGTGAGCAGGGAGAAGAAAGATTTAACCAAACTAACCCGCAGAAACTTTCATCAAATATTTTAAGAGCCAATTATTTAAAACATTTAAATTCAAAGGGTGCTTTACCTTGATTTCATCAGTGGTTATACCCATAAAATATGAACGGCAGCAGAAAACATATGAGGTTTTAGCAAGTATAAAATATAGTCATGTTTGGTTGATAATGACAATTCCAATGGGTTTGTTGTTGTTGTTGTTTTGTGAAACACGCTTTTTTCAACCAAGAGCATTAGTCAACCTGTCACAACGTAATCCTTTTTTCATCGCAATCCTGTCACAACGATCTCTAAAGTGAAGGTTATTGTAACTCATAGTAATTGGTCATTTAATGTGTACCCCTTGGGGTGATCTGCATTACTTTCAGCCGCGGACGTGAGTCCAATATGGTTATATTTTTTTGACCCTCAATAAAATGAAGTGATTTGGCGAATCACAACCTCCGTGGTATATTTCATTACAGTATTTTTAGAGGATACGAGTAATATTTGTTTGAGATGTGTTTTACATAACGCTATCTCACATTCATGTTTACGTGTCTTGTCCTTTATATGACACTGGCTCACAGTTCATCCTCACATGTCTTGTTCTTTATATCACACTGTCTCACAATTCATCCTCACATGTCTTGTTCTTTATATGACGCTATCTCACAGTTCATCTTAACGCGTCTTGCCCTTTGCAATTTGCTAAATAATAGTCATTATCGTATCATAGTTTCTGTATATCTCAATAACTCTCAGCTATTTCCTGTAACATGTTCTTCATTGTATATTAACTCATATATATATATATATATATGTATATTCATTTTTTGCGCTGAAGTTAGCGCAGAGGTCAGAACTCTCCAATTCTGTCTGTTCAAAGCTATTCTGTGCAGTTCTTGAATAGTATGGATATTGGTTGTTTTACTTTCTCTAAGTATTGTTCTTCTGAGTGTTTCTTTTGGTCTACCCCTTGCTCTTTTGCCTGTAGGCATCCATTCAAGAGATTGGTGGTGTATTCTGTTGGTGTCTGCGCGTAGGACATGCCCAATGTAGGACCAACGGCGTTTTCTGATATATATATATATATATATATATATATATATATATATATATATATATATATATATATATATATATATATATATATATGATATAAATAATAATATTTATAATATATATATTCAGTCATTTTTTCTAGAAAAATGTTGGTATACAGTAATTATTTAGAATAGTCTATATATCGGCGTTAATCACTCCCCCCCCTCTACGGGAAAACGCACCAACAAATGACTGTACAAGTGACGATGACCCTTGTTCCATGACTAGAATAAGGAAGCTTGGTTTGAAATGTGTCGCTAGAAAGGAGTGGTTTCGTGGGCGAGAAAGAATGATGGTGAATCAACGACGAAAAATGTTGGTATACAGTAATTATTTAGATTACTCTATATTGGCGTTAACTACTCCCCCCCCCCACCAATGATAGAAATGTGGCCTGAAAACGCAGGATACTCAAGACATCTTTCCTCAATCACACAAGCGAACCATGCAAAAAATAACATCCATCTGTCAACAAAGAACTACCCGACAGACAAGCAATACCTCCTACCATAAGGACTGATCTCTCTGACCCCTCTGCAGATAAGAACACTGCAACCCCATTCATGAAAACCATTGCCCTAGAAACAATCCACACATGCCCACACAGATATAATCCTTGTATACACTGATGGATCCTCACAAAACGCTACCACAAATGTTGGATATGGAGCTGTGATAAAATATCCGAGCACAGACCCAGAAGACTACCCAAAATTGTTTAGCTGTTTGACCCACGCGGAGTTATCTGCTCTAACTACGCAACAGAGATAATAACAATCGAGACAGCGCTGAATTGAATTATTGTGGTTCGAGAATGGACCTACTCCACCTAAAGACATTATCATCTTCTCAAGATCAGCACTCCAGGCCCTGTAGAACAAAAAGACACCCCCTGGTTGCAACATCAACATACAAATAGACCAGTTATCCACATCATGCAGTGCAGAGGTCACCCTCCAATGAATACCTGGCCGTGCCGGAGTCATTGACAACGAAATGGCTGATACACTATCTATGAGAGGTGCTAATGCCTATTAGTTCTACCCAAAAATCTTTTTTTCCCAAAGTTTAACTGTCTCAATACTAAATTCTAAATTCTATAATCTAGATTTTATAATGTACAATCCAAGCCTCAGCACGACATTTTTAAAACTGTTCAACTTCAGCATTCATAGAAGTCCACAATCCACGCTCTGGAGAAGGCAAGATCTTTTTTAAAGTATCCCTGCAGGCCAATTCCACGCGGCGTCACTTATCTTAGCTGATGCAATTGACTATTGGTCATTTTGCGCATACTTTGATTAACCAGCCAATGAAAAGCACTGGAAAGGTTGGATTAATCACGACAATTAAGTAGTTTGGGGTCGCCGCACAATATTATAATAGAAGAGAACTTTGAAGAAGGACTTGGCGCAAGCGATCGATACTAAGGAACAACTCGATACCAGATATTGCTTTGAAAGTGGGTGACAATCTTTTTTTTACTAATTGTATGGGTCGGGGTCAACTTGTGATCATTACACCTCATGGCTTCTCCTGACGAGGTATTCTAAATCGCTTTTTTAAAATTCAAAATTATAATTAAACTAGGTTGAAAGTAGAATTCCCGCCGGAGACGGATGTGTTGGGCCATTGGCACAAATAAAACGACGGCATTCCATTATCTGGACTACATCCTTCTGAGAATCTCGTAGTCATGCTACAAAAGAGATCCAGCGGGAGTTTGAAAATTAACGCTGAAGAAGAAGAAGAAAAGTAGAACCAAATAGATTGGCATTTGTGTGTTTCATGTTAGTCTTATTCGTGTATTTTTAATGGACAAATTGTTTCTTTGTCTGTTACAAACTAATGAACAGCACCAATATTTTTTTAATCCAAATAAAACAGGTATGACATGTCTTAAAACTAGAAAAATGCATTGTATGCGGTATGTATATATATATATATATATATATACTTATGTATTCCTGTCAAATATCGCAACAATCTACAAGTATGTCAACTAGTGCATTTCATCTTGAGTATTAGCTGACAATAATCTCATTGTGACATTTCATCTTGTGTATTAGCTGACAATAATCTCATTGTGACATTTCATCTTGTGTATTAGCTGACAATAATCTCATTGTGACATTTCATCTTGTGTATTAGCTGACAATAATCTCATTGTGACATTCCATCTTTTGTTTGTTAGTTAGTCGTTGGATCATGGTCATTGCACTCCGGACAAGTCCATAGGTATTCAGATCTCTCCCTGAGTGTATCCGCCATTATATGTTGACTGACGGTCTCAGTACGTCCGTTGATTGACCGTCATTCTTTCTCGCCCACGAAACCACTCCTTTCTAGCGACATCACAATTCAAACCAAGCTTCCTTATTCTAGTCATGGATCAAGAGTCATCGTCACTTGTACAGTCATTTGTTCGTGCGTTTTCCCGTAGAGCATTCAAAATGTCTGCCCGATCCAACGCTCCACCAACAGCCGTAGTAGCAGCGTGGGCGGACAACTTATCAGCTTTCTCATTACCCCGGACTCCCGCATGTCCCGGGACAAAAATAAAAGTCACTCTACGCACACAGGAATTATTCACTGCATCCAGCCACTGTTCCCGAACGTACCCCGCCCAAACTTTGACAATCATCTTTTGTACTAGCTGGAAATAATCTCGTTGTGACCATCCATCTTTTTTATTAGCTGGCAATAATCTCATTATGACATTCCATCTTTTGTATTCAGCATCATCATCATGTGACATATTCTTTCCAGAACGTAGTCTTCCAAATGGATCTATTGAATTCTCCTCGGTCTGGAGCAAGTTGTCCCGCCTCCTTTATGGACATGTGCAGGCATTCATGTATGCCTTCTGTCTACCGGCATCATGGACGGCCTTTACCTCTGTTACCATCTATCATCCCCTCCAATATCACTCCCTCCATGTCGTCATGTCTCTTAACGTGAAATATGTGTTCAGGAGCCAAAATAATATCATTGTGACATTCCATCTTTTGTATTAGCAGACAATAATCTCGTTATGCCGTTCCATCTTTTTTATTATCTGGCAATAATATCGTTGTGACATTTCCACTGACTGTATTATCTCATACTCAGTTGAATTTCAATGTCATATTTTCCCTGTTTGACATGAGAACTCAGTGATGTCTTGTTTACAAAGTAAACGGTTTTTTTCGGGACTATAAAAATTATTTCGTGAAGTTACGGAGTTACATGCTATAAGGTAAAACTCTCGGTCATTGACTTTCCACTTCGTTGATAGGGACGGATTACATATGCGGAAACCCGAGGACGCCAATCATCTTTTGCACCCTATTTGTTATTAACCTGTAACAAACTACCTTACATTAAAGCTTACCATGCTAGATATTATGTATGCAGGTAAAACTTTAGTGTCACGATCGCACGTCACACAAGTACTCCACCATGCTCATAATATACCACAAACTCATATACAGCCTATCCACCCACACTTAATAAGCGCGTCGTGCAAATTCCATCACAATCATACACACACTCACATAGCCCAACACACCAACACAAACAACCGCTACTCACAACCAATAACATGTACACGTGTAACCACATCAATACACACAACACCTACATACACTCCTACACATAGTCCCCACAAATCATTAAATCCGCATAATTTACCTGACTGGGGCTATTAAAGACTATTCTTCGCTTGTCATTAAATCCCACTTTGTCAGTCTGGTGACATGCTGGGGTTCGCTGACTGAAATCAATAACAAGTCGAAACAGAATTCTATGAAAGAGGGATAAAAGTTCCAGTGTCGGGTAACAACCCTGAACAGGAAATGGGTGGCTGGGGTAACACAGGGCAAATGTCAAAATGAACAAAATATGTGTAAGTGTTACCAAAATAAGTCGATAAAACAACATAACAACAAGAAACAGTGACAGGCGACTTTTCTATTAAAAAGCCTTCATCGGAACAAACAAAAGACCGCAGTAAACAAATCTTATATACAGACATATATGCTGGTGATAGGAAGGGGAAAAAGGGAAGAAGGATAATAGCGAGGGAGCGACGAGGAATATCGTTGTGTTATTAATGTCGTGTTTTTCGTTGGTCACTAATTATATACTTGAAGTCATCTGCCAAAAATAGGCAATAAAATAAAGTAAAGTAACCCATAGCATTTATTAATGCCGTAGGGGTGAGAGATGTTAGCGATCTCACATTTCAGAGGCTCTACAAATGAGGGCGGTAGCCTTCTCCTCTCCCTCGCAGTCTTTACTTCCCGGATAAATCCGGTACCTATTCAAGGCTGGGTCGACACGGGAGCCGTTGCGATCTGAAAAAAATTTCCGCCTCAACTTGGGAATAAACCCAGGACCACTCCTATGCGAAGTGAGTGCGCTAACCACTGCACTACGCAGGTTCCCAGAAAATAGCCAATGCCAACCAACGAAATGCACAGAAATAATCAACATCGACCTTGCAGGCCATCTGTCCACAGTTCTATTATACTGGAGTCCGGTCATGGTGTAAATCAGCGCTGAATCATATATTCTCCATGCATGATCTTCATCATCATCATCAAGTGCCGTCTCCGCAACGAAGGTTGGCTGTAACGTATCTCCAACATCTCCTGTCTCTTGTCTTGGTGGTGCACTCTGCTAGACTGTAACCTGTCCATCGTGTAATGTTACTCTCCCACTTGTATCTCTGCCTACCTCTTGCTCGCTTCCCTTTGACTTTACCCTCAAGTAAGGTCTTCAATAGGGTGTCATGTCTTTTAATGTGTCCAAAGTATTTTATTTGCCTGATCTTTATTTCTCTTAGTAGTTCTTTCTTCATATTAAGTGTCTTTAGCACCTCTTTATTTGTTTTCTTCTCTTTCCATGATGTTCTCCCTATTCTTCTATATACCTACATCTCAAAGGCATCAATTTTGTCTTCTAATTGTTTATTTAGTGTCAATGTTTCTGAGCCATACATTAATATGGAATAGATGTAGCATTTTATAATTCTCATTTTTAACCTGTTTGTAATTTGTTTAGATATTAATAATTTCCTCATGTCATTGAAGGTACTTTTAGCCATTCCTATTCTCCTTTTAACTTCTGTTTCACATCTGCCATCATTTGTGACTATGTGTCCAAGATATTGATAATGTTTTACTTGTTGTAGTTTCTCTCCCTGTATGTTTATGTTTACCTCCTGTTCTTCTGTGTCTTTGCTGATTATCATGGTTTTTGTTTTTTGAATGTTTATATCCAGTCCATATTCATTACTTGATTTATTGACTTGATCTATTAGTCTTTGTAGTTCATGTTCACTTTCTGCTAAAAGAACAGTGTCATCTGCATATCTAATGTTGTTTATTATTTTCCCATTGATCTTGAGTCCTGGTATTTCTTCTATATTTATGCATGATCTTACGAAAGGACAAAATGTCAATTATACAATTTATATTAAAAATAATGCATATGCCTATACTATTCCAACCATTGACTGTTTTTATTTGCTTCTCACTGTCTCTTTGCCACTGTGATTTGTTAATGGAGGCGGCGGTTAGTACACTGGCTACCTCGCCATGTAGTTCACTATCTACCTCGTGATGTAGTTCACTGGCTACCTCGCCATGTAGTTCACTATCTACCTCGCCATGTAGTTCACTGGCTACCTCGTGATGTAGTTCACTGGCTACCTCGTGATGTAGTTCACTGGCTACCTCGTGATGTAGTTCACTATCTACCTCGTGATGTAGTTCACTGGCTACCTCGTCATGTAGTTCACTGGCTACCTCGTGATGTAGTTCACTGGCTACCTCGCCATGTAGTTCACTGGCTACCTCGCCATGTAGTTCACTGGCTACCTCGTGATGTAGTTCACTGGCTACCTCGTGATGTAGTTCACTATCTACCTCGTGATGTAGTTCACTGGCTACCTCGCCATGTAGTTCACTGGCTACCTCGTGATGTAGTTCACTGGCTACCTCGCCATGTAGTTCACTATCTACCTCGTGATGTAGTTCACTGGCTACCTCGCCATGTAGTTCACTGGCTACCTCGTGATGTAGTTCACTATCTACCTCGTGATGTAGTTCACTATCTACCTAGTGATGTAGTTCACTGGCTACCTCGTGATGTAGTTCACTATTTACCTCGTGATGTAGTTCACTGGCTACCTCGTGATGTAGTTCACTATCTACCTCGTGATGTAGTTCACTATCTACCTCGTGATGTAGTTCACTGGCTACCTCGTGATGTAGTTCACTATCTACCTCGTGATGTAGTTCACTATCTACCTCGTGATGTAGTTCACTGGCTACCTCGTGATGTAGTTCACTATCTACCTCGTGATGTAGTTCACTGGCTACCTCGTGATGTAGTTCACTATCTACCTCGTGATGTAGTTCACTGGCTACCTCGTGATGTAGTTCACTATCTACCTCGTGATGTAGTTCACTATCTACCTCGTGATGTAGTTCACTGGCTACCTCGTGATGTAGTTCACTGGCTACCTCGTGATGTAGTTCACTGGCTACCTCGTGATGTAGTTCACTGGCTACCTCGTGATGTAGTTCACTGGCTACCTCGTGATGTAGTTCACTATCTACCTCGTGATGTAGTTCACTATCTACCTCGTGATGTAGTTCACTATCTACCTCGTGATGTAGTTCACTGGCTACCTCGTCATGTAGTTTACTGGCTACCTCGTCATGTAGTTCACTATCTACCTCGTCATGTAGTTCACTATCTACCTCGTGATGTAGTTCACTGGCTACCTCGCCATGTAGTTCACTAGCTACCTCGCCATGTAGTTCACTGGCTACCTCGTCATGTAGTTCACTGGCTACCTCGTCATGTATATCACTGGCTACCTCGCCATGTAGTTCACTGGCTACCTCGTCATGTAGTTCACTGGCTACCTCGCCATGTAGTTCACTGGCTACCTCGTCATGTAGTTCACTGGCTACCTCGCCATGTAGTTCACTGGCTACCTCGTCATGTAGTTCACTGGCTACCTCGCCATGTAGTTCACTGGCTACCTCGCCATGTAGTTCACTGGCTACCTCGTCATGTAGTTCACTGGCTACCTCGCCATGTAGTTCACTTGCTACCTCGTCATGTAGTTCACTGGCTACCTCGCCATGTAGTTCACTGGCTACCTCGTCATGTAGTTCACTGGCTACCTCGCCATGTAGTTCACTGGCTACCTCGTCATGTAGTTCACTGGCTACCTCGCCATGTAGTTCACTGGCTACCGCGTCATGTAGTTCACTGGCTACCTCGCCATGTAGTTCACTGGCTACCGCGTCATGTAGTTCACTGGCTACCTCGCCATGTAGTTCACTGGCTACCTCGCCATGTAGTTCACTGGCTACCTCGTCATGTAGTTCACTGGCTACCTCGTCATGTAGTTCACTGGCTACCTCGCCATGTAGTTCACTGGCTACATCGTCATGTAGTTCACTGGCTACCTCGTCATGTAGTTCACTGGCTACCTCGCCATGTAGTTCACTGGCTACCTCGTCATGTAGTTCACTGGCTACCTCGCCATGTAGTTCACTGGCTACCTTGTCATGTAGTTCACTGGCTACCTCGCCATGTAGTTCACTGGCTACCTCGTCATGTAGTTCACTGGCTACCTCGCCATGTAGTTCACTGGCTACCGCGTCATGTAGTTCACTGGCTACCTCGCCATGTAGTTCACTGGCTACCGCGTCATGTAGTTCACTGGCTACCTCGCCATGTAGTTCACTGGCTACCTCGCCATGTAGTTTACTGGATACCTCAAAATGTAGTTCAGGGTATAATTCTTAATAAAGTTGGTAATACTGCGATCAAAAATAACCCATAGATTAACCAACATCAGAAAATGGATTAACAAATATGTGATAGTTGAGACCGTCAGTGTTATGCTGACCAAAACAGTTGATCACAGAAAAAGGAAAGAAGAAACATCGTAATCTACTATTTATATACTTGATTTTATATAAAACTTTCGAAAATGTGTCTGAAAAGCTATTAAAAAATTGTTTACGTTATTTATTGACAGCCCAGACAATTGTGGATCTTACCTTCTATATAAACATATAGACTCGCTCTAAGTAAGAGTTGGGCTTTTTTCAAAGCATTCATACTTCTGAAATTTAACGGTTTCTGTGCATAAAAGAATGTTCTAAAGAAACCCCCCCCCCCCCACACACACACACACACACATACACACACACTATTTCACAAAGTCACACAGAGGCTTATTCGCTCGTAATTCCTAGAAATCAAACAAACAAATGTCAATTTTAAATGTGCTTTTTTCTTCCTCAATGATTCTTCAAGCTCAAGATTTAAATACGAGTCTAGTTATTTCTGCACAGTACAACAAAATAATAAACGGACATTTCGACAAGTCATTATCAAGCAACTTATTTACGTGTAACCCAATAGTTTCTTAGTCTAATGAAATTGTGCATGTATGTGATCTTCATGAGACAGGCAGGTTTAGAGAACATAATCACAACAGGCAAGATTGAAGGCACCAGAGACAGAGGGCGACAACGTGAGAAAATATTAGACAGTTTGACAACCTGGCACGGCAAAGAAACAACAACGACTTTGATACATAATACTGTGGACAGAGAGCTGTGGAGAGCCATGACCGCCTACGCCACCCGGCATAGCACCTGATGATGATGATGATATGATCTCCCTAGCCTATTGGTTAAGCCGTTTGCTTTGTGTTCAAGTGGAGGTTCGAATCCCGCTGTCGATGTTTGTTTTTTTTTTTTTTAAGAAAGTGAAGGTTTTCGGAGATCCTCAGCGAGTATCACTTGAAGAAACAGTCACGTGCTATAACTGGTACTGTCGGCAGGCGTTTTCCTGCTTCCTGAGATGGGAGGAGTAAATATGGGGCACAAGGCTGTCCATTAATCACGTCAAAAATGAGGGGGGGGGGGCAGATGTCCGAAAACAATTTGCCAGTTTCTGACAATTGGGGAAAGGAGTGGTTTGAGAAAACATGGTATCAACAAAAAGGGTTTTTTATACAGCAACTACTTTTTGCGAATGTGACTTATTTGACAAAATTATCATTTGTTTTCACTTTTCAGCTAAATATATTTGGGGGGGGGGGGGTAAATTTGTGACATAATTACTCAGGAGGAATCTATGGGTTCGTGACAAATTGTTGACAAGTGAAAGAGGGTCAAAAATTGCCAAAAAGGTATGGCAAAGGTATTAACACAATTTATGAACAGCCCATAAACCGTGTACAATATAGTAAATCCTCTACGCCTATAGACGTGTGCCCTACTCTAGATCGATAAATGTGTTGAAGAGACTTAACAAACGTGCACACTCCACTAGATCGATTAATGTGTTGAAGAGAATCAACAAACGTGTGCACTCCACAAGATCGATAAATGTGTTGAAGAGAATAAACAAACGTGCGTACTTTACCAGATCGATAAATGTCCTTAATTACTTAACAAACGTGTGCACTCTACTAGATCGATAAATGTGTTGAAGAGAATCAACAAACGTGTGCACTCCGCTATATCGATAAATGTGTTGAAGAGAATCAACAAACGTGTGCACTCCGCTATATCGATAAAAGTGTTGAAGAGAATCAACAAACGTGTGCACTCCGCTATATCGATAAATGTGTTGAAGAGAATCAACAAACGTGTACACTCCGCTATATCGATAAATGTGTTGAAGAGAATCAACAAACGTGTACACTCCGCTATATCGATAAATGTGTTGAAGAGAATCAACAAACGTGTACACTCCGCTATATCGATAAATGTGTTGAAGAGAATCAACAAACGTGTACACTCCGCTATATCGATAAATGTGTTGAAGAGAATCAACAAACGTGTGCACTCCGCTATATCGATAAAAGTGTTGAAGAGAATCAACAAACGTGTGCACTCCGCTATATCGATAAATGTGTTGAAGAGAATCAACAAACGTGTACACTCCGCTATATCGATAAATGTGTTGAAGAGAATCAACAAACGTGTACACTCCGCTATATCGATAAATGTGTTGAAGAGAATCAACAAACGTGTACACTCCGCTATATCGATAAATGTGTTGAAGAGAATCAACAAACGTGTACACTCCACTAGATCCTTAATGTGTTGAAAACACTTAACAAAACATGCCGTTACGCACATGCATCTATATTTTAGGCGTCTTTGTGACCTAATACATTTTGGTTGTGCGTCATATAGCCTAGTTGTATATTGTCCTCTGGTTGAAAAGGCGTATCTCTCCAAAGGAGAGAGATAAACTCATCACCTACCAACGAACTTGTAGGGCGCGTGTTCGAATGTCTTGAACGTCGGTCTCGTAACCGTGATGTCTGATGTCTCTGGTTTAAACCACCGGTTGGAACAGGATTTTATATTCCGGAGTTACAACATAAATCCAGCATGTACATGGCGTGGCTATGGCAATGAGATCTTTATTATTTCCACTGCATGTAAAAATCCAACCTGCTCTTAACAAGAAACATGCAGAAACGAAAGGTTTAAACAAAACGTTGTTTAGTAAAGTGAAAGATTAAACGACATATGTTTTACTGATACGTGTCTTTCAGAAAATCTAGCGATATGTGTATTTCCGTTTAAGGATATGCGTATTTCAGTCAGTCTCACCGTATGTGTTTTTTTTTCCAGAAAGTATAACGGTATGTGTATTTGAGACAGTCATACGATATGTGTATTCAGATAGTCATTATGTGTGTGTGTATTTTTGATAGTCTAACGATATGTGTATGTATTTCAGATAGTCTAACGATATGTGTATGTATTTCAGATAGTCTGACGATATGTGTATTTCGAATTGTCCAAATACATGTGTATGTATTTCAGATAGTCTAACGATATGTGTATGTATTTCAGATAGTCTAACGATATGTGTATGTATTTCAGATAGTCTAACGATATGTGTATGTATTTCAGATAGTCTAACGATATGTGTATGTATTTCAGATAGTCTAATGATATGTGTATGTATTTCGAATTGTCCAAATACATGTGTATGTATTTCAGATAGTCTGACGATATGTGTATGTATTTCAGATAGTCCAACGATATGTGTATGTATTGCAGATAGTCTAACGATATGTGTATGTATTTCGAATTGTCCAAATACATGTGTATGTATTTCAGATAGTCTAATAATATGTGTATGTATTTCAGATAGTCTAACGATATGTGTATGTATTTCAAATAGTCTAACGATATGTGTATGTATTTCAGATAGTCTAACGATATGTGTATGTATTTCAGATAGTCTAATGATATGCGTATGTATTTCAGATAGTCTAACTATATGTGTATGTATTTCAGATAGTCTAACGATATGTGTATGTATTTCAGATAGTCTAACGATATTTATATGTATTTCAGATAGTCTAACGATATGTGTATGTATTTCAGATAGTCTGACCATATGTGTATGTATTTCAGATAGTCTGACGATATGTGTATGTATTTCAGATAGTCTAACTATATGTGTATGTATTTCAGTTAGTCTGACGATATGTGTATGTATTTCAGATAGTCTGACGATATGTGTATGTATTTCAGATAGTCTGACGATATGTGTATGTATTTCAGTTAGTCTGACGATATGTGTATGTATTTCAGATAGTCTGACGATATGTGTATGTATTTCAGATAGTCTGACGATATGTGTATGCATTTCAGATAGTCTAACGATATGTGTATTTCAGGCAGTCTAAAGATGCATATACTTCATTTTGCTAACTGATACCTGTGTTACAGAAAAATCTAACGATGTTATATTACAGAAAGTCAGAAAGTTATTTTTCAGAAATATACGTGAATTTCACAAAATCTAATAATACATTTGCTTAAGTCTAAAGATGCATGTATCAGATAGTCTAACAATACGTGTGTTTTAGATGCGTATATTTCAGTCATTCTAATGACTCGTGTATTTCAGATAGTATAACGAAAGGTCGCTTTGAAATAGTCTAACGAAACGTGTATTTCAGTTAGTCTACTGATAAGTGTGCTCCAGATATTCTTATGACATGCGTGTTCTGTACTATTGATGTATTATAGAGATGATTACGGCATGTGTGTGTCATATAAAGAAAAATGTGTTGCAGACTGTACACGTGTTACAGATCAGCTATATACATTTGTGATTCAGAAGTCTAATGACAAATTGTAATAGTCTATCATCACTTATGTTTCAATGTGAACCAGCGACATATATGTTCCACACCTTAAATTATGTGTGTGTGCCCTTATAATCGTATTACCTGCGGGTTACCTTATTTATAACCTGACATTTACATACCTGTATTGTAAATCTGTCCACCGTAGCTGTATTGTCCACAATCAAATCCTGTTTTCCCTTCGCTTTGAAATTCTTTTACCGATATGAGAGACATGAATTCCAATACCTTGTAATAGACATTTTATCTTGTTGACACTGTGTAAGAAATAAAAGAATCCCGTATATAGACCAGCCAGCAGATCACAGTAACAGATAAGCAGACACATTTTCAATGTTTTAAAAAACAATGTTTTTCTGCAAGACAAGCAGAAAGGCTATAATTTGTTTTCATTTATTCTTTCTTTTTGCATTACGTTTGGAGTCCCCTCAAAAATTAAAGAACTAAAAATAACTTGATTAATATGACCTTTTTTCTGATGATTCTAGTTAGCACATTCTTGTACAATGATTTTCTTTTTATTATGTGCATTGTTGGATACGACGCTCCTGTATTACCTGGATCCGAAATGGGAGTACATAATAATTACAGTATAAACCGTCACGCATGTCGTAAGATGAGAATAAGGAGGGTTAGGTTAGCTACCCAATTCCGTTTACAATTAAGGTGAGCCAAAAAGTTTAGTTCATGTTAAAAATGTCAATATGTACAGATATCGTATTCCAGTTGTAAACCATGGTACAGTGCATCGACGGACTAATTACTGCTAACCGGCAGTAGTATTCTTCTTCTTCGTCTGCGTTCGTTCTCAAACTCCGGCAGATTAGCAGGATGTAGTCCGGAGAACGGAATGCGTTGTGCCATATTTTACAGCATTGCTACGATATCTGCGCCTTTCGGCCTGACACATCCGACTTCAGCATGGCTTTGGGTCACTGACCCTATATGGGATGGGACAGCCAACTCCATCCCATAACCTCCTTAATCGCCTTTTACGATATGCGTGGAAGGTAATAGTGTTGCTATTATTTGCTCCCCTTTCGGACCCCGGCAACACACGGGCGGGAAGTAGTATAAGAATCAAGGCAGGAAAGGCGATACTTCAGCACAGTGAGAGAAAATGGGAATAATTAATTCAAGGTAATCGTCCATGCAATAAGAATCAATGAGGAAACATTAACATGAACTGTCTGACGAGAAATCACACAATAGACTAAACAAATATATTGAACATACAGAAACATGAACTATCTGACAAGACATCACACAATATATTAAACATGAACTGTCTGACAAGACATCACACAATATATTAAACATGAATTGTCTGACAAGACATCACACAATATATTAAACATGAACTATCTGACAAGACATCACACAATATACTAAACTTGAACTGTCTGTAAAATATACAATAATGATACTATGTTTATTTGTTCAATACGGGATTCTACTAGATAGACTGAGACTTGCCGCTTTTAACTTAAGACCATGTGCTATTTTGGTTATATTAGGGCGTTCTGCCTTTTTTCTTTGTGTGATAAAAAATACAAGAAAGAAGATTTGATAACTAAGATTTAGGCAAGGATATCACTCATTTGGGGGTTGCCCATAAATGACGTATAACAATTAGGGGAAGGGAGTCTGAAAAATTTTGACAGTAATTGACATGGTGGAGGGGGAATTGCTTGTGTGTGTATTTTTCAAATAGCTATAAATAGCTTTACAAATAGGTTTACAAATAGCTGCAATCGTGAATCTTTGCACATACTTGTATCTATAGACCCATGACATTTTTCCCACTGGACATTTGCCTGGATGTTTTCTTGACATTTTTTATGTGGCAAAAATGACTTAACCTATAACATTAATGTACGAGAATTTTTTTTAATTATTCGGATTTAGAGACTCCAAGTAGCTCATACTTTTAACTGAGAGAATTACCGGAAAGCGTTTACCGTATGATGTTAACACTGAAAGCGATTACCGTCTTATGTTAACACTGAAAGACATTTGTGAGTAGCATAAAATGAATGTGTCACAACTGAATGAAAGTAGTGACCATCCTAAACAATTAATATGTTCATATTTAAAGACAGTGAATAGTGACTGCTGTACTATAACACGTTACTGTCTTGAAACAGAATAAAAGAGTGACCACTGTACAATGAAGAAATACCCAGTAAACACACTTCACAGACATGAAATAATAGACCAGGAAACAATTCGCAAAGCAGATGTGCAAGAATCCCCGTTCTGCGATCCTCAGTTTCGGGTACCAAGGCGGCCTCTTGTGCCTGATCGAGTATACCACTTCAACGTGATCTACAACCATGCTGACTGCCCTGTCAACTGTACAGAAGATAGTCATCTCGCCCTAAGAGTCACAACGGTCCTGGTGGAAAGGCTTGAAATGAGGGGATACGTGAACAGGTAAGTTTTTAGACACATTAAAGCAGCGGTTCTCAATGTAAGTGGCATACCCCCCTCCCCGGGGACTTGAATACTTGCACAAAAAGGAGGTATTGGGAATAATTTTGAAATTGGGGATCTCAGACCAGTCCATGAAGGCCAAATAATGATACCTACGTGGAGGAAAAATATAAGATATATGGAGATAAAGTTTAAAAACCAAGAGTCAATAACTTTTTAAAGGTTGTCCACGAAAGATTTGTCACAATGGTGGGGGGGGGGTTCCACGGGCAAGAAAAAGGTTGAGAACCACTGTATTAGAGGATGTTGCTGATGTCTGTAGTGAAGATGATAATGCGGTTGAGGATGTTAGTGTGGAGAATGATGATAGTAGCGAGAATGATGATCATAGTCAAAATATGATAATATATAATGTTATATGATATAATATAGATTGGCGGCTCCAGTAGTTTTTTCATAAACCATATATAAAAACAAAAAGTCTCCATTCATCTTCTCACAAACCACATAAATAAGTATTAATTACTCTTTTCATAAACCACATATAAGTGGACTCTATTAATCTTCTCACAAACCACATATAAGAAGTCTCCAGTTCGCTGACTTTCTGTTTTCCACGCCGCACTTGAACATGGCTTTTTGGTCACTGACCCAAGGATGGGAGAGCCAGCTCCAACAACATATCTCCTTAGTCGCCTCTCACGACATAGATTTTAGGTCACAGTGTTCATATTAGTCTTTGGTCGCATATCGGGCCGCGGCAGGACGTTGATGCTAGTAGTGGGAATAATATGATTGATTGAATGATTGGTTGAATGATTGGTTGAATGATTGATTGAATGAATGAATGATTGATTGATTGATCGATTGATTGATTGATTGATTGATTGATTGATTGATTGATTGATTGATTGATTGATTGATTGATAACCCCAGGAATTGTAAGCAATTAGCTCTTACTTCCTATGTGCAATGGGGTGCTTTTCTGAGCTTTCTTTAACACCCAGGAGACTTCAGCTTTCGGCTTAGTGCAATGCCTAATGAAGGAACCTTCTACTCAGAGGAAGTCTATAATTGTATAGATGACATGCTACTAAGCTTTCATAATAGTCTCAATATAACGGCATATCATCTACTAAGGTTTTCTTTTAGTGGGTGATTTATCTAGTGGGTCATTGGTAAGAATGACAGACGCAACCACATGCGTAATATTAATGATAGTAGATATGGCTGTGTGTATATTCAAATTATGAATACGATTTTTTAACAACACACACGAGCATCAAATAAAAATGTGAGTTTTTGTATTAGCTACCAAAGTAATGCGGTATCTTAACATGCATAATTGCACCACATTTCCATATTCAGGATTTATATGTATGATCTATATATATATATATATATATATATATATATATATATATATATATATCATGTTCCCTAGAAAGAGATGAATATGAATTGATATTTCCGGCAGTCGCCTACGAACGTTATGTAAACTGTTATACTGTATTTTTCCAATTAGGGAGCTACATGGAGTATTCGAATGAATTGTGATAAAGTCGCAATCCCTTGCTGTCGCCATGTTTAGGAAGAGTTTTTTTTTTAAATTTACACTCCCACAGAAAAAAACCCAGTCCTTACCGGAGATCAAACTCTGAATCTCATAAATGGGAGACCAATGTTCTAACCTCTCGACCATGCGCCACATCGGCTAGTAACTAAGAAATGCGAGACTCATACGTGTTTGAGCAATCGTTGCTATATCTCTTTCTAGGCCAAAATACATGCGTTATCCTTGTTATAACAATTGTCTTTGTTCTTTGTTTTATTGTTATTTCTGATTTATTTATATTGATAGTTAGGTTTTAATATTCAGAAACTTTATAATTAACTTCGTATTTACCCCTTGTTATAACAACCATTATTACTTTCTTTTTTTCTGTTCTCTTTTATTGATAGTTACTACTATGCTCGAGACAATCGACCAAACAGCAGTTTCACAACAGAATTCGAACGCGTCCTGGCTGGTTCCTCTGCAACAATTCTTCTTTTGACTCCCGGCTTCATCAATGGCTCTCTTAATGGATACCTCAAAATACGCGCTTTCAGGAGCTTATTGTCTCGACCGTGTCCCAGTTGGAAGCTCTTGACTTTAAGTATTGGAGTTCCAAAAGAACAAGTACCAGCTGAACTATCCGCTCACGCTTGCATCTTGTATTTCCACGAGGACTGGGCGATTGACATCTCGAACTGGAACCGATTTGACAATGTCATAAAAGAAACACTTTCAAGTTAGTGATTTAATTTACAATAGTAAGTAATATAAAAGACAGATTTATAGCAATCACAACAGTGTTTAAACAACTATTACATAGATACCACAACTACAATAGTGATATAACTATCACAATAGCCATACGACTACAATATTGATAAACAACCACAAGAGTGATTCAGCAACTACAATACTTATACAACTACAATACTTATACAACTACAATACTTATACAACTACAACAGCAATACGAGAACTACAATCGTGAAGAAAAAACCACAACAGTGATACAAGATCTACAAAAGTAATACAACAATTATAATAGTGATATAACAACAACAACAGTGATACAACACTTACAATCGCATACACAACTATAACAGTATTATAGCAAATTTAACAGTGACACGAACACAACAGTGGTACACAATTACAATCGCCATACAAGAATTACAAAAAGCGATACTAAACTACATCTGCGATATAACAACTGCAACATCCACACAACAACTAAAACAACGTACGAACGATTCAATAGTGAAACAACTACAACACCAGTGAAACAGCTACAACAACAGTGAAACAACTACTATCACGATATGCAATTACAACAGTCATATAACAAATACTAACCGTGTGGTTAGAACGCCGTTCTCTGACCAATGAAGTCCCGGGTTCAATCCACGGTTGGGACAGGATTTTTCTTTCGGTGGTACAATCAAAATTCTTCCTGTACATGTCCCGCTGTCTGCTATGACAAAGCGGCCTTTATATCCACAGCCAATAGACCTCACACCCAGCATTCCTTCACAGGAAAACTTGCAGTAACGAAAGTTTTATATAGCAAATACAATAGGGACACAACATCTGCAATAGCGATACAGCATCTAAGACAGTGATAGAACAACGCTACACCGATTACAGTAGCGACACTACAACCGCAGGAGTTATATAGCCACCCCAATAGTCATACAATTACACCAGTTAAATAACAATATGCAGCTATCACAACACACATTTATACAACGAATCCAATCACTGTGCAACCAGTACCGCAAAACTGAAACAACAAATGCAGGTAGTGGTTACAACAACGACAGCTGTACAGCATCCACAACTTAACTATTATACAACTATAACAATTACACAACTGTTACACAACAATGCCAACAGTTTTACAACAACAACATGCAGTGACTACAATTGTATCTTTAAAACAGGCATAGCTATAAAACAGGCATAGCTATAAAACAGGCATAGCTATAAAACAGGCATAGCTATAAAACAGGCATAGCTATAAAACAGGCATAGCTATAAAACAGGCATAGCTATAAAACAGGCATAGCTATAAAACAGGCATAGCTATAAAACAGGCATAGCTATAAAACAGGCATAGCTATAAAACAGGCATAGCTATAAAACAGGCATAGCTATAAAACAGGCATAGCTATAAAACAGGCATAGCTATAAAACAGGCATAGCTATAAAACAGACAAACAACAACCACAACTGCTATAAAAATCAAATTCATCGTCCTCATTTGGTGCCATCTCCACAACCAGTATGAACAACAACGAGCCTCCGACATCTACTGTCGCTGACCTTCGTAGTGCACTCTGCTAAACTGTATCATGTTTATCGCATGATATTTTTCTTTCAATTGTATCTTTGCAAACCTCTTGCTGGTCTCCATTCAACTCTACCTTTAAGTAAAAACTACAAGGCGTCATGTATTTTAATGTCCAAATAAAGATGCACTTGAGTGTTAATTCGATTACTCAACTGATTAGGACCTCTGCTTTTGTCCAGAAGGTTTGGGCTGTTAAGAACAACCTGCTCACAGCTAAAGGGATTATGGCATCATTATTATGTGTGTTAAGAACTGTCTGCTCACAGCTAAAGGGATTATGTCATCATTATCATGTGTTGTTAAGAACTGTCTGCTCACAGCTAGAGGGATTATGTCATCATTATCATGTGTTGTTAAGAACTGTCTGCTCACAGCTAAAGGGATTATGTCATCATTATCATGTGTTGTTAAGAACAGCCTGCTCACAACTAAAGGGATTATGTCATCATTATCATGTGTTAAGAACAGCCTGCTCACGGCTAAAGGGATTATGTCATCATTATCATGTGTTGTTAAGAACTGTCTGCTCACAGCTAAAGGGATTATGCCATCATTATCATGTGTTAAAAACAACCTGCTCACGGCTAAAGGGATTATATCAGCATCCCCAATATCTACCAAATATTTTACTTGTTTAATGTGTATATCTAACATTAACCTGTGTTCGACCAAATCTAGTGTTCGAGCTAATGTCTCTGAGTAAAAGGAGAGCTATTTCTCCATATAATTATTTCCTTAATAGTTTTTCTAACACTGTATTGATAGAACTCTTTCGTTTGTTTTCTTCTCTTTCCATTAAGTTCTCGATATTCTTCTATACATCCACATCTCAAATACATCACATAAGCCTATGTCTTCTGGTTGTTTATTCATTATCCATATTTCTGAGCTACACATTAATGTAGTATATATGCATTTTATAATTCTTACTTTTACTTTTATGTGTGATTTGTTTTGCTATTAATATTTTCCTCATGTCATAAAAAGTACTTTTAACCATTCCTATTCTCCCTGAAAACTTCTGTTTTCGCCCGTGTGTTGCCGGAGCCCGACAGGGAAGAAAAGAATAGCAACACTGTTTACCTTCCACGCATGTCGTAAAAGGCGACTAAGGAGGTTATAGGATGGAGTTGGCTGTCCCATCCCATATAGGGCCAGTGACCCAAAGCCATACTGAAGTTGGATGTGTCAGGACGAAAGGCGCAGATATCGCAGCAATGCTGTAAACTATGACACAACGCGTTCCGTTCTCCGGACTACATCCTGCTAATAAACAGGAGTTTGAGAACGAATGCAGAAGAAGAAGAACTTCTGTTTAACATCTATCATCCTTAGTTATTATGTGTCCAAGATGCATGTATTTGTTTTCTTGCCTTATAGCTCCATGTATTTGTTTTCTTGCCTTATAGCTCCATGTATTTGTTTTCTTGCCTTATAGCTCCATGTATTTGTACGTTTAGTGTTTGTTCCTCTTTGAAGTTACTGATTATCGTATTATTTTTTTTATATATCACGTTACCCTTATGTGACACTTTTCTACAATTAACCCAATAACTATATAATAATAAATGCATTTATATATCAATAACAGCATATGTACAACTATCACAACAATTTCTACTGACGACAATCACTATCACTGTGAAACGTATTATTCAGATTGTTCTTGGTATAACACATTCTATTAATATAAAACTTCTAACGTTATTTTTCTCCAACAGGTTCAGGCAAAAGGGACGAATGGCTCTATGATGTTTACAACACGAAATCACTAGATTCACAAGCCACGCCTGATAGAGTTCGAAGTAACACATACCTTTCTGAAGATAAATTTCAATATGAGGAAAAGTATAATGAGAACGTATCAAGAGGTTATGATAACATTGACATGTTAGATAACGTTCAAACTAACGTCTCTGAGAAAAAGGATGGTTATTTGTCCATGATTGATTACGATAAATGGCCCTACAAGCTAGTGTCTACAAATTCGGGGTTGGATCATAAACACAAGGCAAATATTATACTTGGCAATGCAACTGAAGACGCATTGAAGATTTCAAAGTCAAGTTGTCCCAAAAGTATGCGTGAGTACATCCGGAAATCTGAAATCACTCATTCGTGTCTGAAATCTAGTTCTCCAAAACACCTGGCTGTTTGTCCGTTTTTTAGATCTCTTGATGGTGAGAATTACGCTTTTGACTTTATAGAACGCTCCATACATAACTATCAAAATTCATTTGCATATGGCGATAAACATGCTCATTGCTCAATTTCAGGGACGAACGTTCTTCGGAGAGAAACAACGACCAATGAACGCCATACAGCGTTTCCTGAAATACCATCTGTTCATAATTGTACACCTACAACCATCACTAAAAAATCGAACTTCAACAAAACGTGCAGCAGTCAACAATATAGCAAAATGGTATTGAAAGATTCTCGTAATAAATCGATAACACGTAGGGATTGCACATCGACATTCAATGAACAATGCACGTTATTTACTGCTGACAAAACAAATCTACACAATACGTGTGTGAACACAGAAGCATATCAAGACTGGGCAATAGACGAAACAAAAAACTCAATAAATCTCAAAATAAACAACACAAAAGAGATTTATTCAGGGAAATGTAAATATTTGGATCAATTGATGTCATACTCAATATGTGACAACCCAATGTTTAATAATACTGACGGACGTCGCTTCAAAAACATCGGTGAAAATATCTTTGAGCCGTCAATATACGTCCCTTCCATGCAACAGTTTGAGAAATATCAAAACAATGGAACAGCAAATACAGAGAAAACTAAATGTAATATACTTGGTATGAATGATTACCTTGACATAAAATATTCAGGCAAGTTAGTGTCAGGCGACAGTGATGATTGGTCACATCAAAAATGTGCACGACAAATTTTAATGAATCACCAAGAGAAGTTAGATTGGCCAGTTTCTCATAGAAGTGACCAATGGACACAATATTATTCTGATGACGATGTAATTGATGACCTTGCCAGACGAACAGCAGCAAATCTCAACAAACTGCCAGCAGATAGACCTGATTTTTGGGTACCAGACAACCTCGATTGGTGGGCATTAGATGATTATAACAGATGGGTACCAAACTATTCAAGTTATAATTCATTCATCAATAATATGAAGTTAGAATCTGATGCTGTAGATTGTCAACATGGAGCCAATGTGAAAAATGTATCAGTCAACGATTCTAGAAATAAATGGATTTCATGCCATAAACCTATTATGGGGATTTACAATGAAAGTAATAACACTGAAACTCAACGTGTTTCCTGCGGGCATAAATTACTTGCCTCGAGTCGCAGAGAAAATTTGACATTAAATGACTTGTCTGACAGAAATATTCCAAAAGAAGAAGACAAAAGTATGATTATGGAAGACGGAATCCTATTAAGGCCACATTTCAGAAATAAGAGCTCGACATTGAGTGACAGAAAATGCGAAACATCAAATGAGATGTCAATTTCCAATGTTAGTGTTACAATCATCGATGACACATCATTAACACGTGCCAAGAATGAACATGGTGATTTAGATCATCGACAAGAACGAACATATCGAAGAACCGTTTCCGAATTTAGTCATCCAAACATGTACACAACACATGACCTCAACACGAGAACAGCATGTGAAAGTAAACAATCTCTTTCAAATGAGACAGTAACCAAAACTTCTCCCGTAACTATCGATCATCGTGATCGATGTCATCATATTGATCAATCGGGGCAACATTCAGACAATTCCATTGAAATCAATGATTTTTCTGCAAAAGGTTCTCATGCTAATAATAGTGGAACTTGCTATCAAGAATTACAATATACAAGAAATAAAGCATTAGATCAACTTGATAAATCAGATCATAAAATGTTTGTTGGGACGGGAAATTATTTTGACTCTCAACTGTCAAGTTGTCGTTGTGACATATCTAATATGTTGATTAAAGATGATAAAATAAATCATGGATCCTCTCAGGAAGTTCATCCAATTTTAATATCGGAATATAAGAGAGATGGCATGGAAAGAGAGCCTGAATACCAGAAAAATGACATATTCATCACATTAGCTTTAGATAGTGATCAAGATTACACATATACAACATCAGTCCTTGAACACAACAAAGATAACATTCACATAACTTCAGTCTGTGAAACTCAGAGTAACAGCACTGATCTCAAGTCAGATCAAGAAAACGCTAACAATCGATTGGCCTCAGAGAATAAACAAAACAACATTGAAAGAACATTAGTCTCTGAACCTAAGGCAGATAATAATGACATATCATTAGTCTTAGAAAGCAAATACGTTATCAATATCTCTGAAGTTAAGGAAAACATCTCTGTCTCTAAAACTAAGCACCAACCTACTGTTTCTGAATCTAAGGACGACAAAACTGTCGCTGAAACTAATGAAACTAACACTACCCCTGGATCATTCAAAGATAACATTGCTCCTGAATCTCAAGAAGGCAACAATGTTTCTGAACCTAAAGAAAATAACACTGTTCCTGAAACTAAAGAAAATAACACTGTTCCTGAACCTAAAGACAATAACACTGTTCCTGAACCTAAAGAAAATAACATTGCTCCTGAACCTAAAGAAAATAACACTGTTCCTGAACCTAAAGAAAATAACATTGTTCCTGAACCTAAAGAAAATAACACTGTTCCTGAACCTAAAGAAAATAACACTGTTTCTGAACCTAAAGAAAATAACATTGTTCCTGAACCTAAGGAAAATAACACTGTTCCTAAACCTAAGGAGGTGAACATTGACCCTGAACCTAAAGAAAATAACATTGTTCCTGAACCTAAGGAAAATAACACTGTTCCTGAAAGTAAGGAAGATAACACTGTTCTTGAACCTAAGGAAGATATCATTGTTCCTAAAGCTAGGAAAGACAACATTTTTTCTGAATTTAGGGAAGACAACATTGTTCCTGAACCTAAGAATGATAATACTGTTTCTGAACTTAAGGAAGACAACATTGTTCCTGAACCTAAGAAAAATAACACTGTTTCTGAACTTAAGGAAGACATCATTGTTCCTGAACCTAAGAAAATGAACACTGTTCCTGAACCAAAGAAAGACAACACTGTTCCTAAAAGTAAGGAAGGTAACACTCTTCCTGAACCTACGGTAGATAACACTGTTCCTGAACCTAAAGAAGATAACACTGCTCCTGAACTTAAAGAAAATAATGCTGTCCCTGAAAGTAATGAAGATACCAATCATCCTCAATCTAAGGAAGGTAACACTGCCCCTGGGTCAAAAGAAGGCAACATTGTCCCTGGGTCGAAAGACGGCAACACTGCCCCTGAGTATAAGGAAGGTAGCACTGACTCTGATTCTAAGAAAGATAACTCTGTTCCTGAACCAAAAGCTAAAGAAGATAACACTGTTCCTGAAAGTAAGAAAGTGAACACTATTCCCGAACCTAAGAAATATAACACTGTTCCTGAAAGTAAGGAAGACAACATTGTTCCTGAACCTAGGCTTGACCACACTATTCCTGAAAGTAATGAAGATACCAATCATCCTAAATCTAAGGAAGATAACACTATTCCTGAGTTTAGGGAAGATAAAATTGTCTCTGAGTCTAAGGAAGGCAACACTGTCCCTGGGCCTAAGGAAAGCAACACTGTCTCTGAGTCTAAGGAAGGTAATAATATCCCTGGGTCTAAAGAAGGCAACACTGCCCCTGAATATAATGAAAGTATCACTGCCCCTGATTCTAAGAATGATAACACTGTTCCTGAACCTAAGGAAGACAACACTGTTCTTCAACCTAAGGAAGGTAACACTGTCCCTGAGTCTAAGGCATATAATATTCCTCCTGAACCTAAGGATGATAAAACTGTCTCTCATCTTAAAGAAAACATCACTTTCTCTGTATCTAAGGACGAAAATACTTTTCCTGAACCTAAGGAAGTACCGACTGGCATGATACAAGTATCTGAATGTGGGGAATATAAGAATTCCTTAACATCAATCTACGAAAGTAAGTCAGAAAATGCTGATACTTCAACGAAATGCTCTAATAATACAACATGCAATATGTTATCAGTGTCAGACTGTGAAGAATACAACATTGACATAATATCACACTCTGAAGATAATACTGAACACAAAGCTAACATTGCATGTAAACAAGAAAATATAAATATTAAATCGATCTCTGAATGGCAGCCTTACAAAAGTGACATGTCATCAGCATCTAAATCTCAACAACAATATAATTACATAACATTATTTTCCGAATCTAGAGACCTTAGCAGAAACACTCTACAACTGCCTAACTGTCAACAAGATAATACTGACCAGACCACAGTCTCCGAAAGTCGGGAAATAACAGACCACACAATATTCAGTAAATATCAACAAGATAACACTGACCAGACATCAATCTCCGAACGGCAAGATGCTACAGACTATACAACAGTCAGTAAATGTCAACAAGATAACACTGATCGGATATCAGTCTTCGAATATCAACAAGAAAACTCTGAACAGATATATATCCCCGACTGGCAACAAGATAACACTGACCAGGAATTAGTTTCCGAAATACGACAAAATAAATCTGATCAGAAATCAGTCTCCGAGTGTCAACAAGATGCGACTGATCATACAACAGTCAGTGAATGCCAACTAGATAATACTGACATAGCAACAGTATCTAACTGTCAACACGACAACTCTGACATTGTAACAGTCTCTGACTGTCAACAAGACAACTCTGACATTGTAACAGTCTCAGACTGTCAACAAGGCAATACTGATATTACAAAAGTCTCTGAGTGCCAACAACATAACACTGACCTTACAACAGTCTTTGAGTATCAACAAGATAACACTGACAAGGCAACAATCTCTGAGTATCAACAAGATAACACTGACAAGGCAATAATCTCTAAATATCAACAAGATAATACTGACATGGCTACCATCTCTGAGTATCAACAAGATAACACTGGCATGACAACAATCTCTGAGTATCAACAAGAAAACACTGACAAGGCAATCATCTCTGAGTATCAACAAGATAACACTGACATTGCAACAATCTCTGAGTATCAACAAGATAACACTGACATGGCTAACATCTCTGAGTATCAACAACATAACAATGGCATGGCAACCGTTTTTGAGTATCAACAAGATAGCACTGACACCGCAACCGTCTCTGAGTATCAACTAGATAACACTGACATGACAACCGTCTCTGAGTATCAACAAGATAACACTGACCTGGCAACAATCTCTGAGTATCAACAAGATGACACTGACAAGGCTACCATCTCTGAGTATCAACAAGATAACACTGACATGTCTACTATTTCTGAGTATCAACAAGATAACACCAACATGGCTACCATCTCTGAGTATCAACAAGACAACACTGATATGGCAACCCTCTCTGAGTATCAACAAGAAAACACGGACATGACAACAATCTTTGAGTATCAACAAGATAACACTGAAATGGCAACCCTCTCTGAGTATCAACAAGAAAACACGGACATGACAACAATTTCTGAGTATCAACAAGATAACACTGAAATGACAACCCTCTCTGAGTATCAACAAGAAAACACGGACATGACAACAATCTCTGAGTATCAACAAAATAGCACTGACATGGCAACCGTCTCTGAGTATCAACAAGAAAACACGGACATGACAACAATCTTTGAGTATCAACAAGATAACACTGAAATGGCAACCCTCTCTGAGTATCAACAAGAAAACACGGACATGACAACAATCTTTGAGTATCAACAAGATAACACTGAAATGGCAACCCTCTCTGAGTATCAACAAGAAAACACGGACATGACAACAATCTCTGAGTATCAACAAAATAGCACTGACATGGCAACCGTCTCTGAGTATCAACAAGAAAACACGGACATGACAACAATCTCTGAGTATCAACAAGATAACACTGGGATGGCAACAATCTCTGAGTATCAACAAGAAAACACTGACAAGGCAATCATCTCTGAGTATCAACAAGATAACATTGACATTGATACAATCTCTGAGTATCAACAAGATAACACTGAAAAGGCAATCATCTCTGAATATCAACAAGATAACAGTGACATGGCTAACATCTCTGAGTATCAACAACATAACAATGACATGGCAACCGTTTCTGAGTATCAACAAGATAGCACTGACACCGCAACTGTCTCTGAGTATCAACTAGATGACACTGACATGGCATCCGTCTCTGAGTATCAACAAGGTAACACCGACATGGCTACCATCTCTGAGTATCAACACGATAACACTGAAATGGCAACCCTCTCTGTGTATCAACAAGAAAACACGGACATGACAACAATCTCTGAGTATCAACAAGATAACACTGACAAGGCAATTATCTCTGAGTATCAACAAGATAGCACTGACATGACAACAATCTCTGAGTATCAACAAGATAGCACTGAGATGGCAACCGTCTCTGAGTATCAACAAGAAAAGACGAACATGACAACAATCTCTGAGTATCAACACGATAACACTGACAAGGCAATTATCTCTGAGTATCAACAAGATAGCACTGAGATGGCAACCGTCTCTGAGTATCAACAAGAAAAGACGGACATGACAACAATCTCTGAGTATCAACACGATAACACTGACAAGGCAATTATCTCTGAGTATCAACAAGAAAACACGGACATGATAACAATCTCTGAGTATCAACAAGATAACACTGACATGGAGACAATCTCTGAGTATCAACAAGATAACACTGACATGGTTACCATCTCTCAGTATCAACAAGATAACACTGACATGGCAACAATCTCTGAGTATCAACAAGATAACACTGACGTGGCTACCATCTCTCAGTATCAACAAGATAACACTGACATGGCTACCATCTCTCAGGATCAACAAGATAACAATGATATGACAACAATCTCTGAATATCAACAAGATAACACTGACATGGCAACAATCTCTGAGTATCAACAAGATAACACTGACATGGAGACAATCTCTGAGTATCAACAAGATAACACTGACATGGTTACCATCTCTCAGTATCAACAAGATAACACTGACATGGCAACAATCTCTGAGTATCAACAAGATAACACTGACGTGGCTACCATCTCTCAGTATCAACAAGATAACACTGACATGGCTACCATCTCTCAGGATCAACAAGATAACAATGATATGACAACAATCTCTGAATATCAACAAGATAACACTGACCTGGCTACCATCTCTGAGTATCAACTAGATAGCACTAACACCGCAACCGTCTCTGAGTATCAACATGATAACACTGACATTGCAACGATCTCTGAGTATCAACAAGACAACACTTACATGGCAATCGTTTCTGAGTATCAACAAGATAACACTGACATGGTAACTGTCTCTGAGTATCAACAAGACAAAACTGACATCGCAACAGTTTCTGAATATCAACAAGATAGCACTAGCATGACATGCGTCTCTGAGTATCAACAAGACAACACTGACATGGCATATGTCTCTGATTATCAACAAGACAAAACTGACATGGCAACCGTCTCTGAATATCAACAAGATAACACTGATATGGCAACAATCTCTGAGTATCAACAAGACAACACTAACATGGAAAATGTCTCTGAGTTTCAACAAGACAACACTGACATGGCTACCATCTCTGAGTTTCAACAAGATAACATAGACATGGCAACAAACTCTGAAATTCAGCAAGATAATGCTGAACCTGCATCAATCTCTAAACAAACTACTTCATACAGAAAGACACGACACATTGCCCCTTTAATCTACACTGACAACGACGTTTCACAAGAAAATCGCTCTACATCTGACGTTCATGGATCAATAGAAAGTTGGAGACAAGTTGCGAAAATGGATGAACCATTAGTAGGCCAGATATCTCTAATATTTAACGAAAAAGATAGTGGATATTTTGAAGATCAGCAAAAGAGTCTCAGGCATATGGAGAGCAACTCTACTGTGTTTGTCTGTGAACAATTTGAAGGTGCAGTCCCAGTTAACCAGTATGAACAAATATTAGACAAACACACTGATTTTAAACATAAACAAGCTGAAATCTTAGAGACAAATGAAGTTTTCGATATTTCAAGTGTAGAATTAGAAACATGTTGCATTAATAATAAAGAAAGTAATAGTCAAGACCCAACTGAAGCAAGCCAATTACTTTCTGAACCAAACCAAAATCTACTAGCTATTTCCGGTGAACCTTCCTGTTTCCATTCCGAATTTCTGACAAATCTACAACTTCAAGAGTTAGAAAGTGCAAGCAATGAAACCGTCGATAAAATAGATGTTGCAACTAAGCCAGAAATTGTAAATCTTTCTGTTTTATCATCAAAGTCTACAAAATGGACAACTACGGGTATTCGAGATACAATAGATAAACAGACACATACAAGACTACGGTCAGGCTATGATAATACAGATGAAGCAGAAAATGTGGCTTATGAATACACTACTGCAATAATGAATACACCCACAGATAATATTAAAGTAATAACAGCGACTGAAGACATGTATGATGCAGGATCAAGTTTACTAAATGAATGTAAACTACAGACAACGACATATTTAACTTCAGATTCCAAAGGTACAACTAATCTGCCAGTTGGAATAGTCGAGAATATAATGATTGAAGATACTGAACACGTCGACGTTATTCGTGTGACAAAATATACACAGACCGACAGTAATGATATATATGTTAGTGATGCGGCTCCACAAGAGATGATTGCTACACAGTTTGAAAAGGATGCAGAGTCATCGGACGCTGAACTAACCAACATAGAAAGTGCAGATATAGGCGAGCAAGGTAACTTTGTTAACTTCCTTGCCAAATGTATTATCATTTCCTTGTCACTTCTGCTGTTTGTCTATTATATTGCTGACATATTTCCAAATCTATAATGATAAAAATAAATTAATATAATACATAACCTCTCACAGAGTACTTTTGTATATGAAATAACATACAAACTAAAACAGGTTACCTTGCAATGTTATTTATTTTGAATGAGCAGCTAGATCCTAGGAATGATTCTCTTTCCACGACTGCCCTGTAGGTAACAGTTTAGGATGAAAGAAAAAGAGGTGGACAAAGGAAAGTATCGATTGATAATATCACGAACTGGACATGATTACGTTTCTTTGCACTCAAACAAGGTACTGAGAACAGACATGGTGAAATTTTTGTTTTGATGTTTCAAAAGTTGTATCCCTACGAAGCTGTGGGGTTATGAGTTTGATGGCTGATGATCATGATAATGAAAACTCGACCATGCTCTCGAGAATATCTGAAAATCTGCCAAATACAGTTGATTAATCAACGAGGAATATATACCACAGATATGTGCCGTCAACATCAATGTATGAATCGGGACACATACCACACCTGCATGCCGTCAACATCAATGTGTGAATCGGGACATATACCATACCTGAGTGCCGTCAACATCAATGTGTGAATCGGGGCACATACCACAGCTGCATGCCATCAACATCAATGTGTGAATCGGGGCACATACCACAGCTGCATGCCGTCAACATCAATGTGTGAATTGGGGCACATACCACAGCTGCATGCCGTCAACATCAATGTGTGAATCGGGGCACATACCACAGCTGCATGCCGTCAACATCAATGTGTGAATCGGGGCACATACCACAGCTGTATGCCGTCAACATCAATGTGTGAATCGGGACACATACCACAGCTGCATGCCGTCAACATCAATGTATGAATCGGGACATACACCACAGCTGTATGCCGTCAATATCAATGTGTGAATCGGGACACATACCACAGCTGCATGCCGTCAACATCAATGTGTGAATCGGGACACATACCACAGCTGCATGCCGTCAACATCAATGTGTTAATCGGGACATATACCACAGCTGCATGCCGTCAACATCAATGTGTGAATCGGGACACATACCACAGCTGTGTGCCGTCAACATCAATGTGTGAATCGGGACAAATACCACAGCTGTATGCCGTCAACATCAATGTGTGAATCGGGACACATATCACAGCTGCATGCCGTCAACATCAATGTGTGAATCGGGACACATACCACAGCTGCATGCCGTCAACATCAATGTGTGAATCGGGGCACATACCACAGCTGCATGCCGTCAACATCAATGTGTGAATCGGGACATATATCACAGCTGTATGCCGTCAACATCAATGTGTGAATCGGGACACATACCACAGCTGTATGCCGTCAACATCAATGTGTGAATCGGGACATATACCACAGCTGTATGCCGTCAACATCAATGTATGAATCATGATACTTGAAAATGAAGAACAAGACATTTCCTAACTGAGCATTTCACATATTTCTATGGAGACTTCTGCGCATATTCTGACCAAAACCCAGCTTTAAGTAAGAGCTTCTTGCACAATGTCAGCAAGCTGTCTTAAACACTAACAGAGAGAGGCGTTAGTTTTGGATATATATATATATACCCGGATCTTCAAAATGTAATGGCAATCTACTGAATGTTTTTATATTGACTCAGAAAATCACTACCGTAAAAAAAAAATGCTATGTTGATGGTTCCACCCTTAATAAGATATGCTACCAATATATATGTACATAACTTGAAGTTAGGAAATGTCAGAATCCTCTCATATGCAGATGGCATTTTGGTATACCGTCACGGATTACAAAGAAGACAAATTTTTCAAAATCTACAAAAATCATTGGATCGCATTGGCCAATAGTATAATACACCTGGAGCTCTGGTGGACCCAAAGAAAGCGGCTATGACATGGTTCTCTTCAAATAAACACATCGTCCATGAACTAACGCCACCAGCCAATCTATGTGGAGAAATAGTACTAAGAACATCAACTTTGAAATACTTGTCGGGAGTGTTGTTCAATCGATGCTTGTTTTTCAATGAGCATATAAATTATAGAATCCTCACAGCTCAAAACGGGTTGATAGTAACAAGGGTGATAACTGCTGTTTTTTAATGACTTCTTGCACTGCTATATCAAGAGCTAATTTTGTCAGGTGTAGAACCCTGGACCCTTAGTCCACCACAGATTAATAGACTTGATAAGACACAAAATGAAGCTATGCTATCATTCTTAGAAGCCCCCGAGGTACCGAAATAATGTTGAAGCGCTTCTTGCTGGATTATCTTACTATAATGCAAAAGACGGAGATTTACTGTGCAGAGCATCATTGCAGACATGAACCATCAACTACATCAGGGGTTCTCAATGTTTTCAGACGGTGTGCCAGTCCACGTGCTATACGGAGTATTCGAGCACAACATATCATAGGATGAAAGGGAAAATAAATGTAAAAGTGACTGTATAAAACTTGCCATATAGACTAATCTTAATTGTACCGTACACATACCCTACCTCTTCCTTTACTTCATAATCATGTATAGTAACACTGTTGCAGCTTGTACAAAAACGTTTGAACTGTAAAGGGAACTCATGATCGTTAGTGCTTGCGATCACTTTTTAATTTTCATGGCGCGAGTACTTTATATCATTAAAGGAGCACCAAGGTGCTCGCGAGTAACGGGTTAACAAGGTATACACTACACTGTGATATCCAAAGGAAATAAATTGACAAGGAGACATTCATGACTTGGCATATGAAGCTATTAAACTGGTATGCATATTCTGGGGGAACATAGAACATTGGCAATAGTGGGAAAGTAAACCTATCAAGTTACAACTTCCATTCAAGTGGTCAGCACATTTTCCAGAACACGTGGCAATGATATTTTAGTGCAGTGTAGATTCAGGGATCCTGGCTCGGATCAAGGATAATTCTTCGGACAGGAATCTTATTGTCTACACAGCTGGGTTCGTAGTTCATGTGCAGTGCTTGGACATTCACTGCTGAATACAGATGAAAGTGTATTACGGAAGAAAGTTGTGCTTTTATATAACCTCTAGTAGTATGACAATTGATGTTATGGCTGTAACCATGGCAATGATATGGTTGGATAAATATATTGCTTCACGTGTGTGTTGTCTGGCCTATCTTAAGAGTATTCTTTGAAAGATTCAGTCCCTCTGTCAGTGGTTGGAGTCGGTGATGATGAGAGTTACCTTTATTTATGTACCTTGAAACATGGGTGTCAATGGAAATGAAAAAGCAGACAGGCCTGTCAGCGTGGCCACAGTGACTAGCAGTATTGTATGGACAGTGCTGATTATTTTGAAAGCAATCAAGTTGTTAGATCAGTTGGAACGTGCAAGGTGCATATCTTCTTCTCTGCCTAGCCTCTCTACTGCACGCGTTAATGCGAATAAAAAAAAGTCACACATAACACACTAGAACATTTAAATACACATAGGCCTATGCTTTAACGCGGTTATTTTCTTTCCTCAGCTGACTGGGCATTGCCTGTGTTCAAGGGCGTGTGTCACGTGATATCTAACCCAGATATGCCTTATTTAGGATAATAACTTGTTTTAGCCTAAACATATTCAGTAATTTGTTCCGCTTACAATTGTCTTTAAGTTTTGATAGAAAATACGATATTTAAATGCAGATCGCATACGAAATGTTCATAGCAAATAATCAGTCATAAGTATACTTGAACAATCGTTCTGAACATGTGGTAATCTGGGGATTTGAGGAGATCTCTCAGACTTGAACAATCGTTTTGAACATGTGGTAATCTGGGGATTTGAGGAGATCTCTCAGACTTGAACAATCGTTTTGAACATGTGGTAATCTGGGGATTTGAGGAGATCTCTCAGACATGAACAATCGTTTTGAACGTGTGGTATCCTTGTGGAACGAACGAGTTCTCTCATACTGATATATCTCGTGTATATTGAAATAAATAGGCATTATGTACTTATTAGTTTGTGAGTTCCAATAAGTCACTCTTATTTTTCAATACTAAATAAAGTGTACACACAAAGACATTGTTAATATTGGCATTTTAAATCTGATACATCGAACTGAACTGAATGTTAGAAATGTGGTCTGAAAATGTGTTATCGACTATTTGTTAATTGGGGAATTGAAGCCTCTTGGCCGAGGCACATCATTTCAACCTAAGACTTAGTCTATTCTGGTTATATCAGGATGTTATCGACTACTTCTGTCATCTTTGTTTTTCATTAGAAGCCAGCATGGCGAACGGGACATTTTCATAAGTGTCGAACTCTCTGCTCCAGCAGCGATCCAAGAGTATGTAGTCTCAAAGCTCTTCAGATGTGGATTATATGATCTTCGGATCTTCCAGATAGGACTTACTTTCTGCCCTCACCCCTGGTCTTCTTCATTCTGTAGTAAATCAATGAATGTCCCTATTAGGTCGACTATAGGGACTATTTTACGCAGCGTGTTTTAGGGGACAGAGTATCACCGTGTGATTGGATATTTCAGTCACTAACCAAGAACCAGCGTCACTGCTTCTATATCCGTTCTTATTCTTGATGTTGTAGAGGATTATGCAGACGATTTCTCCAAACAATTCGTACCATTCTTGTATACAATAAAACTCCATCCGCACTTATTTATTTCTCTGTTGACTGAGCCATCTGTGTATCTGACTGTGTCTTGCGGTTTTCAGTACAACTGAACAGGTGCTTGCACAATCACCTTTGTCCTAATATCAGTCTATTGACGATACGCATTTTCCAATTTCAATACTGCATTTGGTCATAGACATTTTCTCTTTATCAATCTCTTCTTTGCTGAGCTCATTAGGATTGAAAGGAATTGAACCAGGTGCGCTATAGCGGCATCGAATCGCCCTGAAACTCAAGTAAACAGGTTGTCCGTATTTGACTAACCACATCCCACAAAAAAGATTGTATTTGTCAACCTCTGTACTCAAATCACTGAAAACGGATCAATAGTTGTGATAAGGGCTATTACATCATCAATGAATATCCAGTACAAGTAATGAAGTATCCTCAGGACTACAAACATAGAACATTCATATTCATACTACAAGCGCCAAAAGTCCTACTCATAAACATAAATAACATAGAGACAGGACAATGTTGCTTTAAATAATAGCTTATAAGTAAATTCAAGAAGGAAGCATGAGGATCAATCTCAGTAGCTTGAGTACAGAGTTTGAATGTCTTGACAAAATTACACCTTTTTGGGAATGTACTTGGTTATGTACAGAAAAACCATTTGCTTGAATTGCAAGGCGATTCAGTGCCGCTAGAACGGATCTGGGCTCAATTTCCATCAACTTAAGAATTTGTTCATTTATCCTCATGCTTTCTTATTTGAATTTACTTGTATGAGCTAATTAAGACAGTCATTAATAAACTGCAAAGTGATGAGAAGAGACAGGGCTGAGCTAACTAGGGCAGTCATTGATATACTTCAAAGTGATGAAGATGAGGCTGAAGGAGACACTGTATATAATCAGAGAATGATACAAATTAGCATGATCTGGTGAGAAATTGCATCTTCTCTGGAAACAGAAGAACCCTCAAACAACTGACCAGGATTGAGCATATATATGCCTATATGGCTGATGAACTGACGGTAATATAATCGTAGTTCAACCCCCCGCTACCTATATAGTGCCTACCTGAGTGATTATTTCTCTTGTCTGTGTTTTTCAGTTTATGTTTATCATTTATTAATTTAAATAGAATTATATTTAGGGTTAGGGCTATGATTAGTTGTGTAAAACATAACTAACCCTAAAAAAAGAATATTTCAATTAATTCTTCTTCTTCCTCTTCTTCTTTCTGTCCTCATGTACCTTTCGGTGTTGAGGCGAGAGTGAGTGTATGGTCTTTTGCCCTTCTATTTGCCTCTTCTGCTGTTATATTTCTGAGTGTCTCTAATACACTATCTATCCACCTTTTACAAGGGCGTCAAATAGGTCGACTGTTTTCGTATCGTTTGTTAAGTGTTTTTTGGATAATACTTTGCTCTTTCTGTCTGGTTATGTGGCCGTACCATTTAACTTGTTGTTTCTGGATGGATTCTATTGTTGACTTGATCCCTAAATGTTTCCTTAGTGCTTCATTCCTGATTTTATCTCTCAAACTAACTCCAATCATACGTCTCACACATTTCATTTCAGTGGTGTTAATCTTATGTATTGTTCTAGAATCTAATGTCCAAGTTTGACACTGATAACACAATGTTGGTAAGAAAATGGTGTTGAAAAGCGCTTTCTTTGTTTCTAGTGCAATATCTTTGTTTCTTAGTAAAGGTGTTAATTGACCAATGACCTGACAGGCCTTATACATCTTGCGTTTATGTCCGCTTCTTCTTTATTGTCATATCTCAATGTGCTACCCAGATATTTGAATTCATCTACTTGTTTTAGTTGCTTATTGTTTATATGTATGTTGATGTTCTCCTTTTCTCTTGCAATATTCATTACTTCTATTTTGTCTATGTTGATTTTCATTCCAAATTGCTTGCCTGCTGTGTCTAATATGCTTAGGTGGTCTTGCAGGTTTTTAATGCTGTTGTGGAATAAAAACCGGGTCATCTGCAAAAAGCAGTTCATTTGCTTCATTAGAATTTGCTGTTTTGTTTATATGGTCCATGTATGTAATAAAAAGTAGTGGGGATAATACACATCCCTGTTTTACTCCTGTGCTAATCACAAAGTCCTCTGTGTAGCCTGCAGCTGTTCTTATAGTGCAACTGCTGTTGTTATAAAGACTTCCACAAACGTAATTAAATGTTGGCATACTCCATAAATATTTAATGTTTCCCATAGTTTTTCTCTGTTTACTCGGTCAAATGCTTTCTCATGATCTATGAAGGATATGTATAAATTTTGGTTGTATTCTATTGACTTCTCTGCCAGCTGTTTCAGAATAAATATTGCATCTATTAATTAATTAGTTCTTAAATTAATTATTGATTATTTATTGATATAATATTTAGATCAATTAACCACAAATATTGAGACAAGTAGGTGCCAGCTAGAACCTGATTCAAAACCAGTGTGCTACCTTCTTCAGATATCAACAGACAACATGACACAGATATTGAACCAATAGGCAATAATGGGAAACAAGAATTAAAACGGTGGTTGGACTGGGATCACAGTACCAAACTCACCAACTAAATACTTATGGAGATGTCACCAGTGCTATGATGCTGTTTTAAATCAAGAACACAAAATTTGTCCAAGTTATTTCACACGACTATCGGCAGTCAATTTAATGAATTATTCAGCAATAAATACATGACAATTAAGCAATAAACATAAAGTTTGATGCATAAGAAAAACAATTTGTGGTCAAGAGTTAGCAACAACTATCTTTTATACTGAAATATTTTTTTAAACCATAACCAGAAATTTTAAATCTATTAAAACATTTTTTAAAACTATGTAACATGATGAAACATGTATGGCAGAAGAAACATAGGAAGACGGATATGGGATGGTATAGTAAGATGGCTTCAAATAATCACCAAAAACCTAAAGTACTGGAATGCTAAAATATATAGTCATCATCATGTGCTATGTTGAGTGGTACTGTTCAATCTCATTACAAAAACCTGGTCTGGAACAACATAATATTACATAACAGATATTCTTTATATATAGTATAAACAATACAGAAATATAATTGAGAATTTTTAAGAAGATGTTAAAGATATTGTTCTCCATAAAAGATACGAAGTTACATAAGAAATCATTGCCAACAAAAGATAGACATTTGTTAACATCATTGTCAATAAGACAGAGTTATAAAGGAAATATTGTCTATAACAGATAGAGTTCTAAAGGAAAATGTTGTTTATAACATAGAGTTCTAAAGAAAAATATTGTCTATAACAGAGTTCTGAAGAAAAATTTTGTTTATAACATGCGTTCTAAAGAAAAATATTGTCTATAACAGATAGAGTTCTAAAGAAAAATATTGCTTATAACAGAGTTTTTAAAAAAAACATTGTCAGTGCCACAAGAAATGGCACATGATGTTGATTAAAAAATTAATAAAAGTTGTGAATAATTGATGAGTAGCTATAAATTTTACAGTAAACTCACACCTCAGTTACAGAACACTAAATCTAACTGTACATTCACACCCCTGTAACATCACAAAATCCAACTGTACATTCACACCCCTGTAACATCACAAAATCCAACTGTACATTCACACCCCTGTAACATCACAAAATCCAACTGTACATTCACACCCCTGTAACATCACTAAATCTAACTGTACATTCACACCCCTGTAACATCACTAAATCTAACTGTACATTCACACCCCTGTAACATCACTAAATCTAACTGTACATTCACACCCCTGTAACATCACAAAATCCAACTGTACATTCACACCCCTGTAACATCACTAAATCTAACTGTACAATCCCACCCCTGTAACATCACTAAATCTAACTGTACATTCACACCCCTGTAACATCACTAAATCCAACTGTACATTCACACCCCTGTAACATCACTAAATCTAACTGTACATTCACACCCCTGTAACATCACTAAATCTAACTGTACATTCACACCCCTGTAACATCACAAAATCCAACTGTACATTCACACCCCTGTAACATCACTAAATCCAACTGTACATTCACACCCCTGTAACATCACTAAATCTAACTGTACATTCACACCCCTGTAACATCACTAAATCTAACTGTACATTCACACCCCTGTAACATCACTAAATCCAACTGTACATTCACACCCCTGTAACATCACTAAATCCAACTGCAAATTCACACTTGTGCAACAGACCACAAAATCCAACTGCAAATTCACACTTGTGCAACAGACCAAAAATCCAACTGTACATTCACACATGTGTTAAAGATCACAAAATCCAACTGTACATTCACCCAAATCCAACTGCACACATGTTAAAGATCACAAAATCCAACTGTACATTCACCCAAATCCAACTGTACATTCACACATGTGTTAAAGATCACTAAATCCAACTGTACATTCACATATAATGTACATGATGTGCAAATAGACCACTTCTTCTTCTTTCGCATTCACTCTCTGATAACCACCACAAAAGTTTATGTGATTTCCGCTGGGGAGCATGAGGTATGTTGTGCTGCTTGTTCGACAGCAGAGCTGTGTTATTTGTACCACAGTGGGTCCCATATATCTGAGACCTGGGAAATTGAGGCCGAGCACATCTGTTTTCATCACACCTTTATTTTGAGTAGTGGGCTTACCTAGCCTTCCTGTCTGTCACCAGGTGTTGGATGCGTGTCGACTCTACGCCATGACGGTTTATCACCCACTGTTCCCTTGAACTTTTCAGGTCAAAACATGTCCCTGAGAGCAGTCTTCATGGAGAATCGCATAATTAGATGTATTGTGCCGGTGTCCATCAGGTACTGAACTTTTTCTCTCCGTGAGCATGATTCTGGTAAAGAAAAACATTAACAGTAGAGTTGGGTCTGAGTCCATTTGTCCTTAGCAGAGGTGTCATTCACAGACATCTTGAACCCCTCATCCAAGTCTTAGTCATTTTGAGGAATACCAGGGCCTAGAAGCTTGCTCTCAAGCTGAACAAACTCTCACCACAAGCACAATTCTGGTATACGAAAGCATCAATGGTAGAGTTGGGCCTGATCGGTTAGGAGCACCGGGGACTAGAAGCCTTTTCTCCAGCTGTACAGCACTTTAGTTCCAATTTCCTTTTACCGTTTTCCGTTTGCACGCAGTGATACCCTCTGGCGCTGTGCTGCACTCTCATTGTAATCAATATGTTATCTTTTGGGCTCGCTATTCATCGTGATATCTGCACATTTTTGTGACAATTGTGTTAGCTGCTCTTCCAATGCTCAAGCCGAACTGAGCTGCATTACTGTGTGTCAACACATGTTTTGGCACAGAGGTGTCGGAGATATTGCTTGTCTTTTGCAGTCAATTCTCATTCCATCTGCATCCTGCACATTAGCAGACACATTCCCAAAAACATTTGCGAGAAGCAGCATGAGCCGCTGTACTTCTGTTTCCAGGGGCTAACGGGGAAAAAACATGTAAACAAATAAATAATTTATCCTCGTGCATCCTACTTGAATTTTCTGTTTCCAGAGTGCACCAAATAGAGGTACTTTTTGAGATCTTGGTTATTTGCTAACCCTGGGTCCGCCTAGGGCAATGCAGTACCCTTAACACCCCAAATAGACCACTGAATCAAAACATTACACTCACAAACGATGTGCAAATATACCAACGAATCGAACTGTACACTGTTAGTCCCAGCCCCAGTACAATTGTCACTGTCATGATATAAGCAACTACAGATAACATATTTTATGACAAGAAAAGGTTTAAACATACTTTTCTGCACAATACAAATATTTTTTTCTGCACAATATTTTAGTTGCTATGTCAAGCTTTAAAAATATGTATATATTTGCATATTAACATATTAAATATATGTGTTTTATATATATATATATATATATATATATATATATATATATATATATATATGTCATATATAATGGGCATGTAATATGAATAAAGACATAAACATTATATTTTCAACATTCTACACATAACTGTAAAAACATAAATCATGGAACATGTCAAATAAATAGTACCAGTGAGAGCAACATGTATTCTTCAGAGTCAAACCTATGAAGATGATGATGATGATGATAAGAGTATGAGTTTATCACTCTTGTTCCTTATACTGGGCATTGGAGTTTTGCTTTCAGCTCCCATTCTTTGTTTATAGGGAGATTTTCCAAAGCTTTCACTTGTCTCAAATGACTTACTTTACTCATTATGGTTATAGGGTGCTATGTCATGTGCTGGACAGTCTTCTACTCCTGCAGGGACTTTGTTATCCTTGCAATCTAGGTAAGTAATTATTGAGCCATGTGGTAAAAATTGAGTGAGCGGGAGATGCTTAAACATTACATGATTCTCAAATTAAACTGTAACTACACACATTTCACACACAGAAATTTGCTATGGATGAGGTTATGAATCAACATCATTGCACTCCAACTAGAACTATATGTGCACAGTCTCCTCCAGTACATGATAAAGGGCATGCATACTAATAGGTTCGCTGCTTGAGTACTGGTACATGCCTTATTCTTTCAGGTTTCCAGATCTACTAATAATAGGTTTGCTGGTTAAGTGCCTGTATATGCCTGGTTTCCATAACTACAACTACATTTTTCTTTTTATGTGTTCCTTCTCACACTCCTTTTGGTTAAAAAAATGTAGCCTGGAATGTGTTGTGTCATGGTTTACAACTTGGCTGCGATGTTTTCACCTTTCAACCTGACATATCTGATTTAAGCATAGCCTTTAGGTCACTTTGACCTATGGATACAGCAGTCAACTCCAACCCTAAATCCCCTTATGACATGCATGAAAGGATAAAACGTTGCTATTCTCTACTAATTGTTCATGTCCCAGAAACACACAGGCTAACTAGTACCATATTTAGTAATGAATTTCCCCCAAATGCAACTAAGAAACATGCTCAATTGTTGTGTATACATCCAGCATATTACTTATTAAGCCATGCCGAAATCGGATGTGCTAGGCCTACAAGGCGCATAACGGTGGCACAACGTAATCACGCTCCTGGCGGAAATCGCACGGATATCCGTGATGGTTACAATGGAGCGAACGAAAAACAAAACAAACAAACTTATTAAGCATCTTTAGTACTCCTTTCACCATTATCTATAAATGCATTGAATATAAGTCTGACTGCTCTTTCATTGCTGTAAAAACATGCAAGTTCCCGACTTATATTAAAAATAAAAATTTTAAACACACACACGCACGCACACACACAAAACTATCAAATGAAATGATTGTATTGCATAAACATTTTGTACAAGAAGAGAACATTGTTTTCTAAAGAAAACATTGTAATATAGAAATTGATGTTACACAAACACCTTTCAATTAAGTTATATGTTAATAAAATGACATGGGAAAAGTTATTAAGATGTAGTATGTTAGTCTTACAATGTACAACTACTTGTTACACTTTGCAACTATTGTTTGTGTTTCCCATTTGTTTATTATTTCACTATGTACAGCTTCTAAAATAACGCCAGACTATGAAGCATTTGTACACGGGTTTCCATAGATAAGTTGTTGGCAAAGCAAAGATGGAGTAATATTTTTCATGGTGTTTTTTTGTGTGTATGCAGAGTGTAAATTGTAGAATGCAAATTATTAAAGTAAAGCCAGGTTTATTAATATGAAGGAATGCATTTAATATTTTATAAAAATCAACATAACACTAGCGGTTCTTCTTAATTTAAACAGTTTGCAAAAGTTTGTCATAATTCATGATGATCGGCTATGATTAACATTAGCAGAAGTGTTTACAATTTGTAGCAGAACTGAAATGGAAAATAATGTTGTGTATATATATATATATATATATATATATATATATATATATATATATATATATATATATATATATATATATATATATATATATATATATATATATATATATATATATATATATCAGTGCTCACATGAATCACAGTTGATTCTATGTAAACCAATGTAGACACATTTTCAAAGTGGGGTGCCATTTTATGAACATGTATCCAGTCTTCATATACAGTCAAGGTTACACAAGCACCACAATATAGAACTCATCCTAGCAATATCTTTCAGCATTTAAAAAATGCCAAGAAATCTCTAAATAAAACCTAATATATACAAATTAACATCATACTAATGACAAAAAATCATACCATATGGAAATAGTATAGACCATAAAAATGTGGTACACAATTTATTGTTACAAACATCATATGGAATGGTTGTTAATAACATTGAGTAACTATTAATACTAAAACATGAATAGGACTAGGCTGAAGTGACATAAAGTGAATATTCAGATATTAAGAGACCCCACACAGCCATTTATACATGTGGACAAGTATCTCAGACAGCAGAGCATATACTTCAGGAATGTCCCAAATATGAAATGCTGAGACAAACATGCTGGTCCAAAGAAACGACACTAGAAGATCTACAAAACAGTCATGTTTACAGAGGACACAAAACTTCAGGAATAAACATATTTCAAGTGAATGAAAGAAGAAGGACCCCACTGATTCCTGAACATATACTCATGTGAACCAAACATATATTGTTCATTGATATCAACAGAGTTCAATATAAATAAGTTGACAGAAAACAAAGATAAACTACAATTATACTGTCTTTTTTCTTTTGTGTTCACTCTCAGACTTTTGCAGATTAATAAAAAGTACCGTAATCTGGAGAACAGAATGTGTTGTGTCGCTGTTTATAGTTTGTCTGTGAAATCTGCACCTTTCAGTTCACTTAACTTTAGAAATTGCAATAATCCATATGAAACAGTGCAGCATATCTCCTTTGAGTGTATAATACTACAAAAAGGCCTAGAAGATTGACTTAATTGTACTTTGGTTCGGGTGCCCTGTAGTGCAGTGGTTAACGCACTGGCTTCACATGAGTTGCCCTGTGTTCATTCCCCATTAAGCCGAAATCACTTTTTCAGATCGCAACGGCTCCCTCCTCCCGGACCAACCCTGCCTTAATTGGGTACTGGATTAATTCAGGAAGTAAAGACTGCAATGGGGAGATGGTTATCACCCTTATATAACAGTACCACTGAAATGTAAGATTACTAATATCTTACAACCCTAAGCATTAATAAATGCTATAGGTTAACTTTACTTTGGTACCCCATTAGTATTCCGTCCTACTTAATAGCCAGAACACCATCTACCACAAGTACCACTCATAGAACACAACTCTGTAACTTCATATGATAGTTACCGGAATCTCCAAAAAATACACTTGTAAAAAAATATGTCATGATTAACCTTTAACCATGGAGATCCCTAAAGAATGTAATCAAGCTAGAATACTCCTATTCTCCACCACCACCAATATTCCCTCTAATGAGCACGAGTGACTGGCCGCGCACGTAATTAGCAGATTCTGTTTGTGAAATGTATATATAGAATAAGCAAATTATATTTTGTAGGTAGTTAATACCCCCTTATAGTATCTACGGCCCTGTTCACATTAACATTTTCACAGCTCAGACATCTTTAGATTTGCTCACATGAGAAACAAAACTGAGATGTAATATTGACCACCATGTCCATCTATTTGAAACACTTTATATATGGAAATTGATCCCAACTACAGAAAAAATGCACATTTTACAGACTGGCATGTACTACCTAAGAGTGAAAACTTGAGGACTGGATAGAAGAGACTGAAATGAGATATTTAGCAAAGCAAAATCAAATATATGTAATTTGTAAAAATGTCAAATGCTTGATTTCATAAAACAATCTGTAGTCAGAATCTACATAAATTAACATCCACATAAAACATTTCAAATAAATGAAACAGAAGCTAGATAAGGATGAGATATTCAATTAATTTGTTATCTCTGTACATGAACGACATGTCAGATCTCTCAGCAGACATGTATAACACATACAACTTTTGATATGGTGATAGCAATTTTTATAGCACAAATGTGAAAAATAAAAAACATAATTAAAACATACCCAGTCCTATGCTTCCTCTAAAAAAAAGTCTTCCGTGCACAGATCAGATAGCAGTTTTGGCAACCACTTATTGCATTGTGAAAATAACTTTTTTTATGTAGATATTTAGGAAATTTGTATCTGCAGTTCTAGATTTTGTGTGCAGAATGTTAAAGTCTGTGTGCAGCAGCACATCTCAGTAGCTTAGAGGGATTACTGCCTCCGTGAATATAGGATGATGATAGACTGATTCCTTTTTCAATAATATAACAGCAGTTTATAGCCTGACATTCATGGCAGCTTTAATAAAATTACATAGGAGTAAGATAAATTTGAAAAATAAAACACAAACAATAAATGTTGCACAACAGCATTTATATGGGAGAACCATTCTATGCAACAATTCCTTGTTGCTGGAAGTTAAGCAAATGTTTCAGTCTTACATAATGGCACTCAGGCCACATGGAAGTTATATATATATATTAATAAACAACCCAGGTCACATGGTAGTTATATATATTAATAAACAACTACTGTCACATGGAAGTTATATCTATTAATAAACAAATAATTCCAACATATATATATTTTTTCAAACTTGTAAAACTGCATGTTTTTCCATTAGGGTGTTGCAGAGATGGTAGATGGCTATGGTAGATGGCTTATGTAATTCCAATACAGGATTTCAAAATTGTAACTTTTCATAATAGTTTTCATAACATCATGGTTCAATGAAGAAGTACAAAGAAACATATACACAAAGGAAAATTATCATAAAGATATGACATCCAGAAGAGAATGGTTAGGGTACATTAAATAATAATATACAGTAATTAATTATACAAAAATAAAAGAAAATAGAAATAATAGTGAAAGAATAAGCTAGAAAATGTGTAACTCTACTCCCAAATATACTTAAGTTATCTATCACAATTTGTATGGCAGGACAGTGTTACTATTCCTTGCTCCCCTTTAAAGACCAAAAAACACATGGGTGATGATGCTAAATAAATTGGCCAATTAGAAAAAAAAACCAGTGGAAAAAATTAGTTATTGTTCAAATATGCTGTTATATCTATAAATTAAAAATTAAAATAAATTGTGGCATTTCATCAAGATAATCCGCAAGATACAAAAAGAAGCCTTTAGCACCCTACCGTAAAATTTTGCAAATTCCTGCATGGACCTGACGTACTTTTTGATAATTTGCATTATTTTTGTGGTATTTCGAAAACACAATAACTTTTTTGGTGTTAGAGATATTATAATAATTTTTGTAAATGTAAATAAGGAATGAATTGAATACTACATATATTGGTGTTTTTTGTTTGTGTATGTGTGATACAAGTTATTGAGAAAGTTGTAAAGATGAAATATTAGAAAACAATTTAAAATAAAAAAAATTTTAAATCTTGGTGCATCTATACTTGACCAATGTGTGGTAACATTGATACTATTCTCCTACATAGCTAGGTCTATTGTATTTCTGTTGTTTCAGAACAAAACTAACATAATATGAACCGTACAAACAAATAAAACGCAGATGTCACTTACCATGCGGGCCCAGTCCTTTTAAGTCTAGGTCCAGAAATGTTTCAATCTGACACACTCCTAATTATATCCCATGTGATCTTATCGAAATGTCTGGGTCTATTCTCCAAACTAATGCATTTATATATATATATATATATATATATATATATATATATATATATATATATATATATATATATATATATATACCACAACTTGCAAGCTCAAAGTGAATGGTATAGTATTGAAACAGGTCAAGATCAAATATTTAGGTACAACGATTACAACAGATGGAAGAAGTTCAACAGAAACCAGAAGCAGAATAGGACAGGCAAAAACAACATTCAGAAAAATGAAAATATATTGTGTAATATGACCTTGTCATTAGAGGTGAGGAAGATAATTCTGCAGTGCTATATAACACCTATACTAACATATGGGAGTCTTGGATAATAAACAAAGAGGAAAGTTGGAAATTAGAGGCAATAGAGATGTGGTTCTACAGAAGAATGCTGAGAATACCATGGACTGCCAGGAAAACTAATGTGGAGGTGTTGAAAGAGTCAAATGTGAAACAGACCTTAATCAATAATTTAAGAAAAAGACAATCTTCATTTTTTGGCCACTTCATGAGAAAGGGAGGTTTGGAGAAAATAGTCACAACAGGTAATATTGAAGGCAATAGAGCTAGAGGGTGACTACATAAGAAAATATTAGACAGTTTAACAACATGGCATGGCACAGAAACAACAATGATCTTGATACATAATACTGTAGACAGAGAGCTGTGTAGAGCCATGATAGCCTAGCCAGCCAGCATGGCACCTGATCATGAATGTGTTAATAAACCATATTTTCTTTAAAAACAATGTAAATCCCAAAAATTTCTCATTCTCTGGATCATAATCCATATTTCATGATATTTCATGACAAATGGTATCAATTTCAACAGAATTCATTGGAATGAAAATTGGAGCAGAAACTTAACAGGACTGCTCTGTATTCAGCATAAGTGGAAACTGAATGAGCGGTAAGGATGAGACATAGTCCTAGCTTAAAATGGCGTGGAATTATTGATCACATGAGCACAATATATTGTGGTTTTGTACTAATAATATAAGTGTATAGCAACGGACAACTTTTAAGCATGCTATCAGCGCAAATAAACGCACACTTCAGGGTGTATTCCACTTGATGCCATGGTAGCAGAATTGCAAAGTTGCTAAGAAATTGTATAACTGTGATTAAAAATTTTACATTTAGCTTTTTATTTCAGATAAGTGAGAACACTGTTAGTATTAATCTAGCTTAATTTCAGGTCAAGGTCATGTTTTTTTTAAAAACCCAGCAAAATGAAGACATTTTCAAAGTTTAGTTATCCTGTTACAATCAACACAAATCAAATTGAAATGAAAGCCATTTTTAGTGAAATTTGTATGAATTGTGTTTATAACCATAAAGAAATTGGGAATTTTATTTGTTTTCAAAGAAGATATGAACACATTAGTTTAATTATGAAATGACGGTTCAATACAAGAATCAGTGGACAAATTACGTGACTACAGTCCAACTTTTAATTTCAAATGTTATTGCACTGAGCTTCCATTTCTCGGAAATTTAAAAAATGTGACTAAAGATACTGATGTAGCGATTTGCGTGCAAAAGACTGGACAGCCACCCCCACTCAGTGTGTAGCGCACATATCGACTGATAAGGGGCTCTCATTACAAAATGTGTAGAACGTTGACTGTGTCATAATATATGTTTTTATCGGAATTTCGTTCTGTTTAATTATGTTAGCTTTTTGTTCCATAGAAACTCGTCCACTGATTCTTGTATAGTACCGAAATGATATCAGCAACATTAGGTCAGGACATCATGCATTGAAAATAAATCACATGTATGAATTCTTAGATATACTATTCAAGATTATCTCAAGAGGGTTAATGACATCTAAGCGTGTTCCTTGTCGAGGCCAACTCCTTGAAGTGGCGATGGGGCTTAGTCCAGCCAACTGAGGCTGGAAACTAAGATTAGTCATGTCATCCCTGAAAACAAGCAGGACTACAGTCCTGCCCAAGCAATCACTGGTGCTGAAGTTGGAGATACCAGGCAGAGAGGCGTACCAGTAACTATGGTATCACACAACAGGACTAGATAATATGTCTTCGCAACAAACAAACAAAAATCTAAGTTTTTTATTTATTTTCCCACATGATATTATGAGCATGTTTGGTTATGAAATAGCATAAGAAATATGATAGATTTAGGTATTTCTTCATAGAATGTATCGGTCGGACATGAGTACATGAGTCAATAATTTTTTTAGATGTTTTCATGTTGCATTTTTCATCTTCATTATGCAATTGTCAAAAAACAATCCAGTGCACAGGGGGAAAGCTAAGTAATTTGTATTTAGTGTGGTAAAGATTATATTTATTTTAAAAAAACACCAACACAAGAAAAACAATGTATATCACAAAAACTCACAAATTCCTTCTATTTGCAGCCAAGATCTTCCTTGTGTAAGAAAGAGATCAAAGCACAAATAGTTATTTTCCTAGAGTCCAATGATGGCAGTCATAACATATGTACACAAATACTTTGAACTGAAAACAATTCCAAAATTTTCTTAAATGTGTTATGTATAAAGTTATATACTTAGATTATTAAATTTTGTTCCAAATTATATACCAGTCAGTCAGTTCCTCTTTTGCAAAGTTTAGCACATAGGGCGGATGTCATAGTTCTCCATGCCTGTCTGTCAGTTACCAAGGATTGCAGGTCTTGTGCATTTATGCCTGTTGATTTTAATTCATTCATAAATTTTCTTCTGAGCATTGTTTTTGGTCTCTGTTTTCTTTTCCCGTCTGGTGTTCACATGAAGGCTTGTCGTGGAATTCTGTCTTTCTTCATTCTAAGTACGTGGCCAATGTATGTCCAGCGGAGTTTTCTGATGATGTTCATCACATATTCTTGTTTTGTCTCCTCTCTTAGTATGTCGTTTGATTTGAAATCTTTCCAATTAGAATTTGTGATTTTTCTGAGGCATCTATTCTCGAAGGCAACTAACTTCTTAGAATAATTATATAAGGAAGGAGTCTGAAAACTGAATTTGCAAAATTATCAGAACTATTATTAAGAATATGAAAAAAATCTGTGTTAAAGTTACATAAAATTTTTCTGCGCCAAACTGTTATGCCTTCAACAGTCACAGAATAAAAACAAAACCACTCTAAGTAGATATGAACTGTTACATATAGTGTTAATTAATGCAAACAATAATTACAGTAGGCACAGTACATCAGTAGGCACAGTACATCAGTAGGCACAGTACATCAGTAGGCACAGTACATCAGTAGACACAGTACATCAGTAGACACAGTACATAACTTCTTCAAGCAGAAACAATAACAAAAAGAAATGTTTACTCACTCAAACCACTAAAATCTTACAAGCAATATTATGTTATTATAGCATATTATATAGAATTCACATACTATCAATTTCACTATCTTCCCACACACACATATTATTTTTTTGGCAGAAATTTGTTTTCACTTACACATATATGCACACATTAACTGTTTGGCAGAAATTTCAAATCTCGGCAAATGACATACTTTGACACAGTGTAATTCACATTATATAGAGGTCATCAAAAGGCGATTTGATCATACATGCTTAATTTATTGGTCAAGAGGGAAACCACTGTACATCATTTCTGGACAAGAATGTAAAATAGTAATTGCAAGTTAAAATATTAAAACAAACAAATAAATTTTACAGGGAATGGAGTGTGATACTGAACACATTCTGGTACCCATAAAACAAATACAAAGAATAATATTCAAATAGCAGCCATACTCTATCTTTTCAAGTGCACTAAATAAGTGGTTCTACAACTTTCTTGACTTCTGCCCTTTTAAGGAAAATGATTTATTGTCACTGACTTTTTGTTTAGGACCAGGTGCTCTTTCTCAGGGTTTATTATCATATATAGTACTAAATTGTATTTTATATTATCACCATTCATTTCCCAATGGGCCATGTAGACCCATTGAGAACAACTGCACTATTGTCTTCTGTAATCATCTCTCAGTCAGTTCAGGACTCCAGATTCTATTATATAGTCTAGTGTCTGTTTCAGAGTTTCCACTTTTCCATACAGTTTCTCTTCGATGCAGATTGGGGTGAGATTTAATTTTATTGCAGTTCTTTAAGAAACTTCACAATTGGCGATGTATCTGATGATACCTGGTCAAAAGTGACTTTTTCTATGAATTTTAATTTAGTAATAGTGATAAAATGGACTAGAATCAAATGCAGAACTCAACCATGATTCCACTAATGACGGTCATAGGTTAATACAAGATAGTTCTATAGAAATGAGAGCATGGAACTGCTATTGCTATACATGATCCTTCATAGAATAATTGGAAATGAAACCTCTTCAATAACAGTTTGAGATAAACATTTTTTTAACTACTTCGCCAGATTAATAACACAAATTTCAATTTCAGCTATTCACCACTTTCAGAAATTTAAAAAAAATTTGTAAATCAACAATAAATCTACAATAAATGTATATCCTTCTGTCTTGGATATCTATTTAACATAGCCCGTCCTTATTTGTGCTCTGCTTGGGTTCTACTTAATAAAATTTGAACATCATCAACAATACTTTAATGAAGAAATCATACTTCACACTTCTTTTTCTATTCTCATCTATTGCTATTATCTGAAATGGTTCTCTTGCGATGTTTTGTTCCCATTCTTGATGGTGCAAACTCCTGGAAGAGAAGATGATCCAAAATATCCCTTGTAAATGGTCTAGCTGCTGGGTCTGAGTTGGTCATTTTGTGAACAAGCTCACTCTGTTTAAAATCAGAATTAACAAAACAATTATCCGACTATAACACACTCTAGAAACAGCAAATAATAGTTCATTCAACAACTCTACATGTAATAATTTTCTTGACAAGAACATATTAAATCTGGAATAGAATTAGTCATAGCATTTATCTCATTATCAACATATATCCTTTCATTCACATTGGCTGATTCTATTGAAGTAGGAAGAGATCATATGGACATATGAAGCACACTTAAAAGCATATCAAGTTGTTAACAATGAGAACAGATGAAAAGTACATAGACAATGACAAAATCAAACAGTTGTTGCCATGAATCATATCCAGAGCATAAGATATAAAACTTTGCACTATTTTGCTTGCTTCCTAGTACTAAATGCCATGTTTAATTTCTTATAATTTCATTAATCCATTCATGCGCATCATTAATTCAATGATGAAGCACTTGGCTACCATAAGATCGTCATAGTTACTCCTGCAGTTTACCCGCGCTTGGTTGAATTTTTTCACTTTGTCGTTCAGAGCACTGGGCAGAAATCACAGTGCGTCAAGACCGGGTGACAGCTGTCACAATACTTTGTGTTAATTAGGCAATCAGATTCCACTGATCCATACCAGTTCTGAGTTTACTGTTGAATGCCAGCCGACACAGATGCCGCCGATGAGGCATCGACGCATAGCTGGGGCAGTCCACGGAAAGGTTAAAGTCACGTTCCTGGCTCGGCCGGACCACTGACTACCAGCGGTGGCCTCACCCAGCCTGGACCCATCCCAGTTCCGCTTCATACCCCGGCCCAACTGACCCAGCCCACAGAGCCAATCATTTTCCATAAGTTACGGATCGAATTTGCAGACTTCCCTTACCTACATTGTTCTATCAACTAGAGGATTGCACCTCAGAGATATGCTGTAGATATGGAATATACTGCTGCAGATATGGGTACGGCCTGACACGAAATTCACAGTCTCTGTGGTGTTTTCAAGGGCTGTGGGAGTGCACCAGACACCACAAGAGCCGCAGTGCTTTACGGGGCAGCTGTCCCTATTTCCGGGCAAGCAGACTCCAGAAATGTGGTTCTTACAAATAAAAGAGAACTATTCCCGGAGCTCTCGCCGACATATATATTATATTTATATGTACAATTCTCCCATGTGTTGCCAGGGCCCGAAAGGGGAGCAAAGAATAGCAACACTGTTTACCTTCCATGCATGTCATAAAAGGCGACTAAGGAGGTTATGGGATGGAGTTGGCTGTCCCATCCCATATAGAGTGAGTGACCCAAAGCCATGTTGAAGTCGGATGTGTCAGACCGAAAGGCGCAGATATCGCAGCAATGCTGTAAACCATGACACAGCGCATTCCGTTCTCCGGACTACATCCTGCTAATCTGCAGGAGTTTGAGAACGAACGCAAAGAAGAAGATATGTGCAATTGTTTCTAATGAGTCATTGGTGCATCACATGTGTACAGTTACTTCCATAGTCATTGGTGCATCATGTGCACAATCACTTCCTCAATTCCATAGTCATTGGTGTATTATGTGTACAATTACTTCCATAGTCATTGGTGTATCACATGTGTACAATTACTTCCATAGTCATTGGTGTATTATGTGTACAATTACTTCCATAGTCATTGGTGTATCACATGTGTACATTTACTTCCATAGTCATTAGTGTATCACACAAGTACAGTTACTTCCATGGTCATTGATGTATCACGTGTACAATTCCTTCCATAGAGTCATTGATGTATCACTCTTCAAATATACTACAAATGACAAAATCCAGAATTGTTGGGAGGAAGGCGAATCTGAGAATTTTCTCCAGAAAAATATGAGACAAGATAATGTGATTACTTTCCAGGATTATTTCACATATTTGGAAAAAGACAAACTGAAAAAAGAAAAGATAGCATAATATCAGACAATGTACAAGAATGTCTCTCACAGAACTACAGAAAGAACATTGCCCGTTAGTGATAACTGATGTTTCTCCTTTGCAAGCAATGACGAGCAGGACTCAGTGTTGGAGAGATGTTTTCAAGAAGTCCTTGAATTGTTTTTCTGGTCAACACTTGAACTCTTACATATGCATAGCTCACCAAAGGTGGTTGATAGTCTGGCATCAGCAGCGTTGGTTCCCCAATTATCAGAGATTGCTGGACTGATGATGATGAAAGATGTAAACAATGCACATAATAAATCCAACATTCTGGTGTGTGTGTAGAGCTTAAAGTGCAGTAATTGGCGAAGGAACAATTGGAGGATATTCACACCACACATTCACATCAAAGATAGACTATTTCAAAATATTTATTCTTACTTCTGATGGTAATTCCCTGTTGAATCTTGAAGGAAATACATGCATTTTAGCATCTTGCAATGTTCGTACCCTTTCCATCTGGGTAGAGAATGGGATCCAGAGCTCCAGGAATATTAGACCAAGAGAAAATATATCAACTTTTAGATCATATGGTTTTCTGGCAATCTGAAACAGAATAATGCAAAGTTTAAGGACACTAGTCGGAGTGGATGAACATGTAGCGTCTGGGCCAGACATCTCGCTTATAGGCACAAGGATTGTGATGTAAATCCACGACCTCTCACATCCAGGTACAGCTGATCGCTGCAGAAGCTACTGTTCAATCTGAAAGTAAAATTCTAGTATAAGGCCTCTCCCGCACAAACGTACTCAAAGCAACACCTTCACGTGGAACCAATGTAAACAAAGCTTGCTATGGGACCAAGTACTTGGCGTTATAAACAAGTCAGTCCTTCTTTATCTCTTTTCTTGTCTACCACACTTTCTTGTCTAATCTCAATAACCACACCAAGGATCCTTAATGGTGATGAGAAGCATCTTTAACTTCAGTGAAATTAGGCCCTCCCCAATGTCCCTGCTGCAACTGCAGTGTCTTGCAAACTGACACTGCAACTCAGAACATATCCTAACCTTCAGATATTGAAAGCAGGGTCAAGAAAACTCATGAGGGATCTAGATATTCAATGCTGGGAAAAATCATGAAGGCATAGGATGCAGGATGGGACACAGCCACAGTTAATGCTCATCCACAGAATGAAGGATCAAGGCTAGTCTCTTGAATGCTTGTGCCAGACGGAATGCATCTCTGTGATCTCCACTTGAATCGCCAAACGAAAAGTTTTTTCATGGAGACTTCATGAGGGCAATACACCAGTTTCAGATAGAGGAAGACATTTGCACATCATTCTATGGGAGGAAGATGTCTTTAGCAAACAACCAAAACTACAGTGCCGTTCAAAATAAATTTATGATGCAAGCTCAGAAGTCACCCTGGTTACCAAAGCCCTCGCAAGAGAGATCACTCCCCTGTTCTTTGCAAAAGTCAGCAAGGGGGAACCTAAATATTCTACAAATCAACATAGCACAAATATGAAATAAGATACCTGAAGTTACAAAAACATTATATGCATACAATGTACATGTAGCCATCCTCCAGGAAACAATACTACCATGGAAAGAAATAACACCATGAGCTACACAGTACAAATGTGAATGCCTGAAGTATCAAGGCATTATGGCATTAATGAGAAATAATGTCCAGGCCACATTAACTAATAGTCCTGAAGGAGACATAGATCTCCAGAAAATAAACATATGGGATAAAAATAACAAATTTTACACACTGCACAATATTTACTGTCCCCCAACATCATCCACAAGTTTGCCAGAATTTGAGCCCACATTAACCTTTAGCACTCAGCAGGCGGATGTATTCGCCAAGATCTTTACCGTTTGCTGTACGCTAATGGCAAGTTTATTTGCCGCCGTTGTTAGGTACATTTCAACAATAAAAAATCTCCAAATTTTATTATTTGTTTCACCAGATTTATTAAATCTGGCATTTTATTCAATTGACAACCTTTCCAGCAGTTTTAGTGGCAACCATATGTCTAATCCCATTTAAATATCAATATTTTCGCAATATATTGACAATTTCAAACAAAATCAACACAATGACAGTGAATTTGGTTTTATAGACTTTTGTTTTGTCTAATTTTCATTAAAATAATTATGGATTTTGGTTCAGATGATTATTTATGGAGAAAGAAGCTATTTCCACACTTGAAAATCAGCTACACCATGCTGCTTTATCTAATTTGATATTAAAACATCAACCAAGTTTGAACGATACATTATTGGATCAGATCTTGATTTATAAAAGGATTTTATGACACACCTGTAGGTTTAATCCTTATAATCCATGAAATTATGACAGTTTGGCCATAAATACCACCATATTTGGACAATAATAAAATTGTTGTCACTCTAGAATATTTGCAAAATAAAGTCAGAAACGTCATATTATTATATTTTCGTCTTAAAGGTACAAATTTACATGATTTTGTGGAAGAACGTCTTTGAGACTGTCTTACATGTTTCATATCACACACACATAAACAAAACTTACACCAATAAATGCAGAATTAAATTATTTATTTATATGTGCAAAAATTATTTAAATATCTCTAACAAAAAAAAATGTATCAATATTTCAAAACAGTCACCAACTATTATGTAACATTTCCAAAAATTAATTCAGCGGCAGGAGAGATTATGCAACATGTAAACTAGAGTGCTAAAGGCTAAAGAGAACCATCATAGCTCACGATTTTAATGCACACTTTCAAACTCTCTGCTACAGACGTTATAACAACATAGAACTACAGATTGAAGATGTGCAATAGTTCTAACCTAAACCTATTACAGACCTTGGAAACTCCACGAACCCTCTTGCACAGCATACACAATTCGACCAGCTGACCCGATCTAACACTTGTTTCAGCTGACATAACAGAAAATAGCAACATCACATTCTTAAAAATCTCAACACGCACAAATTATTCTACACACAATAAGACCACTAAATTAATAAATTTACACACAATAAGACCACTAAAATAATAAATTTACACACAATAAGACCAATAAAAAAAATAAAATACATGCAAAACATTAAATTATATGAACAAAAACAGCACATACATACTTGTTCAGGGCTCATGTAAAGTGTGGTGCCTACTTCTGCAGTGTGTTTGCCTATTGACAAGTGATCTGACTCTGAGACTTGGTCTTGCTGTACAATTAATTCTGTTACAAGCCCAAAATCTCCAACCTTCACTATACCATCAGCCGTAAAAAATATATTTGATGGCTGCATTGGACAAGAGTACAAAATAAAAATGTAAAGCTATTTTTGTCAACAACTTAATTAGAGAGAAGGAACAGGCATGGATGACAGGATAAGAATACAAAAAAGTGAAATTTTACTGTATTAGAACAAACGTAGAATCTATCTATGTGAACAGAACATTGTCCTCACTGCCACTCTCATTTTTGTGCAAGCTGAACAACCTCTTCCAGTGTCATGTTCAGGAAGTCTTCAATATGATGTGTCCATTGTAGTCTTGGTCTGCCTTTTATTCTCTTTCCTGAAACTTTTCCCTCCGTGATTAATATTTCTAAAAAATGTTGTCTCTTTATATATTCAAAATATGTTACTTGCATTTTTTGATAGTTTTGAGGAGCCAGTCTTCTATGTTCAGGCTTTTCGAACATCAGCATTGATTTGTCTTTCTGCTAATTAAATTCTTAGGACCTTTCTATAATATTAAATGCCAATATTTTCTTTTACATAGTGGATGCCATTGCTCATGTCTCACAATCATATGTTGCCACTGGAAAAATATAGATTTTTAATAGTTGTAACATAACTTTGTTTTTCTGTTTGTCCATTTCAATAGATTGTTCATCTGTGATCTTTGTTGTACTGCAGTTGCTAATCTTTCTGATCTCTGCTGAGCAATCTCCTGTGGTGTTGATGCTTGACTCAATATTCAAAGTTGCTAATATTTTCTAGTTGTTCTTTTTCAATAACTATTGTAGGTGTGATCATATGTGGAAATAAGAATAAATTACATCAAATATAACTCTAATATATTTAACTCAAATTTTAAGTCTGTACTGTTCGTTGTATGGCTTTGAAACATGATAACAACAAAAGAAACAACTCAGAAAATTATAAACTATCATCAATGCATGTTTATGCAGAATGAGAAAAATAACCAAATTAAAAAAGGTTAAAATTCAGTTTTGCAAGAGACAAATCAAAGTTTTGACCACAAGGCCTTTGCCAAGATAAAGATACACAAAAACTGAAAAACTGCTTTATTTCCAAGTGATTCTGGTATTGCACCTAGATGTGTACATGCTTTATTTCCATCTGATTCTAGTATGGTACCTAAATGCATGTAAGCTTTCTTGTAATGTAATTCTATTTTTAGCTTTCGTGTTTGTCTTTATCTCTTGGCAAACACATTGTGGTCAAAATGTTAAATTAATTTAAATGATATAGCATTATAATAACTAGTTATTTATTCTCCAGACCCTCTGAGTAGAAGGCTCCTTCAAAAGGTATTGCACTAGGCCAAAAGCTTAAGTTTCCTGGGTATGAAAGAAAGCTCAAAAACCACCCCACTGCACATAGGAAGAGCTAATCGCTCAGAATTCCTGGGGGTTCTAAAACAAACAAACAATTTATTCTCCTTTCATTCACTTAATACTTGTGTTGCTACTCTGAACAATTGATTTGTCTCAGTATTTCATATTTAGGGTAGTCTAATAGCATGTGCTCTGAAGTTTGAGATTGGTTGGATGCTAATCCAGCAATCCATGGGCTCATGCCCTTTGACCCAATGCCATTTTGTGATATATGCATGTGTTTGTGAGCTGTTATTTTGCTCCATAAAATGTATTTCATTTATCTGGTCTTGGAGGGTTGAAGTTTGGGCAGTTTGTTAGTACAATGATCATCCTCACAGCACATCGAACCATCTCTCCATAAATGCTACAATCTCCGCCTCAAGATATCCATCAGCGTATAGTGATTGACTACACCCACTCTGTGCTGGTTACGAGTCTCCTCTGGTTACTTGCACAGCATTCTTGTTTAGCCACACCTCTCTTGACATGATGATGTAGTCTGCTCAAGGTTGCAGATTCACATTCATTTGTTGCATCAGTCATCCATCCTATCTCTCTAAGAGAATTCAGTAAATCAGCTCAGTCCATTGTCTGTCTGGTGCCCATGATCATCATACCAGCAAGTCTGCACATTATTTTCCACAGACACTGGCATATCCAGGCACAAATATGAAGTTTCCTGTAAGGTTAGACTGCTTCGCCAACTCCAATCACTGCCTACATGCCCATACATTCTCAATCTTTCCTAGCATGCTCATTGAGTCACTGATAAGGCATACTTGAGTGTTAGTTTGAGATTCCGACTGTGTCATTGCCCTGATTACTGCCATATTACATATTGCCTGATTACATGCTTCTCCCTGGTCATGCAGCAAAATCACTTTCTTCCTTCACAATTCTCTTTGCAATGAGCTGTGCACATTTTGAACAACAGAATTTTGTATAAATTACAGTCTCCCTAAGATTAATTCTCTTCAATCAAGGTATGAACTTCTGTACACAGCTTGCATACATAGTACTAATCCTGAATTTTGTTTACAAGCCCTAAGAAGGGCTGGAACGAGCTTTACAAGCTGGAAGATTTCTGGACTTGGAGTTGATCGTCTGCCAGAAAAACCACAGACTTTGAACCACAATTAAAGTTAAACAATTTCTCAGTTATGACCTTGATTTCTTGGATTTCTGCATGATGGCTCTGATAGAATTGCGCTGATTTCTGATTTATTTATCAGTCATGGCCGCATATGCAGTTGTGTCTGTGGGTCCCACCAATGACACACTAGACAAATCACCCATGCAAAATAAAATCTTAGCAGATGACATGCCATTACATTGAGGATCTCTTATGGAAGCTTTGTAGCATGTATCTATCATCCATACAATTATGCTTCTCGCTTTTCATTTGTTGTTGCATATTGTGATTCTTTTAAATATGCATTGTTATTAGTACATATGCATGCACCCTCTGTGGTTGGGAGGGAGCCAGAGATATACTGTGCAGCAATGGGGAGGGCGAAACTGACTGCACTGTTTTCCAAATGCTGAGTCCTATCATAAAGGCACAGTGACTCAGATCATGAAAAGTCTTTTGTCTTCAACATTTGGTTGCATGCCTGGAGCCACAGAGAAAGTTCACATAACCAGTAGGCAAAGGTGGCAGGGAATGAGCACAGTGAACCCTATCTTGGCTGCAGTGGCTTGGAGAAGTGCATTGGTAGAAACATACCTTCCTAGTGGTGTGATAGTTATTTTCTGACCCTGGTAGGTCGAAAATCCTGACTTTCCAGCACTATAATGCCACAATGATATTGGGTCAAGGGCATGAGTCCATAGACTGCTGGATCAGCAACCATCAGTCATGACCAAATATTCTGAATTTCTGCAGCATAGTAATGTCAGAGGATGATGAATTAGATTTAGATGCTTATTCTTCAAATGATATGGAAATATTCAGACAAGATAGACTGCTTGAGCCTGAGCAATTGGAATGTTCATAAGTAGGTCTATAAATTACAACATACAATGTTGGTTCATCAGTGTGTGCTGTGAGTGTGGGTGGGGATTGTTTGTGTGTCAAAAAAATTAAAGACCTAATTTGGTGCAGTTATTGTACCACTTATCTGTGACTAAAGGTAGGGTCTATATGCTGGGAGGACTTGCACATAAAGAAAACATACCAGTCAGCATAAGGCAAGTCAATATAATAAACAGAACATAATCTTTTGTTTTATTTCTGTTAAAATAACTAAGATCTGTTGGAGTGTTGCTTTTGTGTATTTTTTGCTCATGAGCCCAGGTTACAGGGCTTTTAAGGGAAATTTGGCTATGGTTCAAAGGGTTAAGTTGATAATACTAACCTTAAGATCTCTATGCATGAGTCCCTGGCTATGAACATAATCTACAGCACACACTATTTGATCAAAAATATCCAGAATGGTGTTACGATCTCTGTTTAACGTGTTATTGCACAGCCAGTCTTTTAGTGTTTCTTTCCGGTACAGTTGCATCTGGATATACAGGAAATACTTTTCACCCGGTTGGAGCAACTGTTTAGCTGGTTTTTCACCTTCATCTATGTGTTGACTGTCATGTGATGAGAAGGTAATATCTACTGTGTGGTGTTCTGGACTATGCCTAGAGCTTTCTATTGAGATATTCTCTTTAGATGACATAGACTTCTCGAACACAATGCTGTCATCTGCTGAAATTTGAGTATCTGCAAATGAAATGCTGCTATGAGTTTGTCTATTTGAACTTTCAAATACTACACTGTCTCCTGATAACTCTCGATGATGTGAAAAATCAGCCTTGTGTGATAATGCCCCAGAGGAACTGGATGTGTAGTTTGAAAATGGAATGCTTGATATACTGTTGTTTATGCTGGCACTATAGGAATTCCCAGTTTCTGTTTTTAAGGCATTAATTTTCCAATTGAATAAACTGTCTGGAAAATCTGTGAATCCTGTTTCACTTTTAGAGGTTTCATTGAGATCTGGATGCACAGAAAATTCACCACTGCCAGACTCCTTCTGCTGATCAGCATCACATACATCTTGGCAAGAAAACACTATAGAATCTGTATCTAGTAATGCATCAGATGTGATTCCTAGAAATATATCTGGGTTTTCATTCTGATCATCAAATTTATGCCTTCTTTTTGTTCCTTTGACATCAAAAGGTGGTTTTAGTTTCTTATGTACAGGTTTTTCATGAATACTTAATGAAGTGGGCCCAGATGTGTCGCTGAAATAAACATGAGGTTGTTAGAAATGCATAGATCATCAGTCTATCTGTGGTATAAATTCAGGAAGTTTTCTGCTTCCACATAAAATAAAACAAAACAGGAAGTTCTCTGTGTTTTCTTGGTAAATATCACAGTAAGATAAATATATTTGTATAAAATTTGAATCATGGTACATATTTACTTTTGGTTTATATTTTTTAACAAAATATAATGTCTGCATGAACTTTATAAAGTGTTGTGGGTGTTGAGTAGCAGTAAAGCAGGATTTGCACACTAGATGATGGCATTAAACAAATTATTTATAATATTTATAGTGAATGAATTAATTGTACAATAAAATTTATTATAAATAGAATTGCAAAAAAAATGTTTAGGGGAGATTTTTATAAAATAGACTGAATTAGTTTGGTCAGTAGCATTTGCAGGTCTGGCAGTTTTCTGGAGTGCTGATCTTTCATCTATCAGAAATACTACAGGCTGTAGGGAAGATTTTTGTTCAATAGGTTTTCCTGCTCCTGTCTTTATTGTCTGAATTTCTGCATCATAAGTATGACAGAATTTCCTTATTGGTAATTTGATTGTATCCCATCGTTTGGTACTCTATATCAGTGCTTTGCAACTGCCTATGCTGCAACATGCCTACTGGACTGCAACAGCTTCTCCACGAATCGTAAAGTAATTTATAAGTATATATAATTTGTATGGACTGGTCCCAGGTTTTATTTTTTTAATTGTATTTACAGGGCAGTAGGTTGAGAATCACTAATCTCTCTCACAAAGGTTGAGAATCACTAATCTATATTATGTCTGTGCCTCTATTCTTTACATTTGTATGACCAATGCATATATACTTTGATCCATATATTTTGTGGACATTCATCATCTAGACAACTGAGAATAACTGTATTACATTTTACATTCATTCTTACTGAAAATTCTTTGCACCTCAGTCTGAATATGAATTGATAATCCACGTTCCTCTCTCCAAGGGGGCTTGTTCTGGTACAGACTTTAGGGGACTGTTAACTTCAGGCAGTCTGACATTTGTCTAAAAAGTCATTTGGCCTAATGGCCAAAGCTACTTCTTTATAGTCACACCATTGCCAGTTATTTATATGTCCTTCATTGAATGGACTGGCATACAGTGGAACATTTCTGTCTCTGTTCTGTCAATGTTTGTATTCTTTCCATTTCCTCTATTTCTATTAATGATCACAGATTGAATATATATATATATCATCATTAAGTGCAGTCTCTGCAACGAAGGTTGGATGCAACTTATCTCAAACATCTCCTATCTCTTGTTGGTGCACTCTGCTAGACTGTAACCTGTCCATCATGTGATGTTACTCTCCCACTTGTATCTCTGCCTACCTCTTGCTCGCTTCCCTTTGACTTTACCCTCAAGTAAGGTCTTCAATAAGGTGTCATGTCTTTTAATGTGTCCAAAGTATTTTATTTGCCTGATCTTTATTTCTCTTAGTAGTTCCCTCTTCATATTAAGTGTTTTTAGTATCTCTTTATTTGTTTTCTTCTCTTTCCATGATGTTCTCCCTATTCTTCTATATACCCACATCTCAAAGGCATCAATTTTGTCTTCTAATTGTTTATTTAGTGTCCATGTTTCTGAGCCATACATTAATATAGAATAGATGTAGCATTTTATAATTATCATTTTTAACTTGTTTGTAATTTGTTTAGATATGAATAATTTCCTCATGTCATTGAAGGTACTTTTAGCCATTCCTATTCTCCTTTTAACTTCTGCCATAATTTGTGACTGTGTCCAAGATATTGATAATGTTTTACTTGTTGTAGTTTCTTTCCACGTATGTTTATGTTTACCTCCTGTTATTCTGTGTTTTTGCTGATTATCACAGTTTTTGTTTTTTGGATATTTATATCCAGTCCATATTCATTACTTGATTTATTGACCTGATCTATTAGTCTTTGTAGTTCATGTTCACTTTCTGCCAAAAGAACAGTGTCATCTGCATATCGAAGGTTGTTTATTATTTTCCCATTGATCTTGAGTCATGGTATTTCTTCTATATTTTTTACAGATATTCTCTGTGTAGATATTATATATATATATATATATATATATATATATGAATTATAAATACCTATAACTATTAATAAAAAAGATGATAAAAAACAACTATAATAAAATGAATAATGAAAACAGCTGTTGCTTCAATCATCTTCGTCTGAACAGATAAATAATAATATATTTAACAGCAAAAAGTACATATAAAATATTAATTTCAAAACATCTTCAAGAAAATAATAAAAACTGTCTGCAAACAAAGGAAGTAAATTTATCCATTTTGTGCAGTATAATTAAAATAACAATAGTAGAGTAAAGTAACCAACAAGATTACTGATGTATACTAGAAACAGTATGTGGGACAATACAGTAAATCTTATGAGTCAGACAGTGTAAATATTGCAACTTGACTGTAAGCTAGCAGCACAGAATATCTAAGTTCAAATATTTCAAATCACAAACATAAATCTGGTTATACTTCAGGGAATGTAGAAGATGAAGAAGAGATAAATGATAACGAGAAATTGATTTTACAGGAGATTACCTGAAATTTAACAACTGATCTCTCTCTTCTTGCCAGCCTGTGGGTGGAGATTCTACCCAAGCATTGAAGTATCGAACAATTCCTATATGCTCCAGTTTTGCCAATGTCTTAACTTCTCTCAGTACTTTTTCTCTTGCACCCTCACTGAAATAAAATGACGGTCAAGATTACTGTCATTACTTACACACTTCACAAATTATACAAGTCAATTTATGCACAACAAGTAGTATATGATAAGATAGGCCCTTCCTAGAGGAAGTGAGTATAACCTATTGTTGGTCAACACCAAACACAGGTCCCACTACTAACACAGAAGAAAAATGTTGAGCTTACATTAAATTACACCAATTGATATTTTCAGCAAAGGCTACTACTCTACTGGACTATACAAAAACTGTAAACATTATCCTAATATCAATATAGAAACAATACTGCTCATTAGAAGTATGAAATTTCAAGCTGTCAAAATAATCAAACAAATATATAGTTTATTGTAAAAGCAACTTGCTCCTGAGGAGAATGTTAAGTATGAAAATGGACTGGAAGGTCATATTTTACCTGTGCGCCCTATTTTGCCCTTCCCTGCCATAAATTATATCTATTCATGAAAACGTCTGCCGTAATGAATCTTTCAAAGCGTAAAATGAAAAACTGATACAATTTTTGGCTTTTAAATGGAGCTTCTGAGATCCATTGGAAGATTGCAATAACTGAATCAATCTCCATTCTCATACTGGAAGTGGTTATCCTGTATTGTTGCACTATGCAACGACTTTACCACTAGCACTAGCTATAAGCCAATAACAATTATTTTAGAATCTTACGTAGAACTATTACAAGAGAGCGCTTCACCATCGGTATCAGAAACAATGAAGACCTAAGACAAATCGTAATAAATCGTGAGACGTGGAAATCTATGACATCCGCCCTATGTGCCACCTTTGGCCCAAGAGGAATAACTAACTAACTAATCATTTTAGAAAACTGAAATACCCAAAAGATAAATTCTTCTTCATTGTTTATTCTCAAATTTCCGCTGGATCTCTTTGTAGCAGGACTACTAGATTTCCAGCAGGATGTAGTCCAGAGAATGGAATGTGTTGTGTCGCCATTTTATTTGCTCCGATGGCCCGGCACATCCATCTTCAGCAGAAATATATAAATGAAATTCAACAACTACCATGCATGACAAATAATAGTCAGTAATAAGTACGATCATTCAAAAGTGTACCTTCTAGGCAGCATAGTTCTTTTAACTGCATAGTGTTGATCATCAACTTTGTTAACTGCCTCAAAGACAATTCCAAAACCACCCTTTCCTAGGCAATGGAGGCAATCAAAGTCTGTAGCAAATCTGAAATATTAAATTGTGAACATTAGATCATAGACACATTTTTCATGTTAAAGTTCAGTGATTCAAATTATTTCAACCTCAAAATCAACAATAAGAAATAAGTACATATAATGTTAACAATGTTTATAATGGGACTTCCGGTGTCAACATGGCGCAAGTTTGAACGTTATTCGCTCAGTCGTCACTTGAGGATTATTTTGATTGTATTATGTGTTTTTTAAGTGAATGACTAATAACTGTAATGTGCAGAAAATTCCTTGTGTGTTTTCTAGTGTGGATAGTTGAATTTTCCTGGAGGGATTCCTGGAGTTTAGTCGTTGATCGTGCCGTCATGATGTTCGCTAGGCGCGAACAAGGAAGCGACCGATAGCCACCGGTATAAGTGGTAGCTCTGCAACTGGGCAGGGCGGGGCACCCATTTGTCCCGACATAAAATATTGTCAAAGGGAGCGGATACAAATGGATATCCCCCATATGGATGTGGAAAGCAACGGGAAACTACCACATTATTCTTCCAAGATGAAAGTCATGGCGACACACAGAAGTAGGCCTACAGTTAGTGTTAATATAGCAACATGGAACGTCAGATCGTTAGCGCAGTGTGGTAAATTAGACAACATCAAGCAAGAAATGGAAAGAATGAACATAAATATCCTAGGAATGAGCGAAATGAGGTGGACTGGGGCAGGAGAGATACAGTCAGATAAATTTAAAGTCATATATTCAGGAGGACAAAAACACAAGAGGGGGGTAGGAGTATTATTAGACACAGAAACAGGAAAAACGGTGAAGGGGTTTATGGCAATATCAGATAGGGTAATATTAGTTAAACTCACAGGAAAACCGTTGGATATCAACATTGTGCAGGTATATGCACCTACATCAAGCAGTTCAGAGGAGGACATCGAAATTTTTTATGAAGATCTAGAAATAGCAATGAAACAGTGTAAAAATCAGGAAGTGACTATAGTAATGGGGGACTTTAACGCAAAAGTAGGTGAAACAGAAATAAAAGATGTGACAGGAAGATTTGGTTTAGGAACTAGGAATGAAAGAGGTGATTTATTGATAGAGTGGGCACAGGCACATAATTTAATAATAGGGAATACATGGTTCAAGCAACATCCAAGAAGACTGTGTACATGGATTAGCCCAGGTGATAATACTCGGAACCAAATTGATTACATTTTAGTCTCTAAAAGACATAGAAACAGCATTAGATCTATGAAAACAAGGCCAGGTGCTGACTGCAACAGTGATCATATACTACTGGTAGCGAAATTGTGTATAAGATTAAAGAAGATCAAGAGAGCACCAAGGAATATGAAATTAGATTTAGCTTTATTGAAATCAGATGCTGACATTAAAGAAAGATACAACATAATTGTACAAAATAGATACAATGCCATTGCAAAGATTCAGAGTATTGAAGATCAATGGAACATGCTAAAACAGTCGATAAACCAAACATCTAAAGAGATAATACCAAAAGTAAAACATACATCAAAGCAAAAATGGATGACAGAAGAAATATTAGAATTGATGAGCACCAGAAGGAAAAATAAACACAAGATAGCGGAATATCAGAAAATACATAAGGAGATACGAGAGAAATGCAAAATAGCAAAAGAAAGCTGGCTGAACAAGAAATGCACAGAAATAGAATTGCATTACAACCAAGATACAACATTACTATATAAGAAAATTGAGATGATAACAGGAAAGAGAACGCAAACAGTTACAGGGTGTCTAAAATCTAAGACAGGGCAGGTATTAATGGGAATAGATCACATAGTACAGAGATGGTCAGAATATATCAAAGAACTTTATGAGGACAATAGACCAGAAATAAACATACAAGATAACGGCGAGGGTCCATCAATACTCACAGCAGAAGTAAGGGAGGCACTAAGACACATGAAATATGGCAAAGCCCCAGGTCCAGACAATATCACATTAGAAGAATTAGCAGCTTTAGATAACTTTGGAGTTGAAATAATCACAAAATTGCTGAATGACATATATAACAGCGGAAACATACCCGATGACTTAATGAGATCCATATTCATAGCATTACCTAAGAAACCAGGGACCACTGAATGTGAAGAACACCGTACAATCAGTCTCATGAGCCAAATAACCAAAATACTGCTCAGAATCATCATGAAGAGAGTGAGAAACAAAATAAAACCAGAAATAAGTCCAGAACAATGTGGATTTGTAGAAGGCAAAGGCACCAACAATGCGATTTATATATTGAGAACACTAATAGAGAGGTCTATAGAGGTAAAAACAGATCTGTACCTCTGTTTTATAGACTACACTAAAGCTTTTGACAAAGTTAAACATAGCGAAATTATACACATGCTAGAGAATCTGAACATTGACAGCAAGGATTTAAGAATAATCAAGAACATGTACTGGCAACAAACAGCAGCAATAAGAGTAGGAAAGCAATTTGGCCCTTTTCAACAAATAAAACAAGGAGTCAGACAGGGATGCGTGCTCTCACCAGACCTGTTCTCTCTATACAGTGAAAACATAATGCGTGCAATAGTAGATATCCCAGGAATATCAGTGGGAGGACATAACATAAATAATTTGAGATATGCGGATGACACTGTTCTGATTGCAAAAAGTGAGGAAGACCTTCAAAAATTAATTAAAGTAGTAGTCACAGAAAGCAAAGAGAAAGGCCTCTTCCTAAATATCAAGAAAACAGAAGTAATGGTTATTTCAAAGAAAGAAAATAACACACCTTGCAAGATCATAGTGAATGATATAGTATTAAAACAGGTCCACCAATTCAAATATCTAGGTACAATTATAACAGCAGATGGAAGAAGTTCAACAGAAATAAGATGCAGAATAGGACAGGCAAAAACAACATTCAGAAAAATGAAAAATATACTGTGTAATATGACCTTGTCATTAGAGGTGAGAAAGAGAGTTCTGCAGTGCTATATAACCCCTATACTAACATATGGGTGCGAGTCTTGGACAATAAACAAACTGGAAAGTGGGAGATTGGAAGCAACGGAGATGTGGTTCTACAGAAGAATGCTGAGAATACCATGGACTGCCAGAAAAACTAATGTAGAGGTGTTAAAAGAGTTAAATGCGAAACGGACCTTAATCAACAATATAAGAAAAAGGCAATCTTCTTTTTTTGGCCACTTCATGAGACAGGCAGGTTTAGAGAACATAATTACAACAGGCACGATTGAAGGCACCAGAGACAGAGGGCGACAACGTGAGAAAATATTAGACAGTTTGACAACCTGGCACGGCAAAGAAACAACAACGACTTTGATACATAATACTGTGGACAGAGAGCTGTGGAGAGCCATGACCGCCTACGCCACCCGGCATGGCACCTGATGATGATGAATGTTAACAAAAATTAATAATCTACTCGCAACAACTTTAGCTGTGTACTTTTGTACACTCTAAATTTACCATCAGTCACACAACTTGAGAAATGTCAAGTCAATTTAAATATTGAAATTTGCATAGCTAAAACTGTATGCCAATCAACATGCAACTATTCATTCTAACTTGTAGATATAGTTAATTTAATCATTATCTGTGCAATGAGGACTGTGTCATGTTTAGTTTCTTGAGCAAACCCCCCCCCCCCCAAATCTCAGACATTAAAAGTTGTAAGAGTTTAACATTTTAAAAACTATATAAGCATTCTGCATAGAAATATTAACGTCTCATATATTAGATAATATATCGTCAATGAAGGCCCCCCTTTGGGGGGGGGGGGGGTGTTTATGAACAGTAACCTTGCCACCAGCTATGAATGTTGAGTAGGGCAACCTTGGTTTAGCATGGAGATTCGATACACACTCATTATAAATAGAAGTTTAACCCAATAATATTATACTAAAGTTGGATGTGTTGTGCTAAAAGATTCAGTAATGAAGTCATGCTGTAAGTCCCAATGCAAAACATTACATTCTCCTGACTACACTCAGTTAATCAGCAGGAGTTTCAGAATTAAAACAGAAGGAAAAAAAGTACCTATATGAGTTTTATATATTATCTATTGTCTTTTCCCAGGTCAATGATGGTTGATCATATCCACACTTGTCATTAAGTGTAAGGCTGGGAAGCCTAAGTTGTCATTTCAAGGCCAAATGTGTCGATTTGGTTGCTCCACGTTATATATATTACATGTACAAAAATAGTACAAAACTTTGCTGCAGATAATTGGAACTTATTAAAACAGTGAGATAAGCATTACTATAGTACCGAAAAGTAAATTAAGTACATTCTGTGTAGGACAATAGTGCCCAACAATTGTTGAATATGTAAGCACCACTAATACACGCAATTACATCAATAGCACAATGTGGATGATTGGCTTTTGAGCCACAAGCAAGTTTGACCAAGTGTTTTATGATAAACATTTTACTACCAAAAATAAAATACCCTGTAAGGAGTAAGAAAACAAGTTACTAAAGTTTCTAACCTGGAAATATACTCCTCTGTGCTAGACATTTTGTCACCAAAGAAAGAGTTGTTATCATACACTATCATCCCATGATTGCTGCTACTGTTCTTACTGGCATCACTTGTCTGTTTAAATCAAGAATAAGTGATTGATATTAGTCAAGGTGGTTGTCACAACAATTGAATGCAGCACTCAGATATTAACGTTTATTGTCTTAAATTGATTGTCTTAAATAGCAGACAAGAAATTAGCATATGTCAGACATGACTGCCTAAATATCAGACAAACAACATAGGGGTATTTGTCGCAAAACCTGATAGGTTAAGTAGCCAGATTTTGAGAAAGTCCTAATTAGCTACTTCATCTGACTTCCTTTCCCAAACTGTTTATGAACGGGAAGGATGCGTATGACATTGTAGTAATGAAATATATTAATCTCTCCACATCAGCAACTCCAAACGGAGACATAAAAGTGAAAAGGCTTGTATAGACTTTTACTTTATCGCATTTTCAGTAAAATCATTATGGATTGTGATGTGAATTACTAAATTCTTGAGAGGTAAGTTGGTTTTTACATTAGAATATAGTGTTGGTAACATTGCTTTCATGAGGGAGAAGATAAAATTTGACTTTTTTAAATCGATCACAAATATGAGTAGGTTTAGTGTTTTAGAGAACAATTTACGGCAAATCTATCTGGTTCATTCACTCTAATCAGTAATATTATAATGATTTGACAATGAAACCACATAAATTATGTCGAATTTAGCTTTCTTTGCAGGGTTCCCACTTCCGAAAATTTAAAAACCAAAAATAATTATTTTTAAAATATTTTTTTCGTTATAATTCATTAGTTTTTTGTTAATAAAACGTCTTTACCACTTTCTTATATGTCTGGTATCACACACACACACACACACATACAAAAATTACACCAATATATGCAGTATTCAATTCTTTATTTATATGTGCAAATATTATTTAAATATCTCTAGCAACAAAAACGTTATTGCGTTTTCAGAAAAGGGTACTAACAATAACTCAAAAAATTCTCAAAAAAGAATCCAGCTGCTGGGGGAAAATTTGGTTTTTTGTTAAAGGTTAACATGAATGTTTTCAACAGTAAATACACACTAAGAGAAGATTTGAATCTGTTAGCCAGATCATCATTGCACTTTCAGTAAAAAGCTATTTGCGTTCTTGTGTACAGGGTGATTCACATGTTACTGAACACTTACTATATAATGGCAACTAAAGTTAAGTGCAATTTATAATTTAATATTATTGTATAAAAGATATTCAACACTATTTGATCCATGATCAGTATTTCAAAGAAGATGCTGGAAATGCATACCATCAGTATTTAAAGACATATTCATATGTTCAATGTGAACAGTCAGAGCATCAGTTTCACTTTTGATATTGGATTTTAGTTCATTAATAGATCTTTGAGGCGGAGTGATACAGGGCCCATCTGTGACAACAAAGGAATTGAATTCGATCCCTGTCACAGGAAATTGTGCATCTGGACTGTTCAGAAAGCACTGGCAAACTACTGACTATATTTATATTATCTAGAAAATCACTATAGCCAAAAAATGCTTGGGTGATAGCCACGACCTGAATAGGATATGCTACCAAATAGATCTTTAAAGAGTTACTGATGTTCTGAGACATCACAATATTACTGCATATCAAATGACCAAGCGTGCCATAGCCTGAAAACCAATTGTCATTCAATCCAGTGATGTCTTACAATTGATCTTGGTTTGTTGGCATACACATTGTAAACAAAGGTAGATTGACATACTAAAATATATAAATAAACTGCTATTGGACTTGCCTGTATGTTGCAGGGGCCCAACAGAGAAGCAAAGAATGGTGACACTGTGACCTGTTATAAGTGATGACTAACGAGGCTTTGGGGGTTGGTTATACCATATTATAGAGGTACATCTGTCAACTTCCAGAAGGATTATTCTGTATTTCAACCCAAATAACCCTAAAATTCTGCATTTTTACTCAAAATTCTGTCCATATTCTGTATAAAGTTGTAGGTAGTATATCCTACTCAGTATATAGCAATCAACTCAGCTTTTTTTGGCTGCAGTAATTTTCTATGCAATATTTTACATTCAATAGGTTATCATTGTTTTATGATGATCTAAACACTTTTTCTACATGTAACCACCCACATTTCCATCATTCTCACCTCTTGCCATCTTTTCATTTCATTCCTGGCCTGTTAGATCCTACATGGCTGACACACATTTCATATACTTAAAATAGCAGTACTTTTCTTCTCACATAAATGGATTACTGTTAGCATTTTTCTAGCACTGATAAAATGATGTAAAAATTGTGCTACAATAAACTAAGCATCCCAATAGTCTTTCTATGACAAATTCTAGAGACAAATATTAACAGCTTACTGAGACATCCACTGAAAGTGCAGCATGACTCCTGTTGGGGTGGAGAAACATGCTCAGTGTGATATGGACTACAACTGATATAACCACACTGATAAGTGCTACTTCCTTCCTGTGAAGAATAGAGAAGTAGATTATTGTTAAAACATGAAAATCAAAATCAAACATGGACAAAAATACTATTGAGAGTATAATGACATCAAACAAATATAAGAATGAAACGTGAGCTCACTGGTTTCATGTGAATCTCACACTTTGAGTACAAACCTGTATACATCTCTAATTATCTGGATTGTAAGACTAACTGACTCTATAGCATCTCCACCTGGTGCATCCTGGAAACAGAAAAGTCTTAACTTCACAACTTGTCTGGAAAATGTTCTATGGTTAGAGTTCTAGGAATATTGAAGAAATATTTTCATGCATCCTAGATGAATAACATCAACAAGTACTAATACCTAACAGGAGCAGTTTGTGGTTCTGTTAAAGGATCATATACCAACAGTTTTCTGGATGGTCATGTCACATGAGTTGATCCAGACAGACTCTGCATATTGCCTTTTCTTCTAGCTCAGAATAAATGTATCTGTGCTCTAGAGTGTATCTGGAAGGGATTTCACAAGTATTTTCCTACAATGTGTAGAAGCTACTTCATATGAGTCTCACTTTTGTAAATCTTCTTAATCATCTATTCATTTAATAACCCTTCAAGCATCAGAATGTTGCATATTGTGTGAGGTTTTTAATTTCTTCCTTTTCTGCTTACATATCAATAGAAGTTTTCCATCATTAGTTTAGGAGTTTTCATACTGAAATTATAAAATATAAATTTATGGTTGTGGTTTTATGTCTTACCTCTCCATAGCCACTGAGCCACTAATAGCAAAATTTTGAAGACCCGTTATGCAAAAAAGCCGCTAAAATCAACATTTTATTTTTATACAACATTACTATCACAATTTATAAACAAAATGACGTCCGTAAAATTTAATGCACTGTTCATATTTGAGGTAATTCCTTTCGAGAATAGGTTTATCTTAATAAATGTGAAAACATTTGCAGACATTCATATTGATTTTGCCTAATATTTTCAATAAACAGAAGTGTTAACATTTTGAGTTGGACACATCCAACTTCAGCAGATCAAAGGTGTTATTTGTACAATTATGTTTGCCTGTTCTTTAACCTTCACAGCGCCTATATTAACACCGGTCGCCGAAAAACAAAATGGCGACTAGCGCCGTTGGCGACATACTCCATCCAATGAGATATCGTTATAATAAACGCCCCACTGCCTGATTCGTTACTCGGGAACATGCGCTATTGAAGCCGGTTCATTCCTACGTCCGACATGATCGTTGTAACAATGGCTAGCCAGAAGATACAAATTTTATAGCAATTAATCTGACCACATCTGCACACCGGTACGATGCCATGATGGTGGACCGGTTTTATAGACCTTTCTTTCATTGTATTTTGAATAAAATAACATTGAATTGTGGCTTGAATCATGAATTATTGAGTTATTTAGTTTCACAGCAGTGAATATACAGAATGACGCGTTGGTTTGGAGACTTGTAGACGTTTGATATCGAATATGTTGAAGTGGCACCAAAAATGACTCTAGACCTAAGCTCAAAGAACGATTTTACTGCAAATTTACATGTTTTATACAGTTCCCCCGGCTATACGTTTCATATTTTTTAATCTGGCTTGCTAAAGGTTAAAACGGTTGCCTGCTTTTTAGGAATGCTGATGCTATGCAATTTTGTTCACATTCTTTATCTTGTGACTTACAGTTTTAGTAAATGTATCTGCCAGATCCATGTACTTCATTTAATTTTCTTATTTTTAATTAATCCACTAAGTAATTTCATATTTTATCAAATACAATTGAAAAAAATATAATTCTGATGAGAGTCATCAGCATGAATACCCTTATACATCCGCTAGGTGATTGAGAACCGATGACATTGCTAAAAAATACAAATATATTAGTTAATAACCAATACATTCATTCATTGGTACAATGCCTTCCGGCGTAGGTGATCATGTCTCTCCACAGTCCTCCGTTTGCTATACTTTTAAATATAATTTCTTATGTTTCTGCACCATGCCAGGCTTTCAAGCCATCCAGCATTTTCTCACGTTGTCTTCCTCTGTCTCTCTTACCCTCGATCTTTCCAGTTGTTACAATGTTCTCCAGCCCACCTCTTCTCATGATAATAACCAATAGCTAACTGAAAAACCATAACTTCTAACTGTTCATACCAATATGTCCACAGAGATGCTGGCAGCCAAGCAGCTTCTTCACTGCCCTGTTGAGGAGAATCTTCTAACAATATTGTATTTTTTTGCAATCCTGGTCTGGAATCTGTTATTTCTGGGTACAGAAAGTAACCTGTGTCTGAAAGATAATATAAAGAAAAAAAAAGAAATTATAGTTTATCCTGCTGATTAGTAATTCAATTCCGCCAAGTAATTCCACTGAACAGTGAAAAATCAGTAATACATGCTCAAAACCCCAAAATAACCTCTCAAATATACATTGTCTAAACAGTAAAGACTCATGACATCATTGTGTAACTTGGGATTTATCACTGGAAAGACAGTTATGGATAAGGAAAAGCTCACAGTAGATTTGAATATGAATTGTTTGTGCCTATTTCTGTGAGATATGACCAAATCCCATGACTGTCTTTACATTTACATGTCTTCACATTAATAGTGCCATGTATATCAAAATTTGATCTTATTACTTAAAAAATTATCTATGTTGGAAGCACTACCTTAGCTATTGAGTCTGTGGTTACATTTATCAGATGGTGCACATCCCCCAAGTGCAGACACATTCAAAAACAAAAAAAGACAAAGGACACAGAGTCTGCAGAGACTAGCTTAGCTCATCTCATACAACCAATCAGAAAGATATAAAGATAATTTGTTCAATGGACCCATAAGCTACTTGTATTGAGTTGTATTCCTAGAGATTATTTATCTAGGATGTATACAAATGTTCCTTCACATGAAAATTGTTAGTCTGTGCTTGATAAATCAATGGGTTTTCACCCATTTAAAGAAATCAGTGCTTGGAAGTACCTCATGGTCTTGGCTAATCATCTAATCCTGTGCAGAAAACTAGTACACAAATTCTTCTTCTTCTTCTTCGTTCGTTCTCAAACTCCTGCAGATTCACAGGATGTAGTCCGGAGAACGGAATGCATTGTCATGGTTTACAGCATTGCTGCAATATCTGTGCCTTTTGGCCTGACACATCCGACTTCAGCACGGCTTTGGGTCACTTACCCTATATGGGATGGGACAACCAACTCCATCTCATAACCTTCTTAGTCGCCTTTTACGACATGCGTGGAAGGTAAGCAGTGTTGCTATTCTTTGCTCCCCTTTCGGGCCCTGCAACACACAAGCGAAACACAAATGAGTGTTCCAGTCCTAGGATTCACTCTCAATGTGCATCCTGATTGACATACTAATCAATTATCTTGACCTGTTTATCATCAGTAGTAGTAGTTCTTGTTATATTTAGTACAAAACCAAGCAAAAAGAAACAGAATAATCTTGAGAAGTGATAGATTTGCAAAATTATACAGATGAGATAATGAATATCTTTGGTAACCAGAGCTTACCAGAACAATTTATATAACATATTTACAACTAGATCTTCTTTCGTTCACTTGAAACATGTCAATATCTGTAATTCTGTCTACTGAATAAAACTCACTGCTAAATTAAAATGCCTGGTTGATTCTATTTCTGATGTCCATTTCATAATCAAACTAATATGTTCATAATATCGTCTGTGAAAACAAACAAAACATGTCAATTTTACTGATGATATCAGGTAGGCCTAATGATCGTAAAACTTCAGAAAAGTTGCAAAGCCAGACATGATTGTAACCTGAAAGGTTTCTACCACAAAGCAGAGTTTATGTAACTTGTATGTTCTTCTTCTTCTTTCGTTCACTTGAAATATGTCTATATCTGTAATTCTGTCTCCTTAATAAAACGCACTGTCTTTTGTAGTTCATACAGTGTCCCATAGAGCTTTGATTCCAGTGTTGTTTCCTCTGGCCAATATGTCTGCCTCAGCGTTTCATGCTCAGAACACTCTTGAAGTATATGTTTGGCACTCTGTGCTGCCTGTCCACATGTACACATGGCCGTGTTGCCAATCTTGAACTTTATATACATGTGACTGCGGAGTCGGTTGTGTCCTGTTCTGAGGCGTATAATTATAACTTGTTCTGATCTGTTCATAATGTGATAGTCATCTTGTGTTGGCGTTTGTGGCTTTCTTATTGACTTGATCATCTGTTTTTTCTGATGGTAGGTGATTGGTATATCTGGTTGGTCTTCGGCAGCACCTTCCTTAGCCAGTTGGTCTGCTTTTTCATTTCCTGGTATTCCACAGTGAGAGGGTATCCACTGCATGGTTACCCTATACTGGTAAGACAATTCGCTAAGTAATTTTTTCAAGTCTGTTAGTTTTCCAGACTGGAGAGCTTGAAGCACTGACCTTGCATCTGTCAGGAATACCACGGGCTGTAAACCGGGGTTAGAGTTCAGAAGTTTTTAAGTTGCCACCCTAATTGCCTGAATTTCAGCATCATAATTATTGTAGAATTTCCCTGTTGGTGTTCTGGTTGCATCTCTAGGCTTAAGTGGATATTCTATATATACACCTGAACCTCTATTCCTCACTGCATTTTGTGCTGACCCATTTGTACATACTCTGACCCATATGTCCTGTGGATATTCCTCATCCAGGAAACTGAGGGTGACTGTCCTTCGCTGCACACTGTTCTGTTCATTCCCGCTTAGCATTCCTTTCATGTGGGTCTGAATGTATATTGGTATTCCATACCTTTCACTCCAAGGGGTTTGTTCTGGAACAGACCTTAAGGGGCTGTCAACTTCAGGTAGATCTGTCAGTTGTCTACGGAGTCATTTAGCTTGGTGGATAAAGCTGCTTCTTTTTAGTTGTCCCATTGCTAGATTTTGGAATATTTCCTTCATTGGGTGACTTGGCATACACTTAAACTTTTATGCTTTTATTAGTACCTTTGTGTCTCTGTGTTCGCCAAGTGTTTGAATTCTTCCCATTTTCTGCATCTCTATAATGGGTGTTGATTTCATTGCTCCCAACATTATCCTAAGCTCTTAGTTTTGCACTTTATCTAGATCTTGTAATGTGGTGTTTGATGCAGGACACCACGCAGCTGAACCATATTCCAGGTGCTGTCTTATGCCTTGCTGGTACACTCTACGGAGTATATTCTCACTGGCTTCCCATGTGATTCCACTTAGTTTTCTCAGGATAGCTAACTTTCTCCTGGCTTTTGTTATTGCTTTGTTTATGTGCTGCTTCCATGTCAGCTTATCATCAAAAGTAACTCCTAGGTATGTGGGTTGTATGTCTTCTTTCAAGAGCTCTCCATCTATCTTGATATCACCAGCTTTTTGTTTTGGTGAGAAGGTAAAGAGTGTAGTGCTGCACTTATCTGTGTTAATAATGACATACCATCTATTTTCCCATAAAGATAAGGCATCAATAGCGTTTATTTACAACTAGTAACTCTATTAGTGTTGTGAGATAAATGAATGTGAATCTTGGTAATACCTTGGACGTTGTGATTTTCCACACAAAAACCTCCATTACTTTTTTTATGGTAATAGGCTGATATAACCAAATTGGACTAATTTTGCAGGTGAAAGGAGTATACCTCACCAAAAGAGATACCTTTTTTATTTGTTTGCGATGCTAGAATCATTCAGTTTACATAGAATATGATAGACTCTATACTTAAATCAATTGTGACAACAAAGATAATATTAAAACAAAATTTACCAAATGGATAATCTTCATGCCATACTGTCAGAGATGTGCTCTCTTTCTTATCATCTGAACTTTCTGATTGCTGAACTTGTGCTATCTGAGGTCTTTTCTCACCCAAACCTGGTGCACGTACAGATGCTGTAAGATTTCATACAAAAACAGTAATATGTTAATAGTATTTCTTGTATTCAACTATCAACTTCCTGTAGAGTACAAGTCATCAACAATCTTCATCAATTCTGTTTCTATCTAGTTCTTCCAATTCTATCCATGTCTAACCCATCCCCTCTTGTGCTTGTTTAAATCTCTTTCTGTTGTTCTGTCTTATCTACTTATGAGTTACAGAACTGGTGAATTAATAGTATTGACAAAAATAAAATTTGTCATGATAAAACTATATTTTTTAGGTATAGAAGGCTACGGTACAGAATGTGCCACATAGCAGTGATGTACCGGTAGGTTCAGTTGCTTGTAAAAACAAACACTGGGAGTTCCCTGACAGTAAAAGCTGGGAGTTCCCTGACAGTATGTACATTTTCTAGCAATACTCTTGAAAATTGATTCACCTACACTAAAGCCCAGTTTGATAGGTTTTCACCAGTAATGTTAAAGAATGCAACTACCGGTATATATATGCAGTCATAAAATCTCTTTTCTAATCCATAAGGCATATGGAACATATTGTGCAAGGTTCATGTTTATCTGTAATTGGTGCATGTTAGTGATGATATGATTAGCAGTATTATATCAACTAATTCTACTTTCTCAGATTTGTTCTGGTATCCAATGTCTGAGGCTGGAGACTTGATTCTGGCCCTCAAAATTGGAGACCAAATAATAGATAAACAGACTAGGAAACTGACAAACTAACCAATCAATGATAATTATTGTTACTCCAAGTCAATGTCTCATCATCAAGTGTCTTTGCATCGAAAGTCACCAATGATGGACATAGACATTTGTTGCCTTGGAGTGATGCACTGTGATACACTGTATCTTGTCCAATGCATGATGAGTCAATGTTTACCATAGGTTAAACACACACATCACTCCATAAAATTACATATAAATTGGGACAAAATGTAATAATCTAATGTATATAACTATACATAACACATTTAAGAAAATTTTGGAATTGTTTTCAGTTCAAAGTATTTGTGTACATATGTAATGACTGCCATCATTGGACTTTAGGAAAATAACTATTTGTGCTTTGATCTCTTTCTTACACAAGCAAGATCTTGGCTGCAGATAGAAGGAATTTGTGAGTTTTTGTGATATACATTGTTTTTCTTGTGTTGGTGGTTTTTTTAAATAAATATAATCTTTACCACGCTAAATACAAATTACTTAGCTTTCCCCCTGTGCACCGGATTGTTTTTTGACAATTGCATAATGAAGATGAAAAATGCAACATGAAAACTTCTAAAAAAAATTATTGACTCATGTACTCATGTCCGACTGATACATTCTATGAAGAAATACCTAAATCTATCATATTTCTTATGCTATTTCATAACCAAACATACTCATAATATCATCTGGGAAAATAAATAAAAAACTTATATTTTTGTTTGTTTGTTGCGAAGACATATTATCTAGTCCTGTTGTGTGATACCATAGTTACTGGTACGCCTCTCTGCCTGGTATCTCCAACTTCAGCACCAGTGATTGCTTGGGTCCTGCTCGTTTTCAGGGATGACATGACTAATCTTAGTTTCCAGCCTCAGTTGGCTGGACTAAGCCCTATCTCCACTTCAAGGAGTTGGCCTCGATAAGGAACATTCTTAGATGTCACTAACCCTCTTGAGACAATCTTGAATAGTATATCTAAGAATTCATACATGTGATTTAGTGATGTCAGTGTCTGCACCGAGTCGTACCTCGCGTATGTACTGAGTTTTGTTTCTGTTTTCCTATTCATTTACCTATGTAGCTTCCTAAAATTGTGTAATGATTTGTCCGTCGCAACCTCCTCTGTAAATTTTTCCCAACACATCTTTGCTTCTTCTGCAACTTCTTTAAAAGCCTCACTTGTCTTCTTCATTGTACTCTGTGCCTCCCATCTATCACTGAGTGTTATGTGTGTCTGTTTTCTCTTGCGTTGCCAATCCTTGATCACTTGCTTTTTGAGTACCCATATTGCCTGTATCTCTGGTTCACCATGGGGGCTGTTGAATCTTGGGTCTCACCCACTTGTGCTCCCAAGCCTTTTTCCTTAAGTTGCTAAGCACCGATTATTTCGTGCATGCATATCTAAAAGGATGGCTTCCTTTTTAAAATTCTTCTAAGCAACTTAATTTCTCTGTTGACTGAGCCATTTGTATGTATACTTGTGCCTTGTGGTTGTGAGTGTATTTGGACAAGTTCTTATATCGTCACCTCTGTCCTTACACCAGTCCCTGCCTATGCACTTTCCCCAATTGTATTAGTACATTTGTCAGAGACTTTTTCTCTTTTTCCACCTCTACCCATTCAGTGCCATGTTCTATTCAGCTGATATTTTATGTGTGTTTCTTTTAAATTGACATTTTCCAGCATGGTCAGTTGCAAAATCTTGTTATTTTTTAAACTAAAATAATCTCTGGCTCATCAGGTGATGAATGTCTTATCTGGAAATCATAAAGCAATATAGTGAAACTGAATAAACTCAGACCAGGGTTCCAGTGCTGAGATGTTATATCAAACCAATTCTTTTTTTATGGATGTGAAGCATGGACTGTAAACAAAAAAAATTCAAAATGAAATGGAGACTACAGAGATGTAGTTTCTGAGAAGAATTATGAAAATACCATGGACAGCTAAGAAAACTAATGCAGATGTTCTCATTGATGTTGGTGTAAAAAGATCAATTATATCAAACATTAGGGGCAGACAGTCAAGGTTTCTAGGGCATGTGCTGAGAAGAATACAGCTTGAACACTTAATAACCACTGGAAAGGTCAAGGGGAGAAGAGATAGGGGACGACAAAGAGAAAAGTTACTAGATGGACTTGTATTCTGGCACGGTAGAAGCTCACCAACCAAGCTTATTGACAACACAAGAGATACAGAGTCATGGTAAAACATGATCGCCTACGTCATTCGGCAAGGCACTTGATTGATTGATTGAATTAACTCAATATACCTGAATTCAGATATGGCCTCCATGAAACTTTAACTTTGGGCTCAATGTAGTGACCTATTCTTCGGTTGGTGAAGGTCTTTAAGATGGACTCTAGCTGTGGTGATGCTTGAATATATAAAAGTTTTTGATGAGATCCTGAAAGATGAAAAAACAAGAATTATTGTCAGTTTTATGTAACAATTACTGACTGATAGAAAAACAAGAATATTGTCAATTTTATATTGATAGTAAAAGGAGCACTATTGAAATAATTACATTAATTTAAATATTAAGGTGCCCTGATAATATCAGATTACTGTATACCCGACCTTCACCCATCCATTTCCAATATCTTAACTATAGGTATTTTTAAATAAACTGATAATGATGAACACTCTAGAATTCTCATAGGAGTTATATCACTTAGCAGATGGTGACAGGTATGTATCCTGATTGTTTCCATAGCCTATCGATTCTAGATCTTCCACACATCTTTCTGTCAACTTTTAGTCTTTCCAGGAGATAGTATTATTGTTGTGTAATAAGGAATATTATCTATAATCCATGGCAATGTTGGATGTGACTCAGAAGATCAATCTGAGCCATAAAGAGTCTTCATGAGTATATAGAATCACAGGATACACTTGAAGCTCACTTGTACCAACATGGGCTGTAGTCTTGTCATCTTGCCTCATCTTGTCACTGAGACTATATGTGTAGGGGCGAAAGAGTGAGGCTGATGACACTGCGCAACTCTCCCTCACTTTAATCAAATTTTCATTGCGCAATCATGGCTTTCATCTTTTTTTCATCAATCATCATTGATTTGTCCTGAGGTAATGGGAGAGTGGTGAAGTGGCAGGTGTGAATACACTGGCAGTCATAGTCACAAACATGCACGTAGGCGGCTCAGGTCATGTGTTCGTGCTCCAGTGACACTGAGACACCTCTGGAGTCCGGCAACCATCTGGGCGGCTGAGCAGACTTTTCAGGAAAGTACTGCTCACTTCCTTAGCTAGAGGAAGGGGCGAGAAAAGGTGCCCTAAACATTGCCTACCTCACAAAGACCCAGGCCAGCATAATATGACTCGTGGGGATCCCTACTCAGCGGTAAAAACTACAAGAAAACTAGAAAAATTAATGTGAGTCCACTCACAATTGGCACATGGAATGTGCGCACCCTACTGGACAGCATGGAGGTCGCATGACCAGAAAGACATGATATTCACTGCCAGACAACTACAGGAAAAGTGTCAAGAACAGAACATTGGTCTCTACACCACATTTGTCAGCCTAAATAAGGCATTCGACACTGTAAATCGTGAAGGACTATAGAAGATCATGGCCAAATTTGGATGTAGAAAAAAATTAATCAACATGATTCACCAGTTCCATGATGGTATGACAGCCTTTGTGAAAGATGACGGCGCACACTCAAACCCGTTTCCAATAACTAACGGTATCAAATAGGGTTGCGTCCTGGCTCCAACATTCTTCAGCATGGTATTCTCTGCCATATTAAATGATGTCTTCCGGAATAACAGCGTAGGAATTTGTTTGCGCTATCAAGCTGATGGTCGGCTAGTCAATCTTAGTAAATTGAAGGCCAAGACCAAAACTAAGACAGACACTGTTCGCAACCTCTTGTGCACTAAACACTACCACTCTGAAAGACATGCAGGACAGCATGGACCTCTTGTCTTTGGCCTGTGATGCGTTTAGTCTCACCATCAGCACTGCGAAGACATTGGTAATGTATCAACCAGTGCCAGGTGTCCCCTACACAGAACCAGTAATAACAGTAAAGGGACAAAACCTCAATACTGCCAAAAAGTTTGTATATCTCGGCAGCACCCTATCGCAAACTGTGATAATTGATGAGGATATTGCTTTGCGTATTGCTCACACTAGTGCAGCATTAAGGAGCCTTCGTGCCAACATCTGGATCAGGCATGGTCTCAGTTTGACAACTAAGTTGGACGTGTACCACACAGTGGTTCTACGAACACTGATTATGCTGCATTATCCTTCTTTGTTAGTCTGTTCATTATTATTGATGCCTTGCCAACCCTGACGTTTATTTTGTGATCCTCTATTCTATTTACCTTTTAGTTCCCTGCTGAGCATAGGTTCTCCACAAACCTCCTCCACCTTGTCCTATCTTTAACTACTGCTTTTAGCTCTTTCCATGTTCTACCAAGCAATTGTGTCTTGACATCTAATTCATTCCTCCAGGAATTTCTTGGTCTTCCTCTTTTCCTCTTTCCCTGTAGGTTTCCAGAACAATGCCATTCTGCTGATCTTCTTAATGTTATGTCCTATCCATTATCAACAATGTTTTCTTCCTCCACTTGAGTTTGTTAAGTTTTTTGCATGAGTTCTCATTGGTGGATTTCTTGATCCAGGCATAGTTTAATGTTGACTGAGGACCCTTGGTATGTGGTGGTCACTTCACTGTCAATGACTATTTGTGCCTGCATGATGAAAATCTGTTGCTAAAAAGTTGCTTTGCTGATGGTACAAGCTCATGGCAGGAATCAGAAAAGCAGCTATTAAGTTTTACAGTTTCTGCTCTTAGTGTGTTGTAACTGTAGCATCATCTTCAAAAAAAGCAACTCTCCTAACAGGACCTTCTTTATTCTAGTTTTGGCTTTCAATTTGAGCAGTATAGAGGCCACCATCTGTATGAGAATGGATGAATATATCCTCACTCCTGGTTGCAAAAAACCATGTACCAAGAGAGCAAGAAGCATAGTCCAATTGGTTAGCATAAACAATCTTGAACCCCCTTAACATCTATTTTGAGTACTGACTGTAATATGAGTTCTACAATTGAAAAAAAAAATTAAAAATTTCAATATTGCATTTTACCAGTTCAGGCGTTGCAGGGAGGGGATTGAATAGCTGTGTGATAAAAGCCGCATGCTCTTGCTGTCGCCACGTCATGTACAGGGTGAGTTTTTTAATTTACCCTCCAACAGAAAAAAACCCAGTCCTTATCGGGGATCGATCTCTATACCTCACTCGTGTGAGACTAGCGTTCTAACCTCTCGACCATGCGCCACACCTAGTTCTACAATGTTGTCTTGAATTTCATCTCTGTTGTTCTCTAGCACTGATTTTACTGGTGATTTTACTGCTGGTTACAATGTATTCTCAACTTTCTTTCTCATCATGTACTTTGGTAAACAAAATTTCTCTCTCTAATATTGATTCTGAGATTCCTGCATTCTTTCAACCTGACACATCTAACTCCAGCATGGCTATTGAGTCACAGGCATTGTTCCTCTAATTGTCTTCTCATGTGAGAAAATCTGAAGATGTCTGAGTAATGAATATTTCCATGGAAAGGTTTCTACTGTCCTTAAAAAAGGACATTCGTTCATGCTTCATGTGCAAAGGTGGTATATTTCACGAGAGGTACCTGTGCACATTAGAGGCAATATGTGTCACAGGTCAATTTTACCTAATCCACCTCCAAACTTTCATAGTCACATGTTATAATGTACTTGATTACGGCAGTCATAAATTCATTGTAAAATGAAGATGAGATTAAGGAGGCTGAGAATGTACATGTACAAAGAATGTCAGAAATGAAGTGTCTAGAGGTGAGGGAAGGAAAGGTAACCTTTTTTGGAAAGATCCGAAGATCGTGTAATCAACACCTGACTGGGACTCTGAGTCTACATACACTGGGATGACTGCTGAATCAGAGAGCAGAGCACTGGTATGTCCCATGGGTATGTTATGGGATTGTCCCAAATGCTGCGATGCTAGTTTCTAATCAAGAATATGCTGGAAATGTGTTGATATTCTTTGCTCCTTTTTTTAGACCAACAACACATTGATGAGGGTGCTTAAATATTTCAAACATCTAAATTAACTTTGTGGATTATGGTAGTTTCAATATTTTCATTTGTTTTTGGCAATCATTCTCACACTCCCATCGGATCTCTCTTGTAGCAGGCAATTCCTATTAGATTGTCTGCAGGGTCTAGTCCAGAGAATAGAAATGCTTTATAAGACACTTTTATTTGTGCCAATAGCCAGACACATCCGACATCAACCATTAGTATTTCTTCTTCTGCGTTCGTTCTCAAACTCCTGCAGATTAGCAGGATGTAGCTCGGAGAACGGAATGCGTTGTGTCATGGTTTGCAGCACTGCTGCGATATCTGCGCCTTTTGGCCTGACACATCCAACTTCAGCATGGATTTGGGTCACTGACCCTATATGGGATAGGACAGCCAACTCCATCCCATAACCTCCTTAGTCGCCTTTTACAACATGCGAGAAGGTAAACAGTGGTGCTATTCTTTGCTCCCCTTGCGGGCCCCGGCTACACATGGGCGTACCATTAGTATTTAACACATTCAGTACTTTTATCACTTCCAATGAATGGTGGACGCCTATAAACATATAGCTAGATGTAGGACAGCCATACAAGAGAACTAGTTGTAGTTCTGGTCACCCTGCTCAAAACCAACAACTGCCAATCATACTTGGCATTTTTGCTTCTGTCTGTATTACTATCAATGTGGCTTCAGACACCCACCAATTTCAATATGTCCCAGTTTATCCTTATCCATTAACTACACGTCCCGATGCCAATTCCTTTTAAGGATAGCAAATTAGCTCTCTCACCACTGCAAACGTGTGCATGTACAGTGCAGAAGATAAGGTCAAGACAATGCACATTTAATACCATTCAATAACTGTATTCTCACTTTTTCAATCATTTCCAAAATTTCTTTCTTTAGTTTTGCTAACTTGCTATTTATCAGATTTAGACTCACCTATATAAAGTAGAGGTCGAGGAAAGCTAACATTCTCCATGTCTTCTGGAATGTATGAACGAAGGGTAGGAATGTAACGACCATCAAACAAGCTCACTGCTTCCAGCTTACCATGCCGTAGAAGCCATGCCTTAGCAATTGGACTATCAAACTAGTGAGAATAGTAGTGAAGGTAAATGGTAGTTTTAATGTTAACCTATAATTCTGCTATGTTTATATCTACAAACAGTTGATTGAATTTTAATAATTGAAGAATATCTTGTATAGAACAGGATGCTATGTAACTATTGTGGAATTTGAAGACATCACTAATACATACAATCTCATTGCTAGTACCATGTGGACAATAAGCTTTTGAAACAAGAGCAAGTTAATAAGTGTCAGCTTCTTCAGAGATGATGATGATGAAGTAATCTCTTTAGCTGTGAGCAGGTACATGTAGCTCTTGACAGCCCAAAGCCTTTCTGACAAAAGTGCAGGTTGAGCAACTGAGGTGACACCTGGACTTGTATGAGGTTTATTGTCCAAAAAGCATGGTTGTGCTAGCAGGATCCATATCCAGTTCAGGAAGGGAAATATTACAGTGCAGCAATATTCCAGGATCGAGCCCACAGATTACTTCTCTGCCAACTTGTTCATCATTTCCATCAGATTTGTTGACTTATCCACAGTGATACACATTAGCTGTATGCCTCAAAAAAGACATAGACCTGCAGAAATACATCTCATCATCCATGGGAAGCTTAGATTCATATTCTGTATTATTCAGTTTTTGAACAACTAACAAAATCATTCAGGAAAATGATCATAACTCTAACCTTGTGCTCCCATGAGACTTGGCTGGAGTCTGTTTTGCTTAGGGCTACAACTCTTCCTTCTGGCACTAGTAACTGAAGAAGATTTTCATAATTGATGTCTTCTGTGTAGCTTTCTTCTCCTGAACAATCATCTGATGAAATGCACATACAAAGAAAGCTATATCAAGGTGAAATACACTTATGTTGATTGTTCTACAAAATTTATTCCATTACATGCAAAACAAAATACTATAGAAAAAGGGATGATCCTTCTACATTTATGAGCACAATTTGTCATGAATAGTATAGATGTAATGACAGATTTGTCATGAATAGTATAGATGTAATGACAGATTTGTCATGAATAGTATAGATGTAATGACAGATTTGTCATGAATAGTATAGATGTAATGACAGTTTTAGTAATGTGTGTCCAATTTGTCATGAATAGTATAGATGTAATGACAGTTTTAGTAATGTGTGTCCGATTTGAAATAATACATACTGCATTATGTGTCACGGCTAGTGGCTTTCAAACTATGGACCGATTGTCAACCAATTTATCTGTTCAGCTTTGTGGTTGCAATGCCCTAAGCACATCTAGAACAGCCAAGGAAACTGGTTCAATTTTTGACACATACAATTGTGCATCAGGACCATTCAGAAAGCAATGGCAACCTACTGGCCACAATTATTTTGTAAAAATTACTACAGCCATAAAATGCTGGGTTGATCGTTATAACATTAATAACAGCATGTACACCAGGTGTTAGCGCTCCCATTCTTTGCTGACCTTTTCCTACATTCATAAAACATTATACAACTTGTTTATTAAATATAAAAAATATGAAAAAGATCATATGAAACAACCTGAAAAACTGGAAAAGACTGGAATGTTCTGTTCTTCCTCATCATCATAGATCTCTGATTGTCTTGCAGCTGATGGTAGACTGACTTGATGCTGACCTACACTAAAGTTCCATCTATCAAAAGAAACAAAACTTATTCATCAAATGGGTGTTCCTTTCCTGACTTCTTTTGAAGCAAAGAAAATCAATGAATCCCCACTAATACACAGATGTATAAAGACATTTGAACAGTTTTGATTTAAACATTGAAGTATACCACACAAAGGATTTTGCTAACAAACTACTGTTAAATGTTTAGGTATCAATAAAATATCAATAGCATAACCAGCACAATGTGAAGATTGACTGTCAAATACAAGCAAGTTCAAGTTCTATTTGTGAGACTAACCTATCAACCACTGAGCTGATATTTTAACTATAATCACTTCAATTCCTTGATTTTCTATCACTTGTAATCGATGATATCTATCCGATTTTTTATATCCCAGAACATCATTATTAATATACTAGTAGTTAAATTTATGATTCCAACGTATAAAATAAGACTTGCGTTGTCCATCAGCAGTGTTTCTACAACAAGATGTGTGTAATATAGTAGGAAAAATGTGTCTAAGTGTACAGTTTGAGATTAGAGCAAATCACAAAAAAGATTTTTAAGTATATTGTGCTGCTGGTTTCACAACAGAGCTGCATTATTTTGTGCTTTTTGCCCAATCAACAAATTTATATTCTGGGAGAAACATGAATCATAAAAACAATATAGCAGACAACCTGTCCCTCTATACAAACCCATAGATGGATGGGAAGAGGGAATGTTTTTCAGGTTAACACTGCCACCTGTATGATATTAGAACATGAAATAATTATGTGCCTGAAAACAAGAATAATAAGCAAGTATTTATTAGCAAGATCTAATAAATCATGAACAACAAGGATAACAAAAATACCATCAAGATCTAACCATATCTAAAAACAATATAGCAAATTCAATTCCATAGATCCTTTGAAGAAAGCTTTTAACATGACATCATACAGAGCTGTATTAAATGCTTACTTTTCGTTTCCATTTTTGACATCCACGGATCTAACCACTTGAGTACTACGAGTGAGAACAATTGTACTACTTCCATCTAGAGGTGTTTTCTCTGCAGTCCCTTCATAATTACTGCAGCCCTCACTTCCACATGTAAACTGTACCTAAGAAAGAAATATAAAGAAAACATTATCATCATCAAGAATGACAGAATGAAGACTTGTGATAAAGTTATTACATCATGTACTCTTGTACCTCTGGCAACTCTCTTAAGATTAACATCAGTCTGCACCATGACATTCCAGATTAACCAAGCATTAAAGGCAGTCCTTGGAAATTCCATCTTTCACTGCCCTTGAACTTAGACCTAAATATTTTATGTAGCTTAAAACATTTTTGCTTCATATTTGTGACCAAAACAAAGATAGCCTACGATTCTACAATACGCATGGTTTTCGTCTGTGGGTCTCACCAATGGTCCATTAGACAAACCACCCATGCAACAGAAAAACCTAAGTAGATGACATGCCGTTATATTGAGGTTATCTATTATAGAAGCTTCATGACATGTCATCTATACAATTATGCTTTAGAGACATGCACAATACACAACACAGCAACAACACCTGCACAAGCACCAAAACATTAAACCCAGAAAACCTCGGAGGGAGAACCAGCAGAGCCAAGATCTTCATAAAACAAAGTCTTCACTTAATATTCTACAACTGAACATCTGTGGAATAAGAAACAAAACACTAGAACTCGCTAATTTACTACATGCTCATAAGATACATGTGGCCCTCTTACAGGAGACTATACACAAAGACACTGACCCATATCTGTCAGGATATACCAGCTATGCCTGTAAGTGTACCAACTGTCGTGGCATAATTACTTATATCAGGAATGACATTCAGGGACAAGTCACCCAACTAACAGCCAATCCTACAGACATGCAGAAGGTGACCATCTGGCACACTGGAGGAAAATACACAATCTACAACATATACAGCCCACCTCAGACAACATGCAATTTACTGGAAATCCATACAACACAATTTATAAAAACAATACTTGCTGGTGACTTTAATGGTCACTCACCCCATTGGGGTTACCAGAACCACAATAAGACAGGAAGATATATAGAACTCTGTGAAACAACAAACCTGTCTGTCCTTCAAGATGCAAAGTCTGTACCAACACTTCTGCACAGGAGCCATCTATCTCTTAGTCGACCTGACTTGACTATCTGTTCATCTGATATAATAGACGCTTGCTCCCTAGAAATACTTGATGACATTGGAAGTGACCACAGACCAATCCTCACCACCATAACTACACCCAACAAAGCATATTTCAAACAGAAAACTCGCTGGAATTTTGGCAAGGCAGATTGGAAACTATTCCAAGAAACATCTGATTTCCTGCTAGGTAAAATCAAAAGCAATGACATAGAAACATTTACTGCAAAGGTGACAAAAGCTATCCTCAATTCAGCATCACAAAGCATCCCAAGGGGCAGTAGGAAATCATACAAACCATTCTGCAACAAAGAAATGCAAGCTGGAATCCTCGATAGAAAAAAAGCAAGAGAAGCCCTTCAGATCTCACCTTCACAAGAAGCAAAAATCCTGTACAATAAAACATGTGCCAAAGTAAAACTAATAGTGAAGAAGGCCAAACATGATAAATGGGCAAAAACATGCACAAATTTAGATCTAAGGAAAAATGGCAGAAAGGCTTGGAGGGCTGATCAATAATTTGTCTGTGAAAAGAAGAAGAACAAACGATAAACCTGTGATAGATGGAAACAGAACAATCACCACAGATCAGAAAAAGGCAGAACACTTTAACCACTTTTTTGCCAGTGTGAACAGAGTAGGGAAGCTGTCCGAGGCTGACAAGAAGCGTCTGTACCTACTGAAGCAGCAAGAAAAAGTCCAAACCTCTGGCTCAACCATATTTGATGATGACTTCAGTATGCAGGAACTCCTACAAGGGCTGAAGAACTAAAGCCAAGAAAGTCTCCTGGACCAGATAAAATTTATAATGAAATGTTAACACACATGAGCACATCAGGGAAAGAAGTACTCCTTACACTAATAAATATGACCTGGAGAAATGGAAAACTGCCTAAACATTGGAGAAATGCTCACATCTTTCCCATCCTGAAAAGTAACAAACCTCCAGATGAACCAAAAAGCTACCGCCCCATATCCCTAACATCATGTCTTGGGAAATTAGCAGAAAGAATGGTTAACGCACGACTTTACTGGTTCCTCGAGAGCTCAAACATCCTCTGCCATGAACAGGCTGGCTTCAGAAAAGGCAGTTGCACAGAAGACCAACTATTTAGGTTGACACAGAAAATCCATGATGGATTCCAGGAAAACAAACACACTGTAGCCATCTTCTTTGACTTACAACAGGCTTATGATCAAGTATGGAGAAAGGGTCTTTTGATGAAGATGATTGAGATGGGAATTAGTGGAAAGCTATACAACTGGATAAAATACTTCCTCATTGACAGTACAATCCAGACAAAGATAAATGATGCAATTTCATCTAAAGAAGTTCTAGAGGAAGGCTTACCACAGGGTTCTGCTTTAAGCTGCACCCTCTTTCTCATCTACATCAATGACCTTACCAAACATATCAAAGCTGAAAAAGCCCTCTATGCTGATGACTTAACAATATGGCAGAGCCATGAGAATGTTGAAAGTGCTGCCAAAAGACTAAATGGAGATTTAAAAAGACTACATGAATACTGTCAAACATGGAAGCTAAAAATAAACTATGAGAAAACTGTCTATACCATCTTTACCAAGAGTCATAAGGTAGCCAAAGAAAATATCAGTCTACGGTTGGATACACAGAAATTGCCAAGAGAAGAACACCCCACATATCTTGGAATCACACTTGATCGGCAGCTCACCCTCAAGAAGCATGTAAAAAATATCAAAAATAAAGCACTTAAACGGTTACAACTACTGAAAAGACTCACTGGCACATCTTGGGGATCAGACAAGGATACCCTTAGAGGACTATACCTTGGTTACATACGTTCTGCTGTAGAATACAACAGTGCACTCCTCACAACATGTTCCACCACAAATGTAGAATCCCTAGACAGAGTGCAGAACAATGCCCTACGTCTTATTAGTGGAGCAATGAGATCTACACCGACAGCTGCATGTGAAATACATACGAATGTAGAACCCCTTGAGATGCGGAGAGATATGGCTGCAATGGAGACTTATGAAAGAAGCAAAAGAATGAACAAAGACCACCCAAATAAACAACTTGTAGAAAACTGGGAACCAAACCACAGAATAAAACAAAAGTCAGTCCTGAGCCATGTCAATGAAATAAAAGACAGTTACCACCTTCCAGACAAGAGACAAAGACTGCAAAGAGTAGAAAAATGTTTACCACCACACACAGGCTTTAAATTGCCAGAAATCAAAACACAGTTAAGAGATAATGCAATGAAACGTTCCGACCCAGTAAGTTTTATGAAAGCAACACAGAAAACAATAGACACCTACCCAGAACAATGGATTCATGTCTATACTGATGGGTCTGCCTTCAAAGCCATCATCAAAGCAGGTTATGGTGTCTATATAGAATATCCAGACAAAACATCTGATGAGTTGTTTGATGCCTGTGGGGAGATATGTTCTAACTATGAAGCTGAAATAACAGCACTAGAAATTGCCTTGTACCACCTGAAGACCATATTTGATGCCTTCCCATCAAAAGTCCAAAACATTGTTATTTTTACAGACTCTATGTCTGCTCTCCAAGCATTGGAATGTGATGGACATTGTAAACCCGAGCTAGCTGAAATATACCACCATGCAAACCAGCTGCTCACATCTTATGATGTCAACATTGTTATGCAGTGGATTCCTGGCCACTCAAACACACCTGGTAATGATAAGGCAGACAGACTAGCAAAGAGAGGAGCACAACAAGAACAGCCTTATACAGAAACAGCAATGCACACAGTTAAAATGATTCTTAAATCTGTGAACAAAGAAAATTGGATGAAAAGATGGGCCATGGGAAACACTGGGAGGGAAATCTATAAATATATGACCAGCCCAAATCCTAAAGACAATATCAACCTCCTGGAAAGAAAAGACCAGAGTATCATATTCCGACTGCGCACACAACATGTACAGCTTAACAATCACCTGAACAGAATACAACCACAACACACTCCAGGGTGCTGGCTGTGCACTCATCCATATGAAACTGTTGACCACCACCTTTTTGAATGTCCAGCGCTGGATGACATCAGGAAAATGCTTCTCCCTCCAGGGCCAGATAAATGGAACACATTATATGGAATAAAACAACAACTCACAAACACATGCATATATCACAAAATGGCATTGGGTCAAAGGGCATGAGCCCATGGACCACTGGATCAGCAACCAACCAACCAACCAACGATTCTACAACGTATTCAACAGCAGTCTATGTTTGTTTTTAAGTTGCTCACGTCTCTTTTTCTTTCTGCCCAGTTCTGATGTACTAAATATCAATGGCCTAATGTATGTTGACAAAATGACAACAGGAATACATCGTTGGAAAATTCAAGCCGCATCGCACAAGGGGGTTCAGTGAGTTCAATTGGGAAGATTTCACAGAACGTTTTCTGGAAAGAATATGTTACATGACAATGTATGTTACCTGTGCATTGCCTGGATTCAAAAGTGGGGTGCAAGGAATAGTGACACTGTTGCCTGTCATGCATGTCATAAGAGGCGACTAATGAGGTTATGAAGTGGGGCTGGCAGTCCCATCCCATACAGTGTCAAAGGCCTTGATGTATAGTTGTCGGATCAACTGTTTGTGTTTCAATGAGCATGTAAATTACTCAGAGTTAAAAACGGCTTGACTGTGATAGTGTTCACTGATGTTTTTTGTGAACAAATAACTAAGTAACTTCTTGTACTCTATATCAACGGCTAGTCCTTATCAGTGGTAGAGTATGCCTTGTATATTTTGACCCTTAGCCTAATACAGATTGATAGACAACATGAAGTTATGCGTATCATTCTTGGATGCCCCCAATATACAGAATTATTGACAACGCGCTGATTGTTGGATTATCCTATCATGATGCAAAGAGCGAATATTTGCAGGCTCGTTCATACCTGTGCATCAATGCTGACAAGAACCATCCACTACATGAAAATATTAAGAGATCAAACCAAATGGAATAAAGAGTGTGATGGGCAGCTCCTTCAGGTCATTGCTTGGCAGGCAGAGAATGTTATTAAACGGGAATGTACATTATGGAACATAGAACATGAAAAATAGTTGGAAAGTAAACCTAAAGTTTACAACTTCCATGACATTCCAGTGCATATAAATTCAGAGGTCCAGGCTCTAATCAGTGAGAATTTCTCTGATGGAGATATTATTATCTACACTGATGGGTCTGTGCTTCAGCACTTGCACAGCACTTGGATATTATTGACTTAATGCAGAGGGAAGTGTATTAGGAAAGAAAGAGGTGCTTTCTATACAACGATAAGTAGTATGACGATGGAGGTATTGGCAGTGATGAAGGCAAGGATATGCTGGAGTCCAAGAGTGCTATAGATGTCTGTTTTCTTACTGATTCTATGAGTATGCTTTGAGTATGCGATGTTTTTTTCAGTCGGACTATCCACATCATCAGTGGCTTGAGTCAATGACAAAATCTGTGCTGAAGAGAGTTACCTTCATTTTTGTACCTGAATACGTGGATGTTGAGGGAAATGAAAAAGCTGACAGACTTACCATCATGCCAGTGACTGGGTGCAGTTCAATGGACAGTGCTGATATTTTTAATGCGATCATAGAGTTTTACCAGTTGGAAAATATGAGGTGTACTTCTTCTTCCCAATCTATAGCTAGAATGCGGGACCTGTGATAAGCGTGGTGTTGCAAGAAATGTGCGGCATCTAGGACTCAAAAGAGGAGTTATCAACCAAAACAGAACCGGTACAGTTATTTATCAAATGCTGAAGAAACTACTGAATATGAGATTGGAGCACCTATAGACTTGTTCAGAGTGCCATGATGCTGATCTGATGACTAATAAACTATAGGGTCAAATGGAATTTTAATAAGTTTTAATAAGTGTTCAGAAGCCATGCTGAAATCAGATGTGTCAGGCCAAAATGTGTAGATATCACAACTATGCTGTAAACCATGACACAATACATTCCATTCTCTGAACTACATTCTGCTAATCTACAGAAGTTTGAGAATGAACACAAAAGAAGAAGTAGTATCTTTAGCTGATGCTACTATATATATAAATCGCACACAATGACCTTTGTGTAATTTCTGATTGTCACTAGGGAAAATTTTGGAGAGGAAATGGGCATCACCAAGAAAAATTCTTCCTACTGCAATTATACCATTGAAGTATCAGCATAGTATGGATCATGTCTTTTTATGCTGATACTGATGTCTCCAATATGGTACCCCTATGACCCGAAAGGTTATGACCATTACTATTATGGGCATTCTTATATTTTATACATAATCATCAACACAATGCAATTAAAGACAACAATGACAACAAATTTACACACAGGAAAGAATAATGAATTACCTTCCCTGTAAGTAGATTGACTCCAAAGTTTCTCAGGTCTTTACTCCCAACAATCATTGAGTCATCACCGAGTTTATAAGTAGATGATAACAGGGACTCTGCGGACACTGGTATAGCCTCCACTTTATCTCCGTCAAATTGATATAGTGCACCATCTAGTGAAGGAATCAGGCGCATTTTCTTACCATTACGAATCATCTGAGGAAATTGTGAACATATCCATAATGTCAGCTGAGGGAACAGTATTATAAAAGAGATCTATAAAAGACTTTTAAGAGTGTGGAAAAATGTATTATAACATGTAAGATTGTCTTGAAAAATGTTATTTGCATTTCATTACTACATGCATGAAAAATAACTTTGATGAGAACTGGGAACAATTATTTTCATTTATTCATCTTTTTAACTCCCCTTGAACCACAGATTTTCAACATAAATTCTTTCATCTTGCTTTGTCATTAACTAGTTCTTCAATTATTTCCATGTCTTATTTATCTCTCCTATACAGATTCTTACACTTTTAATCATTTTTCTCAGTCTTCTTCATCCCCAAAAAGTTTCAGAACAATGTCTCTATTACAACTTCTTCTAATCTTCTTAGTTGATATTCTATACATCTGCAACATTTCTTAATCACTCTCTCTTCTACTAGCGCCAGGTTAGTTCTCTCAATGAATTCCTCATTGGCGATTCTATCATACCACTTGAAATTCTTAATTTCATCCAGGTATATATTTATATTGTCTGTAGTCCCTTCATAGTTACTGCAGCCCTCACTTCACTTGTAAGCTGTACCCAAAAAAGACATATAAAGATCAACATCATTACCATACAAAGATCGACACCATGGAGATGGGATTCCAGGAGATGGCAGTGCTGCCGAAAACTAGTCAGCACTGTAGTACGCCCACTGAGTAACACAGTTCAAATCACAGTATGCACAGTTGAAAACACAAGTTCAAATTTTCAAACTCTGAAGAGCTCTCCAATCAACAAGCTTTAACCGCACTTGGGGAAGTCAATGGACCTAGGGTTATTGAGTGTGACCGTGTTATTTCTTAGAAATTGATGACACCGGCTAGCAGAATAGCATCATCATAGCATCATGCCTCCCTTTCCTTTGTTAACGACCACAGATGATTGGAGACAACGCCGTTCGACTAATAATTGAGGCAGAAATTAATCTGAAATCTAATACATGTATGGCTAGTGATTGTGGTCGTAAGTTGCATAGGTCGTAAGTCGAGCACTACCTGTAATAAATATCTCTGTCAAGCACCATACATTGATCTACAGTAACTAAAACGCTAAAGCTTTTAAATTCATCCTTTTTCAAATCATCATCCATGAAGAAATAGCAAAAATGGCGGCACAGACGCAAGGCCTATGCAGTTCAGCTTGCAAATGTGAAAGATCGAATAAATTACGACTGTATTTATATCACTGCAGAAAACTAAGGAACAATCACTCTAGCACATACTTACTATAAGAGCATGGTGGGAAATAAACATGGACGATTGTTGTTCATGACTACAAATGGCTACCTCGATGTGTGTGTTCATCCCTCACAAGTGATGATGACCATATTTTTACATACACTTTTGAAAATTTAGTTATAATTATGACCATGGGTAATAGTTTGTAGATGGCTAATGAGCCCTATTCGAGCTACAAATGTCCTTGGACAATTTGGGCATGGAATGACCACTTAGATGGATTTTGGTCTATCCGTGACTTTCTAGCTACTCTCCACTGTTGAGCTGCTGCATTTCTCCTCTTTTCACAAGATGATGCCCTCTTTCTAATTGTAGAGCGACATGTAGATCTATTTTTTGCAGGTTCTTCCCATGTATCTTGGTCTATTTCAAAGGCTTTCAGTGAGGTCTCTAACAAGTCCAAGTAGCACTTCTTTTGACCACCTTGAGATTGTTTACCCTTCTCCAGCTCACCATAGAGAAGTATCTTTGGCAGGCAATAGTCTGGCATACATACCAAATGACCTGCCCAGCGAATCTGTGTTTGCGTCACAATAGTGTCAGTGCTGGGTATACCAGGTCTGTCAAGGACAGTGGTATCTGGAATCTTGTCTTGCCATCTGATGTTCATAACTTTTCTGAGACAAGTTGTGTGAAAGTGATTGAGTTTACCTTGATGTAGGCATTTGTCAACAGTGGGTTTCTACCGCTAGATTACATTTGTCGACTTCAGATTGCTACAGGTTAATAGTAAATTAAAATAATACATACCAGTATTATGAAAAGCAACAAGCAAAAAGGATTAAGTTTCACACACAACTAGTACCTCCATGCTAGCTAGACTAGAGGAATACAGGGGTCTGTCATCTGCCTGAACTGACCAGACCAATGACCCTTTTTTCTGCAAATCCAAAGCTGATACTTTTCCATCTATGGTGCTGACTATCATGTAAAATCTGTAAAAATATGAATAAATTAAACATTATTTCTTTCTTCTTTTCATTGTAACTCCTCCACAATTAAAGAGTCACTAAGAAAATTTTCTGCCCTGAGAATTTAATGTTTTTAAACTTACTATCATCATGTAGTGGTTATGAGCCAATATTATTGCACTCCAGGCAAACCCATAGGTTTATATATTCTACCTTTAAATGAGGTACTGTATATATCTGTGTATAAACCAATCCGATAATAAGATGAGAAGGTGATTTCTGCATCCCGAAAGTCCAAAATCTGTTTATAGACTGACATAGAAATAGTATAATGCCAGTAATAATACTGTGGAATCTTGTTATAAGAATGAATGGACATGCTAAATGAAAATTAACACAAACTTTAGCAAAAGTAAGATGCAAGGACATCCATTTCATTTGCCCCACTCACATTATCTGAATGAATGATGGAATGAATAGGGCCCCTGTATTCTGGGAACAATACATCAGAGATAATACAGGGCGCCTTCCCTAACCACCAGGAATTGTTCCTAGCTATCCTATTTGGTCATTCAGTATGAATGTTGTCCACTAAGGTGTTAACTCAGATGAATAAACTCTGATGTTTTCTTAATACCTGGCACTCATGAATGACGTCTATAGACAGTGGCACCACTGTGGAACAACAGACCGTACTTTTCCGGACGAATTGTTTGGTGTTGAATTGAAATCTTCATGTTCTATAGGGTAGTGAATAGTAATTACTAATTATCCAGCAGGGTTCAGATGACATTACAGCACACAGTAAAGTTTTAGCGGGAAACAATATGATGAAAAAAATTATGTGAAACGGGCACCATTTGTTTTTATGGGATACAGGAAACTTTGAGCTTTGTTATTGTGTGTTTACCTTTTAGGGAATATATAGTAATAAATGATTGTGAAATTAACCTACGGGTATCAATTACAGTGGAATGACATGTTTGGAATCACTTTTCAAAAGCGAGAGGCACAGAGAAAAGCGAGAGGCCCTCCCTCCCCTTTCCTACAGGGGTTTTTAAAAAAACAACACTACAAGACTGTCTAAGCGGGCGAAATTCCAGAAGCTGTGTGTTTATGCGAGACGTTCATGTGTAGAAGACCTCTGTACAGAATTAATTAGAACTTCAATATTTACATTTTTTATTATTGTCATTGGTCACTATTTATATACTTGGAGTCGCATGTGAAAAATAGACAAGACTGGCCAGCGACATGCACAGAAATATACAAAATCTGCCTTTGAGGTCATGTTTACATTTTCTGTACACAGGTCTTGTAGCACAGTGGACGGTCACAGTTTATGCATACAGTAACCTTTGTAAAACATCATGTTTCCTATTTGTGTTTACCATACCAGTAAAACCGTTTACTGGCTGGTACATCACGACGTGGAAAGTGTAGAATAGAAGTTCATTTGTTTAGCCTAGGTAATGTTTCAGACATCATCAAATGCAGTCTCTGCAACAAAGGTTGACTGCAACGGATCTCCAACATTTCATGTCTCTTGTCTTGGTAATGCACTCTGCTAAGCTGTAACCTGTCCATCTTGTGATGTTACTCTCCCACTTGTATCTCTGACTAGACTTTACCTCTCGTTTCAGACAAAGAGGAAATTTGTGATAGACCTACTAATTGTGATATCATGGATTTCACTTAACTGATGTCGTTTTTGCAGTAGGATTCCAACTTTGAATGACTGATTGTAGGCCAACTGGGACATGTAAGTTTTTTCCTCTGTTATATTTCTACAGCTAATTTTGTTTAAACATTTCATTGTATGAGAGTCAAATTCACTTTAATTTAGTCTGTTACTATCAAAACACTACCCGGTAGGGCTAGACGATTGTTTACCGGTAGATCGACATACTTCATTCATTTTCACAGAAGATATTATATGTAACTACATGTTACCATAGTTTGGTTAATAAATAACATCAGATACTGGTATATTATAGATATTATAATCAAAAGTATTTTATCCTGGCTTGAATATAATGACAAAAACATGCAAGTCACAGGTTTTCGAGGGTTTTTTTAACCTGTAAGTTTTTTCCCATCTGTTACCAGGATTTGATGTCATATTTTTTCTTAACGTTTAGCGCGCTTTAGTCGGAGTGTCCCGACTACAGTATTAGTATATCATGAACACTTAAGTCGGAGTAATCTGACTATTGTTAAGGGGTGTTCATAGTACGTGGCACAATCTGATTGGTTAATGCATATAATCAGAGACATGCATAGTTGACGCCAGCACATTTCCAGATCTGTCGTGTCCATTTTGCACAGAATGTCAGCAGTGAAATATCGAAATTTGAGGTCAAAATTTTGCAATCTGTCCACATCCTCAAAACAGGCAGTGCAATGAAAATGAATCAGGTTTTTATAGACTTTTGTTTTATCATATTTTCAGTAAAATTAAAATGGATTGTCATTCGGATGATGGATTCTTGGAAGCTAATTATTTTCACAGTAGAATAAATAGTTCATCATGCTACTTTCGTGATGTACAGGCCGAAATTCAACTTTTTTGGAGCAATGCCAAATATGACTAGAACTAGATTTTCAGAGAATTATTTACGGCAAATCTATACGGTTCATTCATTTTCACCAGTAATATTATGATGATTTGATAATTAAACCAAATAATAACTGTAGAATTAGGCCTTTTTTTACAGGGTTACCACTTCAGAAAATTCAAAAACTAAAGCTAAGTAATTTTTAAAAACATTTTTTCATTTTATTTGTTATAATTTGTTTGTTTTTTTGGATTAAAAAAACAACTTCCTCACACATCTTGTATCACATACACACAAACAAAACACACCAATATATGCAGAATACAATTCTTTATTTATATGTACACATATTATTTAAATATCTCTAACAACAAAAATGTTATTGCGTTTTCAAACAGCCACCAACAATAAAACAAATTTTCAAAAAATAATCTGTTGGCAGGGGGGGGGGGGGGGGAAGGAGAGATTTGTTTTTTTTAATATGGCTTGCTAAAAGTTACATTGTGTTGTACTTATTTATAGGCCAAAATCTCTAAGTCAATTTTGAATAAATGTCTAAATATTCTCGGTTTATACACTGTAATTTACGGTATTAAAACAAGTGTCAAGTCAATATTTTGTTTTATTTTTATTAAACATAATTTAAATAATGAGCATATGAAATTAAAAAAATAGCACTGGAACTGATTCATAGAATTATGTATAATCTGCACGTTGCAGAAATTTTCTCAATCTATACCAGGGTCATATTAAGCTATAGCATTTTTTTAAAGAGGAAGGGGTCCTAAAATATAGAAAATGATCCTCTACTCCAGTTAATGATGTTTTTTGCTAACTTTTCATAAGGTTGTTCAGTCGCAAAGGAACAGGGATTGCTAACAATTTATGGTACATGACCGGCAGATGTGACCAAATCACGTCATAACAGTCTAACTTTTGTAATGTTATGCGCAAAACATTGTAAATCTGTGTTATAATTTGTGCATCTTCCATGACATCACAGAAATGTCACTTGACAAGCAGCACTAGCAGACGATAGTTAGTTACTCATTGGATCATCATCACTGCAAACTGAACATGTCCATAGTTGCTCCGATCTCTCCTTGAGTGTATCCACCATTACACTTCTGTTGACAGTACCGATCCTATGCTGATTGACCATCTCCCATCATTCTTCTGCGCCCTCCAAAATGCTCACTTCTAGCAACACTGCATTTCAATCCCTGATCTTTAATCCTGGCCCTTGAAAAGGAATCATTTCACATTAGTCTCACTCTCGCGTATATATCTCTTAAGGAGTTAAAAACATCAGCGCGATCCATTGCCCCATCACCATGTGTCACAATCGCGCATGATGCCAGTTGATCCACTCTTTCATTGCCTCAAACACCCACATGTCCCGGCACAAAAATAGATATAACCACTTTCAGCCTCAATCCACTGTTCGCGAACGAGACCTACCACTCTCCTCCCTGATAATTTTACCTGCGCAATGAGCTGTGAAGGCTCAAGGACTGCGATCATATCTAATCACAGATCCATCAGTGTATATAATCACATCCCCTTCTTTGGTATTCTCACTGACCCCAGCCTGCACTTCTTTCCACAGCTGTGGGACACCATTCTCTGCATTCCCTGCTAAGTGATATTACTACTCTCAAACAAGTTTTGAAATCTGTGGGTAGACTCATCCATTCCGTACCTGTTGCCACATCCTGCAATCTGCACACGAGATAGCAGACGAGTCGATGCTAAAATGGATAAAGCCATCGCAGATGTCTGTTATACTAGCTAACACTTTCCTATCATCACCAGTGAAACCACCACCACCCTCTCCTAACAACTACACATCCTACTTCACAATGCTAGAATTTTAACACCACACCTAACCCCACCCCCTCACAACTAAAATAAGCTGCCTTCCCTCTCAGCTATATTTGTCAACTCCGTGCTAGCACAGTTTAATTTTTTACAAGCCTATAGTTTGTTCCACAAAAGCTTGGTCACATTCCCAACCATTGTATTCCACATCTAAACTGCTGCTATCCACTATGCTTATCCTATGTTTAAGACTACACTGTGACCTCTGATCTAGCTTCAAGGTATTTATTAACCTTTACAGTCTGACCTATCTGCCTCGAGAGTTGAACTGGTTTTTAGCTGGGGATGGGGGTTGTACCCCCCTTTGACAAACTATTATTTTTATGGGGTGGGGAGGTTGGGCCCCATATTATTATAATAAAAAATACTGAAATAATTGCTAATCATATTAATCTGTTTCAAGAGTTGAATCTGTTTCTTTTGTGGAGATTGCGCATGCGTAGCAGACGGTGGAAAAGGCGGACAAAATCAGTTTCTGGTGATTTGAGTTATTTTATAAATGTGCAGACTAGTGGAAATATATATGTTCTAGACTGGTGCATGAGCAAAGGTATAATATGTAACTATTATGTGTGTCCGTCTTGTGGGGATGTGAAGTCGGCTGATATTTTCATGGACTTCTTGTGTGGAATTAAACCAGTTTATCCGCCACACAATGATGAATAAGGTAAGTGTTTCATTTAATGAATATTATGGTTAGAATAAGTACTATTTGCACTGTATTTATATAACACCGTTTACATTTTAACTAGCCGACTATGGATTTTGACAATTTCTGTGTAAAACTAATCAAATTGATGGATGCCGAGATACAACAAAACCACCTAACAAAATTTATTTAGCGCAAACACTCTCGTTTATGTTGGGGGATGTGACATCACGGCATCCTTCAATTTGATTAGTTTTGCGCGGAAATCTGTGACATCCGCTACCGGTAGTTAAAAGTGTAAAAATTGTGCTATTTATAGCATTGTGAGTCTTAAAAGGAAATGTAACCATCCTTCTATTTGTTATGCTCAGCTCTGTGTATCTACGCCAAATTTGGAATATCATTAGGCTTATTATAGGTCTACTGTTTGAATAGTCCAACTAAATAATAAAAATAAATAATGTTTGATTAGTTTGTCCAACTTTGTCGCCCGTCACAAACGAACGTAGGGCTTAATTATGCCTAATAATAATATTAAATATAATAACTAATAAGAAAATTATTAAAATAATATTTATCATCACAAGATAAGAAACTTAGGTGCAAGTACAGTATAGTTCTTCACTGTGACCTTTGTTCTAGTTTCGAGGTGTTACCTGACCTTAGATGTGTGATTTGGCAAGCTTACGGGTAAGTACTTAGAGTAAGGTTAAGATTAGAAATAATATTTCTAATGTGTGCGCGCACCTCGCTCCGTGAGTAGCTGGCAGAAATACTGATCGCTCACCACAAATAATTATAATGAGAAATTTTTTTAAATGTGTACGTTGGAAAACAAACAGATTATGCATAAGTTCATCTGTATCTAGATTTGAACTCATGTGATTATCGGATGTGATGTCATGGCAGCCATGATTTTGATTGGTGTTACACGGGAATCCATGACGTTGGATAGTTAAAATTGTCAACAGTGTACAGTAATTTATAGCACAGTGGAGAACTAATCTTTACTTTCACCAGTACTTTTACCGAAACTTAATTATAAATAATAGTATTTAATACTAACACATCACAACTTGAATCCACATTAGGCTTCTGCAAAGGAAATGATACTGTATCAACTGAACTATCATCGTCTCTTATTGTGGACCAACTACTGCTAGTTCCTTCATCCTCATCAAATTGAGGAAGGTACTGCACGGATGGTTTGTTTATATTTTTGCCTACTTCGAGTGATCCGTCTACAGTTACTAAATTACCCGTCCAAGTCAGAAATGCAATGGAAGAAGCAACTGCTTTAACGAACTGTGTGAACCATCCATGTCTCCTTCGTTGGCTCATATTTTAAACTCTGGGATAAAATATGTATTGACATCTGATGCCTGAACACGTTCTACGGTTCTAGAACAAACCCAATTTTGTTCTCATACTGTTTACAACTTTACCGGAAGTATTATTTATTGCGACTTGATTGGATAGAGAGCAGGAAACAGTCGTAGTGGAACACGTCAAACTGTACATGAAACATATATATAAAATATAGATTATTTATTACATTTACGAATCAAATTTGCCAGCTGTAATTATCTATCAATCTAGACTAAGCTGAAAGTTTACAGAGCAGTGGTACTTCCAGTGCTGCTTTACGCTAGTGAAACATGGACTGTGTATAGACGTCATGTGAAAAAAACTCAATCATTTTCATACAAATTGTCTCAGAAAAGTTATGAACATCAGATGGCAAGACAAGATTCCAGATACCACTGTCCTTAATAGAGCTGGTATCCCAGGCATTGACACGATCTTGATGCAGACACAGATTCGTTGGGCAGGTCATTTGGGGCGTATGCCAGACCATCGTCTGCCAAAGATACTTCTCTATGGTGAGCTAGAGAAGGGTATACGATCTCAAGGTGGCCAAAGGAAGCGCTACAATGACTCGTTAAAGGACTCACTGAAAGCCTTTGAAATAGACCACGATACATGGGAAGAACCTGCACAAAATAGATCTACATGGTGTTCTAAAATTAAAAAAGAGCGCATCATCTTGTGAAAAGAAGAGAAATGCAGCAGCTCAACAGCGGAGAGCAGCTAGAAAGTCACGGATAGACCAAGATCCGTCTATAGTCGTTATTCCATGTCCAAACTGTCCAAGGACATTTACAGCTCGAATAGGGCTCATTAGCCATCTACGAACTCATAATCAAGGACATAACTAAAATTGAATTTTCAAAAGTGGATGTAACAAATGGTCATCATCACTTGTGATGGACGAACAACATCAATATATTAGGAGGGTCCGATTTCTGTAATTCCTATTTGTGGCATAGGACTATAAAGTATACATATAAGGGTGAAAATGCTGTTTCGTCCACGTTGTGCTATATAATGTCACGGATTTCCCTTGAAAAACCAATCTTATCGATTCATGCCTTAGACAACTTTATTAGACAAGGATTCTTAGAGAGTTAATTATATATATATATAATTAATTCTAAACACTGATTCTAACCCCTCTCCCTCCCTCCAATCAAAGAAATTTATAAACTAATTCTAATCCTTTTAACCCCCCTAAAAGTCACAACGGTGGACGAAACAGCAGATGCGCCTCTTGATACATAATACTGTAGACAGATAGCTGTGGAAAGCCATGATCGCCTACGCCAGCCGGCATGGCACATGATGATATGTATAATAACGATCAAGAATTATCAAATAATAAATAAAGTGTTACCTGAACCACGACTTCCAGTATTTTTGTACTGTTAAAAGCTCTTATATAAAAAGAAATTTGACTACCGTCCACGATTGAAAGCAGCATACCACATAAGAGGTACATTTTATTTAACCAAAAGTTATTCAATAGCCTAAGTGCCGGACGTTAGACCTATGTAGGCCTACTAGGAAATAAATTTGGCGCTTTTCAACAAATTAAACAGGGATATGTACTTTCACCAGACCTGTTCTCTGTATACAGTGAAAACATAATGCGTGCAATAGACATTGATATCACAGGAATATCAGTGGGAGGACATAACATAAATAATTTGAAATAAGGCCTATGCGGATGACACTGTTCTGATTGCTAAATGTGTGGAAGGCCTTCAAGATTTAATTAATGTAGCAGTCACATGAAGTAAAGAAAAAGACATCTTCTTAAATATATAGAAAACGGAAGAAATTGTTATTTCAAATAAACAAAATACACACCTTGCAAGATCAAAGTGAATAAAATAATTAGTATTAAAACATGTCCACCAATTCAAATATTTAGGTACAAAGATTACAGCAGATTGAAAAAGTTCAACAGAAATAAGAAGCAGAATAAGGCAGGCAAAAACAACATTCAGAAAAATGAAAAATATATTGTGTAATATGACCTTGTCATTAAATGTGAGAAAGAGAGTTCTGCAGTGCTATATAACTTCTATAATAATATATAGATGGAAGTCTTGGACAATAAACAGACAGGAAATTAGAGGCAATAGAGATGTGGTTCTACAGAAGAATGCTGAAAATACCATGGACTGTCAGAAAAACTAATGTGGAGATGTTGAAAGAGTTAAATGTGAAATGGAGCTTAATCAATAATATAATAAAAAGACAATCTTAGTTAAATGTGAAACAGAGCTTAATCAATAATATAATAAAAAGACACATCTTAATTTTTTGCCACTTCATGAAACAAGAAGGTTTGGAGAACATAGTCACAACTGGCAAGATTGAAGACAACAGAGACACAGAGCAACAACGTGAGAAAATATTAGACTGTTTGACAACCTGGCACGACAGGGAAACAACAACGATATTTATACATAATCATCATCATCATCAAGTGACATATTATTTCCAGAACGTAGTCTTTCCTATGGATCTCTTGAATTCTCCGCGGTCTTGAGCAAGTTGCCCTGCATCCTCCAGTGACATGCGCAGGAATTCTTGAAAATCTTTTGTTCAACGGCGTCTTGGTTGGCCTTTGCCCCTGTTGCCATCGATCATCCTCTCCATGCCGTCGTGTCTCTTAATATGACCGGGAAAAAACTAGCTTTTTCTTTAATATAGTGTTCAGAAGCCAGCCTTCCTGGACATTAATTGTTCGTAACACCTTCTGGTTTGTTTTCTTTGCTTCTTCTTCTTCTTCTTCTTTCGTTCACTTGAAACATGTCTATATCTGTAATTCTGTCTCCTTAATAAAAAGCACTGTCTTTTGTAGTTCATACAGTGTCCCATAGAGCTTTGATTCCAGTGTTGTTTCCTCTGGCCAATATGTCTGCCTCAGCGTTTCATGCTCAGAACACTCTTGAAGTATATGTTTGGCACTCTGTGCTGCCTGTACACATGGCCGTGTTGCCAATGTTGAACTTTGTATACATGTGCCTTGATCATCTGTTTTTTCTAATGGTAGGTGATTGATATATCTGGTTGGTCTTCGGCAGCACCTTCCTTAGCCAGTTGGTCTGCTTTTTCATTTCCTGGTATTCCACAGTGAGAGGGTATCCACTGCATGGTTACCCTATACTGGTAAGACAATTCGCTAAGTAATTTTTTCAAGTCTGTTAGTTTTCCAGACTTGAGAGCTTGAAGCACTGACCTTGCATCTGTCAGGAATACCACAGGCTGTAGGCCAGAGTTGGAGTTCAGCAGTTTTTTAGCTGCCACACTAATTGCCTGGATTTCTGCATCATAATTATTGCAGAATTTTCCCGTCGGTGTTCTGATTGTATCTCTAGGCTTGTGGTTTTCTTTGCTGTCCATGGTATTTATTCTCAAAATTCTTCTATAACACTTTAATTCAAATGATATTATTCTCTTGGCCACGGTTTTATTTAGTGTTCATGCTTCACATCCATATGTCGCCACAGGAAATACACATGTTCGTAGTAAACACAATTTGGTTCTTATGTTAGTTAGTTTAGTTAGTTTAGTTTAGTTTAGTTTAGTTTAGTTTAGTTTAGTTTAGTTTAGTTTAGTTTAGTTTAGTTTAGTTTAGTTAGTTAGTTAGTCAGTTAGTTAGTTAGTTAGTTAGTTAGTTAGTTAGTTAGTTAGTTAGTTAGTTAGTTAGTTAGTTAGTTAGTTAGTCGTCGGATCATCATCACTGCAAACTGGACACATCCACAGTTGCTCCGATCTCTCCTTGACTGTATCCGCCATCACACTTCTGCTGACAGTACCGGTCCTATGCTGGTTGACCATCATTCTTCTGCGCCCTCCAAAATGTTCACCTCTAGCAACACCGCATTTCAACCCCTGATCTTTAATCCTAGCCATTGAAAAGGCATCATCATCCACATTAGTCTCACTCTCGCGTGTTATATCTCTTAAGGAGTTTAAAACGTCAGCGCGATCCATTGCCCCATCGCCCTGTGCCACAATCGCACACGATGCCAGTTGATCCGCTATTTCATTGCCTCGAACGCCCACATGTCCCGGCACGAAAATAAATGTAACCGCTTTCAATCTCGCATTTCTCAAGGCCTCAATCCACTGTTCGCGAACGAGACCCACTTGTACCTTCTTAATCATACCAAGTCTGCACTATGGCAGCGGCATCACATTTAGTTAAATAAAGAAGACTTCGGCTCCCCATGACGCCTAGCGACACACATGGATAAGACAAGACAAGATGCAAAGATTTGCCGTGCTTATTCATACCTTCGTATCAGTACTCACAAGAACCATCCACTACATATTTGAAAGACCAAAGGAAACATATTAAAGAGGGATAAGTCATGATTATCAGGGCAGATAAAGTCATTTAAAGGGTACGCATATTAGGGAACATATAACCCAGAGACGGATGAGAAAGTAAAGCATATTACGTGTACAACTTCTACTGAAGTGACATTCCAGTACGGTCATAGAGATTCAGAAGTACAGGCTCTAATCAGTGAGAATTCCTCAGATGGGAATTATTATCAAGTGACATATTCTTTCCAGAACGTTGTCTTCGTCGAACGGCTCTCTGTTCCGGACAAGCAGGCCTGCTTGGCCAGAGACAGGTGCATACATTCTTCGATGTCGTTGGTCCATCGTCTTCTTGGTCTTTCTCTTCTTCTCTTTCATGCCACTCTGCCCTCTAGAATCAGTCTTTCAATACCATCATGCCGCTTTAAGTGATATTGCATATACTAATGGGTCTGTAATTCGGAACGTGCACAGTGTTTTGACATTCATGGCCCAAATGCAGAAAGAAGTGTATTGGATAAGAAATTGGTGCTTTATATACAACCACTAGTAGTATGGAGGTAGTGGCAGTGACGAAGGCAATGATATAGTTGAAGTCACAGAAGGCTACATGTGTTTGTTTCTTGCTAATGCTATGAGTATACTTCGAAAGATTCAGTCAGGCTATCTACTCTGTCAGTAGCTTGAGTCAATCACGAAATATATGCTGCGGAGTTACCTTCATTTTTGTACCTTGTCGTGTGAGTGTAAGGGAAAATTAAATTGTTAACAGGATTATCAGCGTAGACATATTGGCCAGAGGAAACAACACTGGAATCAAAACTCTATGGGACACTGTATGAACTACAAAAGACAGTGAGTTTTATTAAGGAGACAGAATTACAGATATAGACATGTTTCAAGTGAACGAAAGAAGAAGAAGAATCAGCGTAGACACTATGACTAGTGACAATTCAATGGACTGTGCTGATATTTTGAATGCAATCATTGAGTTGGACCAGTTTAAGATATGAGGTGTATTTTTTCTTTCGTATCTATGGCTAGAATATAAGACAATAGAGTGAAGTTTGGTGTTGTAAGAAATGAGCGAGATATAAGAATCAAAAGAAGTTATTAGCCAACAAAGAACCGGAACTGTTTGACTGTCTAATATCTGGAAGTCAAAGTCAATCAGCACACGCACGAAAATGCGCTTATTTAATTCCTGCGTTATTCCGGTGCTATCATATGGATGGGAGAGCTGGAAAAGCTCCTTATCTTCAGGAAAGAAATTACTGAGTTTCGAGAACAAATGTCTTCGTAGGATAACTAACACCCATTGGGGTAAAATAAAATCAAATGATAAAATCAGAGAAGAGACACATCAAAATTTCATCACAGATGTTATAAGAAATGGCCGTTATATAACCCGTCTTAAACTCGCCCAACTACACTCGAAACCACAAGAGATAATTATATAGGCAGATGGCTCGGTTAACAGAAACACAAATAAAAGCGGTTGGGGTTTTGTTGCCTACAGAAACGGCGTGAAGTTGGTTGAGAAATCTTCAGCATATCCCACCGTCACATCGAGCATGAAGATGGAGATAGAGGGAGTTACAGCAGCACTTAATTGGTTGATAATGGATACATCAACACACTCGGTAATACTCACAAATTCTCAAAGAATGCTACACAAGATAGAAAAGTACATGCTGGGAAAATAATGGTGGGACATATTGAACAACGCAATTGTCCACAGCATTACATGGATATACTGACCTGGTCATGCTGGGGTCAGAAGAAGCGAGAGAGTCGACTTATAGGCAGGCAATGCGGTGATAGACGGCACAATGCTGAGAAGAGATAAAGCAGACTTGACCCAGGCAGTTATAAATTTATTTCACGATGAAGATGATGTTAATGAGGCTGAGAATGGTACACACACAGAGACAGAATTTTGGAAATGGGAGTATCTAGAGGAGAGGCAAGGAAAAGTAAATCTTTTGGAAGGCCCCGAAGATCACGCAATTAATATCAGACCGGGACTCTATGAGTCTAAATACGCTGAAATGGCTGCTGGAACGGAGCACTTATGGGAGTGTCCCACGTGCGTTGAAACTAGTTTTTAATCTAGGTATACAATAATAAAAACAATAATAATAATGCACTCGTTTGTGTTGAAGGAAAATTCGTTCCTGGCCAGGTGAATCCATAGCAACGACAACGTCTTTAGGTGAACAATATTTTGTCTTTCGTTTTATTTTATATACGATCACTGAATGAGAAAATGTATTGTCTTGAAAATTAAATATGAAGGAAATAGTAATATTCCGTTTTAAAGTTGTTTCATTTCATCAATGAAATAAACGTGTTGTTATAATATCGTTTGTTAAGAAATTGTTATAATTGGAATATGATAGACTGTATTACAATTTACATTACACTTTACTAACACTATACAGGTCCGTAATAGAACAAACAGACAGCCTTTTGATTGAAACTCAAAACATTATATAGTCCTGCAATATGTTATTGTATGAAATATACCATAATCATGCATTTTGTCAAGGTTTTACACTTTGATTATGTGAAGTTTTAGGACGACAATTTAAATTTTAAAACTAAACATAAAAATGCTAAATTTATATAGCCTACTTACTAACTATAATTAGTAGATTATCCGTCGAATTTATTTCATAACTTTGTCCTAACATAAATGATATGGTGAAGTTTCTTACATGTTACATTATAATTATGTCAAAAATAAGGAATAAGCTACCAATTCCCCAATTTTTATCACGCATATGCGCCGCCTATGGCCCTGTAGGAACATAACATAACATATGCGTGTACATCCTCATTATTTGATGACGTAAACCAACAATAATTTTAAGCGTTAGAAGTTTATGACATCTCAGACATAATCAAACATCTAACTTTTCTTAATCTAATAATTAAGTACATTATGACTGGAGAAACATCAATAAATATGCTATTAATAAGATAGGCTACATACAAATGTAAGTTATTTAATAAATACAAATAATACATTATTTATATACTTCAGTAGGTCTACAATTAACACCAAATTGATACTAGTGTTTATCAAATTACAGTTTATGTACTTATTGCGCAAAACTGAAATAAACAGGTAGAGCCATATTGTGTGCGTAATTATGTGTGTTTGCAGTGATTAGCAAAACTCATTACCCTGTTCCTAGCTTTATCAAATTATCATCATGTAGGCGTACCTAACGTGTACTTATATGTTCATCATACCTTTAACCCTTCCTGAATACCTGAAGGCTTCAGTGTGGTAGAGATGTCACTCTGGAAACATCAACACATAGGCCCTAAATTTCGCCATATCTCTGTTATCAGTTCTTTGTTTGAGTGTGGAGAATACACATATACTAGCCTATATCTTATCATAAAATTTGTTCACCGACCCAGTCACTGCTATTATTAGCCTAATATATTCATTGCATTTTTCCTTTTAAAGAAAACAACTTGCAAACTGAATCTCTACAATTTTTCCTCTATCTTTGATTGTTCTAGACACAGCCTCCAGCATATGCCTACTTGGAATATTCTGTTTTTAAGAATTTGCCTCTGCATTTTTTGTGCTGAGAAACTAATTCACATCATTAGCACATTAATGTACCTTAATATATAATACACCTTATAATAGGCCTACATATTTTTTTCTTTTGATCAATTTCATTTTTTCTATACCAATTATCACTCTTTTAGGCATATGTACTTGTGCAGTTAGCATTGTCTTGTTTGCTGGTAAATCTGGTACTACCTCTTCTATAATTACAAAGATGTTAAACTTGTTCTGCACCTCCACACGAATTCATGTCCAAACACTTCCATGTCTTGTTTTTAATATTATCATGTGACATATTCTTTCCAGAACGTAGTCTTTCTTATGGATTCTCTGAACACTCAGAAAATACTTGACCTGCCCCAGCTACAGACATGTTTAAGCAATCTGATATATCAAAGCACCATCGTTGTCTTAGGCACCCGCTTCCCCTGTTGCCTTCAGCTATTAATCTTTCCATGCTGTTATGTCTCTTTTTACTATAATGAATTATAATTTTTTTTATGGTTAATGTCATGTGGCGTTGGTTATCATGTCTTTCCACATCCTTCTATTTCATGTGCTATCAATCATTTCTGATACCTATGTTCTCTCATGCCACAATGATAGGCTGGCAAGCATATTCTCTCTTGGTCTTCCCTTACCTCTCTTGCTCTTCAACTTGCCTGTTGTTACATTGTGCTCCATCTTTCCTCTTCTCATGATGTGTCCAAAAAATGTGAACTATCACTTTATGATGCGGGCAAGCAGTTCTCTTTTTGAATTAACTTCTTTCAAGATATCTTCAGTACACTTTTATCTGTTCATGGTATTCTCAATATTCTTCTATAAAACCACATCTTTTCTGTCTCAATATAGTTTTTCACTGTTCTGCTGAGTTTCCAAGATTCACTTCCATACATCAGAATTGGTTCTATATAACTTCTAAGAACTCTCTATCACACTTCAACTGACAAAGATATATTACATAGGATGGTCTTCATCATGTGAAATGTTGACAGTTCTACATTCAAGTTCTTTAATACATCTTCGATCTGATGTTGTGAATGCACCCAAATATTTTAATATGTTGACTTGCTTCAGACTGATCTATTGTTTACTAGGATAAAACATGACATCTAATATGTTTGCCACAAAACATGAACAGCCATTGAACTTGCCAAGAGAAGACATCTTTTTGAACGGAAGAGATAAATCTATTATATGGACTAGTGCTCCTCATTATGTGCCAACTTTTCCAAATTGGCAAGAACTGCGAGCTGTCAGATACAATCCTCGTCTTACTCGCAGAAACAATGGTGATTATGAAGTAGAAGCAGACTGGACCGAATATCATCGACAGCGACATACACCAAGTGGTAAGTTGATTACTTTTTTCTTGGTTTATTCTCTGTGATTGAAATTATAGCCAGAGAGGATGATATTATTGTGAAAATGAGTTATTCCAGGCTGTGAAAAGATAGCTAATATAATGATCAGTCTACCTGAGCATAAAATAGCACTCGCATAATACAATTATGTATATCCTTCCTGTACCATCAGACTTCTGTCATGTAGATTAATTAAAGACTGTTACAATCCCTGCAAACTAGAAGTGATGAAGATATTGCTTCATATGTGCATTTTGGGGTGAGAGTGAAAAGAGAGTATTCTTTCTTTAACAGAAAACATTGATTTTCATCTGTAAGCAATGCTTTGAGAGGAATTCTCCTACTTAGAAGGTGGCTATGTCTGAATGTAGAAGATATATGTTCTACCATTTTGTCTGCTGACATTAAATCACAGGAAAGTCTGCAACCACTTTGTGGTATAAATGTTGGCCACTTTTGACCAACTATATAACTGCATGGCTTCAATACTACATTTTACTGACTCAAAAAGAGACCAAAACTACATAGTAAATACAATAGAATTTGTAACTGTTAGGACTATATGCAGCGCTACATTGGAGGCATCAGCACAAAAAGCTAGCCAAACATCCCTATCCTCAGGCTTATGAATGAGTGTGGAAAAACCACTTCCTGATCATTCCTTTATGTTATAAAACGTTTTCTTTGTCCACCTCTTTACCTTTGACCCATGACTATTTCCTGAAGGATAATCTTTGAAAGTGAATGATGTCTCATTACATGTCAAAACCATTGAAGCACACATAATTTCACTGTTAATACTGATTTCTGTCGACTGTCAAGCTGTGTTATTTTGTCTCAAACAAACACATTTGTTTGCTGTTCTGTAAAACAAATTTGTAACAACTATTGCCTTATTCAAATGCCTGAATCTATCTTTGAGCAAAACTTTATCTTCTCTAAAATCATCAATCTACATATATTGATCTTATTAATTGTGTAAGTTAAAATTTACATTCTGTTGTTATCTAACAGGTTATTATGGTCACAGTATTGGCACCCAACCTTCTGGAATACCTGCATTGCGGTTAGATGGATACACACGCCACATACATGGCATGCCACCACGTGATATTTTCTTATATTCATGGCCAAAATCTGATGGCTGGATGGAACCAGCTCGTGCACCACGGGGAGAATATTATGGCTACTACCATGAGGCCCTAGAATCTGAACGCTTCATGAGAGAACGTCTCCGATCAACACATGAACGCATAACTCCTTTTGATGTTCCTCGCATCACTTCCCTTCAATGTAAACAAGTACTTCGTGATGTTGACTGTGACTTGGGTGGTGGGTTATCATAAACTAGTTCACAAATGTTCCACTATCAGATTTTGGCCATACAACAAATTTTGTGCTAATAGCTATGGTGATTTATTCACAAGTTAGATAAACTATTAAACATACATTAGTGAGTTCACTGCAAAGAAAAAAAACAAAAATTGTCAACAAATTAAACCACACCACACCTATAAAAACACAACACTGAAAAAAATGCAGAAACAGAAAGAAACTAAGAAACAGCAGCAAAATAAAAAAACCTAAAAAATTGATAAAATAAACACACAAGGAAACTTTTCATAATAAATAAATCACTATGCAATGAATTAAGTACCAGTAATTCATACTTCATCTCTTGCCTTAAAAACACTATTAACCTATACTTTTATTATAATTTTGTCAGTATTTCATTTTCTTCAAATGTAATCAAGCATGTCTGTACTTGTATATCATAGATTCATATACAAATATTTATATAATAAATTATATAAACTTTTCCCCACAGCAATAAATGGTTAGTAATAATATTAAAATGAACACAAAATATATCATTTTTACAAAAGATAACAATTGTTGAAGGTGACATTTTGAAGAAAAAAACCTTTGTCAAGCCCGTAACACACAGAAAAAAGCACAAATTAAATTAATTTAACAGGTATTTTTTGGTATACTTGTTTTTTTGTGTACTTGTTTATAAGACATTTTGATAGAACCTTGATTTTCTTGCTTAACATTGTAAAATTGCTATACCTCTGATTGTGTTTATCTTTCAAAATTTGTAATCATCATTACTGCAGTCTGCCCTTACAATTTGTGTGTATCTTTTCTTGCCATGTTTACAGCTTCACAATGGAACATATCACATATTTGTAATATAGTACATCTACATATTTTATCAAACAGAAATATGCATTCTTAGTGAAGTAGAGTGAAAAAGCTAACTTTATAATTAGTTAAAAGTTGTTTTGTGTAAATTATAGAGTTCATGTTATTTGCCTCATATGAGAATCATAAACTTCCAAGAGAATAATGGTTTTGTTGAATTGTGTCTTAACATTAAATTTATGAGGTCACTATGTATAAAATGTGAATGCTGAGATGAGTCTGTCACACATTTATGGTAATAAATTATCTATCTATTGTCTTTTCTCTGAATTTCCTGTTGGACAAAACAGAATGGAATGACAATTGGCTTATGTGCTATCACACTTTTGGTCACCTGATATGCATTAATATTGTTAATGTAACTATGCCGAAACTGCCCAAATCATTGACTCTGAGGTAACTATGGACAAGATGTCCTTAAGATTTTTATCACATCTATAGGCATGATATAATGACATATTGGTCTATAGTTTCCCTATATGTTTAAATTTGTGTCATTATGATAGTATGTGAATTAAATTAAATGTGGATGTATGTCATTATTATATTGAATTTTTCTATTGTTAATTGTCTGTATAGTATATTTGTGATTTTATTTGTATTGTTTGTCCTCTGTCTGTATTTTGTCTTGAGAAAGGCCTTATGGTTAAAACATTGATTTAAATTGTGTATATTGTCATCTATATTTTTTCTCATCTGTTTGTGAACAGTAAAACTACTACTTTGTGTTCTACATAGGTACCTTATTAGGTATACAGTTTTACAAAAGTTTAACTTATTATTGATCTTCACTGAAATGAAGCCTGCTGAAGTCCCAAGCCAGGATTTATTGGAGGAAATTAACCCTTTTATTTGCAAAATATCTCAAGATTGCAAGAAAATAACAACAATGCTCTCCTTTAGAAGAGAAGAATGCCCCTCATCGTATTGCACTCTAAAGCCACATTAAGTAGAGCAGTCATCAGGAACTTATAAAAGCTCTGGAAAACTTTCCCATTAAAATATAATGACAAACACCAATCTAGAACAGAAAGTTCAACTCCACATAGGGAGAAAGAATCACAAACCATACAGGGAAAAAGAATGACAAACCATAGAGAACAAGAATAACAAACAAAACTGAAGACAAGAATGAAAAGCTATATAGGTAACAAGAATGACAAACAACATAGAGAACAAAAATTGACAACCCATATAGAGAAGAATGACAACCCATAGAGAACAAGAATGACAAACCATATAGAGAACAAGAATGACAAACAACATAGAGAACAAAAATTGACAATCCATATAGAGAAGAATGACAACCCATAGAGAACAAGAATGACAACCCATAGAGAACAAGAATGACAAATCACATAGGGAGCAATGAAAAATTATCTAGACAACAAGAATGACAAATCACATAGGGAACAAGAATGACATACCATATAGGGAACAAGAATAACAACTCACATAGGGAACAAGAATGACAACTCATACACCCACCCCCTTGGTGCTATCATCATCAAAATACAGATAATGAAATGATAAATTTAAAACAAGACCAAATGAAATCACCTTTAATTTATTGGAGTAACCAACATACACCACCATCAAGTTATAAGATATACTTATTTATATAAATTCTATAATCAATCAGCTCAAAATACATTAACAACATATGATTCATTTCTATATTAAAACATCATATTTACATAGGTTATAGTATACAGAAACTTGTTTAAAAAGTCTAAATTTAGTGATCAATTTTGTTCCAAGGCCATCAAATTCATATATTCCACCTCACTAATATGACTGCCTTCCTTGACTGAAAGATGACAATCTGACAGGGAAAACATTGTCCATGAACACATAAAATGTATTAATTACAAGAGATTTTGCTTGATGGCTTCCTTTTATTTGCATCAAACACTACTGACATTTTTTATGTAACTTTAATCACTCATCTTTACCAGAGTGCAAATTTTGACAGGAGATACCAATACACCAATTACTGTCTGCAACTCTTGTGTCATTGAGGGTTTACAGAATATTAAAAAACCATGGAAGTTATCAGAAAATGAATACACTGGGCTTGTACTCTGGAAGGTTGAGGAATGACTTCCCTACAGAGCACCTGTTGAATACAACACTAGCCATGGAGTTTCTGATTTACTCACAGACTGAGCACTTAAGACAAACCTACATGCTATGAATTAAATGATTACTCAACTGACCTTATTTTCTGTATATCTCATATGCCTACTGATTAGCAGAATGAAGTCCACAGAACAGTGTGTGTTGGATCATAGTTTACAGTGTGACCACAATATCTACACCTTTTGGTTCAACACATTTGGCTTCAGCATGGTATTTATAGGTTACTTTGACTTTCTAAAGGATGGGGAAGCAAAATCTATGTTCAACTTTTCTTAGTTGCCTCTTACAACATTTTGTTTATTTTTGTGATGTTTACTGTTGTTTGTCTCTTGAAAAAGGTTCCATTTGAGCCGATACGTGGAGAATTTTCTTGTTTAGTTTTATTGTATGTTTTTTTATTTATACTTTTTTTCTATATTTTTATTCATAGGCAAGGTAAGTGTTTTTCGTAACCTGTTTAATTCATTTTGCTTAACTCTTACAACATAAATAGCAGATGCAAATGTGACTATTTCTTATTCACCTTATGGCAACAAATAGGCAAATCTTCTGGCATGATTTCAGACTGTTCCATAGTTCTTCAGACATTATCTCTGGTTCTACACTAACTATTAATTTCTTCAGGCACTGCTTAATATTTTACTTATAGTAAACGTGGATCATCATTGAGGTCTAGTTTTCATGTTCTCTTCTAGCTATTTAATTTTCCTTCTTCTGTGTTAATTATCAAACTCCTGCAGATTAGACAAATGTAGTCAGGAGATCAAAAAGGGTTGTGTCATAGTTTACAGCTTAGTTGTGATATCTGTACCTTTTGGCCTGACACATCCAACTTCAGCATGACTTCTTGTCTCCATACTTGCTGTGGTAAACTGTCCTCTCATTCTGCAGAGGCAATCATGATATTTGGATTGTTGACTCTGGCTTACCTAGGTGTTACGTCAAAACAATAATATCTGATTGCAAACCTTGCTTTTCTTTGTTAACAGAACAACTTACTTTATACATCTCATTTCCAAATCTTGGAGCTGTTCTTTGTGACTATTCTCAAAAGATCCCAAAATTATAAATACAGCAGTGACAAATGAACTCGAGACCCAGGTAATCTTGTTGACAGCTGAGTGATTTAAACACAACACTACAGCAGCTTTCCCATCCCCCATCTTATTAAGCATACTATAAATGAATACTTAAAAGAGGCACCCATGGCAGAAAGGAATGGTGTTCTTTTGTGACTGCTTCAAGCGCAACACAATCTGCTGAGTCAAAAAATAGGTCTGTATGAGATGAACAACTTCATATACAATATGGAAATGAAGAGATCTATTAGTTAGCTAATTTAAGAACAAAAATTAAGGGAGTAAATATTGAGGCAAATATTACAGAGATTAGTCAACAAGTTATAAAGAGAAAAAAACTGCATGTGCATAAGGAAGGTGAAAAACACTGCTGCCCTAGGTTCTTATAACCAATGACATACCATAATTCTACATTTGATACTTTCTTGTTTAGCGAGCATACAGATTTAATGAAACAAATAATAATAGGAAACAAAATAAGAACAAGGGGCATAAATATAATCTGCTGACCAGCAGTTCTTTATTTCATCCAGAAATGGATTCTGCTCAGCTGCCACCCGTATCTACCATAAGAATTCAATTAGGTCGTTTTTTAGATGTTTTCCAACCATCCATGTTTCAAAACAGAAATAGGAGTATGTCAAGGTTGCATACTTTCCACAGTACTGTTCAACATGTATCTTGAATATATAATGCAGGAGACATTACAGTATCTCTAGACATCTATAACTATTGGCAGTAGACCACTTTATAACTTGCATAATGCTGATGTTATAGATCTATTGGCTTGTTCTGAATCTGAACTCCAGGAACTCACCTAAAGTTGGAAGACGTCAGTTGGAAATATGGCATGAAAATTAGCATTGATAAAAGCAAAATATTGGTGACCAGTGATACCAAACAAGTTCCCATTAATTTTCGGTTAAAAAGTCACAAACTCAAGAAATTACCAATTGACATATCTCAGGTCTCAAATATGCGCTGATGGCAACTTGGGAAATGAGATTAAACTAAGACTAGAGACGACAATTGCTCCCATGGCAAGTTTAAAAATGATTTGGAGAAGTACAATTAGTATAACAGTAAAGATCAATCTATTCAGATTGCTAGTGCTAAATATACTTTTATAGGGATATGAAAATTGGACACTCAATGCAGACATGGAAAGAAGGATTCAGGCTTTTGAAAACAAGTGCTACAGACATTTGTTAAGAATTAACCATATTGAACACAGGACAAGTATATTTGGCAAGCTACAAATAAACAAACATGCAGGTTATTAAGAACCACTTTTTGAAGTGGTGTAATGGCATTAAACTTGTTTGTTTTGGATATACAATGAAACAAGACTCACTTTCTAAAATTATTTTGCAAGGAACAGTCAAGGATGGAAGGAGAAGGAGGATAGAGAAAATCCTGGATTGATAACACCAAGGAGTGGTCTGGGCATGATTTTTCTACACTCCTGCGAATAGCTGAGGATAGAGATTTTTGTGCTGATGTCTCCTGTGTGGCACACCTATGATCCTGATGGGTTATGGGTTGTATTATAATAAATTTTCTTGTTTCTACATTTATATTTGTCCCACAATCACTCTTGTGTCTGTGTACCCATGAACAGCTACATCATATTGATGTATGCTATAAAGCAGAAAGTTCTATCTAAAAAGTACTACTTTGTAGTTACATAAAAACACAAGTTATATGCCCTCTAAACAGGAAAGTACAAAATATTCATTTTGTGCAAGGAAATTTGGGGTCTAACATGCTATAAATACAAAATGCACACACTGCATTATAAATATCAGAATATAATATTCATTCTTTAGAAATATCTTGCAAGAAGTCACCAAACAAACCACAATAACACAAAGAATTAAAATCTTCATATTTATACCTGCAGTATTACTAGGTATATAGGAAGGACATCATTTTTGTTCTCAAACTGCTGCAGATTGCATGATATTGTCTAGAGAACAGAATGTGTTATGTTTATAGCTTGTCTTTGATATCTGTCTTTTGGCCAGACACATTGAACTACAGTATGGATGATATCAAAGCTGATCTCTCTGGCATAGTAGAGAGTTTGCAGGTTCAAATCCGGCTCATGAGTACTTATTATAAAGTGAATTTTCTGGGAGATCCCTGAGGATAATCGTTTCAAATTATAGAATTATATTCAATGAATGGCACTCTCTCTGTAGATAGTGTACACTTCATTAAGATGAGTGGAGTATATATAGGGAAATCCAAGTACAATGATTTCAATCCTCTACACCTTTCAAACCCCTTTTCGTTACACTGGTTATCAATGACAAAAAATAAACTAAACTTGGAATATGGCAGTTTTTCAATGTACAGAAAATGAAAAATTGACATTTCAAACTAAACCATATATGGAACAAATGAACATAAATAGTCAAACATAGTGCCACTAATGAAAATAAAATGCTTCCTAGAGGTCATAAATGGCCATAGGTCAAAACACACATTCTGTCTTTTGCTGTCCAATATAATAGTGTCAAACTATCACATTTTCAGTTGTTACTCTTGCCATTACTCTGTACAAGGCAATATTAACAAACAAATGTGTTTATGAACATTTCTTTCTGTAAACATAACTCTAGAAAGTGCACTTGCCTACTTCTACATATTTAAGTTTGTGTAGCAGTACATCTCCTCCCTATCATAGAAATATCTCATTTTAATGAAACTCATTTATAGTATAACAAAAAAAATGAAACCCCAAAATATTAATAAATGATATTAAACGATTGTCTAACTGTTGACATACACAAATTTCTGTTTTTCTAAGGCAACATGATCCAAGAAACTGTTCACATCATATCATAATATATGAAAGCAATCATGATTAATTAGTATTATCAAACATACAGCAACAAATATTCAATTATAATCTAATAAAGTTCATCAAAACTACATACTGCAATCATCTGTGCTGTCTTACAAACTCACTTTCAAAGAAATATTATAGTTAGATGTTATTGGTAGCATATCCTATTCAGGACATAGCAACACACTTAGTATTATTTGGCTGTAGTGATTTTATGTATCAGCAATATTTACATTCAATAGATTGTCATTATTTTCTGAACTTCTTAGAAGCACAACCTCCTGAAGCAAAAATTTAATCCATAGCCATTCAAAATGTTTTGTCAAATCTCCACCAGAGCCAGATAGTTAAATAATTTGTTACCTTAAGATATTTATGCTGTGGAATATGGACACTTAATAAAGCAGTGGCAAGGAAAATTGATTATTTTCAAATAAGATGCTACAGAAGGATATTACTGGACTGCAAAAAAACACAAACTGTGAAGTGTTACGAATATTAAAAGTAGAAGGTTGGCTCCTAACATCACAAGATTTTTTTGTCAACATCAAGAGAAATATCATGTGAAAATTAGAAACAGAAAGCATGGTTTCTAATAACAGAAGTTAAGTCTACCCAAGTCAATGATTGACAAGAGACATCACAGTGTTTAAACATGTACTTGGTTACAGCAAGTCAACTTACCCAAAATTGTGACGGTTTAAGAGTATCCATAAAGACTACATTCTGGATACAATATGTTAACTGAATAATAATAATAATAATAAAATATATTTATAGAAATTTAGCAAATATAATGATTATCTCTGATTATCTAGAATGATACCATATTATCTCTAGAGTAATGGTCAAAAATATGTGTGGGCCTAACATCTTCATCCCAATAGGTCTCAATAGTGTGCACAAGGACTTTACGTTTTTTTGGTAGTTAATTAACAATGTACTATGGCAAACCCATATGTGTTCTGTCTATCCCATCACATGACAAGTATAAGTACTTTTCTGAAAGGTATGGTTATCATGCTAATTTCTTTGTTTCTTCCAATCATAAACTCATGTATCAATTTTGGTATATATAGATTTTTGAAAAATATAAATTTATTGTATGTTGGCTAGCTGAAAGTCAATACTATTTATACTACACTGTATCACAAAAACAACTTTTCTGCATATCTAATACAACAGATAAAAAATATATAAAAGCTTCACTAAACAATAGTAGAAATAAGCAATAGACTAAGCTATTTGAGCTTAGCTCTATCATAAGCTTTCTCCTAAGTTATAATGGCATTAATTATTATATTATTCCTTGTTCCCCTATAAGGCCCTGAAAACACAAGGAAAAGGGAGTTATAATCACTGATTCACATTTAATCCTGTTATGAGAAAGAGAGATGGTAACAAAAGATTACTCCTTTTCAAAATGGAGCAAGACTGGTTAGATTAAATGTAAGACTGATTAGATTAAATGTAAATTAAAAGGTTAGTTTTTCAAAAGTAAATTTAAAATAAAAATAATGTCACATTGACTTTCTTAATTTACATGACATTTTCTGTATGTGCATTAAGGCGGCACATTTAAGTCTTTTTTAATATAAAACATTTTTTGTTTAAAAAACATGAACATCTGTAAACTGGTATAATCATTTTATATATTAGCCTTTAATATTTGTCTGGCACAATCATTTAAAGTTTAAATGTCTAACAAGATTAATGGAAGAGACACTTTACATCAAAGAGCTATTTATGGAAAAAAAAATTTAGTTTTAGTGGTTTTATGATTTCTAGAGACTTTTTCAGCTAAGCACATAAGGTTCTTCTCAAAGAATTCCACACTGCTATAGGATTTATTGTGAGTCTCCTAGGTATGGAATGAGGAGCGAGGTAGCCTAGCTGATAGTGAGCATGCTTACCATCAATAGAATTGCTTTGATTAGAGCAGTTTACTCATGGTTTGTATCTGTGGGTCTCACCAATGGCCCATTAGACAAACCACCCATGCAACAGAAAAACCTAAGTAGATGACATGCCGTTATATTGAGGTTATCTATTATAGAAGGTTCATGGCATGTCATCTATACAATTATGCCTCTCATACTTTTAATTTTTTGTTACAATGTATTTTATGCCATGTTGTATTCTTTTTCTTTATTTGTTTATGTATGCACCCTCTGTGGTTGGGATAGAGCTAGAGATTTGCTGCGCAGCAGTGGGGAGGAGGAAACTGACAGCACTGTTTTTCCTATGGCTGAGGTCCATCATAGAGGCACACTGACTCAGGACGTGACGATCCTTTTGACTTGTACATTTGGTTGCATGCCTAGAGCAATAGAGAAGTTCGGCATAACCAGTAGTCAATTGGTGGCGGGGAATGAGCACAGTGAACCCTATCTTGGCTGCAGAGGCTCGGAGCAGTTCATAGGTTGAAACCTTCCTTCCTAGTAGTGTGATAGTTTTTCTCTGGCTCTGGCCCGGGGTGGGATGAAAATCCACAGAATCCCCAGCAATATAATGCCAGTACAAAACATACTAATTACAAACGAGATCGGACGTCACCTCGGTTATCAAGGTCCGCGGCAGGCAGTGGGTAACCAGGCTGCTCTGTCTGAGAAATTAACTACTGGAACGCATCCAAAACATCAGCACAAACACAGACATGCACAATACACAACACAGCAACAACACCTGCACAAGCACCAAAACATTAAACCCAGAAAACCTCGGAGGGAGAACCAGCAGAGCCAAGATCTTCATAAAACAAAGTCTTCACTTAATATTCTACAACTGAACATCTGTGGAATAAGAAACAAAACACTAGAGCTCGCTAATTTACTACATGCTCATAAGATACATGTGGCCCTCTTACAGGAGACTATACACAAAGACACTGACCCATATCTGTCAGGATATACCAGCTATGCCTGTAAGTGTACCAACTGCCGTGGCATAATTACTTATATCAGGAATGACATTCAGGGACAAGTCACCCAACTAACAGCCAATCCCACAGACATGCAGAAGGTGACCATCTGGCACACTGGAGGAAAATACACAATCTACAACATATACAGCCCACCTCAGACAACATGCAATTTACTGGAAATCCATACAACACAATTTATCAAAACAATACTTGCTGGTGACTTTAATGGTCACTCACCCCATTGGGGTTACCAGAACCACAATAAGACAGGAAGATATATAGAAGAACTCTGTGAAACAACAAACCTGTCTGTCCTTCAAGATGCAAAGTCTGTACCAACACTTTTGCACAGAAGCCACCTATCTCTCAGTCGACCTGACTTGACTATCTGTTCATCTGATATAATAGACGCTTGTTCCCTAGAAATACTTGATGATATTGGAAGTGACCACAGACCAATCCTCACCACCATAACTACACCCAACAAAGCATATTTCAAACAGAAAACTTGCTGGAATTTTGGCAAGGCAGATTAAACTATTCCAAGAAACATCTGATTTCCTGCTAGGTAAAATCAAAAGCAATGACATAGACACATTTACTGCAGAGGTGACAAAAGCTATCCTCAATTCAGCATCACAAAGCATCCCAAGGGGCAGTAGGAAATCATGCAAACCATTCTACAACAAATAAATGCAAGTTGGAATCCTCGATAGAAAAAAAGCAAGAGAAGCCCTTGAGATCTCACCTTCACAAGAAGCAAAAATCCTGTACAATAAAACATGTGCCAAAGTAAAACTAATAGTGAAGAAGGCCAAACATGATAAATGGGCAAAAACATGCACAAATTTAGATCTAAGGAAAAATGGCATAGAGGCTTGGGGGCTGATCAATAATTTGTCGGGGAAAAGAAGAACAAACGATAAACCTGTGATAGATGGAAACAGAACAATCACCACAGATCAGAAAAAGGCAGAACACTTTAACCACTTTTTTGCCAGTGTGAACAGAGTATGGAAGCTGTCCGAGGCTGACAGGAAGCGTCTGTACCTGCTGAAGCAGCAAGAAAAAGTCCAAACCTCTGGCTCAACTATATTTGATGATGACTTCAGTATGCAGGAACTCCTACAAGGGCTGAAGTAACTAAAGCCAAGAAAGTCTCCTGGACCAGATAAAATTTATAATGAAATGTTAACACACATGAGCACATCAGGGAAAGAAGTACTCCTTACACTAATAAATATGACCTGGAGAAATGGAAAACTGCCTAAACATTGGAGAAATGCTCACATCTTTCCCATCCTGAAAAGTAACAAACCTCCAGATGAACCCAAAAGCTACCGCCCCATATCCCTAACATCATGTCTTGGGAAATTAGCAGAAAGAATGGTTAACGCACGACTTTACTGGTTCCTCGAGAGCTCAAACATCCTCTGCCATGAACAGGCTGGCTTCAGAAAAGGCAGTTGCACAGAAGACCAACTATTTAGGTTGACACAGAAAATCCATGATGGATTCCAGGAAAACAAACACACTGTAGCCATCTTCTTTGACTTACAACAGGCTTATGATCGAGTATGGAGAAAGGGTCTTTTGATGAAGATGATTGAGATGGGAATTAGTGGAAAGCTATACAACTGGATAAAATACTTCCTCATTGACAGAACAATCCAGACAAAGATAAATGATGCAATTTCATCTAAAGAAGTTCTAGAGGAAGGCTTACCACAGGATTCTGCTTTAAGCTGCACCCTCTTTCTCATTTACATCAATGACCTTACCAAACATATCAAAGCTAAAAAGCCCTCTATGCTGATGACTTAACAATATGGCAGAGCCATGAGAATGTTGAAAGTGCTGCCAAAAGACTAAATGGAGATTTAAAAAGACTACATGAATACTGTCAAACATGGAAGCTAAAAATAAACTGTGATAAAACTGTCTATACCATCTTTACCAAGAGTCATAAAGTAGCCAAAGAAAATATCAGTCTATGGTTGGATACACAGAAATTGCCAAGAGAAGAACACCCCACATATCTTGGAATCACACTTGATCGGCAGCTCACCCTCAAGAAGCATGTAAAAAATATCAAAAATAAAGCACTTAAACGGTTACAACTACTGAAAAGACTCACTGGCACATCTTGTGGATCAGACAAGGATACCCTTAGAGGACTATACCTTGGTTACATACGTTCTGCTGTAGAATACAACAGGGCACTCCTCACAACATGTTCCACAACAAATGTAGAATCCCTAGACAGAGTGCAGAACAATGCCCTACGTCTTATTAGTGGAGCAATGAGATCTACACCGACAGCTGCATGTGAAATACATACGAATGTAGAACCCCTTGAGATGCGGAGAGATATGGCTGCAATGGAGACTTATGGAAGAAGCAAAAGAATGAACAAAGACCACCCAAATAAACAACTTGTAGAAAACTGGGAACCAAACCACAGAATAAAACAAGTCAGTCCTGAGCCATGTCAATGAAATAAAAGACAGCTACCACATTCCAGACAAGAGACAAAGACTGCAAAGAGTAGAAAAATGTTTACCACCACACGCAGGCTTTAAATTGCCAGAAATCAAAACACAGTTAAGAGATAATGCAACGAAACATTCCGACCCAGTAAGTCTTATGAAAGCAACACAGAAAACAATAGACACCTACCCAGAACAATGGATTCATGTCTATACTGATGGGTCTGCCTTCAAAGCCATCATCAAAGCAGGTTATGGTGTCTATATAGAATATCCAGACAAAACATCTGATGAGTTGTTTGATGCCTGTGGGGAGATATGTTCTAACTATGAAGCTGAAATAACAGCACTAGAAATTGCCCTGTACCTCCTGAAGACCATATTTGATGCCTTCCCATCAAAAGTCCAAAACATTGTTATTTTTACAGAAATGTCTGTAATGAATTTTACAGAAATGTCAGAGAGCTATGTCTACTCTCCAAGCATTGGAATGTGATGGACATTGTAAACCCGAGCTAGCTGAAATATACCACCATGCAAACCAGCTGCTCACATCTTATGATGTCAACATTGTTATGCAGTGGATTCCTGGCCACTCAAACACACCTGGTAATGATAAGGCAGACAGACTAGCAAAGAGGGGAGCACAACAAGAACAGCCTTATACAGAAACAACAATAGTAAAGTAAAGTAACCCATAGCATTTATTAATGCCGTAGGGGTGTGAGATGTTAGCGATCTCACATTTCACAGGCTCTGCAAATGAGGGCGGTAGCCATCTCCTCTCCCTCGCAGTCTTTACTTCCCGGATTAATCCGGTACCCATTTAAGGCTGGGTCGACCTGGGAGCCGTTGCGATCTGAAAACATTTCCGCCTCAACTGGGGAATGAACCCAGGACCACTCAAGTACAATCACAACACACTCCAGGGTGCCGGCATCCATATGAAACTGTTGACCACCACCTTTTTGAATGTCCAGCGCTGGATGACATCAGGAAAATGCTCCTCCCTCCAGAGCCAGATAAATGGAATACATTATATGGAACAAAACAACAACTCACAAACACATGCATATATCACACAATGGCATTGGGTCAAAGGGCATGAGCCCATGGGCCGCTGGATCAGCAACCAACCAACCAACCATTAGAGCAGTCATGGATACCCTACGAGAAGACAAGAAGGAGGTCGAACGAAACAATGTACATATTCAGAGAATGGTAGAAATGGGAGTGACTAGAAGTGATGGGAAAAAGTGCTCCCTCTCCGGAAAGATCAGAAGAACGCGTAATTAGCAACTGACTGGGACACTGAGCTTATACATTTTAAGATGGCTGATGGAACAGCAAGCAGAGCATATATGGGAATGTCCTCAGTGTTGTGGCTCTTATTCCTAATCAAGAATGCTTACTATTGCCTGGTTACAGTGTGTAAGTTTCAAAACCATGTTCCGGACAACACCAAAATTTGTGTCGTGATTTCTCGCATGACACAACCACCCCAGCAATCGGCCCAGCTGTAAATAGGTACCTGAACTGGCCACCCTAATATCTTCATGTTTCTGTGGCTTAGTACATGAAGAGTTATCTTCATCCCCGATGGCAGGTTGCTGCCATTGGACCCATCTTTACCTTAGGTATGAAATAAAGCTCTAAAGAAACCTTCAACTTGCATAAAAGGATACAAAAAATCAATTGCTTATAATTTCTGGGTATCGAATAAACAAAGTGTTACAGCACAGTGTACAAATTGGTTATTTTTAAGTCACTTCAAAAAAAAAAATAGTATTGACCTAACCAAGGTTGATTCCTAGTATTAAAGGTTGAGAATTTGACATCCCAATTGTGTAGTCATCTATTATTCTATCACAGCTACACAATAACAGCAGGTGTGGCCAGTGAGTTGGCAGTGATTGAAGGATACAAACATGCCACTTTACAAGTAACTTAACGTGTAAATAACCAAAATGTCGGAGGATGTCCACAAAGTGGAGTCTGCCGCAGTAACAAAATAAGCTTAATCGCAGTAACAGGTTTAACCTGTAGCAACCCGTAGTCTACAAATTTCATCTAGTGATAGACATTCAAAGCCAACAAATGTCTAAATTGAGGTAACCATTTGCAGTCATGGACAACAATCGGCCATATTTATTTCCATCATGCTCTTATAGTAAGTGTATGCTAGAGTTATTGTTCCTTAGTTTTCTGCAGCGATATAAATACACAGTTGTAATTTATTCAACCTTTAACATTTGGAAACTGAAATGTGTAGGCTTAGCATTTCACCATTTGTCGTTATTTCTTCACGGATTATGATTTAGAAAAGGACGAATTTTAAAGCTTTAGTGTTTCAGTTACTGTGAATCAACAGTAACATACATGTGAATCAACATATGGTGTTTGAGAAAGATGTTTATAAAATTTAATAATCATGTAATTGAAGTCTTTTATGACAAGGAATTTGAAGAGCCGTGTTTTCTATAACTAGGTATACATGTGACTGAAACAGTAAGCTCTTTGTATGCATTTGTCCACTTTCTCAATTTTGATTGTACACAACATAACACTAACACACACACGCAAATAATATTTCCAAATCATATCAGCATCCATTTATCTCTATTGTTTCCGAATTTTAAATCAATAACTCAATAAATAAAAATATTACGCCAAAAAAGTAAACACGTGCAGAAAACCAGAAGTCATAAAAAATGGTCAGGTGTCAGACACAATATGCGCTATTTTTAGCAGGGTTGCTACAGGTTAATTTTGGAAGTGACATTCAGATCTCTACGTGGGAGATTTACAACATTAGTGTGCTCCTGTGTTATAGGGCTCGAAAGGCTAGCAAGTTGCAGTAATGCTGCAAAGTGACATGCATAGTGTAGGAAATAACTAAGGAGGGTGGACATGGGATTGACTACCCCTTCTCGTAGAAAATCAATACTAACTATAGATATACTAGACAGCAAAGCTCAAATAAAACAGTGCTGCTGTAAACTAACAGCAAACACACTTCTGCTTAAACGGCTGAAATCATACAAAGAAATCTCAGTGGTTATACAATCAACTATCATGCAGAGTGACATTTCTCAACATCTATGTCTCTTGAGTTGTTTCTGCCCATGTGTTGCCGGCCCGAGAGGGGAGAAAAAAAAATAGCAACACTATTTAACTTCCATTCATGTCGTAAGAGGCGACTAAGGAGGTTATGGGATGGAGTTGGCTGTCCCATTCCATATAGGGTCAGTGACCCAAAGCCATGCTGAAGTCGGATGTATGAGGTCGAAAGGCACAGATATCACAGCAATGCTGTAAACTATGATACAACGCATTCCATTCTCCTAATTCCATTCTGACTACATCCTGGTAATCTGAAGGAGTTTGAGAATGAACGCAGAAGAATAATTCTTAATTACTGCCTCTAATTTTTGCTATAATTTTATGCTTTCTTCCAGCATATCTTTTGACTTCTATATTTGTTTTCTTAGCTGTCCATGATATTTTCAACAACATTCTTCTAAAAAACCATATTTCAGTAGCTTCTATTGCATTTGTTTGTTCCCTATAAGTAGAACTGTATTATCAGCATATCTCTTATTTTCCGAAATAAATCGTTCACTCAAGCAATATAATCATGGCAATCAAGTATATTCTTCTTCTTCTTCAGAGTTAATTCTCAAACTTCTGTTGGATCTCCCTTGTAGCAAGACCATGGTCCTACTAGATTTCCAACAGGATGTAGTCCACAGAATGGAAATGCGTTGTGTCGTAGTTTTATTTGTGCCAATGGCCCAACACATCCATCTTTGGCAGGAGGTATATTCAATATTGTGAATGTTTGAGACAAAAGTAATTTAAGTTACTATAGTTTCATTTACTGAATCACTCTAGTACACAATTTCTCAAATTGTATAGTACTCACAATTTCTTAAAAGAGAACAATGTGTCTAAATTCACTTTTAAATGTAAAGGAATTTTACAGATTCTGGTTAAATGTATACAACTTTGAATGTGTCACAGTTCACAACAAGACTTTCAAGTATTCCATATAAATTAGTTATTGACTTCAAGGAAATGCAGCACTCTTGAACTATTATTAGAACATCGCATCAGAAACTAACAATGTAAAACATGTATATGCTTGGTGCAGGCTCCTTGCAAGGAAGCTCAATGCTATAGTGATTAGCACTCCATTGGAGCGAAAAGTAAGATGTTCCAAAATACTCACACAGGGTTTTACGAAGGTGCTTCATATGAAAAATTTTAAAGTGTGATCAAATTTAGAATATTAGAATTGTCTTGTAACCTGTCAATATTGCTGTAATGGTGGTCAAGAGTGTCAAATGAACAATGTGAAAATATAATGTCACATAATGCTCAACAAAATAGGAGCAGCATTCCGTTTATTCCATTGATTTTTGTGATCAATGTGAAACCTATAAAAATTCATCAGAAAATTAAAATCCAATATGGTGATGCAAGCCTGCCAATCCAGCAAGTGTATGAATGGATTAGGAAGTTTCAAAATGGAATTAAACAGTCTGTTGCAGAACTCATACCATTTTCAATCATCCTACTTCGTTCATACATTTGCTGCAGTGACTGGCATTATTGTCATACTGGATCTTTATTCATTAACAAATTTCTATATGTTTCACCCCTTAACTGATCTAAAAATGTATAGCATAATACTGCTCTGTTTTGGTACATGTCAATATTAAGTCCCATTTTTAAATTGTCATTATTTTATAATGTTCATCTGCATCAAGATGGTACATGCAGGACACTCTTGACATCCTTATTAGAAATATTTACATGTTACAATACGTCAATATTCTAATTTATCAAATTTTTAAGGTTTTCATTTGAAGCACACTTGTCTCCTTACAACAATCAAAACATCAATGGAATGTAAATTTGTAATACTTGAATTACAAGTTAATACTCAAGTCATTGCTATAAATGTTGCTTCAAAAGTAGGTGCACTATATCAATACATGTTGGGTAATATATATGTATATATAGTATTAGAACGGAAGAGAAGACGTTCAAACGGGGTTATTTTTAAGTGGAAATATTCACGATAAGAGCAACAAATTCATGACTTTAGTTTTCCTTGAATCTTTCACTACAGTCAATTTTATTTTGAATATAGTACAGTAGACCCTCCCTTTACGATTGGTTTATAATATTATCATATCACTTTGTAATAGACTAAAATAAGTTATTCTATATAATAAATATGTATGTTATAATGCATATATTTTATTTTCAATTGAAACACCTGGATGTGCATGAAGGATTTACAACTGAAATCTAAGATAAGAACACATGTTTTTTTTTAGTAATTTCCAATTAATATCAGCATTTATTAACATCTTAGTCATAAATGCATGTGGGTATAATACAACCTCAATGTTCATACTTAACTCAACTGAGGTTCCAATCTTGCCACATAACTTTAAAAAAACATAACACAAATTATCTTACTCTTGAAAGTGTTGGATGCATCAAAATTGCATGTTTCATCCTCTCTCTAAGACAAAAACTAATATATTTCTGTGTCTGCAGAATGATTAGCTGCCATCTTTGTTTTGTGTACTGCACTTTTATATGTACCAAAACACTCATATCATGCAGTTTTGAGAAGTTCCTCAGCACATTTTGTGCATGCACACATCAAGTCTACATCAAACCTAGAGAATTATACCTACTATAGGATTATTTCATTTGCACATTTTACTTAAATTGTGCTCTGTCATCTTCTTTCACTTCCACATCTGTTATTCTGCGGAAGGAAGAAGTTATTTCCAGATGTCACAAATTTTGTTTACTAAAAAGGAACACTTTGTAGTCATGTACTATTGCTTTTACCTTTGTATCATATCAGATATAAATATGATGGTAAGCATGTAAGTCATGCACTGTTGCTTCAAAGATTTTTTTTTTAAATACCAACAATCCACTTACCACTATTTTCCCACAGTAAATACCAATGCCAGTAAAGATACCATGACATCTTGATATGATATGAAGCAATCCACCTTTAAAAGAGCAGCATCTTTCCCACCAATCCCATTCCATATCACCACTAATAAGAAGCAGTTTTCCCATCTACACTTAATGTTCAACCATTGCCCTCTATTTAAATTTGCATAAAATACATTTACTATTTAAGAAATATATTTTTTTGTAAATAGAGAAACACATTTGTTAACAAAGTGGTATCAGCAATTTTTAACTTCTTTTTTATTTCACTTTTCTCATTAAAATTATGTTTAGTTATATTTGAAATAAATATTTCTACAAGAAACAACCATTCATAATGTAAAAAAATTACCCTCTAAGAGAGATACAATAGTGCAGTTTTACTGCAAAATTGAATGAATTATAGGAGCTTATGAATGGATCACAATTGTAAAGTGAGGTTCCACTGTACTTTTTGTTTGTATTTTCATAAAACACTTGTTAAAATGAAAGTTTCTAAAAACCTTTTTTAACATTTCCAAAAGCAGAAAATGCTGTATCTGTTCTCTTCTGGAAGTTTGTATTACCAGATATATTCGATGTCATAGTCATCTGCATTCCCATATTGCCTTGCTGCATTCCACCCATCATGCTAGTTTGATTGCCACCTATACCTAGTGATTAGAAAAGAAACAATCACCAAATTCATTTTGTAATTTTTGGGTAAAAGAAGTTTTAATTTCTGATTACTTTTAGACATTTCATATATTATTATTGCTACTGGCATTCCTTTAGAAAGACATGCATTTTGCTCCCATTTAAGGACTTGGTTCTGCTTCTTTTTGTATATCTTACCCACATCATAATATAATTTCCACACCCTTTCTCGGTCTATTGTATTAATGTCTAGCACATTTAGATCACAAATTCAATGAATAGGAAACTGCAGTAAATAGTCAAAAATTTAATGAATGGAAGATTGTAGTAAATAGTTAAAAATTGCATGGATGACAGACTAGTAAATATTCAAAAATTGAATAAATGGGAGATTGCAATAAATATTCTAAAATTGAATGAATGAGAGAGTGTAGAAAATATTCAAAAATTTAAAGAATGGGTTTTCTGCCTGAACGGATGTGACGGGCCATTGATGCAAATAAAACACCAACACAGCGTATTTTCATTCTCTAAGCTACATCCTGCTGGTAATCTAATAGACCATGGTCCTGCTACAGGAGAGATCCAGTGAGAGTTTGAGAATGAACGCTGAAGAAGAAGCACAATTAATAGGAGACTACAGTAAATATAAAAAAATCGAATGAATGGGAGACTGGAGTAAAATTTTTAAAATTGAATGAATGGGAGACTGCAATAAATATTCTAAAATTGAATGAATGGAAGACTAATAACTATTTAAAAATTTGAATGAATGGGAGACTAGTGAATATTTTAAAATTGAATGAATGGGAGACTGCAATAAATATTTAAAAATTGAATGAATGGATGACTGTAATAACTATTTAAAAATTTGAATGAATGGGAGACTAGTGAATATCTAGTATTATCTGCTTTCAGCATTAACTTCTTCCTGGCCATAAATGATGGCATTGATGCTAAAACAGACTCTTGATATGAAACCATCATCACAGCACACAGGACATTCTCTTAAGTGCTGCGCTTTCAGTTCCAACAGTTATCCATGAGCATGAAGATTAAAAGTTCTAATCAGATATTGATTACACGTATGTGATCTTCTGATCTTTCCAGTGAGGATAGACTTTTCCCTTGACTTCTGGCCACTAAAATTTCTGTCATTCTTTTTATGTATACATTATCACCTCCAGCTTTGTTTTCTTCATTCTGTAGCAAATCTTTAACTGCTTTATCAGGTTAGGCCTGTCTCTTCTCAATACTGTGCCATCAACTACAGCTTTACTCTTATCAAAGCATTGCTTTGAAATAAAGCTTGGAAGAAACCTCCATCATTGCATTAAAAAAATACAATAGCTCCATTATTCATAAATTTCTAGGGATCAAAATAAACATATATTTTATATTATATATTAAATTGTAAGAAGTTCAACTCACTCATGTTATTAACCATTGGACGTGGTGCTCCCATTACTTGCATGCTACCTCCTAAGACAGGACTGGCCACAGGACTCTGCAATGTCATGTTTCCCATTCCATGGTTGACTCCAATCATGCCTGGAGACATCATTCCCACTCCTGAGATGTTTAATATGTATATTATAAGCAGAAGCTATTTTGGTTCATTACAAGAATCAATGGCCACATCAAGTGTTCACATTCCAACTTTTTAATATTATGCGTAATTTCATACAGCTTCCATGACTCTGAAATTAAAAAAGACGCAACTTCTGCTGCCAATGAAACGATCTGCATGCAACGCACTGAGAGCATACCTCTTGCAACATGCATGGAAGCTCATAGTATTATTATTATTTTTATCCCCTTTGGACACCAGAAAAAATGGTTGGTCACCAACAATTTGTGAATTATATCAGGCATATACATCCTCCAACATCAAAAGTGGACATTAGAAACTGTCCACTTTAAGATCTGCTTAGAGTGCAGTTCTTATTCAGCATTAACTCTCAACAAAATTCTCATAGAATGAGCTGGAGACATTTTCAATTCTCTTTTTTAGTAATTTCTTAATGTTCCATATCCGTCTTTGTATCTCTTTATGTGATCTGTCCAATCTTGATAGAAAACTTCCAAATTAGCTTATTTTTTCCTCGATGACTGTTCTCCGCCATATCTCCCTTATAGCAGAACACTGGTGCTACAAGATTTATAGCAGGATATAGTTTAGAAAACGGATACGCACTGTGTCTCTGTTTTATTTGTACCAATGCCCTGACACATCTGACTTTGGCATTTATAATTTAATTATTAATAAGATTGTCTCTGTTGTAGAGAGCTTAGTACATTAGTCTGTGTATAAATAGTGTCTCAGAATTCAACAATAGTCAATGATTTCCTACAATGATGTGTTTTAACTATTATATTATGTAATTAATGGTCAATGATTATCAGTACAGACTTCATATACTTTTAAGTTCTGTTGAAGACTGAGTGTCGAGCCATTGGCGCAAATAAAATGGCGACACAATACATTTCCATTCTCTGGACTACATCCTGCTTGATCTAGTAGGACCGTAGTCCTGCTGTAAGGGATATCCAGCAGGAGTTTGAGAATGAATGCTGAAGAAGAATATACTTTTAAGCAAACCAAAATATGCTCAATTTCATTTAGCAAGTGTTGAGAGCATAGATAACAACTATTTCTGTAGCATGCTGATTACATATATTTTTATTTGTCCCACAGTATTCCCAACTTTTGCAAACTCATGACAGCTGCTAATTCATTGTTTAACATGCTGTCATCATCAATGTGCTGTCATCTACTTCAATGTCTTTTTTTTATCCACCTTCAATTAATTGTACAAATAAGTCAAATTAGATCAGATACCATATTCACATTGAAGGTTGGATGCAATGAATCTTCAATAATTTTGGTTTCTTGTCATGAAAGTGCAGCCTCTCAGAATGAATCTGTCCACTTAATGTTTTCTTCAACGTGTATATTTTCCTCCAGTGCAATGACCTATAGTAAAGTTTTCATTAATGTTTCATGTGTATTTTATACAAAACTAGTTTACTTGTCTTATTTTAATTCATTTTTTTAAATCATTGTATTTATTATTCATATCTTCTAGAAAATATTTATTACCTTTGTATCCATTATTTTGTATTATTTTATATTATTTATTGTATATTATCCATTTCTCTTTCCATGAAATTTGTCACATTATTCTGTATATTTCATAGGCGTTCACTTAGTGTTTTCTGTATTGATACAGATTTCGCAAAAGATAAGATACAGAAAGTTGGACACTCACTGCGGACATGGAGAGACGATTACAAACTTTCGAGTGCAAATGCTACAGACACATTCTACAAATTTCCTATAGACCAGGGTGTATGTAAGAAATGAAGTAGAGATGTATGGAGGTGTACAAGAATCATTGCTTTCAATAGTAAAATGACGAAAACTATAGTCCGTTCAGATTCGTTTGCCGAGATGTTAAATTATTTTTATCAAAAACGTATTGTTCATTTGGATTGATCATTTGAAGTTAGGTTTAGAATAATAATGTCGCTATAGAAATATTTTTTTATCAAAGAAATGTGATCCAGTATCAAAGATACCTTATTTAACCTATATTAAAAAAAAGTTAATCTAAATTATAAACAATCGCTGGATTATGTAGATGCTTACATCTCACAGCTGATTATTAAATATAAAGGCATGACCCTCACGGTAGAATGTGCACCGTTCTAAAAGTAGTTGTTTCCACTGTACATTTGTATAAAGCAATGTTACATATGGAAATTCCCGTTTAGCACCAAATATTATTTTTCCTGAACTTAGAATTATGTGAAATCAAAAACGGCTATTGACTCGATTTCAAGTCACAAGTCAGAGGCACGTCTCAATATTTACAGAAAGTAGGCGGCACTAAGCATATTACCTTCTGCAAGTCTATGTGAGAATGAATCTGAAAGCGAAATATTTTACTGAGCATAACATTGCTATAAAGATTTATCAATACTTCTGCAGAGAGCGTAAAAAGGGACATCTTTATTGTTCTTTATCAAATCCTGAGAAGAGAACAATGCATATTTTAGGTTTGTGTAAACGTTCATTTGATCGAATAGTGGAAGCAAGCGGATATTTATTGCCAACAAATTCACGAAAGCAAGGAAGGAAAGAAAAGATAGACAGTTTCGATAAGGACCTAGTAAAAAGAGAAATATGTAGAATGTTTGATAAAAACGAAGAAGTGACACTTAGAAAGTTGAAGATTTGGCTGAAAACTAATAACGACATTGAAATATCAAAAACTTTATTATGGAAAACTGTAAGAAATGCAGGCTTCACCTTTAGAAAGTATGCTGGTGGAAAAAACATTATTTGTGAAAAGCCACATCTGGTAGCTCTTAGAAGCAAGTATTTACGTGAAGTGAAGGGAATGCGCGAGAATGGTTATGATATTGTGTATTTAGATGAAACTTGGATCAACGCTCATCATACAAATGAAAAGGAATGGCAGTTAGCAGATGGAAGTATTAAAAGATCAGTACCAAGTAGTAAAGGGCAACGTTTGATAGTTGCACATGCAGGTAGCAGACATAATGGGTTGTTGCAGAATGCTCATCTAATTTTCATTTCAAAATCCATTGACAATAGAGACTACCACTCCGAAATGAATGGGCACATATTCGAAGACTGGATCGAAAAAAGTATTCTTCCAATATTAGATAGACCTTCTTGTCTGATAATGGACAATGCTTCATACCATAACGTAGTGAACGTAGCAGATAGAATCCCAACATCATCAAGTACAAAAGATGCAATCAATACGTGGCTCATAAAAGAACACATACCAGTTACCGACAGGTACTTGAAACCCGAATTGCTTAACCTTGTAAAACAGACACAACGAACAAAGATATTTAAAATAGACAAGTTAATTGAAGAACATGGTCATAGATGTTTGAGACTACCTCCATATCATGCACACTTAAATCCTATAGAGCTAATTTGGGCAAAAGTTAAAGGACACGTAGCATCTACAAATACAACTTTCAAATTATGTGATATTGAGACACTTACAAATCAGGCTCTATCAAATATACATAAAGACTACTGGGTGAAATGTGAGGATCATGTGTTACGCCAAGAAGAGGAATATTGGAAAAAGGAAGGTTTGTTGTTTGTTCAGCCGAAAACAGTAATCGACCTATTTGACTCGTCTGATTATGAATGATCATTACTCTGATTAAGTCTACACTAAAAAAAGTTTGATTTGCAAAATTTACAAGTTGATTTGTAAAACATTTCATTGCTCAATACCACCCAAGCAATTCAAAAAAATGTTATAAGCAAACCATCAACCATTACTTATAAAAATTAGCCCGCTTGATTCAATACAGAAGTTCAGATATCTTGGATCAACTATTACAGACAAAATTTCCTTACATGAAGAAATATATGTACTTATTTCAAAGGCAGCGACAACATTTGTGAAACTCACACCAAGAGCATGGAACAATATCAAATTGACTCTACGAACAAAAGATATATTTTAAATTTTTTTACACCTGCCACCATGTAAAATTTTGTGGACACGCCTATGGGTCATCATTGCACTAGATTACTGTAAAATATTTTGTTTATGGTCGAAATAATATTTACATGGGCAAACATCAAAAGAATTCGCCGCTTTCAAATAACCGTTACAGCTAGACATCAAGTAACACATATGTTTTCGCGACATGGACATTTTAACAACGTATGCCAAAATTCATGTGAAATCATCAAGAACTTTTTGAATTATAAATCATAACATCTCGGCAAACGAATCTGAACGGACTATAGCATGGTTTGGACATGTATGCAGAAATGACTCCTTGTCAAAAACAATATTGCAGAGAACTGTCGAAGAGGGAAGAAGCAAAGGAGGGAAAATAAAGGCATGGACAGACAACATCAAGGAATTTAAAGGACAAGATATTTTCATCTGCATCGCTGAGGATAGAATTCACTGGAAGACTCTGTGTGCTGAATCATCCAATGTGGTACCTCTATGACCCTGAAGGGTTACGGGTTTATTAGTTGATTGATTGAAATGACCAAGGGTCAAAGAGCATGAGCCCATGGACCGCTTGATCAACAACCAATCAACCATTGAAATGACCACATCTTGTCTTTTGGTGTTTAGACTCAGTCCTTTATTTGTGTTTTTAGTCAATAACATAAACTAGTTGTGTATTTTCATCTTTTGCTATCAAAAGTGACATCAGTGCAAAGACATATAGATTGAAAAGTAATTATGATTTGCATGTGAGTTGTAAGTGCTCCCAAAATGGGAGCACGAATAATGACAGTTACCTGCCAAGTATGTTACAAGAAACAACTAAGGCAGTCTGAGGAAGAAGTTACCCAGAAACCATGTTTAAATCTGATGTATCATGCCAAAAGGTGTAGATATTTATTACAGCTAAGCTGTAAACCATGACACAATGCATTCCATTTTCCAGAATACATCCTGCTGATCTGTAGGAGTTTAAGAATAAACGCAAAAGAAAACTTTGATAGCCAGTTGTTGCACAAAGCATAAACTATGCAAACAAGAAAACAAATAAAAGTAAATACACCTACCATAACTCATAGGTTGACCTTGTCCCCCGGAAATCTGGTTGAGTGATGGCCCTTGAGGTGGTTGCTTCTGCTTGCCTCTTGGGCTCAGCCCATCTAGATTTATGTTCACCTTTGTAGTAGCATCTGTCCATGTATTTGTCTTCTACAACAAGTTAAGAGGACATATAATTGACATTTTCAAATGACCACATTATATATATTATGATACATTTTTAAAGTTCCTGATCTCTTATAGCACTCTAGGAGTGGAGCTCATCAAAATAGACAGAAGATGGCACTCAGACTGAAATTGGCAATTTCATCTCAATTTTAAAGATCATATGATAGTAACTTAGTCAATAACATTCAAATAAATAATAAGTTAGCCCTTAGCTGCGGAGGTATCCTTAATGATACAATGAGGGGTTACTGCCAAATTTTGCTGAGATCTTAGTTTCCCCGGGAAACAATTCATCTGGATACTTTATTATAAGCATCCAGACAGATTTTTTCCATGGGAAGCTCAGAAAAGGTGGATCTCCGCAAAATGGTGATGGCTTCTCATCGTATCTTTAAGAATACCTCTGCAGCTAAGGGGTTAAGCTAGTAAACACATTTTCTTTCATAGAGGCAGAGTTACCAAACTCCAATGATATCTTCATACAGGCCTCCTCCAATGATATCTTCATGCAGGCCTCCTCCAATGATATCTTCATGCAGGCCTCCTCCAATGATATCTTCATACAGTCTTTGATATCATCTATCCATCTTCTTCTAGATATACCTCTTCTTCAACCTCCAGGTAGTCCTCTAATATGCGTCTTTCCATGCCATGGTCTTTTATATTTTCGAAATGTTTCAGTTTTCTATGTAAAATTGTATTCACCAGCCATCCTTTCTCTATATTCAGCATACTCAAAACCTTCCTGTTCCTTATCTTTTCTTTCCTGGATATTCTTAATATTGTCCTATAACACCTCAGTTAAAATGCCAATATTCTTTTTGCCGTTGTTCTATTTATTGTCCAAGTCTTGCAACCATATGTTGCAACTGAAAAATATATGATCTAAGAAGTATAACTTTTGTCTTTCTATAGCAGTTTTTCCATATATTTTTTTTTCCTTTTAGTTTCCTAATTTCTAATCTTTTCCTAATTTCTATTGTATAATCACCTAAGCTGTTCATATTTGCACCAATTGAAACATACTGGAACAATTTAATATTGACACAACTTTATCTCTGGAGGTCATGGTGACTGGATTATCAGAACTACAACCTCCACAATTGTTTTTTGGTTAAAAGTTCTGATATAACCAAACTGGATGGATGTCTATAGATAAAAAGACTGTATCTTACAATGGGAGGTACTTTTTATTCACCTATTTTTAAATTTTTGATACCACCATCATATTCACTATTCCACTTCATTGAACCCCTATGCAGAAATATAAAGTGTCATCTTATCAAATAATACCATCTGTGAATTATTCATAACAAATGTGAAAGTCTGACAGGAATGCATGTCTTCAGTGATATTCAGCGCATATTTAGAGCACATAATACAGGTGACACTCCAGTATTATAATAAATTCTTATCAATCAGATATCGTCCTATCTGCAATTTGTTCTTCACTGAGTATGTTGATCTATGACTGGATCAGAATAAGTACTACAGGAATTAACATCAAAGTTGAAAAATGTTACCAGCAAATATGAAATGAAAATCAACACATGGAAGAGAAAGATTTTGGATAATAGTAAAGACACACAGGTACAGACCAACATCATGATGAATGGATATAAGTTTGAAGAGGTAAAAACTTTCAAATATCTGGGATTCTGCATATTAAGCTATGAAAATTTCAAAACAGAATTAAAGATAAGGTGGGAGATGGCCTTAGTTACTATGTCAAAGCTAAATTTAATATGATAAAGCGATATCAGTGTTAGAGTGAACACGAAAATTTATAACCCACTGATTCCTTCTATTATGTTGTATGGTTGTGTGAGATGGACACTTACTACAGACATGTACAAATTAACATAGACCTTTGAGTACAAGACCAATTTTACAAATTTCCTATAGAGAGCATCAAACAAATGTCAAATAGATAAATACAGGTCACATGAATCACTAAGACCTGTCTATTTGAGAAGGATTATCATAATCTATTGTAAATTTTAGTACAAAAATGAAATCTAGTAGCAATTATGAATATGAATCCAGTGAATATGATTCAAGTGTTTTTGGATATCTCCAACTAGTCGGATGAAGATACACATAGTGAAGATATCCAACACAAAGTTAGGCCTCAATGTTTTGCGATTTATATTTTTTTTAACATAAGAACTAGTTTGTTATTGTTTGAACTACTTATAATTTGTAATTATAATAATTAAAATACTTGAATATCATTCTATATTCATAATTTTAAGATTTTCTTGTATACAAAACTACAAATAGATAAATAGGCATAAAAACTTTTGATAGAGTGCTTTCTATGTGTTATGGATATGAAGACAAGAATGAGGGACCACCATCCAAGTCAATACCTTTTCTTCCTGAGAGAGTGCATGGCTTACTAAATGATGTTTTAACTAGGAAGAATGCCATATTTTATTTTTTATTATTGTAATGGAAATTATTGTTTACTAGAATTTTTATTGTATGTAATTTCCAAAATGTTTATGTCATAAGCATGGACCAAACTGCCTGACAGTATACTCCGGCTGTTATGATCTTGTGACCAAAGAATTTTACAGATTCCGTGGGTTGTTCATGTATGTTGGCTTTGTAAATCCCCAAATATAATCTCTTCTTGATGAAGACATCTATGTGGAATGGTTTATGGGCTAGATCTTTTATGTTTAATCATAAGTTCTAGGCGATTACTTTCCAGAAGTGTCTGATCCAGCAACTGAGATGCCAACTGACAGGCTGTGTCCAGATGTAGATGCTTTAAAGAGACCAGATAGATATAGTCAGTTGAATTTTACAGAGGAACTAGTTAGGGAGCTAGAAAATATAAGAGAATATGATTATGTTCCAGTTGTTGGAAAGGCGGATACTATCTCACAGCACGCAATGGACCAAGAATGTATCACATTAAAGCGAAATTGTAAGCTCTGCTATAGTAACTCAAAAATTGATAGCAATAGTAAAGTCAGATGTAAAGCCTGTGATACATATTTATGTTTCCATGGTGATGAAACTGCCTATCAGAAGTATAAAAAGGCAAAAAGCCATCAATTTATCTCCAAATGTTTTTATTTATTAGAGTTAAAACATTAATGTCATCTCCAAATGTTTTTATTTATTAGAGTTAAAACAATACACAAACACAATAACAATACAGTAGTATTTTGCAGTAATATACTCAGCAATGTTTTAATTAATCTTATACTTATCTAATATCTTTTAGCATAATTTAAACTATATATAGTTAAAATATTTTTGTGTGCAAATTATTCAGCACAAATTAAAAAAAATGATAGCTTTTGAATGTGCCTGTACATACATCTATTGAAACATCTGTTTCATTTTTGGATATGTTCTGTATAAATGGATCAGATGTAATAAAAACTAAAGTTTGCATGTTTTTCTTTTCATACTTATTTTATTTCTTTGTGTGTCATTTACAAAATTTGACCAAATTTTAAAATAATAATTTATCATATTTTATTAAATTCTAAATCAAACACTTCATGTAAGTTCACATTTTTGCCCAAGATACGTAGAACATTTTATTCTGAACAAAATGACATATGATGCATAGTTGTATCATTTCATTTGAACTTTTTACAAATTTGTAACAAAATTACATATATAATTTTGTTTTACAAGGGCTTACAATTTTACAATTTTGTTTTGTTGGTAAAGTGTTAAAGAATGTACTGGTTTCTAAACTCAACTGCATCGCTGAAGGACTCTGTGTTGAGGCGTACAATGCAGTACTTCTATGACCATGGTAGGTTATTAATATATATTTTCTTGTACATATTTTAATATGTATTTTCTCACCACAAACATAATGACAAACAATGCAAGATAACTAAATGTACATAATAAATGTAGATTAGTGACCAGAAAAAAACAAGGCAAAGGGTCTAATAAAATGGGACCTCATGTTTAGTCTCATAGTACAGTGATTATTTCAAACATTTCTGGGGTTTGAAAGGCAGGTTGCAGTCTTTCTTATCATATTGAAGTGTATGCATGCTGTTATTTTTATTCGCCAACTGCTTAACCTTCACCACGCTTTGGTCAAGTGTGATTGACAAAAAAAGATGGCAGCTGTTTACTATTGTCAAGTGCACTCGCTCAATGAGACATCGTGCGAAATAGGCCTACCACTATTGTATATAGTTCTGGTCATGCGCAATCGAGTCCGGGACATTCCCACTTCCTAAATGATTGTTGTAAAGATGTCGAGGTGGAAGATACGCGTGTTATAACAATTAATCTGACCACATCTGCATACCGGTACGATGGTTGACCATTTTTATAGACCTTTCATCGTATTTAGAATAAAATGACATTGAATCGTGGCTTGAATCATGAATTATTTAGTTATGTAGTTTCACAGCAGTGAATATACAGAATGTTGTGTTGGTTTGGGAACTTGTAAAGGTTTGATATCGAATATGTTGAAGTGGCACCAAAAAATGACTTTAGACCTAAGATCAAAGAACAATTTTACTGCATTTCTACATGTTTTATACAGTTCCCCCGGCAATATTTTGATAATTTCGCAATGAAAGAACATAAATACAACAGATTTGTGTGTGATTTAGTGTACAGTGTTGCCAAAGAATTCGATAAGTAAGGAAAGTTATTTTTTACTAATTTATTTCCTCTTTATTTGTTATAAAATATATGTTTTTTGGTGAAAAACATCTTTACCACTTTCTCATACGGTTGGTATCACACACACGCATACATAAATTACACCAATATATGCAGAATTCAATTATTTATTTACATGTGCAAATATTATTTAAATATCTTCAACAACCAAAAAATTATCACATTTTCAAAACAGTCACCATCAATACCGCAAATTTTCAAAAATCAATCCGGTGGCAGGGAGACGTTTTGTATTTTTTAATCTGGCTTGCTAAAGGTTAAAAGCATTCCTCATCATACCCTGCATGTTCACAGTCCTACATACTCTGCATGTGCACAGTTCTAATCATACCATATTTAATACGAAATGTTATTGGAAACTTCCAATGATTGGCAAAACTTTATTGTCATTTCCAATTTTCACCCGCTGGATTAGTTTTGCAGTAGTTGTTAGCTATTACCTACTATTGATTTAGAAACTTAGATATGAACTATATATGTGAGAAAAGTGCAACTAATAATAAGTATATTTATTGTTATAAATGTCTCTTTTATAAATGGCTACATGTGTTGAATAAAATTAAAATAGTACAAAGTCATTTATGAGGAACTGATCAAAAGACTGATCAAACATCAGTGAAACAAAAACATAAGAAAAGTTGCTAGATTTGGATAGAGCACCAGAAGACTCATATTTGTACAAAGTGCCAGGTCTTGCTTTGGAATCTGCATGTAATAAGAAATAGAAGGTCATGGCTATATGATAATATGATAATAAAGACTGCAACCTGCCTTTCAAACCCCAGAAATAGAAGGGCATTGCCTATACCCAAACTGTCATGTGACGTATTCTTTCCAGAACATTGTTTTCCCAATGGACTCCCTGAACCCTTTTCTGTCTTGGGCTATGCAGCATGAATTTTCCAACAATGTATTCATATCATCTTTAATGTCATCAGTCTATCGTCTTTTTGGTCTGTCATTTCTCCTCCTTCCAGGTGCTCTGCCCTCCACTATTTGTATTTAAAAACAGTTGTATCTCTTTACATGACTAAATAAGTGTAGTTTTGTTTTTGCTATTGTGTTTAGATGCCAACACTCTGGCATCTTCAATGTATTTATAATGTCTTATTTCTATTTTTTACCTTCCATGATATTCTAAATAACTTTCTGTAGCATTTTATCTCAAAGGCATTGATCTTAATCCATTGGAAATTTCTAGGCCCAATATTTTCGTATGTTGTCATTACTTTCAGGAAGGAATAACCACTAACAGGACACCGTAGAAAGAACACATTCATTCTCATTATCATTTTAGTGGAAGTGTGCCTAAAAGGAAAACAAAATACCAACACTGTGATCTGCTATGCATGTCATAAGAGGTGACTAAGTAGGTATTTTAAGTGAGGTTGACTGTTTATCATGAAGGTCAAAGAGGCCCACCTACTTATTCAATGTCCTGGGTGCCATGATGCTGGTTTCTAATAAAGAATCATGGTCAAAGAGACCCAAAAGCTATGATAAGTCAGATGTAACAGGCTAAAAGGTATAGATATCGAAGCCAAACTGTAAACTATAACACTATGCATTCCATTCTCAAGACTACATGAGGAGTTTATATAATGTACATTTATATAAATAGAGTACTAGCTGCAGACATTATAAAAAACAGCCTACATGCTTGAGAATCTGAGTTGATAAACAGGTTGTTCTTCTTCTTCTTCAGCGTTCATTCTCAAACTCCCACTGGATTTCTCTTGTAGTACGACAATGGTCCTACAAGATTTCCAGTTGAATGTAGTCCAGAGAATGGAAATGCGTTGTGTTGCCGTTTTATTTGCGCCAATGGCCCAACACATCCGTCTTCGGCGGAGGGCTGTTCTTACACAACCATGCCAAGTAGAAGATATTTTGAACATTTCTAGAGCTCACTAGTAATCAATCAGCTTTGTCTCCTTTACAAATAACAAATATTCCCATCTTCTATTAATAAATGTCCCCCAATGCTATTCCTACTTCTATACTCAGTTATGATATACAATTGGGGGAAGGGAAATTGTGTGTACTAATGTGTAAATTGCTTCAATTTTTTCATTGGTGTGAAAGTGACATTATTTTAAACCAGATTTCAATTTATGAATTTATTAGTATAGACATAACATCAGTGCACACTGGACAAGCTAATGAGTGCTAATACATTATCTCAATGAATCCATCAGAATGTAATGGCTAACAGTCCTAGTTCTGCCTTCTCCTCTACAATATTTTCAAGTTCTTTCAGTCACTTCACTTTCCATATCTGCATCTATACTACAACATATTTTTTCTGACCTGTCACTGGGGATTTCATGACAACTACTGCCTGAAAAGTTATAATGGTTTTCATAGTTTTCGAACCAACAATTGCCCTTTCCTTCATAGATTTTCTGTTTTATCTGTCAATTTGTTGTTTTGTCATAAACAATTGTTTGAACTTTATCAAAGCACTATTAAACTGATCTGCAGTGAAATCTGTGGGTCTAAAAGATAATGAATTAACAATGAAATCATGAAACATTTAATGTTTGTTTGTTTGTTGTGCGTTCGCCCCATTGTAACCATCACGGATATCCGTGCGATTTCCGCCGGGAGCGTGATTACGTTGTGCCACCGCTATGCGCCTTGTAGGCCGAGCACATCCGATTTCGGCATGCCTTGACAATTCGGGTGGGCTACCCTTAGCCTGTGACAGCCTCTATATCTGTCTCCAGGCACGTGTAGTGGCGACTCTTCGCCAAGACGATTTTTGCTCTCGTCTGACTCGCACGAGGTGTTCCACTGTCTATGAACTTGCCTCGTGTAATTGGACGTGCTGTGCCTGTGCCCATTGGGTACTGAACCGTTTCTCATCCGTGAGCCTGGTTCCTTAAGGGGAAGAACTTAACAGAGGAGTTGGACCCTGGCTCTTTCGCCCTCTTAGCCGAGGTGTCGTTCGCCGACATCGTGTACCACTTGTCCAAGTTCGAGTCTCACACCACGTGTTTGAGAGCAAGGCGTTCTCGAGCTGAGCGTCCTTGTCCCAATAGCGCCTGAGCCCATCAGGTACTGAACCCTTTCTCTCTTCAAGTGTATTTCCGATGTAGGAAAACCTGACAGTAGAGTTGGGCCTGGGCTAAATCATTGTCCCTTTTTGTGCCTGAGCCCATCGGGTACGGAACCCTTTCTCTCTGCAAGTGTACTTCCGTTATAGGAAACCTTGACAGTAGAGCTGGGCCAGGACTACAATCATTGTCCCTCTCTTGCCTAAGCCCATCGGGTACAGAACCCTTTCTCTTCGCGAGCATATTTCCGGTTTAGGAAGGCTCGACATTAGAGTTGGGTTAGGTCTTCTTGCTTTACCAAACGCCAATGGATGGGTCTGGGTCTCTGCCTGTAAGGAACACAGGTAACTAGAAGCTCGTCTCGAGCTGACGGAGCTTGTAGTTCCCCTTTCCTAGGGACTTTTCACTCTCTATTTGCAGTTCGCGCTGCCCTCTAGCGCTGTTCTGCCCTTTCATTGTTTCATTGTACTCGGCATGAAATCTATTTGTCTCTCGCCATGCATCTACCTTTACGTGCATTTTACATTGGCCGCCCCTCCAATGTTCGGACTGGACTGACTAGCTTCACTGTATATCAACAGTGTCGCTATATGTGGTGATGCTGGTGGTGTCGGAGATATTGTCTGTCTCTTGTGCAGTCAAATCTCTTTCCATCTGCTACCTCCACATTCTCGGACACGATCCCCAAATGATTTGGTCAGAATCAGCTCGAGCTGCTGTATTTCTATTTCCAGGGTGCACCATGTGCAGGTACATTTGGGATCTTGGTTATCTGCTAACCCTGGGTCCGCCTAGAGCAATGCATTCCCTTTGCACCCCGAAACATTTAATAAAATCTATCAGTCTAATTAGCCGTATAGATACTGAATCTTAGTAAAACTTCAGCCTTTTTGGATGATGGAATATATTCTAGCCTTTTTTGATCATCTATGAAATCTGCAAAACCTATACTGAATTCTGCATGAAATCTTGTCAGCCATATTTTTTACTGTCTTTTATTAAATATAGTTAACCATTTGATACTTAATCATCTATGATTTCTGTTATCCTTATTATTGATACTGAATCGTCTATGATTTCTGTTACCCTTATTGATAATCTTCTAATAATTTTATTATCCTTATTGACATTGAATCTTCTATCCGGTTCTATCATCACGATCTTCCGGTTCTATCATCACGATCTTCCGGTCCACATGGATTTGACCATATATATGGGTGATGGATATACTGTGTTCACATATGATCTTTGAACTATTGAATAATGGCTTATTTTACACTTTTTCACCTGTGACCTGAAATTTCTATTGGTAAGCATATGCTCAGGAATCTGTTGGTAAATTTGCATTCATGAATCAAACTAAATCTACATCAGTAATTTGCAGTTAACCCACAGTTATGAAGCACCTAACCCCAATTCATCAACCCCACACACTTTTATTTAAACCCAAGCAAAACACACTAGCAGATTACACAATGTTTTTTATAGTAAATTTTGGGCTTTCCAAGGTTAAACTCCCTTTAAAAGAAAAATGATCAACATTTAGTGAGAGGGAGACTGTGATAAAAATGAAATGTTGATCCTGTGTATTGTTCCATGCAAACTACTACTAGAACCATTTTTTTCATATTTACTTTAAAAAGACAGAAGGTTATATGTCAAATGTTCATTTCATTTTGAAAGGACAGAAGGTTATGTGTCAAGGGTTAACTTTTCTTTAAAAAGCCAACAGATTGTTATATGATACCTATCAACCCTAGGAATGGTTAAGTTCTTGTTCACCAGGTGATCAAAATGATAGAACGATATAACCTTCAAGTGTTATTGATACTGAATCCTCTATGAATTCTGTTAGCCTTATTAATGCTCACTCGTCTATGAAATCTATTGACTTTATTAATAATGAATTTCTATGTTGATTAACTAAGCACACCTGCTCTAAAATAGTTAACTTCAAGCAGATAAAACAAATTGAACTATAAATTGGCTACATCAGCAAACAAAGCAGTGGTGTATATTAGTAGGGAATACAGCAAAGCCACACAATCTTCAAGAAATTCAGAGAAAGCAGGTATGGTTGAAAAGTTCCATAAGCAAACCAGAACAGACCTGAATGCTCTCCACAGATGAAGTGATGTTAGAGCTTGAACTCTGAACCTGGGTGACTGTTGTATCTCTTCTTACCTGGTTTAACATAGCCTGGGTATTAACACTGTGCACAACATGACTTAACCAAAACTGAATCCATCCCGTTTAATACACACTATTAATTTCCAACTTTTGGCATGTTTCACCCCACATCTCGCACAGTTTTTAAAAATATACATTTAACATTTAAAAACAAACATTAAATCCAAAAAGAACAAGTAGAGAAAGGAGTCACAACATCATGACGATCCATGCAAACAAATTAATTAATTAATTAATTAAGTAGTTACAGAGTTTACATTCAACTGGTCTTCATCAAATATGAACAAATAAAAACAGGTGCAGTTTGGCACTTCAAAAGACGTAACACATTTATATATTACAATGTAAAAGAGCTGAAAATCAAAGTAAGATTACATTGAGCTGTTATTCAGGATCATTTTTGTATTATGTGTTAAATTTCACACTTCAGCTGGTTAGTAGGATATAGCCTGAAGATTAAAATGTACTGCATGTTAAGTTCAGCTTTACTGCAATATCTGCATCTATTTGTTTGAAACATGACATTTTTGGGTCACTGGCCTAATGATAGGGTAGTAAATCCCATATCCAATCTTCCTTTATTGTTATTAAAGGCATTCATATTAGGTCAGAATGTTATTATTCTGTGTTCTCATGTCATATCTCAGTAACACACAGGAGTTATATGATTATATACTATCCATTAAAATTAGTAGCTACTGTTATATATATTATGTCCCTAAGACTGCGGGTGTAATTAGCTTAGTCATTAGCACACTAGTCTATCATTCAAAGATTCTAAGTTCATCTCCAGAGGTGACAGCTCTACAGTCAACCCTAGTATACAAATGGGTACCTGATGTGCTTGGTTGGGGAAAGCATACATTGCTAGAAGAAATAATAAGGATAAATAAGCAACCAGGATTTAGGCAGATTGATACAGGTTTGAGAAATTAATATACCTATTTTGCAGTAAAATGCTAGTAAAAGTCTTTAAATTATTTCTGTGAGTCTTTACCAGCTGTAAGTATTTGTCTCTTGACAAATGTAGTAATACACATGAAAAAAGTCAGGTATGGACAGATATAAGGACGGAGGTAACAGTGCACGAACTTGTCAAGTTGCACTCAGAACCACAATAAACAATCATATACACAAATGATTCAGTCAAGAGAGAAATGAGTTAATGCGGATGGCATTTTATTGGTTACAAAAAGGGAAAGAAGGTGATTGAGAATTGTCAGCACACTTCACTACATCACCAGCTCATATGGTGATACTCTCAGATGCCCAAAGCATGCTGTGTAAGACGCATGTTAAGAAATAGAATTGCCTGTGTGTTGCTAGGGATCAAAAGAGGATCAAAGAATAGTGACACTGTTATCTGCTATGCACATAAGAGCTGTCCCATTCCATAGAGAGTCAAATGACCAAGAATCCATGCTGAAGTTGAATGTGTCAAGCTGGAAAGCATAGATATCGAAGTAAATCATAACAACACATTCTGTTCTCCGACCTACACCCTGCTAATCTGCAGGAGTTTGAGAATGAATGCAGAAGAAAAAGAATGGGTGGTATAACTGAACAATCTAGTTTGCCATATTATTACATTGATATTTTGCCCTGATCATCCAGGAATCAGAGGCAATGAAAGAGCAGACTCATTGGTGGGCAATGTTGTTGCTGATAGCACAGTACTGAGAAGAGAAAGGGCCGACTTAATAAGGGCAGTGATTGATTTACTACAGGTGAAGAAAACTGCTCAACAATGTAACGTTCACATACAATGAGTAATATACCGGGTGGAGTGTCCCTTCTGGGAATATCAGAAAACCAGATGATTAACATCTAACTGGGACTTTGAGTCTGCATACTCTTGGATGACTGCTGGAATGGAGAGCAGAGTACTTATGGGAATGTTCTGTGTGCATATGATGTCAGTTTCTAATCAAAAATCAAGAAACATGTAGTCTGCAATATTTTGATCACTAAAAGCAGCATGCTGTTACCTGCATATTTGAGTTTATCCCTGACCCCCAGCCCACTATCCCTGGGTTCATGACTCCTGGATGCTGCATCATCACTGGCTGTAGAGCAAAGAACAATAATACATTTTTTAAACCCATCTCACATAAATGGTTATGATGATGAAATAATCTTATCTTATGGGGAATATGATAATCTTATGGGGAATATGATGACTCATGTAGCATTCCCCATCACCTTGGAAACTGCCACAAAAGGATATAGGCGCTATGTCTACCTGTCTGCATCTCTTCGTCATCCATGGGGATTATATGATAGAAGACACAAGTAAGAAATTGAGACATCACAATGATGATTTTTTCCATAGGTGGCAGGTTGTCAGCGAACTATTTCCCAACTTTACTTAGTCGCCTCCTACAGCATGCCCTACTCTTTGCACTCTGAACTATAAGTCCAGGGTCATTACCACACACAGGTGCACATACAACAATAGAGAAGATATTGTATTGGCAGACTTGGTTTTCAAAATGGCAGAAACTTTACAGCTTTATGTTGTTTTGGACCAAAATAGAGGCTGCATGATTTACATTTTTTAAAAATTCATGTTTTAATATGAAAAATGAACACACAAGCATACACACGTGTACTCCTGCACATTCATGTGTGTAGCAAATACATAGAGAAGCATGAGCGCAGTTGATTGCTTATAGCAAAGTATCTTTTGTCTTTATAACAAAAAGAGATTCAATCACGTGATGTCCTTGCATAAAATATTAGTTGAATATATCTCTATCATTTTATACTATTGTTATTTGCTAATCTTCTACTATTTTCAAATTAATCTCTTAACTGAAAGGTTGGTGTTTAAAACAGTTTAAAGCAGTTATAGTTGCTTGCTCTGGTCTTTCAATGACAACAGAAGATAAGATGGAATTTGACTCATTTATTGCAGGGTTTTACATGTCATGCAGTTTATCTGTGTAAATGTATGTTGACATGGTATAATATTGTACTCTGACCTCAGCAGTTTATGTTGGAATTTGCTGTAACATGTGGACATAATGGTTCCTGTAGACTGGAACTTAACTGGAATATAAATTATGTTAACATCTAGTATGCCTACATAAATTCATAAATATAAGAAGCTACGGCCTGAATCAGAATATATGACTTGCTGTTTGCTAGTGGTAGTACATAAACAAATTCAGCACAAAACAAAAAAGAACTAACAAGATAGCAATTACAGAATGAAGTTGGGCTTCTTACCACAGAAAGCAACAAATAAAAGACACAGTTAACAAAAAAAAGTTGTTACCTGTTGCATCATAGTTGGCATAACTGTCATTGGCATGGATGTGTACATCTGTAAGAGATACAATAATTGACAAGAGTAAGCTTAACTGGAAGTACAGCTGGAGAAGAAATGCTCCAAATGTTGTTTAGGAATTACAATGTGGGATGTAAGGGTAATTCTCATTACTACTGGGTGAATCTCAGGTTTTAAGCTAATCGGGTAATACTGTATACGGTATTATACAGTATACGGTAATACTGCGTGAAACTAACAACAATAGTACTTATGTAAAACACAGGGTTTTAGAATGTTCCACTTAGATGCGACAGACTATCACTAAAACTAGGGGGTTAAGATGTTCAAACAAGAAAACATACACATGTTTCGTGTATTTTAATTTGTATGTTTTCTTGTTTGCACATCATAATCCCCTAGTTTTAGTGATAGTCTGTTGCATCTAAGTGAAATGTAATATAAACCTGTGTTTTACATAAGTTTTAAGCTAAGGACCTCTAAACAAAAATCCAAATGGTACATCTTATAAACTGGCAACTACAAGGTGTAATATACATTTTGCTATATTTTTTTTAGACAAGAAATGTTTATTTTATATCATAAACAGCCCAGACAAACAACAGGAGGTTCGAGAGAACCAGCAAAACATTGGACAAGGTGAACCTATACCTGAAGTCATGGAGGCACCAATCACAATGAGAGAACTGGAGCATGCAATATCCAAATTGAAAATGAAAAAGTCCCCTGGAGCTGATGGAGTGTCCAATGAAATGATTAGAAACCTGGGAAGTGCAGCAAGAGCAAAGCTACTGCAGATCTTTAACACAAGCTGGTCCACAGGTAATGTACCACAGGCGTGGAGAGAAGCAATAATGATACCACTCCTCAAATCAGGAAAAGATGGCAACACAGTCTCCAACTACAGACCCATCAGCCTCACAAGCTGTCTATGTAAAACAATGGAACACATTATCAATCTTAGGATGCAGTGGTACCTTGAAAGTGAAAATCTGGTATCACAGCAAGCAGGTTTCAGACAGTGCTACTCTACTGAAGATCAGGCAACCTACCTCTCCCAAGAGATTGAGGATGCCTTCCAAGAAAAGAAACTGGTACTAGCAGCATGGATAGACCTCAGGAAAGCATTTGATAAGGTCTGGAAAGAAGGGCTCCTAAAGAAATTGCGAAATTGCAGGGTTAGCTCAAGAATGTACAAATGGGTAAAAGCATACCTGCATAATAGAAGAGCCAGGGTACAATTAGATGGTCGCAAGAGCAAGAAAGTTCTACTGCGTCATGGAGTCCCCCAGGGAGGAGTCCTGTCACCCACACTTTTCTTGGTTTACATCAATGACCTAGTTGCTGAACTACCACATGGGATCAAAGTGGCAATGTATGCTGACGACCTGGTGATCTGGTGCACGGAAGAACATGCAACAGTGGCCACTAAACAAATACAAAGAGCTATCGATGCCCTAACCTTATGGGCTAATAGATGGTGCGTCAGCATTAACACAGATAAGTGCAGCACTACACTCTTTACCCTCTCACCAAAACAAAAAGCTGGTCATATCAAGATAGATGGAGAGCTCTTGAAAGAAGACAAACAACCCACATACCTCGGAGTTACTTTTGATGATAAGCTGACATGGAAGCAGCACATAAACAAAGCAACAACAAAAGCCAGGAGGAAGCTAGCTATCCTGAGAAAACTAAGTGGAACCACATGGGGAGACAGTGGAAATATACTCAGTAAAGTTTACCAGCAAGGCATAAGACCACACCTGGAATACGGTTCAGCTGCGTGGTGTCCTGCATCAAACACCACATTACAAGATCTAGATAAAGTGCAAAACCAGGCACTTAGAATAATGTTGGGAGCAATGAAATCAACACCCATAGCAGAGATGCAGAAAATGGGAAGAATGCAAACACTTGGCGAACGCAGAGACACAAAAGTACTAATTCAAGCAGAAAAGTTTCAGTGTATGCCAAGTCATCCAATGAAGGAAAGATTCCAAAATCTAGCAATGGGACGACTGAAAAGGAGCAGCTTTATCCATCAAGCTAAACGACTCCGTAGACAACTTACAGACCTACCTGAAGTTGGCAGCCCCTTAAGGTCTGTACCAGAGCAAACCCCGTGGAGTGAAAGCCATGGAATGCCAATATACATTCAGACCCATGTGAAAGGAATACTAAGCGAGGACGAACAGAACAGTGTGCAGCGAATGACAATCACCCTCAGTTTCCTGGATGAGGAATATCCACAAGATATATGGGTCAGAGTGTACACAGATGGGTCAGCACAGAATGCTGTGAGGAATGGAGGTGCAGGTGTATATATAGAATATCCACACAAGCCTAGAGATACAATCAGAACACCGACAGGAAAATTCTGCAATAATTATGATGCAGAAATCCAGGCAATTAGTGTGGCAGCTAAAAAACTGCTGAACTCCAACTCTGACCTACAGCCTGTGGTATTCCTGACAGATGCAAGGTCAGTGCTTCAAGCTCTCCAGTCTGGAAAACTAACAGACTTAAAAAAAACTACTTAGCGAATTGTCTTACCAGTATAGGGTAACCATGCAGTGGATACCCTCTCACTGTGGAATACCAGGAAATGAAAAAGCAGACCAACTGGCTAAGGAAGGTGCTGCCGAAGACCAACCAGATATACCAATCACCTACCATCAGAAAAAACAGATGATAAAGTCAATAAGAAAGCCACAAACACCAACACAAGATGACTATCACAATATGAACAGATCAGAACAAGTTATAATTCTACGTCTCAGAACAGGACACAACCGACTCCGCAGTCACATGTATACAAAGTTCAAGATTGGCAACACAGCCATGTGTACATGTGGACAGGCAGCACAGAGTGCCAAACATATACTTCAAGAGTGTTCTGAGCATGAAACGCTGAGGCAGACATATTGGCCAGAGGAAACAACACTGGAATCAAAGCTCTATGGGACACTGTATGAACTACAAAAGACAGTGAGTTTTATTAAGGAGACAGAATTACAGATATAGACAAGTTTCAAGTGAACGAAAGAAGAAGAAGAAGAAATATCATAAACATACCAGAACAGTTTTTGCTTTTTGAATTTTAATACAGAATCCAGAAATGACAAAGTGGTGGTACCAGATAGCAAAGAAAAAGAGAAATACTAAAAGAGACTAGAACAACCATTAAAGAGACTATGGGTCTAAACAACATGTAGGAATTACATAGAGCTAGCTTAATTTCAAATACCTTTTTTGTTGTTCATCTTGCTGAACAATTTTTTTAGTAAGAGAAAAATTATGTTGCTGGGGTTCAAAAACAAAAAAAAGAACGGCAACCAACACTGACCCTAAAATGCATGTTACCAGAGGTGACTAAGGAGGTTTGGGATAGAGTTGGCAGTTCCACCCCATAGGTCAAATTGTATCATTGATGCATTACAAAACTATCCTAAGAATTTCAGGACCATAGGAAGAGGCTGTGAATGGGTGAAAGTAAGCAAAAAGATAACATCCTCAACAAATGTTATGATACAGTTAGGAGTGCATGACTGGGCTGCCACCAGAACGTAAGGAATTATATCAGAACTCATCCAACAGTACTCAAATCTATAGGATACAACATCTACACAGATGGTTCAGTAATAAGAGAAACAAACAGGTACTGATAGCATTTTGTCACCTACCAAAATGGCAAGGAAATAGTGGAGAAACCTGCTACTTATCCTCTAACATTAAGCATAAGAATAGAGACAGACAGTGACAGAGGCTCTCACTTAGCAGATGATGCAACCACCAACAAACACAGTGATTCTTATCAGATTCCCAAAGTATGATGCACAAGATAGAAAAGTGCATTATAAGGGGCAGATAACTCCTTTCAAAAATGCTCAAAACTTCACATGGATCTACGATCCAGATCATTTAAGCAAGATTCAGAGGTAACAAAAGAACTGATGTATTTGCATGTTAACCTTTACGAACCTGCTAGCATGTGGATGCGACAGCAGGTATATGTCACTACGGGTCTGACAGCACCATCCGCCCACATTGCTATATCCCAATTCCTCAGTACGGAATTACACACAGTTATGCTCACATGATAACAGATTTCCCACCACACGAAGCTAGCATACATCACAGCCTTTAGGTCAAATTGTTTTACACATTACGAATGACAGAATGAGAAACTCATTATGTCAATGAAAGTCTGGAATGAATTCAGTTGAATATAGACGATATATTTCATTTAAATGTTTATGGATTATGTTCCGACGTAGATTACTTGGAAATTACAGTTGTTATCATATAAAATAGTATCTAAATGTTACTTTCAGACAATATATCCAGACATTTCGTCGATTCATATAGGATCAGTACATTGTATATAATTAGAATTGTGTCCGATTGAAATTTCTTCGAGGTCAAAGGTTGGACTGTGTGACATGTTTCGTGATCATCATTGGTAAATAATATCGACATCTTTTAGTTGTTGTTTTTGTGTGTTGTTATATTATAAGAATGTTCATTTATTCAATGAATAACATAAAAACAATATTTATCAGGGGTGCCACAGGTCGGCATGGAAAATAATTACATTGAATGTCGGCCTAGGTCTAATCTTGAATGGGCGTACAATGTATGCGAGTTCTTCAGGTGTTATTAGTTTTTTCAGTCTATATTATATTAATTTAATTATGAAACAACATATATACAACAAAAATAGGTATTTTGGAGGATTTTATCAGTGTTGCCACACATTTCTCAAGTATTAAGTACATCAAGAAATAATTTTTTTAATTGTAGTTTTGTGATTTCTATAGTTATGTTGATAGAATGTCAGACGGCAACAAAAAGGCCAAGTATGCTTGACCAGCATGTAGGACGAAAACTAGTTCTCTTGTGCAGCTGGCCTACTAATGATATGGCTACAGACATCCAACATTTAGTGGAAGGGGTAAAACACTAAATGTATTAGCTACCACCGTTGGATATGTCGGGCCATTGCCATAAATAAAAATGGCAACACAACGCATTCCATTCTTTGGACTACATCTTGCTGGAAATCTAGTACGCCCATTATTCTATTATAAGAGAGATTTAGTGGGAGTTTGAGAACCAAAAAACAATAAGCATAGAAGATGATGAAAGACCCCAGAGTATAAATATATCAGCCTATAACAGGCTTTACTTTCAGTTCTAAATTAGTATTTCTCTGGTACTAGTTTTTTAGGACGTGATTTTCCAGACCATTTGCATCAATGTGGCTGTAAGATGAAATGCCACAAGCTTGACAGTCTACTATTACAGAGGAGATTTTGCCACAATTTCTTGCTATCTCAAGTCTTCATCATTAGCAGGTAGCATATCCTGAATAGGATGATCACAGCCTTTCAAAACGTTTGTCGATCTTCAGCCAGCCTGACTGCTTCTGTGATATTCTGACTGCTTCTGAGGTGGTCTTTGATATCTTGTGTCCACCTTCTTCTTGCTCTGCCTCTTGTTCATGTCCCTGGTATTATGGGTTATAGATCTAGATCTCATCCCCTCTATTATGGTCTTCTCTAGGCTGTCATGGTGTTTGATATGATCAAAATATTTTTGGTGATGATATATTGGCGATGGTATTATGAGGATTTTAGGTAACTTTCAAATGCTATTTTATTTTTCACTTTGTTGGTGATTGTCCAGGATTCACACCCATATTTTGCCACTGGGAAAATGCAAGCTCTTAGGAATGTTAGTTTTGCAGCAGCTCAGTCATAAGTTTTTAATTTGTATCAGCTTCTTTGACGAAATAGCCAACCTCCTTCTGACTTTTCATAGCAATCCCCATTACTGTTGATAACACAACCAAGGTATTCAGAACTGCTAACTCTTTCTAATTCGCTGTTGTTGATACAGATTGAAAACTTCCTAGTGGTTTTGTCGCTTGTCAAAATCTTGGTCTTGTTTCCATTCAGAAATAGTGGCTTTGATTTCACTATGTTCTTTATCTTTAGTGTATGGCCGTATAGTGCGTTCGACAACAGTTTACACTATCTAAAATATCTTCACACGGTTGAGTGTTTATAAAAGAATATCAATTTTTAAATTTTGGCTACCAGATTATTTGAAATCTGGCAAGTTATTCTATTTACTTTCATTTTTTTCTACAAATGTAGTGGCAATGCAAACAAATCTGAATGAAATATCGAAATTTTCGCAATAAATTGACAATTTCAAACCAGAGCAGTGCCAGGTAATTTAAAACATCATGTGAATCAGGTTTTATATACTTTTGTTTTATCATATTTTCATTAAAATCATCATGGATTCTTCTGAAAAAGGATTCCTGAGAGGTAAATTGATAATCACACTCAAAAATTTTAGACCACACGGTTTTGTATATTTTGACTTTATAAATCCTGTCTTATATCAATCAGTTTTGGAGTAGATCTAGATTTATAGAAGGATTTTATTACTAACCTGTATGTTTATTCATTTTTCCCAAGTAAAATCATGACAATTTAACCATAATTACTGCTGAATTAGATCTGCAAACAGTGTTGCCACTCCAAAATATTTAAAAAAAAGGTCAGACATTATTTATTAATTTTTTCTGATTTTTTGGTTATAATTTTTTAATTTTTTGCTTAGATCTTCAGACCAGTCACCATGATGAAGCTTCCAGTTTTCTCTAGGTCAAAGCGACTGCCCTAAAGTTTGTGCCTCAGCTCAGTCCAGTGTGGTTTAGACTTGCCTCGCAGTTCATTGAAATCTGGACAGACTTAAGATATCTGCTCAGAATGTCTATTACTGTCCTCACACAAGAAAGGATTTGATATGATATAAATACAATGAATAATAATAATAATAATCCTTTCAGCACCTTCTGATGCACCAGTCTTTGAAAGACATACATCATTCTTTTTGTTTTGTGGTACGTCTTTATGTTTTTTCATACAAATATACAAAATTCTTTTTATTTTGTGATATCCTCTATACTTCATTTCATTCAACTTTTTTAAAAAATGACTCACCATATTCATTCCATGGCCTTGTACACCCATACCATCAGCAGTCATGACCATACCAGTGGACATTCCCATACTGTTCATGCCTGGATTCACGCCAGTCATCATTCCAATATTTCCAGTGCCCGGCGTAAGGACCATGGAGTTTCCTATTAGACCAGCATTTAGCTGCATAGGAGTAAGAGCGGGAGCAGTAGGTGCAGAGAAGACATCGAAAAGATCATTAACAGCAGAGTTTGTTGTTGTTGCTGCTGATGGTGCTATACTAGCAGGAACAGTTGAGGTTGTGGACGTAGTTAAAAATGATTCTGTGGCTGAACTGATCTGGCTAAAATCTGCAAAGCCCCCAATGTTGCTGAATGAAAGAAAAGATTTGAAACTAAAGATGTTAAATTTTAAGATTTTATTAAAAATTTAAAACATATAAAATCTAACAACCAATGCACACATAAAAAAATGAAATCTGTCAACAAGGAGACTTGACTGAACAGATGGGCCATAGAAAACACTGGGAGAGAAATCTACAAATATTTGTGGGTTCTTCATAGCATTGTGGTTAAGCTGTTTGCTTTGTGTTCAATAGGTCATGGGTTCGAATCCGGCTCGTGTCGTCGTCTTGTGTACATGATGGATTTTTTCGGAGATCCCTGTGAATTATTGCTTGAAACTACGGAGTTCCATGCTAAGAGTACAGTGAAGTCAATCCTCTACGTCTTTTGAACCCTTTGTCTACAAATATATAACCAGCCCAAAAGGTACAGACAACATCAACATCCTGGAAAGGAAAGACCTATCATTTTCCGACTTTGCACACAACATGTACAGCTTAACAATCATCTGAATCCAGGGTGCCAGTTCAACACTCATGCTTACGAAACTGTTGACCACCACCCTTTTTAATACTAGCACTGGATTATGTCTGAAAAATGCATCTCGATCCATGGTCATATAAATGGATCACCTCATATGGAACAAGATAACAACTCATAAACACATATACCACACAATGGAATTAGATCAAATACCATGAGCCCACGGACCACTGAATCAGCAACCAATCCACATAAAATAAACTTGACCACATTTATTAAACTGAATGAAATACCAATGAGAAAATGAACATACATCATTCATAAAACGTAGTCTTTAGAGTATGTGACATAGTACTAGATTAGAAGTGGGCAATACATAAGCCATTTTTTTTGGCCCATCAGACTGATCTAAAAGTACTATATGCAATCACCCTTGAGTTCAGAAACGCTTTTTGGATCTCTGAGAGACTATAAAAAAGCTTTTGGTCCCATACCACATAAAAATAGCTCAATCCATCCTCCTACCCAGAAAGATTGCAAACCTCTATTCTAGATCTATAACTGCAACCATTTCCAAATAGCATTAATGAAATAGTTTGACTTATAATGTACAAATTGCGATCATTAATATTTTTTATTTTGACTTGACATTTAAGCATCAGCAAGTTAAGCCCATTCTACAATTTCATTACATTCTATCTATCTATGTTCAGTCGGCGTCAAAATACTGTGTATAGGGCAGAAACCAGAGCTCTCCAGTTTAAGCGATGTGATGCTACTGTGGGTAATTCTTGCATGTTGTTGAGACCAATAGTCTAACCTTCTTTGATGGTTGCTCTATCAAGAGACTCTTTTTCTTTTGCCATCTGGTACCCATTTTAATACTTGTAGTGGTAGTCTGTTTTCATTAATTCTAAGTACATATTCGATGTAAGTCCATTGTTTTCTTATTATTATTGTAGAAACATATTGCTGTTTGGTGTTTTCTCTTACTTGCTTGTTTGACTTGAATACTTCCCAACAAATATTTCATGAAATAAAAATTACCAGTTAATTTTATACAATGTGTATATATTTATTGAACTATTTTTAACTAATTATTCAATATTTTGTTTAAATTGTTAAAATTCAGTTTAAGAAATAAATACACAGAATCAATGTTTATACCACAAGGTCTTTAGCAAGATAAGAATAAACAAATATAAAAACTGAAAACACAATTACAGAAAACTATATGAAAAGACATCCACATAAGCATCCACAAACTAAATAAAATAATGATCAAAGTAAAACATCCTTAAATTGAAAGCATGTTACACCATCTACACTTGTACTTTTGATTTTTTAGTTCTTTACAGTCGAAGATTTTTTTACCAAATCTTTTATTTTAATAAATTCATTTACATTGGAAAAGACGTATATATATATTTATACCACTTTCAAAGAATAGCAGCTTGAAGCTCAGCACAAATTACAGAAAAATCGCACTGACATGTCATGCCAGCAAGATACTTCTCAAGAGAATCATGAAAATAATGGAACAGAGAAATATCAACAGAGAAATAAATATAGTTCAGGCATGTTTTAGATAGAACAGAAATACAGAGGATCACATCTTCAACATGAGAAATATACATCTGTTTCACTTATTACTCAAAAGTCTTTGACTGCATAACACACCAGAAATAGTGGATCAAAGTGGAATGCATGGGCTTCCCACACCATCTCATATTGTTCATTAAAATGCTTTAATAGGAGCAACAGACTTCTGTCCGCCTTGAGGGAGAAATATCTGAATGGTTTGAGGTTCACAAAGGAGTCAGACAGGGATGCATTCTCTCAACACATCTGTTCCATATATACACAGAAAATATGTGAAACGTATAAGAAGACCCATATTAGGAACAGTTTTAACCTCTTTTCATCAGAGGATATAAGATTCCATAAATTAGATATGCAGGTAATAGGGTACCACCCTAATATAAAGAAACTCCACAGGATGAGATCACATTAGGTTAGTTAAACATCTTAGCGAGGCGCAAAATCTTTTCCTCAATGCAAAAATATACAAAAATAATGCATATTAACAGAAATGAAATCATACCTACAATAGTCATTGACAAAGAACAACTAAAAAATGTCAGAAACTTTGAATATCTTGGGTCAACCATTAACATCACAGGAGATTACTCAGCAAAGATCAAAAGACATTGCCGTACAAAAAACATCAAATATGAAATGTATGGCAAAGGACAAACAGAAAAACAAAGTTACAACTAACAAGGAGTTATATTTTTCCAGTGGCAACATATGGTTGTGAGATGTGGGCAAGAAAATATCTTCATTCTAAATGAAATGATGTAGAACGTTCCTAAGAATATCATTGACTGAAAGACGAACCAATGCAGATGTCTACAAAGAACTGAACAGAAGAAGACTGACTTCTCAGAACTATTAAAAAATGCAAACTAATATATTTTAAACATATAAAACGATACAATGGTTTAGAAAGATTAATCATGGAGGGAAAAGTTTCAAGAAAGAGAACAAGAGGCAGACAAGACTGCGATGGACACAGGATATCAAAGACCTTCTGAACATGATAATGGAAGAGGTTGGGCAGTTTGCACAGAACCAACAGGCTTACAGAGTGAGGCCATTATTCTGTAAAGGGCACATAAAATAGATGATGACAACCTGCAACTTTGGATATTATTTCTTTTGTGTTCTAACTTTAGTTTGATTCATCTGTCTGTAACACAGATGCCTACATACTGCCTTTCAATGTAGTTTTGTGCATTTCTATTTCCAGTTTTTATATTTGCTTGTCCTTATCTTGGTAAAGACCTTGCTGTCAAAATGTCAATTATGCGTATTTGTTTTATACTTAAAACATAATTTTCACAATTTTGTTTTGTTTTTCATTTTTCAGTTATTATTTAGTCAACAGTTTTACTGAAGCTATTCTTTCATTATCATTCTAACTAATGATCTGCTACATTACCAAAACCAAATTTTACATAGTTTCTTATAGTTTGTAAATGCTTGTGGTGATCTTGTGTACGAGCTTTTAATCATGAGGTTGACAATGCTTGATTCTTGATTAGAAACTTGCTTCACAGCATGTGTAGCACATGATGTGAAGTGCTCTGCCCTCTGTTCCAGCAGCCATGAGTTTGACAAGTATCAATTATACTTAGCATATACTAATCAAACATACCTTGCATTGGCAGCATCTGACCGAAATTGACTGAAGTCACCAAAATCACTGCTGCTGGTACGAGCTTTGGGAATACACACAAAAATACAGTATAATGTCAAAATCGCTTTCCAAAACTATCCCACGGGGAACAGCTGAGGATGAAGAAAGAAGAGGAGGAAGAAAGAATGTATGGATTGATAATTTAAAGACTGGACAGGATAAAGATTCTCCACACTTAAGCAAAGAACTGAGAACGGAGATACATGACGGAATTTGTCTGTTGATTTATCAAGAGTGGTACCCCTACAACCCTGATGGGTTATGGGTTTGATGATGATGAATAAAGTATAAACTATAACTTGTTATTCGTCCTTCACATGATGATGATGACCATTTGTTACATCCACACGTGAAATTCAGTTAAAAAACTCTTCTTAAAGAAGAGTTATCTCATTAACTATGAGTTCGTAGAATGCTTGTAAGCTCTATTATGACAGGAAATGACCTTGGACAATTCGAGCATGGGATGACCTCTGTAGATAATTTTTAGTTTATCTGTGACTTGCTATTCCCCACTGTTGAGCTGCAGCATTTCTCCTATTTTCACAAGATGCTGTGTATTTTTTTAAACTGTACAGTACCCTGTAGCTCTATATTGTGCGTAAGTTCTTCTCATGTATTTTCAGAAGAAAGAAGACACTACCATATAACTAATGCCTGAGGCAACCATGGGCTGAACTTTCTAGATCAGAGTGTAAAGAACAGAGCTACTGTCTTTTTTCCAAGCATGACATAGGAGGCAGCTAAAGAAAATTGGGGAGACAACACATCACCTGTGAAAAAATCATCACTACCACTGCATGTCTTATCTAAATTTCTTCCTTTTGTCTTTTATCCAATGGACACCCCCCCCCCCCCCATAAGAATAACAAAGAGTTGAAATCCAGCGAACATTGCACCTTTGTTGTTCTGTGGCAGATTCCTTGGTGGTGGGGAATGCTAGATGAGTCATGACCGAATGGGTCAACAGATCTGACAGAAGAATGATGAACTAACTGCTCCATAAATATGTGCTGCGTGCCTGGTAGGATGTGAACATCCTGGGATACTGCTGCACTGGAATGCCTCATTTCAGGGACTAAACATAACATCCTCTAACACAACTGTGCCTTTGAGACAACAGGCTTTATCCAGATTTGGGTGTTGCCTGTTACTCAACTGAGGAGAGTCAGTGCTTTTGTCGGAGGGCGACAATAAAGATATAAAATGACAAAAAACTGTCCACACACACAAAGCCAGTAACAAATGCTACAACTGTTTATGGTTGAATACCTCAAGGAGTGTTTTGTGCAAAATTCCAAACACACTGGTCAAAAATTCAGAGACTATTTTTTCCTGGATACAATTTAAAATGCACTATACAGAGAAAATTGGTTACATGCATATGTTATAATAAGGTTTTTGTTATTAAGGCAAAGGGTGAAAATAATCTGGGATTTTGAAGTATTCTTAAAGAGGGAAATTCGTTAAAAATTAATTCAGTTGAAGTATTCTTAAAGAGGGAAATTCGTTAAAAATTAATTCAGTTGAAGTATTCTTAAATAGGGAAATTCGTTAAAAATTAATTCAGTTGAAGTATTCTTAAAGAGGGAAATTCGTTAAAAATTAATTCAGTGTAAAGGGATTCCACTGTACTATGTCAGAAATTGTGTCATTACCTCACTCTTTCCTTCCATTTTGGCTTTTAAAGCCAGTATTTTTGTGCCAACACGCAGTGACAGTTTTGCAGGCTGTGTTGGTTGAGTGGTAATGGTCATAGGTGTTCATTATCTGGTTGCAAACAATTCTCATGCTATTTGCAACCCTGAGAGTCCAATATACAATCTATAAAACGTTGATCAGGTACAGGACAAAGAGTTATGGCATGCTTGTTACTTAAATTCACTACATGGAGGTCTTCATTATATGCTAACCCTGAAAGAGCAGTGCAAAAATGTTTAAATCCCATAGTCCATTTCAAACTTGAGATGTTTGTTTGTTTGTTTTGCGTTCGCTCCATTGTAACCATCACGGATATCCGTGCGATTTCCACCGGGAGCTGATTACGTTGTGCCACCGTTGTGCGCCTTGTAGGCCTAGCACATCCAATTTCGGCATGCCTTGACAATTCGGGTGGGCTACCCTTAGCCTGTGACAGCCTCTATATCTGTCTCCAGGCACGCGTAGTGGCGACTCTTCGCCCAGACGATTTTTGCTCTCGTCTGACTCGCACGAGGTGTTCCACTGTCTATGAACTTGCCTTGTGTAATTGGACGTGCTGTGCCTGTGCCCATGGGTACTGAACCGTTTCTCATCCGTGAGCCTGGTTCCTTAAGGGGAAAAACTCAACAGAGGAGTTGGACCCTGGCTCTTTCGCCCGCTTAGCCGAGGTGTCGTTCACCGACATCGTGTACCCCTTGTCCAAGTTCGAGTCTCACACCACGCGTTTGAGAGCAAGGCGTTCTCGAGCTGAGCGTCTTTGTCCCAATAGCGCCTGAGCCCATCAGGTACTGAACTCTTTCTCTCTTCAAGTGTATTTCCGGTGTAGGAAAACTTGACAGTAGAGTTGGGCCAGGGCTAAATCGTTGTCCATGTTGTGCCTGACCCCATCGGGTACGGAACCCTTTCTCTCTGCAAGTGTACTTCCGTTATAGGAAACCTTGACAGTAGAGTTGGTCCAGGACTACCATCGTTGTCCCTTTCTTGCCTAAGCCCATCGGGTACAGAACCCTTTCTCTTCGCGAGCATATTTCCGGTTTAGGAAGGCTCGACATTAGAGTTGGGTTAGGTCTTCTTGCTTTACCAAACGCCAATGGATGGGTCTGGGTCTCTGCCTGTAAGGAACACAGGTAACTAGAAGCTTGCCTCGAGCTGAAGGAGCTTGTATTTCCCCTTTCCTAGGGACTTTTCTCTTTCTATTTGCAGTTCGCGCTGCCCTTTCATTGTTTCATTGTACTCTGCATGAAATCTATTTGTCTCTCGCCATGCATCTACCTTTACGTGCATTTTACATTGGCCGCCCCTCCAACGTTCGGACTGGACTGACTAGCTTCACTGTATGTCGACAGTGTAGCTATATGTGGTGATGCTGGTGGTGTCGGAGATATTGTCTGTCTCTTGTGCAGTCAAATCTCTTTCCATCTGCTACCTCCACATTCTCGGACACGATCCCCAAATGATTTGGCCAGAATCAGCTCAAGCTGCTGTATTTCTGTTTCCAGGGTGCACCGCGTGGAGGTACATTTGGGATCTTGGTTATCTGCTAACCCTGGGTCCGCCTAGAGCAATGCGTTCCCTTTGCACCCCCAAACTTGAGATGTGAAAGAAATATAGCACAAAATGTACAAAAATGTATAAACTGTAAATCGTTACCTCGTTGACTAGATTCATCATTTCCAATTGAGGCAGACTGGAAGTTTGAAAAATCAGCAAATGATTCCTGATTCTCAGTTGGATCTGCTAAATCAAACAAGCTGGGTCCACTATCTAGTGTGGAGGATGTCTGGCTCTAGAATAACAATTAAATAATACAGTGTAGGAATTCCTATAAATAAAACACGAAAAGACATACCCTCTATATATATGAAACTGCCTTACTTGTTTTTTCAGCTGCCTTAAAGCTGCACTTTGTGTTTGTCAACATTAGACCTGTTGTTTGGCTAGTGTTGTGATTTCACAAGGTATCCACATACATTTATAACTTGTGTTTATACATTTCATATTCGATCTATGTTTCAGGGAGATTTTGGGCAAATGTATTTCAAAAACTTGGTACAGGTCACATTCTTTCTTTTTAGGGATTTTGCCCTCACCAATGTGTTGCAGTGGGGCTCAAAAAATAGCAACAGTTACTGCCAGGCATGTCATAAGGGCGATTAAGGAGGTTTGGAGGAAATGGAGTTGGCTGTCCCATCTCATAGGCGGTCAAAGTCACCCATATGCCGTGCTAAAATTTGATTTGTCAGGCTGAAAGGCGCAGATATCAAAGCTGCATTGTAAACCATGACACAATATATTCCACTCAATGGAATACATTCTGCTAATTTGCAGAAGTTTGAGAATGAACACAGAAAAGATAAGAAGGAATGTTGCAAGCCAAATCAGTTAAATAGTATGTGCCCCACTGCTTGCAACAGGTGCCTTATGGATGTATTGACTTTTGTCTACAACCTTTTGATTTTTTCATAATTCCTCATTGCTTCCAATCAACTTATTATTCATACCAACAAATTGGAAAAGAAGCATGTTATACTTCACAATGACAACAGGCCTGAATCTAGCATGCCAGCAAATGCTGAATGCAGAAGAAGAAAAGAAAAAACGTTAGTTTTCATGATCCATACTTTAAATAGCTTCAATGACATCTACAGGTGCTATATCTTCTTCATTCAGCCAGAAAAGGACTTTATCAAATTGTGTTGCAGTTTACAGTGAGATTATATGTACTTTTTAGCCCAACACATTCACACACAACATAGCATGTTTGAGATCTTATCTAACTTCTCTCTTTACTATTATCTATTGTCTGTCCCCAGGTAAACAATGGTTGATCGCATTCACACTTGCCATTAAACGAAGTGTGGGAGCTTCAGCTGTTGTTTGAAGACCAGACAAGTCGCCTTGGTTGCATTAAGTCCATGTTTGTTGAAGGCTATCTTGATGTTTTATATCCACTGTTTTCTTGGTCTACCTTTGGCCCTATGTCTGGATATTTTTTTTGTTATTTGCTCTTATTGGTATTTGGTTTGGGTTCATTCTCCTATCCCTCTTTACTAGACTGCAATAATGCAGCCTGCTACCAGTATCATTACTTACAAGTGAAATATGGTTTTGTTTGGCTCTGATTTATTGATCACAACATTGTTATATCATAGATACTCAAGTTCTAATATACATGATAAAAAAATGTTCACAAAATATTCAGGCCTGACACTGAACTAAGACAGAGCTACATTCCGTAAAAGTAAATGGCAATCCCATATCATACTATAAAGATATGAGATCGATTCCACCTCAAAATATGAGACCTTAAGCCTCAGTTTTTATTCTGGGGTGAAGAGGTGAGTGTTCTTCCTCACTTGTGTTTACCTACCCCTGCTGTATCAGATATTCATACAACATTTGAGAAAATTTTAGCAGAATATTTTCATGAGAGTAAAATGTTCTGCTCAAATTTTCTATTCTGATTGTTAAAATGTAACACAGAAGCCTATAGATTGACCAAAAAATCATTAGTTTTGTATTAGAAGGTTTCTGAAAAACCAAAGGACTATACTGAAACAATGACAGACATATGAAAATTACATAAGACTGACACAATTGTGAAGCACTCCCTTAGAGAATTTCTACAACCCAAGACCAAATAAGAGAGACTAAATATTTATTATCTTGACACGTTTGCTTGGCTATTCATTTATAAGACAATATAACATCACTGTGCAGTCTTCATCAGAAGATTACAAAGGGTATACATAATGATGGTTCCTGTTGCTTTCTGGTTAAAAATGATTCTCAATCTGCTCTATTAATGTCCAGTTCTACTCATGGCATGATTGAATGACTGCTAAACATAAATCATATGAAACATAAAATGATTGCTAGTAGGTGAAGTCAACAGTGACACAGACAGTGGAAAAAGTTTAAGCAGGTCTCATAGTCACTAGCATTGAAATTTGTGACCAGTGTACAGTATAGACAATGTTTAGAAAACAATTTTCAAAGTGTGGCTGGCTTACTAGCAATATGGCATGGATGTTCTCTGTTCAATGAAATCGATAAAATATTGAACATATCAGTTACCATCACTGATGTCTGATGTATCAGGGCATTGGTGCAAATAAAATTACAATATAACACATCTCTGGACTACATTCTGCTGGAAATCTATTGGAACAACTGGTTTTCTGCAAGAGACATCCGGTGGGAGTTAAGAACAGAGCTAAATAAAATTATTTTCAACGTTATCACTTATAAGTTTTTATACCAGACCCTCCCTGGTATAATTATCTGATAACTATAAGTGTTAACACACAATCAAACACAAATTTAAGAAATGATTCAATACAACCTACTTGTGTATCTCCATCCTTGCCAAGATTAGAAGCACTAAGGTTTTTACCCACTGATCTTGTTCTCCGGTTTGTAGTAATCTTCTCTGTTTTTGTTGTTTGTGTCCTCTCAACTGTGTATTCCTCGTCACCATTTTTTATGCCATACTTATCTTGATTTCTTGTTCCTGATCGTCTGTCCCAATCATCTCTGTCCTTTTCTCGATGTTTATCATAATCTCTTTCCCGGTTGTATTCATCATCAAAACGACCACCATCGCTGTAAAATAATATTAGAACTTGAAGATATTAAACCTGTAGTAATCAGGTGATAATTGTAAAAACATCAGTAAAATTGTGATCCAATTGGCAAAAAGAAACATTAATTATCTTTAATTTATTAAATATTTTATTTATAATCACTGTGTATTTTTAGTGATCAATAACATATCATTACTCAGTATTTTCACTTTTATGCCAATAAAAATTAATTTCTCTCATAATCTTCAGGAGGAAAAATACATTAATGATGATTTTTCTGTGATATCATTGTGATAGCCCAGTTAACATGGACTTGACCAATCCTAAGGATGATTAACCTTACGAAGGAGTTACCTAACCTTTTAAAACTATAAACCTTCCATCCTATTAAAAGGTAAACTCACCTTACCCATCACACCTTCCCATGGAATCGTCAATGTTGACAGGATATATTTTTATCACCAATTTGTCTTGTATAAAACTACTAGTTAGCAAGATGTAGTCCGGAGAGCGAAATGCATTGTGTCGTGGTTTATAGCTTGGGTGCGATATCTGCACCTCTATGCCTGAACTTCAATGTGGCTTGGGGATCGCTTTGACATATGGGGGTGGAATACCAACTTAATCTGAAAACCTCCCAATTCAATCTTACAACATGCATGGCAGGTTACAGTGTTGTTATTCTTTGCTCCCCTTTCAGGACCCGTAAACACACAGAATAGCATGTATGATTATCTATCAAGAGATAAAGAGGGCAAAGTTTAATATAATTTGTTAGCTAAATTTTGCCAGGTGTACTAGTTATGCTGTACTAATTTAAAAGTCTGAAACTGTACTAAACCATTGATTTGCACAAAATTAAATCCTAAACAATTTAGTAACTTTTCCATATAGATATCATATTCAACAAGATGAGTGCATGTGTGCACATTTAACAATCCTTTTCATTTACAGCAAAAGTCAAGTTGTAATTGTAAATAAATTACACTTAACAACACTGGCTAAAAGCAAATGCCCTACATCAACACAGAACAACAAATCATGCATAATACTTTTTAATGATGGGGTACAACAAAAAAAGCTTATGATAATCAGTTGAAGCAACAACACCCCCCTTAGTCATCTCTTATAACATTCTGCAGATTACACTGTTGCTATTCTTTGATTTCCTATTGGGCCCCAACAACACATTAGTAATTATTACATAAAAATGGTACAAATGAGGGGGATGTATAGATGTGGTATGGGGGAGAGGGTTTTTAAGCTCTGCTCCCATGAGCATTCATGGCAGCTGTGGCAAGCTCAGTAAACAGACACCTCCGATTAAATTAACCATTTTGTTTTTGTGACAACACGATTTGCTAGTGACATAATTTCAGTGATAATACAAAATCTGCACATGCTATGACAAAGGTGGAATGAAGCTGCGCATAATATTAAACGTTAATATGTAGAATGTAGAATACCAGTTGCTTGTACTGTGCCAAAAAAACAAGTTCATCAGATGAAATTAATTATGTTCAATGACAAGTGTCAAAAGATCAGCCAAAAATTATATCATGCTAAGAAATTAAACGATTAAAAAAAAACATTACAAAAAGGGACAGAATGTGAAATAAAGACATCAAATCTACTCATGCTGGATATTTAGTTATCTAGAAACTAGTTAAATGGCAAGTCATTAATCTATTTTGTGGAGGCAGGCACATTGTACATCTTACATAATCCCCACTAGTCATAAAAATTATAACGTAACTGAAGCATATTCTGTATAGACTTTCCTTTTTAATTGCTAAATTTTCAGGATTCCTTATACATTTCAGTAACATTGCCAGAGACATTTAAAGCTCTACATCTAAATAATGAGCAAGTGTACATGTTGAAACTATTGGACTGCCTCATTAGCACCTGTCTATTATAAATGCCATACGGGATCTAATTGACAGATTGTACATATTTAAATTTGTGCGCATAGGGAAGTAAAATAAATTAAATTGTGTTAATTGATTTACAGATATCTTTGTACTTTAATAACTTTAATTAGTCATTGAAGATGCTAATGGGGCAGTCAAAGAATGCTGACAAGCCCACTTGGTTTTGGTTTTGATGTAGATTTCTCCTCGTCTGTTGCAATGGTTGCAATATGGTCTGCAGTTATTCTTTTTAGGTGTTTGTTAAATTGGACATGTATTGTTTGCAGCCTAAATATTGTGGTTTGATCTTTGCAGTGTAGTTTATTTATGCTGTCGTGTGGATTTGGTTGGGGCATGTTTGCATATAGCACTCTTCCTTTTGAGCCAGTGGCCCAGAGGTCCATCCATTGTTCTTTATAGTTGTTGCAGACGTGTTTAGTTGTTCTAAGGTTGGTGCAAATTCCTGGTTGGGGTATACTTGCTCCCTTTCTTGCCAGTTTATCAGCACTCTCATTCCTGTTGATATCTGTGTGGCCTGGTATACACTGTAGTATAGTATTGATTCCATAGGGTGTAAGTATGTTTGTAGCTTGCAGTATGTTGCTTATGGTTTTATCTGATTTTGAATTCCAGTTTCCAAGTGCAGATAACTCTATTGATGTTTTGTCAGGGAGGACTATGAAAGTCAAATCCTGCATTGATGATGGCTTTGAAAGCTGATCTATCTGTGTATGCTTGGATCCAGTCCTTGGGGGTAGGAGTCGATAGTCTCTAGTGCAATGGACTTAATGGTGTTTTTGTTTGTTGCCTTGGTTACTGACTTGCCAATTAGTGTAGTGTTCATCTGGGGTAATATGAGGGATGCATTTGGTGGGATATTTGATATTCTTTCAGATTCCTCTCTACTTTCAGGAAGGTGATGTTTCTTGTTTACTTCTTATGCTAGCTATGCTACAAAAATTTTAATAATGTTGCATAGAGGTTGGTCTGGTTGTTGCTATCCGACCCTCCGTATGCTGAATAGCTTTACAGTAATTTGCTCTTTTAAATTGTGTTAAAATATAGCAAATATAATACATATATTTTTATAATAAATATAAATTATATCTGCTTCAATTGTAATTAATTTTTGCAAACAATGAGTATTCTGTTGAAAAGATTAACAATACAGAGAATCATAACTTAGTGTCGCTGCCCTAATTCTTCACACAAAAAAGAAAGTTTAGCAAGTCTTACAGACATAACGAGCACAGTAGCCTAACTGATAGTGAGCTTGCTTGTAATCTACGAATTACAGCATGCCAGGTTGAAACCACGTCTGGACACATACAAAAATCTGGGTCATGATTTTTCGTCTGGTGTGACCAGAATAAATCCAGTCAACCCAGCTGTCAACCATGGGTACCTAATACATGAGTTAGGGGAGGTGAAGACAGCAAGGAAGGAAACTGGACACCTCACCTAATAGTTGCTGCAGTTTAGCACATGAAGAGTTATCTTCATCCCCCGATGGCAGGTTGCTGACATGGGACTTACCTTTTTTTTTATCATTACAGACATAAATATTCAAAATCAGAGGTTGAACAACAACATAAAGTAATTCTGTCTGTGCAATTTAACTTGTAGCAGCACAAATAAAAATAACATACTTCCTCTGGCAACCTGCCATTTTTTATGACTTCTAGTTTTTCAGCACGTGTTTGATTTTTGCAGTAACTTTTTTTTATATTGAGTTATTTATTTCAAATTCAGAGACAACAGAGATATGTGGATACTGGATATAATTTGGAGGTGTTATTTGCTTGTGTGTGTCAGTGTTATATTATGTACAATAAATATCGAGAATGTGTACAAATACACACAAAGAACTTACAGCATTATGGTCTTGCATGGGCCTAGCTGTAGAAAACACGGCTCCTCAAATTACTTGTCATAAATGACAGTATTTATATCCCTATTAAATATTATCATCAACTACCTCAACACCCATAAGTTGATCTACAGTACCTGCAACACTAAAGCTTTAAATATCATCTTGGTCTGAATTATAATCTATGAAGAATTCGAGAAAAATAGTGGCACTGAAGTTATGTCTTCACTGTTCTGCTTGCAAACGTGAAAAGGTCGAATAAATTACGACTGTGTATTTATTTCGCTGCAGAAAATTAAAGAATGATTACTCTAGCACACACTTACTATAAGAACATGATTGGAAATAATCATGGACGACTATTGTCATTGACTAAAAATTGCTACCTCAACTTAGATTTCATTTGTCGACATTTTTAGACTTTGGATTGCTACAGGTTAAGACACACCATGCAAAATTATAAAAAATCAAGATACTTGAACCAAACAAGTGAAAATAGCAACAACTTTGCAATAATCTTTACATAAAGTATATCAATATCTCTTTTATAAACACTTAACACTGCATTACTTAACTCCCTTGTCCTTCATTTACTCAGAGAGTCAGAGGTAATACAGAGTTGAAAGTGTATCTCACCATGAATTTCTTTATGAGCAAGTTTGTGTATGTATGTATGAATGTCTGTATGAGTGCAAGAGTGTATGTGTGATATACCAACAACTGAAATTTTACAACTGTTATATTTCAATTATGAACCATTAAATTTGTGTTATCTTTAGGCTGTCAACTATTGAACATTTACAACTGTTATATTTCACTTTGTGTGTGTGTAAATGTATTTGCTTCTGGTCTTAGTCTTGTAGGCAGTCATTAAGCAAAATAGTAACTAGCTGAACAGTACACCGCCGAAGACAGATGTGTCGGGCGATTGGCGCAAATAAAATGCAGACACAACACATTTCCATTATCTGGACTACATCCTGCTGGAAATCTAATAGGATCATGGTCCTGCTACAAGAGAGATCCAGCGAAAGTTTGAGAATGAACGCTGAAGAAGATGAACAGTACCTCTCATTAATTAACCTCTATTCAATCAAATCACAGCAACACCATATTTGTGTTTCTTTTGTGTTCTTTTTTTTATCACAGCTTCTCATATTTTTCTTAAATAACTCTGCCCTTGTGAATAGAGATTATTTCCAAACAGCGTGATCATCTCCTAACACAACCCAATCTTTAGGGTCAATAGATCTTTCATTGAGGATTTACAGGCACTGATGTATCTAAATAATTAACAAATTATCAACCATTGAATTTGTAAGCATTATCTTGGTGACATCAACAGTTGAACTTTTACAACTTAAATTAATTCATTTATCAAAGGTTCTATTTGTAGTATCTGTGGTCTTTAAGCCATTAAACTTTTACAACTGTTCTGATTTGGTTTTTTTATTCCAATGTGCCTAAAACAAATATATATATATATATATATATATATATATATATATATATATATATATATATATATATATATATACACACACACTAATTTTCTCCATTATTTCCTTCACTTAGCGAATTGCATCATGGTTTAAATGGCTGTCCTGTGGGCTTCACCACAATACAGATCTGTCAATCCTTATTTCATTAGCCAGACAAGTCTATTTATCATGCACTCCGTGAAGTGGTGCTAAAAGATCCTAACCAGTCTGGTACATGGCCACAATGAGCTTCTACTTACTATTCAACTTTCAATTTCTTGTGAACAGGTCCTAGGAAAACCTCTTTCATCTTGTCTATCTTTAGCAGTTTCTTCCAGTTTTTCCATGTCTTGCCTGTCTCTCTTGTATCTTAATTGTCCTGCAGATTCCAGAATTACCCTTTTTTTTCTATGCATTGCATTTTAAATAAATGACAAGAGTAAAAGAATTTGCTTAGTTTAGTGATTATTGTTAACTTGTTTTTAACTCGCAGTATCATTACAGTTCTTTTATGTTAATTTATTAGATACTGTATTTTTTGGAATCATTTGTTTTGAAATATCTACTGAATCTCTTATATAGCGGGACAATGGTTTTACTAGATTTCCAGCAGGTGTATGGTTTTAGTTTAGTGGAGTGGTTCATAACCTTTGTTTTTAGACCTAGGCCCCTGTTGGCATAAATTTACTTCAAATGCTCAAAACAATGGGCTTCGGTAGTAGATACTTTATTCATCATCATCATCAGGTGCCATGCCAGGTGGCGTAGGTGGTCATGGGCTCTCCAAAGCTCTCTGTCCACAGTATTATGTATCAAAGTCGTTGTTGTTTCTTTGCCGTGCCAGGTTGTCAAACAGTCTAATATTTTATCACATTGTCGCCCTCTGTCTCTGGTGCCTTCAATCTTGCCTGTTGTGATTTTGTTCTCTAAACCTGCCTGTCTCATGAAGTGGCCAAAAAAAGAAGATTGCCTTTTTCTTATATTGTTGATTAAGGTCTGTTTCGCATTTAACTCTTTTAACACCTCTACATTTAGTTTTTCTGGCAGTCCATGGTATTCTCAGCATTCTTCTGTAGAACCACATCTCTGTTGCCTCCAATCTCCCACTTTCCAGTTTGTTTATTGTCCAAGACTCGCACCCATATGTTAGTATAGGGGTTATATAGCACTGCAGAACTCTCTTTCTCACATCTAATGACAAGGTCATATTACACAGTATATTTGTCATTTTTCTGAATGTTGTTTTTGCCTGTCCTATTCTGCATCTTATTTCTGTTGAACTTCTTCCATCTGCTGTAATAATTGTACCTAGATATTTGAATTGGTGGACCATACTATATCATTCACTATGAACTTGCAAGGTGTGTTATTTTCTTTCTTTGAAATAACCATTACTTCTGTTTTCTTGATATTTAGGAAAAGAAATTTCTCTTTGCTTTCTGTGACTACTACTTTAATTAAGTTTTGAAGATCTTCCTCACTTTTTGCAATCAGTGTCATCCGCATATCTCAAATTATTTATGTTATGTCCTCCCACTGATATTCCTGGGATATCTACTATTGCACGCAATATGGTTTCACTGTATAGAGAGAACAGGTCTGGTGAAAGCACGCATCCCTGTCTGGCTCCTTGTTTTATTTATTGAAAAGGGCCAAATTGATTTCCTACTCTTATTGCTGCTGTTTGTTGCCAGTACATGTTCTTGATTATTCTTAAATCCTTGCTGTCAATTTTCAGATTCTCTATCATGTGTATAATTTCGCTATGTTTAACTTTGTCAAAAGCTTTAGTGTAGTCTATAAAACAGAGGTACAGATCTGTTTTTACCTCTATAGACCTCTCTATTAGTGTTCTCAATATATAAATAGCATTGTTGGTGCCTTTGCCTTCTACAAAATCACATTGTTCTGGACTTATTTCTGATTTTATTTTGTTTCTTACTCTCTTCATGATGATTCTGAGAAGTATTTTGGTTATTTGGCTCATGAGGCTGATTGTACTGTGTTCTTCACATTCCGTGGTCCCTGGTTTCTTAGGTAATGCTATGAATATGGACCTCATTAAGTCATCGGGTATGTTTCCGCTGTTATATATGTCATTCAGCAATTTTGTGATTATTTCAACTCCAAAGTCATCTAAAGCTGCTAATTCTTCTAATGTGATATTGTCTGGACCTGGGGCGTTGCCATATTTCATGTCTTAGTGCCTCCCTTACTTCTGCTGTGAGTATTGATGGACCCTCGCCGTTATCTTGTATGTTTATTTCTGGTCTATTGTCATCATAAAGTTCTTTGATATATTCTGACCATCTCTGTACTATGTGATCTATTCCCATTAATACCTGCCCTGTCTTAGATTTTAGACACCCTGTAACTGTTTGCGTTCTCTTTCCTGTTATCATCTCGATTTTCTTATATAGTAATGTTGTATCTTGGTTGTAATGCAATTCTATTTCTGTGCATTTCTTGTTCAGCCAGCTTTCTTTTGCTATTTTGCATTTCTCTCGTATCACCTTATATATTTTCTGATATTCCACTATATTGTGTTTATTTTTCCTTCTGGTGCTCATCAATTCTAATATTTCTTCTGTCATCCATTTTTGTTTTGATGTATGTTTTACTTTTGGTATTATCTCTTTAGATGTTTGGTTTATCGACTGTTTTAGCATGTTCCATTGATCTTCAATACTCTGAATCTTTGCAATGGCATTGTATCTATTTTGTACAATTATGTTGTATCTTTCTTTAATGTCAGCATCTGATTTCAATAAAGCTAAATCTAATTTCATATTCCTTGGTGCTCTCTTGATCTTCTTTAATCTTATACACAATTTTGCCACCAGTAGTATATGATCACTGTTGCGGTCAGCACCTGGCCTTGTTTTCATAGATCTAATGCTGTTTCTATGTCTTTTAGAGACTAAAATGTAATCAATTTGGTACCGAGTATTATCACCTGGGCTAATCCATGTACACAGCCTTCTTGGATGTTGCTTGAACCATGTATTCCCTATTATTAAATTATGTGCCTGTGCCCACTCTATCAATAAATCACCTCTTTCATTCTTAGTTCCTAAACCAAATATTCCTGTCACATCTTTTATTTCTGTTTCACCTACTTTTGAGTTAGTCCCCCATTACTATAGTTACTTCATGATTTTTACACTGTTTCATTGCAATTTCTAGATCTTCATAGAAAATTTCGATGTCCTCCTCTGAACTGCTTGATGTAGGTGCATATACCTGCACAATGTTGATATCCAACGGTTTTCCTGTTAGTTTAACTAATATTACCCGATCTGATATTGCCATAAAACCCTTCACCGTTTTTCCTGTTTCTGTGTCTAATAATACTCCTACCCTCCTCTCGTGTTTTTGTCCTCCTGAGTATATGACTTTAAATTTATCTGACTGTATCTCTCCTGCCCCAGTCCACCTCATTTCGCTCATTCCTAGGATATTTATGTTCATTCTTTCCATTTCTTGCTTGATGTTGTCTAATTTACCACACTGCGCTAACGATCTGACGTTCCATGTTGCTATATTAACACTAACTGTAGGCCTACTTCTGTGTATAACGTGCTGTGTATAATGTGATACTTTATTAAATACAACAAACATTGTAAATGTATACAAAAGGTAGGGAAGGGATTAAAACCATAAGAAAATATTTAGTAGAAAAGCATGCACCACCATGCAGAATAAACATACTGGTCATACATGTCATCTGGTTGCTGCTTGCCCTGAGCTCGGTTCCACAAATCTTTAGCCTTGTCAATAGCTTCACTAACAACTGACTTTTTTCCTGTGTCCCAATCATCTATCTCATCCATTTGTTTATCTCTTTGAGTGTGGTGACTTTGAGGTTCTTCATCATAGCGATCACCTGTAACAACAGCGAGTTCATTACATAATTTGTTTAGGTAAAATGTGAAATACAAAGATTATATTTGGAAAAGATTAATTACACTTCATTTTATTTTCATATATTACAATAGATTGGCAAAACCATATTTAAATTAATGCAATATTATACTCTGTTCACTCTAAGAATGAAGTGAGTCAGTGCTTCTAATTGGTTGTTGGACGCAAATGCAGTAATCTATTAAGTTCCCAATAATATTTTTAAATTTCCTTTTTAAATGTTTTTGTTTTAAATAATATTGTTTTTACATGTCATCAACTGTTTAAAAATCTCCTGTTGACGCAGAGCAATATAGGGGTGTGCTTTGACCAACTTCATTCTTACAGTGAGCAGAGTATAGAAGCATAGATTAACAGTTATTAATTTATGAAAATGTGTTATGGAACTCCCAAAAAGACGCCTCCCAAGTTTATGTTGAAAGATATGCATCCTGATGGTCCCATGGCTTAAATACACTCATCACATTTCATTCTTTGTGTGACATTCTGCTAATCTGTAGAAGTTTGAGAATAGATGCACCCAATATTCAACATGTGTCATTAAGAAGCTTCAACACATCATACCCTTCATCTTAAACTCATTCCGGAACTAATTGTCTTGCAAGCTCCATGAATGTAGATACATTTTGCAAGGTTATGATGCAATAGCTAATGCTTAACCGAAGAGCATTTCTAAGTTTATAATACTGTCTCAAATAGCTATAAAGACAATTCTCAGGTGCCACAGCATTTCACATGCTAGTGATAAACACCATCACAATTGTATTAATATCCACATCTTAAAGGTATATTATGTGATGGTATTGGACAGCATGAGCCCCAAAGGCAGTACTTGTTTACTTTTAGCACATGTACAGGATCCTTTGTTACTAAATCAGCATAGGGTCAATCATTGTTGGTAATAACACTAAAATATTGTTCAAATATCAATGCAGTCATCCTCAACACATTCTAACCAGCTAGATACCCATACAGAAATCAGTGCCTTTCATGCCATTTTTATTAGTTTAGTCCTCTGAATCAACAATGACACACTGGTCAAATCTCTAGGTGTTTTGTTGTAAATACAATGCATGGGGTTATATAAATTTTAAAAGACTTGGTTTGCAGTTTTCAATTCCTGATGCAACTGCCAGAATTTCCATATTGACTGATCACAATCAACCAGGTATTATACAAAAAAATTTAATTATGGAAAGTCACGGATACAACATGAAGGTAGTGACCATCAACCAGTCTTCCTTAATATTAGAAAGGTTCAATACAAGAAGACGTGCCTACATTTTAATGAAACAAATCTTTAAATTGAATAGAACTAATCCTACATTATTTTCACAACAAAATATTGATAAAGACGCATTTTACAGTTGCTAGATGCATCAATCTTCTGCCGGATGCACTGATCTGTCATTATGCACAGAGACACCCCTGTCCCTGCCCCTTCCTGGATGCCGGGGTGGGGGGGGGGGGCTGTCATTGTGTAGATCAATTCATCCGGCAGCAGTCCTAGCGATGTTCGGTGTTTTAAATCTCCTATTAAATTAACCATTTTGACAACAAGGTTTACTAGTAACGTGATTACAGTGATGTCACGAAAGCTGTGCATACTGTTACCAAAATTGGGATGGAACCATGTATAATATTTAAAAACTAGAATGCAGGCTCTTGTTCTTGTTCTGTACCATTAGAAATGAAGGAACTAGATAGAGGTGTCTACATTCTCCCTAGATAGAGCTATTTAAAAAAAGAAAAACAATTTGGAGTTATTAAGACACCACAGTAATCTGTTAGCTGAGCAAATAATTACTGAAGGTAATGACATAACATAAAATAGTTCAGGTATTGTATTCTTCAAGCAGCCCAAGAAACAATAGCCTCAGAAACTTTCTATGCCATTAAGCACAAGATTACAGTAATGACAAATATACATAGTAAATTTAAAGTACAAACTTACTGTATGAGCTTCCTCCACCCCCCATAGAATCACTGGAGACACCGACATATTTGTCTTTTGTCTTCTTTGCTTTTTTTCTCTCATCTCTCAACCTCTCATCATCATTAATAAAGTCTAGAAGCTCCTTAACTTTGTGGCGAACTGCATAGGAAATTGATATTGATCATGTTTTTGTGCTTGTCACTATGATGAATATCAGTACAGAATGTATGTAACAGACAGTGTTAAACATAGCATATAAGTGTATTCTGCTATACTATCTGAGTTATGGTCACAACTGCTACAATCTAAGACTTATAAGATCTACCAAAATCTACAATTATATATCATAGAAATTGTTAAACATATAAATCTACTAAAAAATTAAAATTCAAACTATATTCACTTTGAGTCTATTTTTTTGCTCCATTAAGCACACAAAACTTTGCTGCAGACCTTCTTGTATAATTGCATCAATAAAGATTATGATTTACGGTATAGTAGTTACAGCTCTATTTTCCTAGGGAAACTATAGATGGACTAAGCATTAGGGAGTTCAATTCTATAATTTCCTTCCCAATACAGGCCATATAACTTTAAGAACACTGTCCTTACCATTCAACCCTTGGTCTTTGCCTTGTTCATCAATAAATGAATAGTTTTCAAGTGCTTTCAGGTCATATATATGCTCCCTTGTGCTGGTCACTACTCGCTCTGATCCATTCTTTATCAAGTAATTGAGCAATACCAATGACTAATAATGTTGGATAGAAAATATGAATAAATATTAGAAAATAATCACTAACAATAGCAAATTATCAATGGTAGTACCAGTAGACTCTAGATACTATGACAAATGGAACCATTTTTTAAATATGATAGTTGGCAGAATAAAAATGCATAGTTGAATTTAAACGAAAAAACAAAAACAATGTAAACAGCTGCGTTGCTGCCATTTTTAGATACATTTGTTCATTAACAAACATGCCAAGTCTCATTGAATCTCATTCACTCATATTTTTGTCTGTATTCATTGTCATGGACTCTAGTGTGCAAGATGGACCATAGATGTCTTCAGTAGATGGGAAGAAGGGGTTAAACAAAAAGACACTTTTTAAAGTCTTGGTGTTTTAAAGGAGGGTGTTTTACCAAACATGTGCCATGCTTCCTAGTAAAAAATGACGTTTATGTATCTGGGAGCCCAGATTAGTGGCGATGAATCAACAGCTAAAGTTAAGAAAAGACTGACAATGGCCATGGCCTCCATGACTAAGGTAGGTCCCATGGCAAGAACATGCCATCGAAATTAAAGATAACTCTTCATGTACTTCATGACAAGGTTAACCACAATTTGGAAGGGCAGGATCATCACCTGCGTTAAGATTAACTTATATGAATCTTTAGTTTTGTCAATATTTCTACATGGCTGTGAGACCTGAACTCTAGCTGCAAACTTAGAGAGAAGAATCCAGGCATATGAAAACAAATGCTATAAACGCGTTGGGTATTACCGAAAACATAAATCAATGTGTTTGTGCATTATATAATTAATATATTAGCAGGTAAAAAAAAAAAACAAGTTAACAGTCATAAAATTTCATACACTCCGATGGTACGGGTGCATGACTAGATACTCTTTGGCAAAAGATGTTCTTCAAAGTACGGTGCAGAGTGGTAGAAGACAAAGTCGCTCGAAGATGACATGGCTGGGTAACATCAAGGAATGGACAGGGTGTGAAGTTTCCAAACTCATCAGGATGGTAAATGATAGAGATGTATGAAGATCTTTCTACATTTGTCTAAATAATGTCTAAATTTGATACTCCAACGTGTTTGGGTTTTATTATTATTATTATTAAATATAAATACTCTTAGTGAAGTAATGTCATCAATGCTGCATTAATATATAGATGTTTTTCTTTACAAAACTACTATGGCAGTTTTTGTTCTCTAATTTGCCAAAAAGCCAATCGCTGGTTAAACAGTAAAAAATAGCTTCTATTTACAAATCTTCACTGTCTGAATTGCTATTGGTGGGAACTTGAAACATGTGTCATATATAATTATCTGCCCTCATTAACACTGGATTATAAAGTGTAAACATAACAATTGTTTGTAAATGATGTAAACAAAATAGAAACTAACAAATAGCTAGTACACTTGAATAATTACAACAGTTAATTTCCTTTTTTAAGTGTTTGGGAATAATTATTATGCAAAAACTGGGTATGGCATGCATGCGTGCATGATGTTCTCAGTCTTAAAACTTCATGAAGAAGATAAGATAAATAAACTTCTCTACTTGATGCAAGTTTCATTTGCAAGTGTTATGTTTTATTTAATGCACAAAAATATATTGATATGGAAGTAAAAAATTGCTTTCATCATTCTTTTACATGCATTCACATGCATAACCCTTAAATCATATAATTTTTTTCTGTAACTCAATTTCATTTTTTTTAAAGTTGGCTTAAGGAGAACAAGATGTCTGATTCAGATGTTACAAACAATGAACTACTATCACACTGAACATTATGATGACCTATGAACCATATAACATGCTGGATATATTCAACAAGCAACATTCATGTTATTATTCTATGCATAAACTACATACAAATCTTTCTTTCTAATTTAAGTACACAAAATGCTAGCCATATCATATGAATATTAAAATTACCTACCAAAAACTAAACTACCTACAACAAATTATTAACATACATATCCTTATTAACAAAAACTAGCCATATGAAATACAACAACATTAGTTACAATCAACTGCATATTCCAACCAAAGATCAACATCTGTGAAATTTAACCTATCTAACTATATTGAATAATGAACATCTAGATCATACATCTACTTACCAATAGTTTGATTGATAAATTCAAAGATGAACAGAACCTTAAATTATTTATCAATCTCTATTTATCAATTACAGATAATAATTTGGATCAATGCTGTAAATGATACCCAGCAGGATCATGAGTGGTTTTCTTGTAAACAATTCAGAATCCGATAGAATAGGACAACATACAGAACAAACAGTCCCTAAACTAAGCTACTAATTTCAAATATTCTCAGTTATGAAACAATATTTAACTGCATATCAATTTATTTTTTTATTGCATATTTAAACTTACTATTTTACTTCACAACTTATTAACAGAATAGTTTCAATACAATAAATAATGCACATGACAGGTATAAAATGTGTTACACACAATTTTTTTGTATTTCCCTCTCAAAGAAAGTAACCATATACTAATCTGTTTGTAGGTGCACGATTCCTCCATAATGTTTCTTCTTTCCACTTATCTCTTTGTGCCTTGCAACGTCATGGGTAGAAGAGTTCTCTGGAAACTGCTTTTTTTTGTGATTCATATGTACTTGATGCTTTGGCTTCTTCTATTTCTGCAATCCATCTCTTGCATGGTCAGCCTCTAACACTGTATTGCTGTTTCAGGAATGTTGTCTGCTGATAGTCTTCTTCTTCTGCATTCGTTCTCAAACTCCTGCAGATTAGCAGGATGTAGTCTGGAGAACGGAATGTGTTGTGTCATGGTTTACAGCATTATTGCGAATTCTGCACCTTTCGGCCTGACACATCCGACTTCAGCATGGCTTTGGGTCACTGACCCTATATGGGATGGGACAGCCAACTCCATCTCATAACCTCCTTAGTCGCCTTTTACGACATGTGTGGAAGGTAAACAGTGTTGCTATTCTTTGCTCCCCTTTTGGGCCCTGGCAACACACGGGTGTGCTGATAGTCTAGTGGCATGTGCTAACCATTTAGTCTGTTTTTTCATGTAGACATAAACTCACATTATATCAGTCTCCTGATGTTTTCATTGTCTCATTTTGTTATACTGAGAATTCTATGTTGTCATGTCATTTCTGGTGTAACAAATTTTCTTATATCTTTTGCTGTTAGTGTCCATGTGACACTGGTAGCACAGTGATGGACATATGATCATTTTGTATACTATTTCTTCTTCTTCTTTTGTTCACATGAAACATATCTATATCTGTGTATATTATTTATATACATAACACATTTTGGCAGCTATGATCATGGTCAATGCTGGATTCATCTTATTCCCCCAGCATGATGTGCAATGCAGATTCTCTTAATGTTGCAAAGGGAAATACAATTCTACACATGAAATTTGTGGCTTCCACAAGTGGAAAACCTGAATTAATTGATATGTCATCTACTGAGGGTTTACTGTGATATAATCATAGGTCTAATAGGGAAGTCTTCTGACCTTCCACGTGCAGAATTTGTTTGGTATATTGTAATAAATCAATTATGCTCAACTTCTACGAGTCTAGCCCACTTAAAGTTTCAGATTACATACAAGTTACATAAACTCTGCTTTGTGGTAGAAACCTTTCAGGTTACAATCATGTCTGGCTTTGCAACTTTTCTGAAGTTGTACGACCATTAGGCCTACCTGATATCATCAGTAAAATTGACATGTTTTGTTTGTTTTCACAGACGATATTATGAACATATTAGTTTGATTATGAAATGGACATCAGAAATAGAATCAACCAGGCATTTTAATTTAGCAGCTGTTCAGCACTGAATATATCAACATTTTTGGATCATTAGGCCTATCTGATAACTTCAGTAAGATTGATGTGTTTAGTTAGTTTTCACTGACAATACTATGAACACATTAGTTTAGTTATGAACTGACATCAGAAAAATAATAGTCATAGATATTTAGCTGCATGAGACCTATATCCACAGTTGAATGTGTATATCAAACAGGAATAAGTGAGTCATTACTTATGTCAGCATAAAAAATTGTTTTTCCATTTTTATCTTCACCGCTTTCTTACATGTTGGATATCACACATACATCAACAATACTACATTATTACATTCAGTAGTCATTCCTTTATTTCGCCCGTGTGTTGCCGGCGCCCGAAAGGGGAGCAAAGAATAGCAACACTGTTTACCTTCCACGCATGTCGTAAAAGGCGACTAAGGAGGTTATGGGATGGAGTTGGCTGTCCCATCCCATATAGGGTCAGTGACCCAAAGCCATGCTGAAGTCGGATGTGTCAGGCCGAAAGGCGCAGATATCGCAGCAATGCTGTAAACCATGACACAACACATGCCGTTCTCCGGACTACATCCTGCTAATCTGCAGGAGTTTGAGAACGAACGAAGAAGAAGAAGAATTCCTTTATTTATTTCCTTACGCCACTTTCACATTGGGGTTATTTTTCTGGAGCATGTTTTCAAACTTACAGGGCTCCTCCTACAATGTAGAAACTGGGACCACGAATACTATTTTTCAACAGATATGATTCTACTTTGGCTTGGCTCTTCCCAGACCACCATCTATGGGTAGTGGATCTGAGGCATACTTCATCACTCTCCATCCCCCCCCTCATACCTACAGCCTGCCAGCATACAAGACGTGCCATGTTGGTCAGTGACAACTGGTAATTGCCACCCAACCTACTGGTATATATATACAAAGCCTGGTCAGTATTTGTTTCCAGCCTCTAGTGGCTGGACTATGCCCTCATCTCCATGTCAAGGAGCTGGCCTCAAGGTTATTTCCTTAAAAAAGCAATTTTATAAAAAGCTCTAGAAACAAAAAAGTTATTGCATTTTCTAAATGCTCTCCATAAATAATGTGCAGAGGAAAATAATATATGCAGTGGCAGAGGAAAATACAATTTTAATGCAGTGTTAAAGCTTAAAAAACACACAAATGAATCAAATATAATCAATTTTCTTTGCTATGGAAAAATGATGCTACAAAAAACATGTCATTGTTAAACACATTGGGATTTTCTCACATTGAACACATTGTTTTTATTGGTTTCCAATATCAAAACCATATTTAGTTGAGCAGGCAAAGTTATCCCATTAAGACAACATTATTCCCATGTTTTGTTGGGGTCTTGAAAGGGGAACAAGGAATATTAACACTGTAACATGTCTTGCATGCCAATGAGGAGGGGGCATAAAGGGGTTATGAGTGTATTGTTTTCTGTTCCATGCCACTGGAAGCCGTTGAAGTCAGATGTGTCACGGTGAAAGGCACAAATAATGATGCTGAATTGTCATTTTTGTGGACTGCATGCTGCTAACCAGCAGGAGTGTGAGAATTAATAATCATTTTAAAAAAACATCTCAAGATGCCAAGAAAAGTTTAAATATATTTTAACCTTTAGGCCCCTATGGTCGCAACAATGCACCTTGCGTGTGCATCCCGTATTGCCGCCTGTGGTCGCAATCACACGCCATACGATATCGCTCCATTCCCGAGTACGGAACTTCACGAAGTTAAAGCTTATATGACGTAGAATTCCCGCAACACGAAGCTAGGAATACATCACAGTTTAAAGGTCAAATTCCTTTACTCATTACGATTGTAAGAGAGAGAAAGCCGGTTGAATTTGTCAACGCATTTCTAGAGCGACTTTAGCCATTTTCGGCCGTATTTTACTATCAAATTGAGTACCGCGTGGCATGGGTAAGTGATCGTGACTACATGTTCTAATTGTTGTTTTTTGTGTTTAATATATTGTTATTTGATAAGAATGTGTGTGTATTCATTAAAAAGCACAAAAATAATATGTATCAGGGGTGACACGTGTGTGCATGGACAATAATTACGCTGCGTGTCGGCAAAGACCTAGTGTTGACCGGACGGACGTTATATGAAATTTCTTCACGTTTTATTAGCTTTTTAGTTCATATTATATTAGTTTTGATATAAAACAATATATATATATACAATAAGTATAGGTATTTATGAGGATTTTATCAATGTTGTCACACATTTCTCATGTATTAGGGTCGTCACGAAGATATATTTGCGATTTTGAAAATGACGTTTTGTGTTTTTCGCCAGAATTTCAACTTCAAAACTTGCTCACAACTGTCATATCGCACATACAACAACAACAAAACACGATAATATTCACTATTCACTCCTTTATTTAGATGTGCAAAAATTATTTTGATATCTTTTAAAACAAAAAAGTTATGACGTTTTCAAAACGTCACGAAGATATATTTGCGATTTTGAAAATGACGTTTTGTGTTTTTCGCCAGAATTTCAACTTCAAAACTTGCTCACAACTGTCATATCGCACATACAACAACAACAAAACACGATAATATTCACTATTCACTCCTTTATTTAGATGTGCAAAAATTATTTTGATATCTTTTAAAACAAAAAAGTTATGACGTTTTCAAAACACCCACCATCAATAAAGCAAATTTTCCAAAAAATAAGTCAGGCCCTGGGGGAAGTTTTGTAATTTTAAGCCAGGGCTCTAAAGGTTAAAGATCTTTAGTGTGAAAGTTTTAATCATAGGGTAAAAATACCTTGTAAACTCTTCTCCAATTTCTTTTGTTTTCATGAAGCATTCTTTTCCACAGCATGCCCATAACTTCTGGAAAATGTTCATATGTGAATGTGAATTGGGCAACCTCTTTCATCAGTGATCCATGAGGACCCCAGGCATCATCACTTGTGGCCTCTCTCACCTTGGTCTCTACATCAGAATAGTTCATCACAACATTTGTTCTAAAGAAAAAAACATAAAAACATGTCAACACTATTTCCAACTATTCATATTGGCTCTACTGTGAGAAGAAACAAGATTTCATTACAGCTGATCGGCAATAGGAAGTTAGAACTTAATCTAAATAAAATTGAATTAATATTAAATCTGAGTAAATTGGGTTGCCAGGAGATCATGATAAGAGCTGACGGTAACATTAGCTTTACAGAAAACTTCAATATAAATGTATTACCAATATAATTGGTAAATCTGGTGATAACATAGAATAAGGACCTTGCAGCAATGTTAGCACATTCGTTAGTTCATTATATTCCTAGCCCTATGATTCATGGTTCAACTTCCAGTTAAAATTGATTTCTGTGACCATAAAAGTCTTTGAAGTTGACCCAGCCTCACAAACTCGGTACCAAAAACAGTTCACAAATCTCACCACAGTTCACATACAAATATGGGCCTTAATACCTTATTTATCATATGTTCAATAGAGTGAAAATGAACGTGTATCTATTCATCTTTTAACATCCAAAGGAGCACAAGTCTTCAGCAAACTTCATCCCTATCTTTGGCATCTTTTTCTGCTCATTGGCATCTGTTTAACTATGCCTACACATCAAGTTAGGGTTTCATGATAAATGTTGTATTTGAAAGTTCTTCAAAATTTCAAAACGTTTTCTGTGGATATTTTCTGTAGTCCAGTGCTCAGTCTGCAACTCATTTAGTGCACCACAGTCTTGAAGAATATCTTTCCTTATCTGTGCTTCCAGGGCTTTAAGTGTCCCTTCAAGATATTTCAAAGTCCAAAACACTTCTTTAATATCTAATTATTTTTTCTGTGTTTCCTATATTATTTTATTCATTTTTCATTTCCATATTTTCACATTCATGATTTTGACAAAGGTAGCAATTAATCCCAGGCATTTAGCAGTGCAGTAAGGTTTTTCATGCAATGAAACAGGGCATGGCCAAGTGCTTGTCCATCTTCATAGCTCGGTATATGCTGAATAGCTTAGCTGTGATACATGCATCTTTCAGTCTTCAACAAGGCTTCTGGGTCACTTTGACCCATTTGGAATGGGACAGCCAACTCCACGCCAAAACCTCCTTAGTCGCCTCTTATGGCAAGCTTGGCAGATAGTAGTATTGCTATTCTTTGCTCCGTTTTTGGGCCTAGCAACACAGACAACATACACACACACACATATATATATACATACATCTATCATACCGGGTTCTATACATGCACATAAATTGTATACATCAATGTGTCATAGATGAAGATGATGCTATTAGAACTAGATGGGATATTCCCCACAAAACTGTGAATTATTCACTGAATTTCATTGGAGATGGTTTCACAATCCAAACTTGAACTAACTAGCTTGAGTTTCATGTGCAACCTAATTTTTGTTGTTCACTGTTACACTGGACATGATATTGAACATATCTTCTGTATTCATTCTCAAATTCCTACCACTCAACAGGATATCATGTGGAAAATGGAACTTGATGCAAGCAGTGTTTAATAATTCAACAGTAATCTTTATTAAAAAACAATGCCCTATAGTCAATGATTCAACTAATATGTATGCTCCAATTTTCTGTGTCCACATTTCACAACCTTAAATGTTGTCTTTTAGCTGCTTAAATATAGGCCTACAATGCAAAGTAGTAAATACACATGATTAAAAATAAAGCAATAAACTTCAATGTAACTGTGATCATTAAATCATGATATTGTAATAAAAAAGTCTGGATGTATGTTATTGAACTGACCTCATAACACTCAGGGTAGACTCGCAGGTGTTTAGCCATCTTCTGCATATGTCAAATGGAAGGCATACTGGCGACTATTACAGCTTAGAGCTGTGCTAGTTACACAAAGTCTATTAGATACCATTATACTAAAGGATCTTTCAATTCCAACAACTTTAAAGCATAGCATAGCTGTGTGTGTAATCAATTACTATGTCCTCATATACTAGGTGGTAATCAAGAACCTACGTAATTCCTTCACCCCAATTACATACTGCGGTTCATAAAAATAATATGTATACGCACTATACATACACACACATTTAAATTGATGATGATGAAATCAGATGAACATAAAACTAAAAAATTCACATAGCAGCTGGCAATGATGAGATTAGTGATGATATGCTAAAAGCAACTGATGATACAACTTTTTTTAAATATGTTCGCTATTATAAATGAGGTATGGAAAGAAGAAAATCACCTCAACAAAGGAAAAATGAAGTTCTAGTACAATTACCAAAGAAAAGTGATAAATCTGATTGTAACAATCGGTGAGGAATTACTCTGTTGTCAGTGCCAGGAAAAATATGTAGTATGATGCTCAAAATGAATTCACACCTACAATAGCCTGTAAATTTTCTATATCCATACACCTCACAACCTTAATTGTTGTCTTTTAGATATTTAATATAGGCCTACAATGCAAAGTAGTCAACACACATGATGTATATGTATGCATGTATATATATGTCAGATGATATGAATCAGATTAGTGAAATAGTCTGGCAATTGCAACTGGAGAGAACAACACACATACACATATAAACAATAAACAAACTACAAGTATATCATGCTGCTGTTATACCAACCCTACTATACGCTTGCGAAACGTGGACAGTGTATGCTAGACATGCAAGAAAATTAAATCATTTCCATCTTACCTGCCTACATAAATTACTAAACATCCATTGGTGGGACAAAGTACCAGATTACGAGGTCTTGGAAAAATCAACCTCAATAAGCATCCACACAATACTTATGAAGGCGCAAACACGCTGGGCAGGCCATCTTGTGCGTATGGAGAACTCGCGTTTGCCAAAACAAATATATTATGGAGCACTCAAGGCAGGATTTTGAAAAGCTGGTGGACAGAAAAAGCGCTTCAAAGACACACTCAAGTCATCCTTGAAACATCTTAACATTGACGTAAGAGCTAGGGAGAGCCTCGCTCAGGATAGAACAGCATGGCGTTACAGCATTAGAACGGGAGCACTAGCGGCGGAAGAATTCAGACAAGATACTGCAAGACAGAAGCGTAGAAAATAAAAAAAATCTCAACCTCACATAGATACCCTCTATTGTTGTCAATTCTGTAAAAGAACATTTTGTGCGCGCATTGGACTTGCTAGTCATTTAAAAACGCACTATTAACTTTTATTATTGATTATGGTTGAGTTTTTGGTCATCGTCGATCACGACGGACGAACATCATAAACAATAACTGAACTGTGTGTTGTTCTATTTATTAGTGGGCCTAATTATTTTCTCTTCAATACCGGAATGTTGTTTGCCAACAGAAAAATAGTATAGTATCTATAAAGTTGCTGTTCGCTTATTTTGATTGCTTATAATCCTACATCACACAAATTGTGGTTATTTAGTTTGGATCTGTGTGATGTCATTGACACTACAACATTTTTAAACACACACTACTACCCATGTCAATCACATATTGGGTAGTAAAGTGGCTGATATCACAATGAAGTTATTTTTTCAGCAAATGCTAAAGGCAGTGCAGTATAACTAGTATATATGACGGCCGTGGGAGAAACTAACCATTTGTCGACCCCTGCACCTCAAGAAGATGACTTTCTTGAGTTCGAATCAACTATGAGTCTGGGTCTGTAGGCTATCTATCTGATTTATGTGCCTCTAATCTCACCATAAGCAAGTACTTTGGACATCCAGGATAAGCGTGTACAGAAAAATTTGCTTAGGCTATAAATTTCTTGTGACCATTTAGTGAGGATAATGTTGGACATGTTTGCAACTAGATTTACTAAGCTCTGTAAACATTTTTCTTTTTCTACATGTAACTTTTAAGAGTGCAGGACATTGCCAAAAACAGCAATTAATTTTTTTAAACATCAACATTTGTTTTAATTATACAAATTAGCTGCCATTTTTATATAAATTAATTGTACATGCATCTGAGAATCACAGCAATGTGCTCAACATTTGCGAACGCAAAAATTTACAGTTTGTGTATTGTATTTTTTAAAATAACTAAGATAATTCAGAAATGATCAGCTCTGCTACATTTTGTGGTCACATATTTAATTTATATTTTCCTATAGGCCTATCTTTTATTAAATTATTTTGATGCCAAATTAATTTGAATATAATTCATAACTTTTTTTCAGAATAGTCTTGGTTGAGGTATCATTGATCTGCACTATTCAAGGGTTATCTAACTATGCCTATCTTCTTCTTCGTTAACTCCTGCAGATTAGCAGAATGTAGTCTGGAGATCGGAATGCATTGTGTCATGGTTTACAGAATTGCTGCGATATCTGCGCCTTTTGGCCTGACACATCCGACTTCAGCATGGCCTGAAGTCACTGACCCTATATGGCATGGGACAGCCAACTCCATCGCATAACCTCCTTAGTCGCCTTTTACAACATTCGTGGAAGGTAAACAGTGTTGCTATTCTTTGCTCCCTTTTTGGGCCCCGGTAAAGGCGGGGGACTATGCCTATTATTATATTATTTTTAATGATGTAGCCATTGTAGCACGATGATACTATGACTATTTTGAAAATTTTGACCAAAGTGGTCTATGGATGATGATGCAAAATAAGTAACAATTATTAGTACTAAAAATAACATTAACATACATGTAGATGTAAACTTTAGGACCCCTAACTAACTAGCACTATGTTGGTTAACAGTAGCTTACTAACTCCAACACTAACAACAGAGACTACACTACAGTACTACTCAAATACTATTACTTATTGGACTCTTTAGTCTATATATCTACGATTCAACCTTGGATTATGCAGCAATATGAATATTGCCAATTCTTCAATATATGCTTATTTGCTGTCAATTCAATATCAATACACTATTATAGTGTTCCTTATATAGTATAGTGACTATATAAGTCACTATACCCGGTAAAGGCGGGGGACTATGCCTATTATTATATTATTTTTAATGATGTAGCCATTGTAGCACGATGATACTATGACTATTTTGAAAATTTTGACCAAAGTGGTCTATGGATGATGATGCAAAATAAGTAACAATTATTAGTACTAAAAATAACATTAACATACATGTAGATGTAAACTTTAGGACCCCTAACTAACTAGCACTATGTTGGTTAACAGTAGCTTACTAACTCCAACACTAACAACAGTAACAGAGACTACACTACCATGTACTACAGTACTACTCAAATAGTATTGGCAATATTCATATTGCTGCAAAATCCAAGGTTGAATCGTAGATATATAGACTAAAGAGTCCAATAAGTAATAGTATTTGAACTATTTGAAATACTATTACTTATTGGACTCTTTAGTCTATATATCTACGATTCAACCTTGGATTTTGCAGCAATATGAATATTGCCAATTCTTCAATATATGCTTATTTGCTGTCAATTCAATATCAATACACTATTATAGTTATAGTGTTCCTTATATAGTATAGTGACTACTATACTATACAGTACTATACACAACACTGTCATTTTTTTACAGTAAAATAAAATACTTAAAAATACACCTATTTTAATATAGAAAATAATTCATATGTTTGCAATAAACTGACTAGAACACTACGGTGTGATAGTTGACAGCGAGTGTATATATGTTTGTAAAGCCAGTATTATGTATAGGCCTACTAATAACATTTACGATCTGACTTGCAATGCACTCGTGTCACATCATTCATGACAATCACTCCCTTCTCAACCAAGCCGGAAGCTGACATAATTCACCAAACAGTACAATTAGTTTGCTTACACTTTGTCAGTAAGCTCCTTGAGCTTCGATATTCCTGTAGACAACATTGTGATGTATTTTCCTGGAAGGATTTATGTAAAGGAATGGTACACAGACTAGTATTTGAATGAATGGCTCTATCTGCATGTAAATGTTTCGTCTACGACATTTGGGAAGAAAACAGTTACGGTGTATAGGAACGTTTACTGCCTATACGGTGTGTTGTTACAAAGTGATTCCTTTTTTCTACTACCGCTGAGACCGATACTAGGCAGGGTGGGGGACCGATTTGTCCCGACATATAGTATTGTAAAAGGTAGCGGATATAAATGGATATCCCCATATGGACGTGGAAAGCAATGGGAAACTACCACAGTATTCTCCCAAGATGAAAGTCATGGTGGCACACAGAAGTAGTCCTACAGTATGTAGTGACGTGGAACATCAGATTGTTAGCGCTAACGATGTGCTCACACTCAGTGTAGTAAATTAGACAATATCAAACAAGAAATGGGAAGAATGAAAGTAAATATCTTAGGAATGAGTGGTATAAGGTGGACTGGGACAGGAGAGACACAATCAGATTTAAAGTCATATATTCCTACTCAGGTGGGGGAAATACGAGAGATGTGTTGGCGTATTATTAGACACAGAAACAGGAAAAACGGTGAAGGGTTTCGTGTCTAGTTAAGATCGGGTAATATTAGTGAAACTAACAGGAAAACCATTGGATATTAACAATGTACAAGTATACACACCCACATCAAGCAGTTCAGAGGACGACGAAATGTCAGGGAAAGCTAGAAATTGCAATGAAACAGTGTAAAAATCATGAAGTAATTATAGTGCTGGGGAACTTTAACGCAGAAGTATGTGATACATAGATAAAGGATGTAACTGGAAGATTTGGTTTAGAAGTTAAGAACGAAAGAGGTTTACATTGATATGCCTAGAGTATGCACAAGCACATAGGCCTAATTTAATAATAGGGAATACATGGTTAAAGCAAAACATCCAAGAAGGATGTGTACATTGATTAGTCTAGGATACAATACACGGAATCAAATTGATTACGTTTTAGTCTCTAAAAGACATAGAAACAGCATTATATATACAAAAACAAGCCCATGTGCTGACTGCAACAGTGATCATATACTACTGGTAGTGAAATTTTGTATAAGATTAAAGAAAATCAAGTGATCACAAAGAAATACAAAATTAGATTAACATTATTGAATTCAGATGCTGATTTTAAAGAAGAATACAACGTAATTGCACAGAAAAGAAACAATGCTATTGCAAAGATTCAGAATATTGAAGATCAATGAGACATCCTAAAACATTCTATAAACCAAAGATCTAAAAAGATAATATCAAAAGTAAAATGTGTCAAACCAAAAATGGATGACAGAAGATATATTAGAATTGATGAGCACCAGAATAAAAACTAAACACGCGATAGGGGAATATCAGAAAATACATAAGAAGGCAAGAGAGAAAAGCAAAGTAGCAAAAGAAAGCTAGTGCACAGAAAGTAAATCACATTACATTCAAGACACAACTACATAAGCAAATTGTTGTGACAACGTGGAAAAGAACGTAAGTTATAGGGTATCTACAATTTAAGACAGTGAAAGTATTAATTGGAAAAGATCTCATATAGTACAGAGATGGTCGAAATATATCACAGAACTTTATGATGACAATAGGCGCGAAATAAACATACAAGAAAACGGCGAGGGTCCATCAATACTCGCAGCAGAAGTAAGGCAGGCCCTAATATACTTGATTCTTCTTGATTAGAAACTGGCCTCACAGCACGTGGGGCATTCCCGTAAGTGCTCCGCCCTCTGTTCCAGAAGCCACTCGACTCGATAATGTTTCGAGTCTAATGCACTTGAAATATGGTAAAGTCCCGTGACCAGACAATATAAAACTAGAAGAATTAGTTGCTTTATTTTTAGTTGCTTTGGAGAAGAAATAATCACTAAATTGCTGAATAACGTATATAATGGCTGAAAAATACCTGATTTAAGTCATCAGGTTGTTGAGATCCATATCTATAGCCTTACCTAAGAAACCAAAGACCACCGAATATGAAGAACACCGCACAATCAGCCTCATTAGCCAAATAAAAACAAATACTTCTCAGAATCATCATGAAGAGAGTGAGAACCACAATAAAAACTGAAATAAGTCCAGAAAAAAATGTGGCTTTGTAGAAGACAAATATACCAACAATGCTTTAGAATAATAATAGAGAGGTCTACAGAGGTAAAAACAGACCTGTAACTCTGATTTATAGACTACACAAAAGCATTTGGTAAAGTTAAACATAGTAAGCATATACACATGCTAGAGCATTTGAACATCGACAGTAAGGATTTAAGAATTACCAAGAACATGTACTAAAAACAAACAGCAGCAATAAGAGTAGGACATCAATTTTTCCAATTTCAACAAAAAAATCATGGAGTTAGACAGGGATGTGTACTTTCACCAGACATGTTCTCTTTATAGAGTGAAAACATATTTCGTGCAATAGTTGATGTCCCGGGAATATCAGTGGGGGGGGGGGGATATATAAATAATTTAAGATATGCGGAAGACACTTCTGATTGCTAAAAGTGAGGACGAACTCCAAGAATTAATTAATGTAGTAGTGACAGAAAGCAAAGAGAAAGACCTCTTCCTAAATATCAAGAAAACAGAAGTAGTGATTATTTCAAAGAAACAAAATACCACAGCTTGCGAGATCAAAATGATTGATATAGTATTAAAACAGGTCCACCAATTCAAGTATCTATGTACAACAGATGGAAGAAGTTCAGCAAAAATAAGAATCAGAATAGGGCTGGTAAAAACATTCAGAAAAATGAAAAATATATTCTGTAATATGACTTTGTCATTAAAGGTGAGGAAGATAGTAAGGAAGATAGTTCTGCAGTGCTATATAACACCTATACTGACATATGGATGCGAGTCTTTGACAATAAGCAAACAGGAAAGTGGGAAATTAGAGGCAGTAGAGATGTGGTTCTACAGAAGAATACTGAAAATACCATGAACTCCCAGGAAAACTAATGTGGAGATGTTTAAAGACTCAAATGCGAGACAGAACTTAATCAATAATATAGGAAAAAGACAATCTTCAATTTTTGTCACGTTATGAGACAAGGGGTTTTGGAGAAAAAAGTCACAGCAGGTAAGATTGAAGACAACAGAGACAGAGGGCGACACCGCGAGAAAACAGTAGAATGTTCAACAACCTGGCACGGCAGGGAAACAACGACGATCCTCATACTTTAATACTGGAGATATAGAGCTGCGGAGAACCATGATCGCCTACGCCGTTCGGCATGGCACCTGACGATGATAATACTTTATGGGTTACTTACTACCTAGCTATGTCCTTACCTATACTGTTTGTTTCTACGGCCTATGACCCCCACCTCTTTCTTTACTCTCCCACCTTTTCTCTTATACTTGCTTATGCCGCTTCCATGGCGTTTTCTTGTATGCGTTTACATATCTCGTTTCATATCTTGGTGATCCTCTATGGGATGGACGCCACCAGCTAAACCTTTCACCGATTGAAATATTGAAATGGATAATCAGCACAGATGTGTACTGGTTCACAATAATCATTGCTTTCAATGATGAAACGACGAAAACTTGTATCGATTGGACGGACATGTATGCTGACATTATTTCCTGTCAAAGACAATACTGAAGTGAACGGCCGATGGTGGGAGAAGCAAGGGACAAGCAAAGGAAAGCATGGATAAACAATATCAAGGACTGGACAGGACAAAATATTTCCTCACTCGTCTGCATAGTTGAAGATATAAATCGCTTGAGAACTCTGTGTGTTGATACATCCAGTGTGACGGCACTGGAATGCCTCTCTTCAGGGACTAAACATGCATCCATTTACATCAATGGATGCATCCATAGATTCATCATACATATCCTTGCATCTGAAACTTGAATCTGGGTGTCGCCTAGTTACTTAAATGAGGTGAACCTTCATTTTTGTCAAAAAGGCCATGAATTTCAAGAGCTACTTGTTCACATCTAAATGGATTATTCCATCACCTCGCAGCGGAGGAAAATTATTACTTATTACATGTGAAATGAAGTGTATGAGATGGGTCCAGAGATGACATGCATACCAGAGTGCAAAGGCCTGCGCTCCGTAGCTAGTCGTCGAGCATCAGTGTTAGCGAAACACAGCTGGCCAAGACCCTCAGTACACTTCCACGTAGTGGGCCTGGAAACAGGAGTGCAGCAACCCTGCTGTAGCCTGGCCAAGTACTAGGGAACGAAGATACGGAAATGCCAACCCGGCCCACAAAAATACTGGCTGAAGACGGATGTGTCACGTCGAAAGGCGCAGATAAGGCAGCTTGCTGTAAAACATGACTCAACGCAGATCACCCTCATACGTCCTTCTCAGGACGGTCAGCGGAATACTTTCAGAGGGTCCGCCACAGGGCGTACGACGAAGTAGAAGAAGTGTATGAGAAAAGTTGCAATGGTTGCCAAACTAGATAAAATAAGAAATGAAGAAATTAGGAAAAGAGTTGGTATAATATCATGCATTGAATATATTGAAAGACAGCAAGTAAAATGGTTCGGTCACCTTTTGAGAATGAACCCAAACCAAATACTAATAAAAGCATATAACAAAAGAATATCCGGACGTAAAACCAAAGCAAGACCAAGAAAACGGTGGATAGATAACATCAAGATAGCCTTGAACAAACATGGACTAAATGCAACCACGGTGACACATGTGGCCTTGGAACGACAGCTTAAGCTTCCACCCTACGCTTAACGGTAAGTGTGAGTAAGAGCAATTTTCATTCACATAGGGGCAGACAATAGACAATTTCACCATCATCTTTCTGTATTACTCGGTGTGCGATAGTAAAATTGATGCCTTTGAGATGTGGGTATATAGAAGAATAGGGAGAACATCTTGGAAAGAGAAGAAAACAAATAAAGAGGTGCTAAAGACACTTAATATGAAGAAAGAACTATTAAGAGAAATAAAGATCAGGCAAATAAAATACTTTGGACACATTAAAAGACATGACACCCTATTGAAGACCTTACTTGAGGGTAAAGTCAAAGGGAAGAGAGCAAGAGGTAGGCAGAGATACAAGTGTGAGAGTAACATTACACGATGGACAGGTTACAGTCTAGCAGAGTGCACCACCAAGACAAGAGACAGGAGATGTTGGAGATACGTTGCAGCCAACCTTCGTTGCGGAGACGGCACTTGATGATGATGATGATGAGAGTATGCATAAAGCACCTGATTACGTCACAAAGAATGGTGTCGCTTAATTTATATGAACTTGGACTTCTTTCTGTTTGGGTGTCCCTCGCATAAATTATGAGGATGTGATTTCTATAGTTGTGAGAAGGTAGCTATTGACAGTTCATATCAGTTATGAAACTCGGGGGACAACTGGACTCATAAAGTTGTCTGTGACGATAGAGATGCAAGAAAGCAACAATAGATTAATCATCGATGACAGCGGTTAGTTTTAAGCTTGGTAACCAGTGGTTTAGGAAGTGTTTTTTTTTCTTCTTCAGAAAATTGGATTCTAGACAGAAATAGAATCAAGATTCCAGAAAGCAAATGTAGTGACATATCAACTTTTACTATTACTCCTGCATCCAAATATCAATATGGATATAAAAAGACAGACAATATCTATAATTTTCATATGAACACTTTGTTACCAATGTCAAAAATGGTATTTAACAACCTCGCAGCAGAGAAAAATAATCACAGGTGAAATTAAGTGTTTGAGAAAAGCAGATACGGTCCCAAACTAGACTGAGTAAAAAACGAGGATATCAGAAACAAGTAGGAATAATGCATTGTATCGAATCTATAGAAAATCAGCAGATAAAGTAACTTGGTCACCTTGTGAGACCGAGCCAATTATCACCGAGAGCTTATAACAAACGATTATCTGAATACAGAGCCAAGGGAAGGCCGAGAAAGAGTTGGATCGATAACATCACGACCACCCTTCACAAACACGGACTCAGTACGACTCAGGCATCACATCTGGCCTGGAACAGAAACTCACATCCCTACGTTTAACTGTAAGTGTTGATGCTCTCAACCAGCTTCCACCTGGGGATAGACAATAGACCAGCGGTAGGTACAGGAACTTATTCTCTTGTATGGCTGGACGACTGTCACTATACTATAGATATGGTTACAGACGTTCAGTGGAAGTAATAAAAATACAGAATGTATTAGTTACCAGCACCAAAGTCTGTGTCGGGCCATTTGCACAAATAAGACGGCAACACACTATTGCACGAATTACAGTGCAGTCATCAACCCCTCCAGAGTAAACCAGATCAACCTCTCCAAAATTGTGACAACCATCTTCTCACTTTCAAACCACAAAGAAAAAAAGCAAATCTACAAATAAATGGAAGTGAGTTAGCACATGTGGAGAACCAAACATATCTCGGAGTCAAACTAGACAAGCGACTCACCTGGAAACCACACCTAATAATCAATGAGCAAAAAGCAACCAGGAAACTATTCTCGATGAAGAAACTTGCAGGCACAAGCTGGGGAGCAAATGGAAGTATTCTCCAAAAAGTCTACATGAGTACAGTCATACCTGTAGTAGAATATGGAATGATAGCCTGGACATCAGCGTTAAAAACAAATACTGATCGCCTATCTAAAGTACACAATCAGGACTGAAACTTATCTCAGGAGGGATGAAAACCACTCCAAACCATGCAATGGAAAAACACGTAAACATCCGTCCACTGGATGGCAAAAGAGAAGAAAGAGTGCTTGTGCAAAGGGAAAAATTAAGCGCATGACAAACCATCCGATGCATGCGCTAATTTCTAGATCAACCACAAGCAGGCTGAAGAGAATCAGTTTCTGTCACATCTCCAACCATCTCCACCAACAACATAAAGATATCCTCAAAAACCTCGAGCCAGAGAATAGTCTTCATAATAACACAGGTTCCCGGAATTATTAATAATGAATACCAGACTCCACCTAAAAACTAAAAGCATTGACACTAGAGATGATAGAAATAAAATACAATCCAAAGGAATGGACACATGTCTATACAGATGGATCGGCAGAGGGAGCAGTAAGGAATTGAGGAGGTGAAATTTTTATGATTCAAAGATGGGAAGACAATATCACAAGATTTTCACACCGGAAAATACTCCTCTAATATTAGAGTAGAAGCAGTTGCACTCTATCAAGTACTAAAAGTCTTCACAGAACCAGGACTACTAAGATCAATGAATATATCTATATTCACAGATTGCAGATCCCTACTGGAATCAATTCAGAGCAACTTAAATGAAAACCTTCTGCACAACAGCAGACATGAGCTAAGACATATCAAAAAATCATCAGCTATTGCCCTTCTATGGATACCCTCACACTGTGGAGTCATGGGAAATGAGAAAGCGGATGCCCTGTCAAAAACAGGAAGAAACACGAAATGAAGCAACACAGACACCCGCTGTCCTACGGAGAAGCAAAAACAATAATCCAGAACACATACACATCAAATTGGTAGAAACAAATGAAAGTGGAAGACAAACATGATGCAATACATCACCTCCAAAGATATCAACAGATCACAATATTTCACCTTAGAACAGGCTACTGCAGACACCTTTACAGATTGAAGATCTCATACACAGATGAATGTCCATGTGAATACGGAACCCAGACTTTGGAACACATAGGCCTACTTCAGGACTGCTCAATATACAAAGAGCAGAGTCAGCAGACCTGACCAGAGGATACAGACTTGAGGCAAAGGCTATGGAGCAGCCGCTCTGACCTGGAGAAGACTTCGCCCTGATGACAATATAACACGACCACAGAAGCTGAACGCAGAAGAAGAGTTGAGTAGTGTTCTATCCATCTTTCAAGTTGTTTGGTTTTATCTATTATAGGATCTCATGCTTTCGACTTCAGTGTGGCGATTTTTTAGGCCTTTGATTCTAGAGCAGCTTTGATGTTTTTATACATCATTTTGGAGTTTCTCGTATCCGCAGCAGTTTGAATTTTAGTTCATAGTTCCAACCAATATTTGCACATTTTCTTGATTCTTGCAGCACAAGTTGTTTTGTGTGCTTGAGGTAGTCGTGTGAGATTTTTGACTGGTTCGTTTTGAATTTTAAGAATGCTTTATTTTTGATTTTTATAAAGGGGTGGAGTGTTGTTTCATTTTTTCCCCCGACCCAGTCTTTGTTAGAGAATGTGTGTCGTCCATACGACGATACGGCGCTTTTAAAAATGTGTGTTTTCAGGTTGTTCCAGATGTCATGCAAAATGATGTAAAAAGGTTACTAAAACACTTACCTAGCCTATTAATAAAAAATATATTTAAGAAAAAAAACATACAATAAAACTAAACAGGACAATTCTCAACGTATCGGCTCAAATTGAACCTTTTTCAAGAGACAAACAACAGAAAACGACAAAATAAAAAAATAAATAGATGTCTATATTTCATCAAGCCCTCGTCTCCATAATAGCGCAGGGATGGCAACGCATAGTTACTGCGGCACCATCCACTTTGTCGGACACCCTCTGGCCATTTGGTTATTTATATTTGTTCCAGATGTCTGCGCTAACCTTCTCTGTGGTCACATGACATAGCTACTTGTCACTACCAAAATTAGCTTTTTCGTCACACTTCCTTTTCCGGTCTTTACATGCTTTGCTATAGCGCAATTTAACCGGAGTATCGTATCTGTGATATAGACAGTGAGGTTAGTGTCCCTTTTATTATATAACATTGCATTGTGATTGTAATGTATGTGCACGTTTAATGTATGTCATTTAAATATATAATTTGGGATAATATGTTGAACTCTTTATTATGTCGTATAAAGTGAGAATAATTTAAAATCCGGTAAAAAAATTAGTGTAGTGAACTTCAACTTGTGTTGCCACTGTTGTTTAGTGAACTTCAATGAAGGTGCAATTTACTACTTTTAAGTGTCGGTGTGAGTAGTACACACTGTGGTGAGTAGTGTGACAGCGCCATTCATTTTCAGTAGGCTCATTGAGTATTACAGTAAGGTTGTGAATATTGAACACTGATTCGACGTGTGTGTGTGTGTTAGTGTTTTTGTTAGTTTGTGAAGAAATGAATATTATGAAAATTATATAAATTAATAAACTCGCTCATCAGCAAGTGCCATGCTGGGCGAATGTGAATTTATCTCAACAGTTCACATTAAAATGACAACTTGTTACTTATTGCTATGTTAACTAAACCACACGGTTGATCACCGTACCCGTTACCGTCGTACGCCACGGTATACACAGACGTTCGTTGTAAAGCTGGTTGACCCAAGAGTATTCTATAATTCTAAGTAGATTAAGTAAGTTAATAGTTAGTACTGTACTAACTTATAACTAGCACTAGGCCTAACTTCTTAAGTAGCCTACTTGCTTGGGATCAAGTACAGTATAGTTCTCCACTGTGACCTTTGCTCTAGTTTCGAGGTGTTACCTGACCTTTGTTGTGTGATTTGGCAAGCTTACGAGTAAGGTTAGGATTAGAAATAATATTTCTGTGTGCGCGCACCTCGCTCCGTGTGTAGCGGGCAGAAATACTGATTGCTCACCACAAATAATAGGAAATTGTAAAAAATGTGTAAATTGGATAACAGATTATACATAAGTTCGTCTGTATCTAGAGTTGAACTATGTGATTGTTGGATATGACGTCAAGGCAGCAATTATTTTGATTGGTGTTACACGGGAATGCATGATGTTGGACCGTTAAATTTGTCAACATTGTACTATTTATAGCACAGTGGAGAACTAATCTGTACTTTTACCCCATCTTGACTTACTTAGTAGGTTGGCCTACTTAATTGTCAATAGGTCTATTGATTGTTATTATCAATATTATAATTGGGTATACAGTTCTGTTCGTTAGGATCTATAGGACCTGCCTATTATCTATACATTATAGACTATATATAATGTCTAATGAGCCATCTAACTAAAATGCTCCTCAAGATAATACATGAAAGAATTAAGAAGAAGATAGACATTGAGGTCGGTGAAGAATAATTCGGTTTTAGGAAAAACAAAGTAACCAGAGAAACTATACTGAAGTATACTGAGTATCCGGCTTGTGATATATAAATATATAGAAGTCCAAATAAGTATCTATATTTGCTCCGCGATGTAGCGAGGGATGACTATTACTATTACCTAACCTGTGCAGTGTGATTAAGTAGAATTTGTATTTAAAATTAAGGTATATTAATTGAAAATTTTTTCCAGTGTAGTTTAGAAGTAAAATACCTCTGTACTTTGTACAATCTCTTTTTGCTGCCTTTTTTCTTCCAGATAGGTACTATTGCAGCATTGTTCCAGTCTTCTGGTATTTCTTGTGTGTTCCACATTATATTAAACAGCATATGTAACCATTTTATACTTATATCTGCAGCCGTTTTGATTAATTTGACTTGTATGATACCGGGTCCTGCTACTTTGTTTGATGGAGCCATTTGTATGGCATTTTCTATTTCTGCTAGCAATATGTTTAGTTTTAACTCTTCCGTAATATTGTTTAGTATGTTGTTGTCCCCTCTGTCTTTTAGATTTAGCAATGCTTCAGAATACTGTTGCCACCTTTCCACGATTCATTTCTGGTCATTGTCTTTCCATTTTCATCATTTATTATTTTGGTTGGTTCATATTTATCTTCCCTGTTTCTCATATTCTTAGTTTTCATGTAGAATTTCTTTTGTGCTTGTTTATAATCTGTACTTAATGATTCACAATATTCTTGCCAAGCGTTAGTTTTAGCATCTTTATTGATTTTCTTTGTTATTGATTTAGCTGACCTGTACTCAATATAATCCTCTTGCGCTTTGATTGCAGCCTATTTCTTGCATTAAAAAAAAATCTCTTATGGCGCCCTTTCTCATTCCACTATGGTGTTACGTTGGGTTTCCTACCTTTTTGTTTCATGTATCCACAAGTTATATTTTATCTGAAAAGGCAGATAACAGAAATTTTGTTGGACAACTAAGAAGTCTGATGTTGGACACAGAAATTCATTATATAATTGCATTAATAAGTTAAGAAATGACAAGTGAATCTGAGGCAACATTTTAGCAGATATGTTAACAATTTCTTATTCTGTTCCCAACTCCTGCAGGATGCAGTCTTGAAAACAGAATATGTTGTATAATAGTTTACAGCTTGACTGCGATATCTGCATATTTCGGCCTAACACATTAGACATCAGCATGTCTTCTGGGTCACTGACTATGGGATGGGGTAGTAAACTCCACTCCCAAATCTTCTTAGTCACCTTATATGACAGCATTGTTATTTTTTACTTCCCTTTTGAGTCCTGACAACACAAAGGCAACATTAACTATTTGACAACACGGAGACTCCTATATTATATATAGCTTATTAATACCTTTTTTTTTATAGTTTCAGAAACTTGATTGTCAGCTTGAAGCATCTTACAATATGCCCTCAGATGCCAAAAAGAAGAGAGATGCAAAGAAAAAAGAAGCAGCAAAATCTCGTGGAGGAAAGAAGTCTCTAAAAAATGAGAATGATGATCCTGATGTAAACGATGTGGAAGAAAATGGAGAAGAAAATGGGGAACTTAATAATGCAACAGGTTATTATGTTACTTTTCTGCTTATATGAAAGCAGTGTTCCATTCACTGTTAAAATTCAGCACTTATGTGGCTCTTAGTTCATCCCCATGTTTATTAGACGTTACCTAAAGTGGCTCTAAATATTAGTTTTTCAAAAAGCAGCTCGGTTAAACTTGGTCTTAGGCTGCATATCAGTGTGGTACAGGGCCCGTCTGTGACGGCCAAAGTACAGAGTTAAATCTTTGCCACAGGCAATTGTGCATTCGGGCCATTCAGAAAACACTGGCAAACTATTGAATGTACTTATATTGCCTAGAAAATCACTACAGCCAAAAAATGCTGGGTTGATAGCTACATCCTGAATAGGATATGCTACCAATTAAATTAAGAAGCTATTTCTTTCCAGTGGCAACATATAGCTATGAGACACTGGCAAAGACATCTGCAATGGAAAAGAAAATATCAGAATTTCTTCTTCAGCGTTCGCTCTCAAATAACCACACCGAATATTTCGTGTGATTTCCGCAGGGGAGCGTGAGGTACGTTGTGCTGCAAGTTCCACAGTAGAACTGTGAGAATTTTTGTGGACTAAACTAAAGCATTCGATACCGTTAACAGAGAAGGACTGTGGAAGGTGCTTACAAAGTTCGGATGCCCCCCAAAACTTGTCACTGTGATACGACAATTTCATGACGGTATGATGGCTAGTGTTATCTGCAATGGAGTATCATCTCCTGCATTCCCTGTCACAAATGGTGTAAAGCACGGATGTGTGCTGGCCCCTACTCTTTTCAGCCTGTTATTTACGGCCATGTTAACGGAAACACACCATAGTAATGAAACAGCAGGCATAATGATCAATTATAGAACGGATGGTGGTCTTTTCAATTTACGTCGTCTAAAAGCAAACACAAAAACTAAATCTAGTACTGTTAGAGAATTACTTTATGCTGACGACTGTGCATTGTATGCTGACTCTGTCGTAAACATGCAGAGCACCATAGACCGCTTCTCAAAGGCCTGTAACAACTTTGGTCTCACTATTAACACCAAAAAAAACAGAAGTCATGCACCAAGCAACATCAAATAGCCAACATACTGCTACTTCCATCATCGTCAATCAGGAAAAACTGCAGGTAGTCAACAATTTTACTTACCTTGGAAGCACACTCTCTCGCAATGTCAACATTGATGTGGAAATTAACAATAGACTGGCAAAAGCTAGTGCTGTATTTGGCAGATTACGCAACAATGTATGGGACAAGAGGTATAAGAACAACCACCAAACTACAAGTATATCATGCTGCTGTTATACCAATCTTACTATACGCCTGCGAAACGTGGACAGTGTATGCTAGACATGCAAGAAAGTTAAATCATTTCCATCTTACCTGCCTACGTAAATTACTAAACATCCATTGGTGGGACAAAGTACCAGACTACGAGGTCTTGGAAAAATCAACCTCAATAAGCATCCACACAATACTTATGAAGGCGCAAACACGCTGGGCAGGTCATCTTGTCCGTATGGAGAACTCGCGTTTGCCAAAATAAATATATTATGGAGAACTCAAGGCAGGATTTCGAAAAGCTGGTGGACAGAAAAAGCGTTTCAAAGACACGCTCAAATCATCCTTGAAACATCTTAACATTGACGTAGGCACTTGGGAGAGCCTCGCTCAGGATAGAACAGCATGGCGTTACAGCATTAGAACGGGAGCACTAGCGGCGGAAGAATTCAGACAAGAAACTGCAAGACAGAAGCGGACACGTAGAAAAGAAAAAACATCTCAACCTCACACAGATACCTTCTATTGTTGTCAATTCTGTAAAAGAACATTTTGTGCGCGCATTGGACTTGCTAGTCATTTAAAAACGCACTATTAACTTTATTATTTTATTATTTATTGTTATTATTATGGTTGAGTTTTTGGTCATCGTCGATCACGACGGACGAACATCATCATCAGAACTGTGATTATTAGCACCCCGGTTGGTCACTTGTCGTCAGGATGTCCGAGGTCCAGCACATCCGTTTTCATAATTCCTTTATTTCGGGTTTGGTCCCTAGTCCGTGACAGCCTGTGTATCTGTCGCCAGGCACGCTGGTGTGTAGTGCCTCTTCACCACGACGCTTGTCGAGCGCATCTATCTGGCACGAGGTGCTCCACCGTTTATAAACCCATCTCATGCAAATGGACGAACTCTGCCTGTATCCATCGGGTACCGAACCTTTTCTCATCCGCGAGCCTGGTTCCGTATGAGGAAGAACTCGCCAGAAGAGTTGGACCCTGGCTTGTTCGCCCTCCCACCCGAGGTGTTGTTCACAGACACCGTGAACCCCTCGCACAAGTTTGAGTCTCACACCACGCGTTTGAGAGCAAGGTGTTCTCGAGCTGAGCGACTGTGTCCCAATAGCGCCATAGCCCATCAGGTACTGAATCCTTTCTCTCTGCAAGTGTATTTCCGGTATAGGAAATCTTGACAGTAGAGCTGGGCCAGGACTGCCATCGTTTTCCCCTTATTGCCTAAGCCCATCGGGTTCGGAACCCTTTCTCTTCGTGAGCATATTTCCGGTATAGGAATGCTCGACATTAGAGTTGGTTTAGGTCTTCTTGCTTTTCCGAGCACCCATGATTGGGTCTGGGTCTCTGCCTATAAGGATCACAGGTAACTAGAAGCTTGTTTCGAGCTTACAGGGCGTATAGTTTTTTCAAATTCCTAGGCATTCCTAGGAATTTTTTACTTTTCATTTGCAGTTGGCGCTGTTCTGCCCTTTTATTGTGCCATTGTACTCATTATGACATATATTTGTCAACCTTGTAAAGGCAACCTTTACGTGCCTTTTACATTGGCTCTCCAATGTTCTTACGGGACTAACAGGCGTCACTGTATGTCGACAGTGTCTCTCTATGTGGTGATGCAAATGGTGTCTGAGATATTGTCTGTCTCTTTTGCAGTCAAATCTCTTTCCATCTGCTTCCTCCACATTCTCGGACACGATCCCAAAATGTTAATCATTAAGGAAAAAATTTCAAGGAAGAGAACAAGAGGCACAACAAACCCACGAAGGACACATGACATCACAGACCTGAACATGACACAGGAATAACTGGGTAGCTTGCACTAACTGAGAGGCTTACTGAATGGCAGCGAGGACAATGTTCTGTAAAGCATATGTTACAGAGACTGATAGATAGATACTGAGAGTTGCGTTCAAGGGGAATACTTTATCAATCAATGAAGTGCCATGCCGAATGGTGTAGGCGATCATGTTTCTCCACGACTCTCTTCTGTCTCTTGTATTGTCAATAAGCTCCGGTGATGAACTTCTACCGTGCCACAATACTAGTTGGTTGGTTGCTGATCCAGCAGTACTTGGGCTCATGCCCGTTGACCTAATATGGCATTATATTGCTGGGAAGTCTGTGGATTTTCTGCCCACCTCAGGACAGAGCCAGAGAATAACTATCACACCTCCAGGAAGGTAGGTTTCAACCTATGCACTGCTCCTAGCCACTGAAGCAAATATAGGGTTCACTGTGCTCATTTCCCACCACCAATTGACTGCTGGTTATGCTGAACTTCTCTATTGTTCCGGGCATACAACCAAATGTTCAAGTCAAAAGGATTGTCACGTCCTGAGTCACTGTGCTTCTATGATGGGTTTCAGCCATAGGAAAAAACAGTGCTGTCAATTTCCTTCTCATGTGCCTCTATGAGGATCATTCATTTTCACGTTATATTATGATGAATTGACAATGAAACCACATAAATACTTTTTGAATTAGGTTTATTTTACAGTTGTTCCCACTTCAGAAAATTAAAAACTAAAGATAAGTAATTTAAAAAGAATCCATTTTTTGGTTATAATTTCTTAATTGTTTTTTGTGTGAAGAAACGTCTTTACCACTTTCTAATATGTCTAGTATCGCACACATACAAAAAGTACACCAATATTTGCAGTATTCCATTCTTTATTTATATGTACATATATTATTTAATTATCTCTAACAACAAAAAAGTTATCGCATTTTGAAAACAGCCACAGACAATAACATAAATTCTCAAAAAAAGAATCAAGAAAAAAAGATTTGTAAACACAGTTTGCTAAAGGTTTATCTGGCGGGAATTGAACCAGGTCCGTTCTAGTGGTACCGAATTGTCTTGCAACTCAAGTAAACAGGTTTTCCATACATGACCAACTACATCCCCAAAAAAGATGTGATCTCATCAAGACATTCAACCTGTGTAATCAAGTCACTGAGAATCTAACTACAGTTGAGCATTCTTGACATTTTTGCAACTGTAGGTATCGAAGTCAGATTAAAGTGTCTTTTTGTCTTACTTTATGCTTTCTATTTTATAATTTCAGATGTCTCCTCCGTGGCTGCACTTATGGATGAACTGGAACTTGCTGCAAAACATCGTTCATGCACAGGAGTCTTGGCTTCTCACCCTAACAGTCGTGATCTTCATTTACATAATTTATCCATCTTGTTTCATGGGGCCGAGCTGCTAATGGACTCCACGCTTGAACTCAATGTTGGTCGCAGATATGGTCTCATAGGCTTGAATGGCTGTGGTATGCTCATAGACTTAGCATTTTTATAATTTTTTTAACATGGTGACATACATTTTAATTTTCTATTTGGTTTGGATATTATATATATATATATAATATATCTAGTTACACAATATGAAATATTATATGTAACAAGGTTTATAAAACAATGATCAAGTGATAGTTATTTTTTAAAATAAAAATAGTTTTGTGATCTCTAGGTAAATCATCATTATTGGCTGCTCTGTCTGCACGGGAGGTTCCAATACCTGACCATATCGACACATTTTTGTTGCGGAGAGAAATGCCACCTAGTGATAAGACAGCTCTTCAAGCTGTAGTTGAAGTAGATGAAGAGAGACGTCATCTGGAAAAGGAGGCAGAAGAGCTGGCTCACAATCAAGACCCAGGTAGGTGTCTTAAGGTGAATAAAAACATCTGGTTCTCATGTTTCATATATTGTATATCTTTATGTTCATTCACTCCATACAGAACATAATACCTAGGTGAGTCTAAATCTTATCACTAGATGTCGGCTCGCATAGCCAATCATGGCATGTTCTCCAAACCTCCTTGTGTCCTTCCTAACGTGCCCAAAAAATGAACATTTTGTCTTTTTCTTAATATTATTGATGAGCTCTGTCTTTTAACACCCCAACATTAGTTTTTCTGGCAGTCTTATTCTCTGCATTCTTCTGTAGAACCATATTTCTACTGTCTCTAATTTCCCACTTTCCTGTTTGTTTATTGTCCAAGAATTGCATCCATATGTTAGTATAAGAGATATAGCACTGCAGAAGTCTCTTCCTTACCTTTAATGACAAGATCATATTACACAATATATTATTAATTTTTCTGGTTGTTGCTTAAATCTAAGTACTCTAAAATAATTTGTATTGAAAATACTAATTGGCTACACAATGGCTTAGGAGAGGAAACTGATAATTGGTGGTGGGTGTATTCTTAAAAAATGGTCCAATGTAGCCAAATTTTAGAAATAAATAGCCACTGGTGTTCATTCTACAAATTTCAAAGCAGAGTGTGAAGAAATAAAAGAACCAACTCTTGCTGCAGGAATCAACTGACCGTGAGGAAGCTAGAATATTGATCCTGACCCATGCCAAATATGTTTTGCAAGCCCTCCAGGATCCTAACATATTCCATGTGAATGGCCTAAGATTACTTCTATCTCAAATAAGCATCCAATCCAAAGAAGTTGTTCTGCAATGGATTCCAATTTCATCACAAATCAGGGGAAGTGAGATAACATATTAGTTAATCAAAACTGAAATTAACTGCTAGCAACATATAGAAAACATGGTTTGATCTCCATAAGTCAAATCCATCACCAAAAGTTCCATCTAGATATAATGGAACTCGCTCACCCTAGCAGCCAAATAGATGATGCCATCCACTAGTTTGGAATGAAAAAATATTTCTATATTGAGAACTAGTGACAGCAGATTACATGTAGAGGAGATTTGGAATTGGTGCTACTGACATATGCCCATGTGGACAATCTTCAGAAAACATATTTTACAGAACTGCCCACTGTACCACACCACAAGAAGAAAACTGATTCTCTGCCACAGCTGTTATGGACAATGGCCACGTCTTGGGATGACATTCACAGTACAGTTCATTGAAGAAATTCATAGCATCTTCCGACTCACACTGGAGAATGAGGAGAAGAAAAAGTCATTCAAGAGTAATGCAGGGGGAACATTTTGACATCCTCATTTTTGTTTGAGTGAAATCTACAAAGAATTACACCAGACCATATACCATACTGCAATAGACGAGGAGGAAACAATAAAACACCTTATTGAATGACTTGCACTACAAGACCTATGTAATCAACTGTTACCACCAAACCCCTCAATCACTAACACCCTTAATACAGACACAACATAGCAGAAGAAGACATACACCTACCACCACCTGGCACATGCAAGAAAGAGTGATAGCTAACAACTCAGAGGATCAGATACATTTAAGTGAAATACAGTTGTGACATCTTTAGTTATTGCTTTAAGTGAATTGCAGTTGTGATGGGTTATTCTGAGATTGAGTCTGGGCCCAAAAAGAGAAAAAAGAATAGTATAGTGTTTACCGTCCATGCATATCATTAGTGATGACTAAAAAATTATGTAGAATGGTGGTCTCATTCCATACAGGGTTAAAGTTACCCAGAAGCCATGTCAAAGTCAGATTTGTCAGGCTGAAAGACGCAGATATCTCAGCAAAGCTGTAAACCATTACAAAACCCATTTCATTCTCTCGGCTACATTCTGCCAATCTGCAGGAGATTGAGAACCAACACAGAATTTCTGAACTGTAAAAGGTTTGGTCTTTTAAAGAATATCTAAACATACACCAGTACACAATTAAACTTGACATTATTTTGCTGCAGAGGCACATGAACGACTTATGGATGTCTATCAAAGGCTTGATGATCTAGATTCTTCAAAAGCTGAAGCAAAGGCAGGATATATACTTCATGGCTTAGGATTCTCTCGGACCATGCAGCACACAAAGGTAATTGAACTGGAAGTGACAAGTCTTTTTAGGTCTAGGTGTATATTCCATAATTTATGTAGCCTTCATCAGTCATAAGCGACTACATGCTAATGCAAAACAGTGAAAGTATCGTTGGCATGTAAGCCTCAGCAATGTTCATGTGCTCTTATGCTTTCTCTTTCATTTGCTGCATGAGTTTTCCACCATGTAGCTTCAGATGTTACCGTAACCCTTTTAACACTATGTGATTTCCTATTGTCAATTCTCCCATCACTAAAACAAGGGGCAGAGCTCCTCCAAATTATTGACATGATGTTAAAAATGCATTTTCTTTTAAACTATTCATCATATCACTAAGATTTGGCAGATCCACAGAAAAATGAATAGTCTTGTATGAACTGTATTAAAGATACTTTTTTACATATATATTTTAAAAATGAAACGATCAAACTCATGATGTAGGGAATTTTTTTGTTTGCCTTGGTGGTAGTGGAGTCTTATTGAGATGAAAATATTGAGATATATTCTCAAATCTCCTTTCTCCCAAACAAGTTGATATGCCGAAACGTTGTACCCATCATCAGTATTCCAATACATGCTGTACACAGGCCTATCATAATATAAATATTTAAAAAAAAGTTTTTATTTCAATGGAATATTGTTTCAAATATCCAGTCTTCTTTTCTTGTTTATTGCGTTATGTTACATACAAATTTGTATGATTGGCTGCAAATTGATAAACTCCTCATTGACCGTGGTGCTAAAATATTCATAATGTATGACATCTCATCAAGATTATGTACACGCCCAATGTTTTCCACAAAATTCGCAACTTCTACTAAAAAAACTGAATCACTGTGGCGAAATTTGTGATGTCACAATTAGTACCATAAATTTTCTTCTCATTGCTGAAAACATTAGGTCTATCTAACAAGGTACGTCACTTTCCATGTTATATTTGGTACGCAAGTTACCTGCATTGTAACTGCGACATGTCACCATCATTGTACATGCCAACAATATTCTCCAATATGAAAAAAATTGTGTCAAAACTGCAAATTTTAAAAATTTGTCACAGTCCGACATGATATTTCTATGATGTAAATACGCAGAGAAAGCGTGAACTGTGACCAATGCAAAGATCAAGGCCAGGTATTAGCGCAATCTAGAATTGTAATATTGATCACAATGAAACAAATAAAAAAACAAGGCGCCTGGCAGACTAGTTGTCTACCAGTAGAAGCGACTGTAAGGGGAATCTGATTATGGTATGTCTCCACTTAGTGTGATCATAGGATGTTTTCCTAATACTGGACACATGTCCAGTACCTTCATATCACCTTTTCTCACAACCATTAACATAAATTGCAGTGTGCTCTTTCTTTCCTTCCCTTCTCCCCTACTAGAAGTATAATTGCTATCCTTAGTGTAGTAGATAAAACAAGCAGTCCATATTTTTGTTAGCACACTATAATACATGAAAATAATTTGTGTTGCCAAAATCTCAAAAAGAGAGCTAAGAATAGCATCGCTGTGACCTTAAGCTACCATAAGTTAAGTGGGTTTGAGGATGGAGTTGACCATTAGATTAAAATAACCAGAAAGTCATGTTACGTCAGTCTGAAAGTGCATATATAACATTTGGTTTAATACAGGAATCAGTGGATACATCACTTGACAACAGTCCAACTTTTTAATTTCATATGTTATTGCATTAAGCTTCCATTACTCAGAGATTAAAAAAATTGTAACTAAGGATACTACTTCTTCTGTGTTCGTTCTCAAACTCCTGCATATTAACAGGATGTAGTCTGGAGAATGGAATGCGTTGTGTCATGGTTTACAGCATTGCTGTGATATCTGTGCCTTTCGGCCTGACACATCCGACTTCAGCATGGCTTTGGGTCACTGACCCTATATGGAATGGGACATCCAACTCCATCCCATAACCTACTTAGTCGCCTTTTATGACGTGTGGAAGGTAAAGTGTTGCTAATCTTTGCTCCCCTTTCGGGCCCTGGCAACACACGGGCAACTAAGGATACTGATCTAGCGATTTGCTTGCAACACACTGGACAACCCCCTCCCCACTTAGTGTGTAGCGTGCATATTGAGTGATCAGGGACTCTCATCACCAAACGCACATGCATGTTGGCTGTGTCGGAGTACGTCTTTATCAGAATTTCGTTCTGTTTAATTATGTTAGCTTTTTGTTCCATAGAAGCCTGGCCACTAATCATTGTAAATACTAAATAAGGTAGACAGGTTACTGAAGAAAACAGTCAATAGAAAATAACAATAAAACAATTTTTATTATTTTATATTTCAGTTTTCTTCAGTAACCTGTCTACCTTATTTAGTATTTACCTCTATTTGTCTGGTTACTGCAGCAGTTCCATTTTGTTGGATATCCTCCGATATTTGGGTTATTTTTATTCTTGTATTGTACCAAATATTTAAACTAAATCATGACAACTCGTTCCGTTATCTGGAATATATCATACTAACTAGCCGGAGTGTGAGAATGAATGAGCATTAGAAGTGAAGATGAGAATTAACTTGGCTACACTCTGTCATAGAAGATCAAATGACCTCAAATATACCATTTTAAAGTCAGTTATCTTCGGTATAAAGACATGGCTATCACAGTTAAGTTGTTAACTATGGATAAAGGACAATCAGAATTGTTTAACAAATATGACTCAGACAAATATACGTCACTAGATACTATGGAGTGGCATCACCATACATGTTTTTATGCATTCCAAGAAATGGTTCTTCATTATAGCATTTCATGTGTTTGACCATATTCTAGTTTTTCTTGCAAGTCAACTTGCTGTGAAGAAGTTTTTTAATATGCTATTCTTTATGTGTTATAAATATAAATACCAAAGCCAATATTATTTACATTTAATTTGATGATCTAGTTAAACTGTGATTGACATTTAACAGGTCAAAGATTTTTCTGGAGGTTGGAGAATGCGAATAGCTCTTGCACGTGCACTTTTTATACGACCGTCCTTAATGTTGTTGGATGAGCCCACAAACCATTTGGATCTCAATGCTTGTGTGTGGTTGGAAGAAGAACTAAGCACGTAAGTACACATGTATGTAATACTCTTGATTACATATTATAAGAATGTATTGGACATCCTATTCTGTGTAGATAGTTGCTAGGTTACATATTAAGTATAGATAAATAACAACAGAAGAAAGAAGGTAGCTGTAGAAAGCAGAAAAAGATGCAAATTCTTCTTTCATTCACTTGAAACATGTCTATATCTGTAATTCTGTCTCCTTAATAAAACTCACTGTCTTTTGTAGTTCACACAGTGCCCCATAGAGCTTTGATTCCAGTGTTGTTTCCTCTGGCCAATATGTCTGCCTCAGCGTTTCATGCTCAGAACACTCTTGAAGTATATGTTTGGCACTCTGTGCTGCATGTACACATGGCAGTGTTGCCAATCTTGAACTTTGTATACATGTGACTGCGGAGTCAGTTGTGTCCTGTTCTGAGACGTAGAATTATAACTTGTTCTGATCTGTTCATAATGTGATAGTCATCTGGTGTTGGTGTTTGTGGCTTTCTTATTGACTTGATCATCTGTTTTGATCATCAACGAGAGCTGCATTATCCTGGGGATCAAAGCAAACATACTATACCTATTGCGTTGATAAAGGTTAGCCTGGCATTGAGGTTCTATCAATAAAAGGTAATACTGCTAGTAAAACTATGAAAATATAGTACTGTCGTGTGAAACAGGTAATGAAGTTTTACTGAACAACGACTAACACAGTATCACTGTCGGATGCTTACGTGAGATAATGCACACAACGGCGCATCTGCCGTTTCGTCCACCGTTGTAACTTTGCAGTGTTAGATAAGTTGCGTAAAATTATAGATTTTGGTAAAGGGGGTTATATGGATTACAATTATTTTATAGATTCTTTATATATAGGGGGAGAAGGGTTAGAATCAGTGTTTATAATTAATAATTAATTCTCTAAGAATTCTTGTCTAAGGCGTGAATCCATATGATTGGTTTTTCAAGGAAAATGTGCGCTATTTATAACAACGGTGGACGAAACAGCATTTTTACCCACACAACAAAACTACAGGATATAATTATACAAATAACAATACACAGGACATATTGAAGTTTCAAACTAAAATGCCTTTATCGAGTTAGGCAGATAACATAAAAAGACGAATAGAAATGACTACACCACAACAAATGTGTCAGAGTGAAATGAGATTCTACAATGGTTTCTTCCTCTGAAGATATTAAGCTCAATTCACCAGTATTTCAATACATGTGGATTGAAATGTCCTGCTAATTATAAGCAGGTCCGATCAGGTTCTTAGATATATCCAAGATGAAGGCGAATAATTTTACTACTTGGTGTTATAGTTAGCACTCTAAATACAGTGATTCAAGTTCATCCTCGTAAATGGGTGGAATCTTAAAGATTCGAGGTTGGCTGTCCCAACATTCCATTCTGCTAACTGGTAGTTTTAAGCTCGAAGATTGTATCCCAACAAAAAAACAAACATATTATATCATGAAACTTTTCTGTGTTACGCTGTATGTGTACTGATAGTGCAGAGATGTTCCTGTATAAGAGATTATATTAGTGGCAACTAAAGTGCAGTGATGATAATCTTAACATAGGTATCTTCTGTGTTAATTCCATAACTCCTGCAGAGGATGTAGTGCAGAGAAAGGAATGGTTGTATCATCATTTCAGCTTGCCTGTGATATGCATCATCTGACTACAGCATGGCTTCAAAGTGAATTTCACCATCTGTGGGATAGGACAGCCAGCTCTGCCCCCAAAACTAAAGTCCAAATCTGTGTTACAACAAAGGTTATCAAATAAGGAATATAAAATATACAAGTTAAGAATCCTGTGTGGTAGGATCATTTGAAAAATAGACAATTAAGAACTAAAAATTAAAAGAATCTGAAAGGTGAATATGACATTAATGAGAGTGCCAAGTGTATCAAAACATGAATGTAGGATGTTCAAAGTGAGTGGTTTTAGAAAGTGATATAGTATGGCTCTATCAAATAAATCATGAAGTTTTACAATAATAACAGGGAACTTTGAGTTGTACAAATCAGGTAACAAACTGGTCCTCCCTGTGAAAGAGGATTGTTTACTCAGTTCAGTGGCAGTGTCATCCCCAACCTCAAACCCTAAAGAAAGGGTTCAGCAAAGACTGAGACATTGATACTGATTAGTGTTGCAAGTTTTTAATGAAATATTTACTCTTCAAGTATGTACAATGCTTATATCATACATTTCAGATACCCACGTATTCTTGTGGTTATATCCCACTCTCAGGACTTTCTCAATGGCGTATGTACAAACATTATACACATGAACCTGAAAAAACTAACAGTCTTTGGTGTAAGTGTTTCTGCATTTGAATCTATAAATTGCTAGTTATGTTAGGATTTTCTTACACGTCTAAATTATCTATTTATAAAAAAGTTGTTGTTGCTGATATGACCAAATGGTTACAGGTGATAGGTTTGGAAATTCAGCCGTTATCACGTATAAATAATCAAACTGTCAGAGGATATCTGACCAGGTAGAGAGTATGGTAGCAGATATGATAACCAATATGGACCTATATCAAGAATAAAAAAACAAAGAAATAAATACAGAGTTATCAATGCAAAAAATATTGTCACAGCTCTATCTCACTGCTTTACATTTAGTTCATGATGCTGAACTTCTATTTCAGTTTATAAATAGTAGGTATACTGTTTTCTTAGCTGTCAAATATATATTTAGCGACTACAGATGCTGACAGCGTGCTAAAGATGAATCTCTTGTAGAATATATTAACCGTACCAACTTTGGTCTATATTGTAATCTAGAATAAGAGACAAGATATGACTGTACCATCTCCTGCTTTTGAAGAATTGGAAAGAATGATAATCCATCTACTCTGACAGCAGTTATGTATACCATTGAAACAATTTTTTCTTATTTAATTTGCTCAGTGTAGTTTAGTAGGCCAACTGATGCCTACCACAGGAGATCGTGAACAGACTTTACAAGAAGACACATGAGGTGGGGGTATGTGCGGGAGTGAGTGCACATACAGCACATACACACACATATACTAGAGTTAATACCACTCGTTGCCTGGATGAGAATTTTAAAAAAAAAGTAATAATTTGATATTCCGATCATTCAGAAGTCGCCAAAAAACCAGTCTCTGTGATCGAATTCTGAGTACAAGAATAGTACAGAACTGACGGGTAAGCTAAGAACCTAGCTAGCTGCGATAGACAAAAATTGAACATTTATATATAAATGTTGCTGTATTCTCATCACAACGACAGATACTTTGAGAATCCAATGACCAATGGATTTTAAAAAAACAGAAAGGCTGATGCAAACAATATTCTATGATTCGCACACGACATTAGCAAAAGGCAAGAAGAGAGAATAGTGTGCCTGTTAAAACAGAGTAAATGTCGATTGAAATGCAAAGTTATTGCCTACTGTTTAGAGCTATTTTATTTGTTTACACGTGTTTGACCTTTGTGCAGCGATAAAAGGTTAAACTATCATGTCAGCTATGACGGACCACAGTAGAACTTTTAAGATTTTTGCTATCGGCACTGCTCTCTATGTGATCTAATCTATAATTGTGCCAAATTTCGTCCTAAATACGTTACTTATTTTTTATGGAACCTATAGCGAACATGAAAGTCAGAGTTATTCATTTATACATATACTAGAAGCAATGCCTGGTGTTGTCCAGGTGAGAATAAAAGAAAAATAGAATAGATGGCAATATTTTTCATACAATGCAGCAAAAACATTTACCTAGAACAAATACCGATCCTCTGCACAAAGTCTGACTCACTACTGACATGACTATTCAGACCGTATGTTCGAGTGCTCAAAATTGGGTATTTATGAAAGGACGCAATCTTGCAGCATTTCTAGTTGCTCATTAAGCGTTCGGGATACGTGAAATTGAAATGGTTCATTTTATAGATTAGTTATCAAAATAAATAGAAATGCAGTAGACACAATATCTTGCATTTTAATACATCATAAACTTTATTGAAACAGTAAAAGCAGATAAAATTGTAATAATACTAATTTCTATTACTCAGTGGGCATAGCCGAAATTGACAAATATTTATATTCGTTAAGATCATTGCACCAAAGGTTAGAGGTAAAATGGTCTCCCAATCATATCAAATTTCAGCTTTTCCAGAGCACAGAACTTTCTAGATTTTCTACGAACGCCACAGGCTTGCAAATTAGCCAAATTATAAAGGAGCCAAATATATTTCATCTGCGTTTTGTTTTCAATGAGCCTATACACACCAAAAGTACAGATCTACGGAACTATATATATATATATATATATACATACACTGAAGGTGTTTTTAATTTTTAATTTAGTTTAATGGCTGTTAATAAAGAAAATGATGTCTTCAACAGGGTAACTATGATACATATGTTCAAACTAGATTTGAACTTGAGGAAAATCAAATGAAAAGATACAAATGGGAACAAGATCAAATTGCACATATGAAGGTTTGTCTCTTTGCATTGTATTTTCTAGTATGTTATTAGTAGCTCAAGATGGGTGATGTAGTTATCAGAACATGAATATAATCTGTACTTCAATTGTTCTCTTTAGGTCAACTTAACCTTTAGAGCCCTGGCTTAAAATTACAAAACTTCCCCCAGGGCCTGACTTATTTTTTGGAAAATTTTCGTTATTGATGGTGGGTGTTTTGAAAACGGCATAACTTTTTTGTTTTAAAAGATATCAAAAAATAAAAGATATGACAGTTGTGAGCACGTTTTGAAGTTGAAAATTCTGGCGAAAAACGCAAAACGTCATTTTCAAAATCGCAAATATATCTTCGTGACGATCCTAATACATGAGCAATGTGTGGCAACATTGATAAAATCCTCATAAATACCTATACTTATTGTATATGTATTGTTTTATATCAAAACTAATATAATATGAACTAAAAAGACTAATAAAACGTGAAGAAATTGCATATAACGTCCGTCCGGTCAACACTAGGTCTATGCCGACACGCAGCGTAATTATTGTCCATGCACACACGTGTCACCCCTGATACATATTATTTTTGTGCTCTTTAATGAATACACACACATTCTTATCAAATAACAACATATTAAACACAAAAAACAACAATTAGAACATGTAGTCACGATCACTTACCCATGCCACGCGGTACTCAATTTGATAGTAAAATACGGCCGAAAATGGCTAAAGTCGCTCTAGAAATGCGTTGACAAATTCAACCGGCTTTCTCTCTCTTACAATCGTAATGAGTAAAGGAATTTGACCTTTAAACTGTGACGTATTCCTAGCTTCGTGTTGCGGGAATTCTATGTCATATTAGCTTTAACTTCGTGAAGTTCCGTACTCGGGAATGGAGCGATATCGTATGTTGCGTGATTGCGACCACAGGCACTACGGGATGCACACGCAAGGCGCAATGTTGCGACCGTAGGGGCCTGAAGGTTAAATCTAAATACATGACTGCACATTGAAGTGGTACTCAGATGTTCCTACTTTCTCTTTGCCAGATGAATAATAATGTATATAGTATATGCATTTTTCCTGTGTTATAATTTTATTTTAGCATTAGACATTGTTAGCATAGTGATGGTATGATAATCGTTTTATATAGTGAAGTTTGGGTGTTCATGCTCACATATTTATTTTTGATAATAGGAAACATCTACCCCAAGATCTGGTATGCTATGTTGCATCTATGTTGGATTTCTTTTGTGTTTTTCCCATTCAGTGATATGATGATTCCAATATAAGTGAATTATTTCACCTGTTTAAGCTGTTGATCTTCGATTAGAATAGTGGTGTTTCTTTTTTTTGGGGGGTTTGACATTACCTCTGTTTTTTTCTGTGTATCGCCATAGAAATATTGACGTCTCAAAATTTTGGTAACTCCTTCAATCCACCTTTTTCTTGGTCTTCATGTTGCTGTTTCCATTCTCATGTATATGATCTTGCTGCTAGGCATTATGGGTACAATCTCATTAAGTGGCAAAACCAGACTGTTTTTTTGATATATTTGACCACAATATTTGTTCCAACAGTTCTTCTAATCTCTTCATTTCTCATATGATCTCTTTTTGTTCAGTTTACTGCTTTTCTTAGACATCTCTTTTTACATGTATTAAACTTTCTCTTTTATTAGATATAATCTTTGTTTAATCTTCATTGCATGTTTTACCAATTAATGATAATAAAACAAGCACACAAAGGTCAGCAAATAAAATTTTACAGAAAAAGTTAGACATCAAACCGTAACCATAGGAACACTAAGACCATGATCCATACAGAAAATTTTATGAGCATGAGAAATTTTAAGTTCACTGATCCAAATAACTTAGACACCTCACTAGATAAGACATTGACATGAGGTACTTACATTGAGAAAATAGAGGCAAATGCAAGAAAGAAACTTGCCATCCAGAGGAAATTGGCAGAAACATGCTGGGGAACCAATGAGGCAATTTTAAGGAAGGTATGTACAGTTGCAATTACTCCAGTACTGGAATACGCATCAAAAGCATATACTTCAGCAGCCAAAGTTCTGGACAAGGTACAAAATCAAGCACTTCGCCATATCACAGGTGCCACGAAGACCTCCCATAAATGAAAGGTAAAAAAATTATATGCATCACCCTCTTACCATACAGAAAGTACAAGAGCATGACATCACGTCCAATGATGGTTAGATGTGACCAAGCCAGTGGTTGATGAAAAGCAGGTTTATTTACCAATAAAAAAAACTAAAAAGAGAATACAATGAACTACTAGACATGATAAAGGACATAATACCAACACTTTTCTCCAATTCATGGAAGTAATATAAAAATCTCACTCCCGAACTGCCATAAATAACATAATATGAAAGATCTGAATACATTCCAAAAGAAAATATTAGTATGCAACTATTGAAGTTTGTTAAGCTGAGAAGTGTCGATACAAGTATATACTGGAGTGTCAGCAGTGAAGAATGGAGATGATAGAGTAAAACAAAAATCAAGAATGTTTCCTGACAAAGGCCTATTGTTCCTAACATAGAATACTTATTTGTTTTTTATTTTTTCATTAGCTATTTAGTAAAAGTAACATATTGCTTATTCTTTCCATTATCAGTTTTTATCTGTGCTACTGCAGAACTCTCCTCTTTGTCGCCTCTGGAATTTTGGTTATTTTATAAGATCCAGAATATATTGGTGGGACAACATCAGAGTTCCTGATGAGTGATAGGATCATGTGTCATTATTTGCCAGCAGCTTCAACATCCATAGCTGAAAAATAAAACATACAGGTATATTGAGTTATAAAACAGAATTTCAGCAAATTTGATGTTGGATGTGTTGGACCAAAAGGCACAGACATCAGAGCAAAACTGTAAACTATGTTACAACTCATTTCATTCCCCAGACTATGCCTTTCTAATCTGCAAGTGTTTTAGAATGAGTGCAAAGGAGAAGGTTTAACAGAAAATAAAATCATGCAAACGTTGTACTGTCTTTGCAGGATATATTTGATGTACTTTTTCTGCCTTCGTTTGAAAAGCAGAATACATTTTGTCATGGTTTACAGCTTGATTGCAATATCTGCACTTTTCAGCCTGTCCCACATCCGACTTCAGCCTAGCTTCTCTGTCACTTTGAATCACTATGAGATGGGACAGCCAACTCCATCTCAGTAACTCCTTAGTTACCATTTCTGATGTGCATGGCAGGTAATAGTGTTACTATTCTTTGCTGCCTGTTGTGAAGAGATCTGGACACATTAGCTATCCTATGTAAAAAAAAAATCTTGATTGAAAGATGACACTATAAATTGTTACAGCCTACAATTTATTATTAACATTATTGTGTAACTTTTCTCAGAACTACATAGCAAGATTTGGTCATGGCAGTGCCAAGCTAGCAAGACAAGCCCAAAGTAAAGAGAAAACACTCAAAAAAATGGTAGATGGTGGCTTAACAGAAAGAGTTTCATCTGATAAGGTATACAGCACTTCAATTCACTGCTAATTTTTTAACCCTCAAACTGTCAAATAGAATTGTCTGTATGATTGGTGATTTTGACAACTAAATCACCAGAAATGTGTTGAAATGAACTTGGGGAACTAGATAATTATGTTTTCTGAAAGTATATTGAACAAAGTATCATATGGTGTAAATGTGTTGTGGTTTAACAATAATGGTGTTTATTTTGACCTTAATCATTAGGTTGGTAGCATATTCTATTCAGCATGTGGCCACAGAGCAGGACTCTAAATCATTGCACAAAGAAAACAAAATATTAATCTTCTTTCAAACATCAGCAATCAATGTTTTTTAGTGTTATCACCTTTATGTGTCAGATGCAACATTAGGCATGGTGCAGGATCCGTCCAGTAATTCTTATGAGTCCATATGATTATTTGCAAAATAAACATTTCAAATAGTGTAGAACTACATTCACATCCTTATCTTGAGTGAGCGTCTCAATTTCCAGACAGATGATTGGGGAGAAAAAAAATCACAAAAGTTTTCACTTTCACAATTAACACTTTACTGATGAACTGGAATTTTCGTTATACACACTTTGTGACCAACTTTGACGATTAGTGAAACCATTATGGTAGTTCAGAAATATGACAACTGTAGTGATAATATTTATAGGAATGACTGCCATCCACAAAATGCCGTCTGTCAACATGGGTTGGAACTTATTTTGGAAGGTGAGATTTTTGTGATATATATAGAAGTAAATTTAAATCCTCACATTATAATAGGCAAGTTTTTGCTCTTGAAAGTACTTTGGGACCATCTCCCATTTTTGCTCGGGAAAATTCAGATTTCTGATTGCATAACTTTTTCGAAGTAAATTCTAATCAAAGTGGCTGTAATTCTATAAATTGACTTTGCTGCAGTTTTTTGGCCAAATCAACATTTATAGGGTTAAAACACATCTTTATTGACCTGTAGTTTTGTATTTATTAGTTTTTCTTAGCTCATTGATGCATCTAACAATTGTAAACCATTTAAGTCACTTTTCCATCTTTAAATTTGTCAATCAATTAGTGTAATTAAAACAAGTGTGATATCAGTCAATCTAGTGCCATACTAAGTGGTGTAAATGTCTTTTTTTCTATAACCCTCTGTCTCTTCTGTTGTTAATAAGTTCAGTTGGTGACAGTATCTCATGCCACTGTAATGAGCAATTTCTATCTTTGTTTTTCTGTTCGATGATCTTTCTGGTGATTGCTTAATATTCAAGTGTTGCTCTTCTCATCACATGCTCTAAGAATCTTGACTGTCTGCTTCTAATTTTTGCTATAATTTGTCTTTTTACTCCACCATCTCTGATGACTTTTACATTAGTTTTTTTAGCTGTCCATGGAATTATCATCATTCTTCATAAAAACTACATCTCATTTGTCTACAGTGCAACTTCTGTTTTGACATTATTCACCATAACACATGAGTTTAGAAGAATGAATGATCCCCTCTAAAAGTAGGCTTGCATTCAGACAATATATCAAGTCAAAGTCCATAAAGTAAGGAATAAAGTTCTACATGGCATATGAAGTCAACTCACAGAGAGATTTTTAATGAGGAAATATATACTGGAAGAACAAAGATATTATTCTTATAGAACTAGGTGTTATTGGTACTGTTGTCATCAGAATTCTGACTTCACCAGATTTAGTAAACATAAATGATGTCATTGTCATGGACATGTTTTACAACAGTGTTGCTGTCTTTGACACGCTGTAGGTCTACAATGATTATGGAACATTTGCACAGGGGACAGCAATGGCAACTAGGAAATTATACCCAAAACACTAAAGAAGAAAGTGGTCAGGGGTATGTATGGATGAATACAATATCAATCCACAACCAAACAAATTGAAACTTAATAGAATGGACATTCCAATTCCTCAAATATGTAGTGGGTACAAATCTTTCATGGGTGGATGGGATGTCAATGACCAAGTCTATCGATTCAATAGAACATGTCAACATCATCACTTGTCTCGAAGATTGTAGGTAACGTTTTTCTTGTGGCAATACAATAATAATGAACATAAATATAAATAAACCAAATATCGGAGGATATCCGACAAAAAAGAAGTGCAGCAGTAACCAGACAAATAGAGGTAAATGTAAATAAGGTAAATAGGTTACTAGAAAACTGTCAATATAAAATAATAAAATATTACCTACTAGCACTTGGTCGTCTGCAAATAGCAATAATATTTAATAATGAACAACTACATTTCCTACAAAATGACACTACAAAATATTTTGTATGTAAATGAGTTAAATCTGTGTGTCCTTCATTGGTGATTACTGAAAAGTGGCAACAAAACTCCAGTCTTACCTGTCGTATAGGACAAGATCATTTACACTTTTGATTGTATTATTAACATTATTTAACCTACTAAGGTAATGTGTAGGTAATGTTTCTGCTTTTTGGTTAAGTCTAATTTTCCTTAGCTTTATTTGTTGCTGGTTTAATTATGTGATGATGTCATTTTTCTTCTGAAACTCTTTTTTGTCAGATAATCTTTTATTTGATACATATTCTTCTTTATTTATCTCATTTCATGAAAAATAATTATATTTTCTGTTGCAGATATTAATCACTGGCACTTTTTTAAAGCTACATATTTTTTTCCATCTAATTTTCAGACTGTCTCTCTGTACTTCCCAAGTTGTGGTAGTATACCTCCACCTGTCATTATGGTCCAGAATGTTAGCTTCAGATATTCAGAGGGTCAGGTGTGTATTTAGTGTAGTAAGAGATGTACTTTGATATTGAAGTTTTTCTTTTTTTTATAAACTTGAACCCCCTCGAGACCTATAGGTCGTACACCATATGTGTAGGTAATTATTAAATATGCTGTAAATGGCATTTATAAACATCTTGCCAGGAAGGATAGACCGAGTTCTAGTTCACCTATAGATAATATAAAGCATCACAACTCTTCTGAATACTTAGCTAATGGAAATTACTCAGCTTATTCTTCTTTCCTTCCTCTTTTACCTTTTACGGGTGTTGAGTGAGATGTTGAATAGAACAAAGTTCTATTTTTGTGGCAGGAGGGTTGTAGCAGTTTGTGATTAATATTTTTCTGCCAGGCAGTAGCAATTTCACAGTTATATGTTCCAGTTCTACTGCTGGAATTGTTGCTTTTACAAATATCAGTATACCTCCCTGACTCTTTTGGATTGATCTTGGTGGAAGAACTCATTACCCCAAATAAATAAATCTCAATATACATCTATGTGAGTATACTATAAAAGAATATACATATATCTATCTGCCGTGACCCTTTTGTGCCTCGCGGCATGAGGGATAGAAGAATTCTCTGGAGATGGCCTCCCTTCTATGAGCGTACATAGAAGGGCAAAATATTAAGTAATGTACCTTACTTTCACTTTCAGTGTGCTTTCCTGTTAAGGAGCGCATTGTGGCTTTCCACTCATGTACTTCATGGATGTTTTGTTCAAATTTCTTTATCATATAATGTATGAAACATGGTGATGATTTCTTCTTCTTTCATTCACTTGAAACATATCTACATCTGTAATTCTGTCTCCTTATTAAAACTCACTGTCTTTTGTAGTTCACACACTGCCCCATAGAGCTTTGATTCCAGTGTTGTTTCCTCTGGCCAATATGTCTGCCCAGCGTTTCATGCTCAGGACACTTTTGGAGTACATGTTTGGCACTCTGTGCTGCCTGTACACATGGCCGTGTTGCCAATCTTGAACTTTGTATACATGTGACTGCGGAGTCGGTTGTGTCCTGTTCTGAGACGTATAATTATAACTTGTTCTGATCTGTTCATAATGTGATAGTCATCTTGTGTTGGTGTTTGTGGCTTTCTTATTGACTTGATCATCTGTTTTTGATCATCAACAAGAGCTGCATTAAGTCCTGGGGATCAAAGCAAACATACTATATCCATTGCAAAATTCTCAAACTCCCACTGGATCTCCCTTGTAGCGGGACAATGGTCTACTAGATATCTAGCAGGAGGTAATCCAGAGAATGGAAATACGTTGTGTCGCTGTTTTATTTGCGCAGATGTCCCGACAGATCCGTCTACGGCGGAACAAATTAATATATAAGGATTTTTTGTATTCAGGGAATATGGTCTTTGCGAAAATTCATTATTTAAACCAGACTATACGATTTTCTCAGAAATGGTGTTAATTAAACACAGTTGTTGGGGAATTAGAGATTCCTTCATTGGATGACTTGGCATACACTGAAACTTTTCTGCTTGAATTAGTACTTTTGTGTCTCTGCGTTCGCCAAGTGTTTGCATTCTTCCCATTTTCTGCATCTCTGCTATGGGTGTTGATTTCATTGCCCCCAACATTATTCTAAGTGCCTGGTTTTGCACTTTATCTAGATCTTGTAATGTGGTGTTTGATGCAGGACACCACACAGCTGAACCATATTTCAGGTGTGTTCTTATGCCTTGCTGGTAAACTTTACTGAGTATTTCCACTGGCTCCCCATGTGGTTCCACTTAGTTTTCTCAGGATAGCTAACTTCCTCCTGGCTTTTGTTGTTGCTTTGTTTATGTGCTGCTTCCATGTCAGCTTATCATTAAAAGTATGTGGGTTGTCATTAAAACTCTGAGGTATGTGGGTTGTTTGTCTTCTTTCAAGAGCTCTCCATCTATCTTGATATGACCAGCTTTTTGTTGTGGTGAGAGGGTAAAGAGTGTAATGCTGCACTTATCTGTGTTAATGCGGACGCACCATCTATTTGTCCATAAGGTTAGGGCATCGATAGCTCTTTGTATTTGTTTAGTGGCGACTGTCGCATGTTCTTCCGTGCACCAGGTCGTCAGCATACATTGCCACTTTGATCCCATGTGGTAGTTCAGCAACTAGGTCATTGATGTAAACCAAGAAAAGTGTGGGTGACAGGACTCCTCCATGGGGGACTCCATGACGCAGTAGAACTTTCTTGCTCTTGCGACCACGACCATCTAATTTTACCCTGGCTCTTCTATTATGCAGGTATGCTTTTACCCATTTGTACATTCTTGAGCTAACCCTGCAATTTCGCAATTTCTTTAGGAGCCCTTCTTTCCAGACCTTATCAAATGCTTTCCTGAGGTCTATCCATGCTGCTAGTACCAGTTTCTTATCTTGGAAGGCATCCTCAATCTCTTGGGAGAGGTAGGTTGCCTGATCTTCAGTAGAGTAGCACTGTCTGAAACCTGCTTGCTGTGATACCAGGTTTTCACTTTCAAGGTACCACTGCATCCTAAGATTGATAATGCGTTCCATTGTTTTGCATAGACAGCTTGTGAGGCTGTTGGAGACTGTGTTGCCATCTTTTCCTGATTTGAGGAGTGGTATCATTATTTCTTCTCTCCATGCCTGTGGACCAGCTTGTGTTAAAGATCTGCAGTAGCTTTGCTCTTGCTGCAATTCCCAGGTTTCTAAACATTTCATTGGACACTCTATCAGCTCCAGGGGACTTTTTTCATTTTCAATTTGGATATTGCATGCTCCAGTTCTCTCATTGTGATTGGTGCCTCCATGACTTCAGGTATAGGTTCGCCTTGTCCAATGTTTTGCTGGTTCTCTCGAACCTCCTGTTGTTTGTCTGGGCTGACTTTGATGTTATTGTCTTCTGCAAAGGAATCTGCAAAGTAATCAATTGCATGTTTACCTGTTAAAATGTTTCTATCTTTATAAAGTGTGATCCTGGTATTTCTCCCTGTACCTTCATCATTTAGTTGTTTTACAAGTTTCCATAATTTCCTAGTATCATAACTTTCTAGGTTCAGTGACTCTGTTTTTTCTTTCCAGCTACTCCGTCTGGCTTGTAACTTGGCTCTTTGAAATTTAGCTTTTGTTTGCTATTTGTTGTGATGTTCTGACTAGGTCTGTTCTCAGCCTGCTGTCTAGATGTTTCCATCTCATTTTGCAGCTTTTCCAATTCATCATTCCAGTAGGGTTTGTAGTTTTTGCGTGCCCCTCTGGGTATGGTTTTACTAGCAGCATGTAGTATATATATCTATTAAATTCACTCACTGCTCTATTGATGTCTTTGTCCAAGTTCATGTCCTTAGCTAGAACACTGGTTAAATGCTGGTACATTTTCCAGTCTGCCCATTTATAGTTCCACCTAGTGAGCATGCTACTGTCCTTGGTAAATTCATTGTGAATTTCCAGAAATACTGGTCTGTGGTCACTACCCCCAAGCTGCTTTCCAACGACACGTGTGATGTTCCATTCCAAGCCTGGTGAGTGGAATGCCAGGTCTGGTGTAGAGGTGGTGTGCTATGCTCTCGAGTAGAAGGTTGGTGAGTCTGCTGGCTGGTTAATTAGGATTAGATTATTTTCATCCTGCCAGCTCTCAAGTTCCTCACCTCTCTTGTCGATATGATCGTAGCCCCAGCTCTGAGAGTGGCTGTTGAAGTCACCACACACCATAAGTCTATCTTTGTCTGGAATTGTGTCTAGTATCAATGATTTATCATTTGGGCAGTAGTAGTTCAGGAGATGGTATTCTGCCCCTTCCATATATACTTCCAGCTGACATGCGCTGATATTGTTTTTAACAAGTGTCAGAATTCCACCCTTTCGCCTGTCCTTTCTGTCAGATCGGTAGCACTTGTAGCCTCTGATTTTGAAGGCTATGTCGCTGCTGAGGTGTGTTTCTTGGATACAGCATATATTAACTTGGCTCCTCGGGGCAATTGAGAAGGACTTCCAGTAACTGAGGTTGGGCCCTTTCAAGGTATAGGGCCCGGCACTGAACGTCCACCACAGGTCATGCACCATAACTATTTATAAATACAGATATGTTTCCATTGTGTTTTGTGCTTGGCATCCTGATTATCTGTGCGCCTTTTGGCTGGATGTCTCTGTCTTCAGAACTCTGCTTACTTGGGCAGGACTATGGTCCTGCTCGAGTGGGACTGCCCGACCAGTCTTAGTTTCCAGCCCCTGATGGCTGAACTAAGCCCCATCACCACTGCACGGTGCTGGCCTCAATGGGGATGGTGATGAAGTTCCTCCTTTGCAAATGAAGATGAACAAGGCATTAAGAAGGGTCAAGTTTGGTTTGATTGTTTGTGAGTCCTCAGATGAGTACAATCTGGGCCCTGAAAGACCTGTTGCGTCTATCTATTCGCTAAACGCTTTGTTATCTTGCAGCGTAAGGGAATGCCCTCTTGTGTGCTGAGTATATTGTGGAATTTTGTTGCCTCTTTTATTTCGGTGGTACATTGTTTTCGTGGTCGGCCTCTAGGTCTGCCTTCGCTGTATCTGTGTAGCATAGCTTACTGTGGTATGCTGTCTGATGGTAGTCTGCTGATGTGTGGAAACCATTTTATTTGTTGTCTCTTAATATATTTCAAGATTGGGATCGTACCAGTTCTTTGTCTGATGTTCAAATTCCTCACTCTGTCTCTTAGCGATATTCCTAGGATTCTACGTAAGCATGCCATTTCAGCTGTCACAAGGTTATGTTTATCTTGTGCTGTCGTCCATGTTTGGCATTGGTAACACAGAGTTGGCATAATAATTGTTTTGAATAGTATTATTTTGGTGTTTAAATCTACATTTTGTTTCTGAAGATTGGTGTCATTCGCCTTAGGGCTAGCTATGCTCTACTTCATCTAGTGTGTATTTGTTGCTGCTATTGCCGTCTGTTGTTATATTTCTTCCTAGGTATGTGAATTCTATCACTTTTTTACAGCTGTTGTTTTCAATATATATGTTGGTGTTTTTTTCTGTTCTTCCTATCTTCATTACTTCGATCTTTTTCTATATTGATCTTCATGTTAAAGGTTTGACGTAATGTCTATTTGTCTTTGTAGTTGCTGTTCTGATGATTTTACTAGCACTGGTCGTCTGTAAATAGCAATTCGTTTAAGCTATCCTTCAAATTGTTATCTTCCGTTGTCTATACTACTTTGCAAATGTGATCTATATATGTTATGAACAATAGGAAGGATAGTACACATCCCTGTCTCACTCCCGAGTGAATTTCAAAATTATCTGATGCACCTGTGCTCGTTCTTACTGCGCATTGACTAATTGGCGTTTATGCTCTGACATAGGCTTATCCGTTTTTTGGGACACTGGATGTCTTTAGTGTTATTCATAGTCTTGCTTTATCCACTCTTGTCAAATACTTTCTCTTGATCACGAAAGCCAGATATAAGTCTTGGTTATGTTCTGTTGCTCTTTATGAAAGGTGTTTGAGGACAAGGATTGCATCTGTACAGCTTTTATTTGTCAAAATTCTAATTCTGTGTTGTTGAGCGGTGGTTCTTTATATGCGTGCATCTTTCTTTCTAGTATCTTGCTAAAAAATGTTCTTAATGTGACTTAAGAGTGATGTGCCTCTATACTTTGTGCAGTTCCTCTTACTGCCTTTATTTTCTTCCAGATGGGAACAATCACTGCTGCATTCTATCCCTGTGGTGTTTTTTGTGTCTTCCATATCACATTGAACAGTCTGTGTAGCTATTTTATATCTGTTCTATAGGTATGCAGTCTATTCTGCACCCAGCCTGTTGCAATGTGAGCAAGAATGTAATAGGTCTTGGGATCGCCCATGTGTTGCCAGGGCCCGAAAGGGGAGCAAAGAATAGCAACACTATTTACCTTTCACGCATGTCGTAAAAGGTGACTAAGGAGGTTATGGGATGGAATTGGATGTCCCATCCCATATATGGTCATCCCATCCCATATAGGGTCAGTGACCCAAAGCCAGGCTGAAGTTCTATGTGTCAGGCCGAAAGGTGCAGATATTGCAGCAATGCTGTAAACCACGATACAACGCATTCCGTTCTCCGGACTACATCCTGCTAATCTGCAGAAGTTTGAGAACGAACGCTGAAGGTCTTAAGATGTGGTTGGTAAAATAGTATTCCCTCCCTTTCTTTAGCAAATTGAATAATTGATATTGCACACCAATCTGATTAAGTACATATTGACATATTCTGTTTTATTTGAATTCGATTCTGCAGAAATATATCTACAAGAATCTTGATTTTGGAATTGATTTAGATACACGTGTGGCATTAGTTGGCCCCAATGGAGCTGGCAAATCTACCCTTCTGAAACTCATTACAGCAGAGGTAAATGCACATTGTTTTTATTTAAATATGTTAACTATATCAGAAACAAGAAAACAGTAAAATAATCTTGGTAATCAATATTTCTCTCTAGGTATGATATTAAAAGTAAAATTATATATTTTATTTTAAAGTAACTGCTAGTTATTTGTGGTATTTTTTTGGAAGAGTATTGAGTTATTACATAAAATTAAGTTGTGACTGCCAGAATCACTTGATTATGTTATCTAATATATTCTGTTAAAAAAAATTTCAGCTGATTCCTTCAGATGGTCTTATACGGAGACACTCTCATCTGAAAATAGGGAGGTATCACCAGGTATGCAGTGTTGTCTTTATAGTTTAGTTGTAGATGCACACACACACACCCCCCATGTTTACTCTTTGTACTGATTTAGGAAGGTTGTGTTCAAGCTAAAAACACAAGAAGCAAAATTCTTCAACTGACCAGAATTTGGAAGAACTCTGATGAAAATTGCTGAGCTGAAGTCAGAGAATGCAGGCACTACTTTTGTTAATGAAGATAAGAATAAATAACTGTAACACCTAAGAAATAAACAATGTACAAAACAGGAATTTACCTGAGAGAGAATACAACACTATTGGACTTGCAGCAATCAGACAGGTTATAATGGGGAGAATTTAACCAATTCAGGGCATGAGGAATGAGAAAACAAAGTACAAATAAGGTATATAACTGATGCAGCCGTAGTTAAAATAGAAATATGCACAATGTAGGTGATTTGCATACCAAATATAATGTGGAAAGTGACATTGAAGTTCCTTTGTTAGATAGACCTAGTGTTTCGGACAATGAGGAAGAAATTCGTGGTAAAAATTGTGGCAGCATGAATTTCTCTAAAGTTATATAGTTTTTCCAGTAGAAATTAAGAATTTTGTAGAAAATACTGGGCCTGTACATAAAACATTTTGAGATTGCTATACATGAATACTGTATTCCTAATTACCAACAAGGAGCGTTATCAATTTGCAGCAGATCAGACAAATTTGTATGTAACATAACGCCAAGAACAAGCAGGAAGGAATGTGCTGCCAGTGAAATAAAACATTTAAAAAATATATTTATTTCATGATAGGCATGTGTTGGAGTACAAATGATGGGTTCAATGTTTCAGGAATATCAACCTGAAAATATCCCAATATTTTCATCTCAATTACTCCACGAAGCAGCAGCGCAAAGTGAGAAGACATTTTTTCTTCTACATTATGTTAATTATTTTTGATAAAGCTTCTTGTGAGACTGTTAATTTCATATTTCTTTTGTCATGCCAAGTCTGAGTAATAATACGGGTTCTTGTATCAAATTAGTGCCTATCTGTGTGATTATTTCCCTTGGCTATATTTATCATCATCAAGTGCCGTCACCACAACAAAGCTCCAACATCCCATCTCTTGTTTTGGTAGTGCACTCTGCTAGATAGACTATAACCTGTCTATCTTGTGATGTTACTACCCCACTTATATCTCTGCCTACCTCTTGGTCATTTCCATTTGACAACCCTCAAGTAAGGTCTTCAACAAGGTGTCATGTCTTTTAATGTATCCAAAATATTATATTTGCGTGATCTTTATTTCTCTTAATAATTATTTCTTTATATTAAGTGTTTTTAGAATCTCTGTTTTCTTCTCTTTCCATGATGTTATTCTATATATGTGTGTGTGTATTCGTCCATCACAAGTGATGATGACCATTTTTTACATCGACTTTTGTTGAAAATTCATTTAGAATTATGACCATGCATAATAGGCTAATGAGCCCATTTCGAGCTGAATATATTCTTCTATATACCCACATCTCAAAGGTATAAATTCTGTCTTCTAATTGTTTATTTAGTGTACATGTTTCTGAGTCATACATTAATTTAGAATAAATGTAGGATTTTATAATTCTTATTTTTAAGGTTTATAATTTATTTAGATGTTACTATTTCCCCCATGTCAGTGAAGCTACTTCTAGCCATTCCTATTCTCCTTTTAACTTCTGTTTCACATCTACCATCAATTGTGACAACGTGTCCAAGATATTTATAATGTTCTAATAGTTGTAGTTTCTCTCCATGTGTTTATGTTAGTGTGTTTATGTTAGAACTTGTTCTTCTGTGACTTTGCTGATTATCATGTTTTTGTTTTTTGAATATTTTATTGGGTGTCCATGTTTCTGAGTCATACATTAATTTAGAATAGATGAAGCATTTTATAATCTTATTTTTAACATGTTTGTAATTTATTTAGATGTTACTATTTCCCCCATGTCATTGAAGCTACTTTTAGCCATTCCTATTCTCCTTTTAACTTCTGTTTCACATCTGCCATCATGTGTGACAATGTGTCCAAGATATTGATAATGTTTTACTTGTTGTAGTTTCTCTCCATATGTTTATGTTAGCGCTTGTTCTTCTGTGACGTTGCTGATTATCATGTTTTTGTTTTTTGAATATTTATATGCAGTCCATATTCTATATTAGCTTTCTGAATTGTTTCTCTGTTGAGAGATAAATTAAAATTAAAGGTGGTAAAATTCATGATACTAGTCTCTGATGAGTTAACGTGAATGCCAATTTGTTCTGAAAAGTGACAATGTCAATTCAAATATTTAATGGATAATGATAAATAGCCAACGCATTGAAAACATCTTTTTTGTTTTTCAGCATTTGGCTGACCAACTAGATTTGGATTTATCTGCCTTAGAGTACATGATGAAATGTTACCCAGATGTAAAGGAGAAAGAAGAAATGAGAAAAATTATTGGTCGCTTTGGACTAACTGGCATGCAGCAGGTATGACATGAGTGTATACAATTGCTGTACTTTGCTGAGATTTTTATGCAGATATTAATATTGCTAAGCGTAATTATTATAATTAATACATGGTACAGTGGAATTCTGCTTTAACACTTTTCAATATCTTCAATTATATTTATTCTGTATTTTTTGTACTGTGTGTATATATGTCAAATTTCTGTTATTACATACATATTTTTTTTATCCGGACCAAGATATAGAGTTGTTTCCCAAACACAAGAGTTGAGCATTATGTGTTTAGGGACCAAACCCGAAATAAAGGAATAACGAAAACGGATGTGCTGGACTTTGGACGTCCAGGTCACAAAGTGGCCAACTGGGGTGCAAATAATCACAGTTCTACTGTGGAACTTGCAGCACAACATACTTTCATTGTGGTTACTTGAGCGAACGCTGAAGAAGAAGCATTATGTGTTTACTTCAGCTGTCAGGTGATTGAAATGCAAGATCACCTGCTTCCCCTTTTCAGCGCGTTTAGTTGTGTGTTCTGGAGAGAACTGTTTCATTTGAATATGCCTCATAAGAGATGAGCAAAATTACAAATCATCCTTCTAACTTGATACATTTGATGTTTCCCGTTACTTTCATTGTCTGTTGACAAAAAGTGACCAGTTAAATTACAGGAAAAGTTAAATGTCTCACTTTAAAAGGATGGATCCAATATGACTATATTCGATGCATGACCTTGGGCACACCTGCACTCAATACAGCTTTGTCCAAACGCACTGCCAGTAAACGTGTCATGCTGTTTCTTGTTGAATGCCTCACGGACACACAATTTTGGAGTCTTTGGTGCAACTTTTCAAGCACGCACACACACACCTACGGGCAAAATTTCAGACTACTTTTTTCTCATAAAGTGTGCTATGCAGGGATATGTGCTTAAATGCATCCGTTAAAATGTTTAAAAAAATTAAGACGGTTAAAATAATCAGGGATTTTGGAAAATAACTGCAATGTTTGAAAGGTAACAAGAATTATGTGTGGCATGTCATGGGTGGCACAATGAATCTCAAGCTAACCAACAGAAGAATGGAGCCTAATTGATGAGACCATGATAGCCTTTCATGTGGCTATAATTACCAGTAACAGGGAATACAAAAATTTGGACAATGGGAAGGCAGTTCATAAGATAAATCAACAGGTTACTGATAATGTAGGAGATAATATGAACAAAGATAGAGCTGTGCATTTAATGATAAATTTTGCTTGGGTTTTATAACAATTGCTAGTGTAGTTACAGAGCATATAGAACAACTACATCCAATATGAGGGTAGCAATTGATGATGCAGTGACTGCAGCCCTCAATTAGCTATTTGAGACTATTTACTATTGTAGTTGTGGCCATGTTTCTGAGAATCTAAATTGCACTAGCCATTACTTATGGATTGCATCTATAGCTTATGGATTGCATCTACATCTAAAATCTGAGGTATGACATGGATCTACTGCCACAAGACATGCTGGCATACAGGGAAACAGAGAGAAGACAGGCATGCATTAATAGATATGGAATTGACAATGAAAAAGGGTGACATGCTGAAACTGCATCATAGCTACTGTTTGATGTAGGCACATCTAAACTGTATTGAAGTGTGGTAGTAGTATATTTGGATACCTGCAGGGCAGAATGAAGAAAATAATAAAGCTTTGACAGCTTTACTTCTAGTTTCATGATCTAAGGTAAATGTTACCACCCTTAAGAATGTGAACAGTCAATGTGTAATAATTACAAGCACTATGAACTCACTTCATCATGTAAGGTGCAGTCTGACATAGACGAACTGTAAACTCTGCAATGTCAAAATATCCAATCTTCTTTCTCTGTCACCCTATGCCTTTTTTCTTTGTTAGACACGTTGCCACTTGTGTTCCAAACCTCTTAATATATGTAGACATTTCCCTGGTACTGTATAGATAAGTAACTTTCTTTTGATGCCAATCTTCATCAATTAGATTTATTCATGAAGTTGAATATGCTTAATGTTATAAAAATTCACCAGATTATAATGAGATAAAACAGTGTGACAAATAAAGGTGGCTGAGATATAATGGATTGATAAAGACTGTGCAGTCTTGCAAAAGAATGTGAGTTGAATATAACATTAGGAGCAGCCACACTTGTGGACATCTTTTTACTCACATGATGTAAACTCAAAATGTCACTAAAAGAGCATTTTAGTCATTGGGAACACCCATCTAGTGTGAGTTTGCTGTCTTGGGAATGGAAACATAACAAATAAAACTAATGTGATACTTGATTGTTTGTTTTCTTAACAAAGAAAGCTAAGTGTACTTCCATTTTCCTCAGGTGTGTCCCATTCGAAACTTGTCTGACGGTCAGCGGTGTCGTGTAACATTTGCCTGGATGGCTTGGCAGTGTCCACATCTGCTACTTTTGGACGAACCCACAAATCATTTAGATATAGAGACAATTGATGCTCTGGCAGATGCTATCAATGATTTTGAAGGTGGCATGATTCTTGTCAGCCATGACTTCAGACTTATCTCACAGGTAGGCAAACAACGTAACCCCTTGTTTTCTCCATGTTATTTTCAGGCTTTTATTAAACAGCCTATTTAATCTCATTTCCCTTTTGAATCTCAATGCAAGGAAAAATTACAGATAAAAAATGTAAACAACTTCAAATAAGGTTTCTTCATTACCTCCGCAAGATAAAAAGTTGCCCACTATTTTCTAATAGTTGAGTTATTTGTGATTGATACAATTCATAATTGTATGTTGTATGCAGGCACCAGAATTTGATGGTATATTGAGGCTGAAATTTGTGGAAATCTGGAATAACATGGAATTAGTAAATCTGGATGCCTTCAGGGTAGAAAGAGGCGGTATTTATTCTGCCAGTGCGCCACGGAATCATTAGCACGCATATCCTTTGACATTTGCTTGGGGATCCGGAGCTATTCCAGAGAGCAGTGGTATCAGTTCATAATTTATATTTATTTATCAAATACTGTTAAATGTGTATATAGAGAAAATAAACAAATTAGATGTATGCCAATAAGGGGAGAAAAGAATACTCTGTCAGACAAAAGGTGCAGATGTTGCAATTTATCTAAACACTGTAGCCCCAATGTTGTCTTCAAAAGGTGTCTTGTCTTTTTATGATTAAATTTTTTGTTTCCTGAGTTGTATTTTTTATATGCAATGTTGCTAGAACTTTATACTCTGTATATATTTATATTCTGTATATTGTCTATTCCCGGGTGAATGATTGTTGATCGCATTCACACTTGCCGTTAAGCGTAGGGGTGGTATCTTACGCTGTCGTTTCAAGGCCAGATGTGTCACAGAGGTTGCATTTAATAAAATTCAGTATATATACATCTCAAAATTCTATATCTCATGTTTAGTTTTTGTGATTTGTTTGGACGTTAGTAGTTTCTTGTCATTGAAATTACTTTTAGCCATCCTTATTCTCTTTACAATTTCTTGTTCACAACAATCAGTTGTGATTATTTATCAGAGATATAGGTTTACTTCTTGCAGTGCATGCATTTTTTTATGTTTGACATTGGTTTTTGTTATTTGGTTGTTAACCACATAGCAGCGGAGATATCTTTAAGGATACAATGAGAAGTTTAAGCTATTTTGCTGAGATCTTCTTAGTTTCCCATGGAAACAATTCATCTGGATTAGTTATTATTGGTATCCAGATTGATATTTTCTCTGGGAAGCTAAGAAAAGGAGTATCTCCACAAAATGATGGTGGTTTTTCATCATATCCTTAAGAATACCTCAGCACTGAAGGGGTTAATACAGTATCCAGTTCATATTCCCTGTTATATTTGTATGCAGCTCATAAGTATTCATGTTCTGCAAAGATTTCTATAATCTGCATATTGTTGATTTTCAACAGGCAATCTGAGTATTTATGGGAATGTTCCCAGTACTGTTATGCTGGTCATATCAAGATTTTAAATGGTGACTTGGCCACACCATTTGCTTATTGTTCATGAGATTACAATCAGTAAGCAATATTTTATAAATACATTTTCTGGAGGTTCAGAGGTTTTGATCTGAGCTATGATTTACGTGCTGAGTGATAGTTGCGTGCTCATCTGAGTATACTTTAGTGAAATGAAATAAATCCTCTTCACCGCTTGAGCCCATTCTAAAGTCAACACTTGTCTGCATAATCTTCTATGCACCTTGAGCTCATTAATTTAACTGCACTAATGAATATTACATTATAAGCTGTTGTATCTTGTTACTTCTCTTTCCAGGTGACAGATGAAATTTGGGTGTGTGAAAAGGGAACAATTACAAAATGGGAAGGTGACATCTTCTCCTACAAAAAGCACTTAATCAAGGAGACGCACAAAGAGAATGCCAAACTTCAAGGATAAGAAGCATTTTTTATTAACATGATGCCACATGTTTACTTGTTTTGGGTATTTAGGTATTGAGACATTTTACATTTACAAGACCTATAAGTTTCAGACATTTTTTCAAGTTGTGAAGTCATAAAAATGGACTGCAGTGTTTTTATTATGATTTTACTGCATAAATGTACTTCATGGGTTGCTATACTGAAGATACACATCTTGCAAACTACAAAATTTAAGGTGAAAACTTCTGAAATTAGTATTTCCTTCTCTGTGTTCAGCTGTTATTATGTTTTGTGGCATCCTTTCAAATCTACATTTTGTAAATGCTCCCCCAAATTTGACCCATATCCTATACCTAGTAACTTGTGTGTGGTGGAAATAAATATTAGTAAAATAAATGTTGTTCGTTTGTTAGCACCAAGTATGACTTTCCTCAACCAATCATTCAACTGATATTTCTGGAAAGTTCACCGATATAAACTGTGTCAAAGGAAACTAAGTTTTTAGATAGTTTGTTGATCAGATTCAGTTTCTTTGTTCTTTCTGTAGTTTTTGAATAAATATTCACCAGCTGTGAAATTCTGCTGTCATACAATTCTATGTATATGGATAATATGCTTAGGCTGAAAGGGAAGTAAAGAATAGCTACATTTTTACCTGCCATAAGAGACTGAGGTTTTAGGGTTCGAGTGTCCTACCCATAGAGGGCAGTGCAACCCAGTAAACATTCTGAAGTTGGATGTATCATATAAAAGGTACAGCTAAACAAACCATTTACAAACCATGACACAGCTCATACTGTTCTCCAAACGATATCCTGCTACTCTGGAGCAAGAAAGCACACAGATGAGGCATGCTGAAATTTTCATTAGCAGATAATATTGCGTGAAGTGAAAAGAGATTGTTAGAAAGCAACACTCATACAGTTCATTAGAAACTATAAGATTTAATAAGTAGTAGCAATGGCATTGTTACTGTTTGAACTACAATGTTTGAGTAGATCTGAAAAAAAATATTAAAAAAAAAGCTTTACACAGTGATGATTTTTATTCTTCTGTTCAATTGAATAAAAGTAGTAAAAATGGTGAAAAGAGTAATATTTGATTATTACATCCTTTCTTTTTATATTTATCTCAATGTTGTATTCTTTCTAAGTGTCATCATGTTGTTAAATTGAAACGTATAAAGTATATGCATGCACACAGCATTTGAGTACACATTGCAGAATTTGAAATAACCAATTTTCCCTGTCATTGAAATACTACAGTACTTTGAAAATAAACATAAAAATTTGAGGGAGTGATGGTCACTGAGGGTTCTTGTAACAGGTTGACTTAAGTTGCTTTAATTTTCCATTTATTGTTGTATAACAGCATATAAAATCCACTTATTTCATTGTTACAATCTATCATAACAGTTATGATAGTAGCTATTAAATATAATGTAGTCCTTTTCTGTTAAATTATTCTATTGACACTGACAACTTGTATTTCATATTTTGAGTACTTGAACTACAGTACCCTAGTGAATGTCTGCACCGGTGCATGTACATGTATTATTTACTGCCCACATCTTCAAATAAAGAACAACCCTGGTATGCCAATAAAAGAAATTTGAGTCAATATTGGTATTGTTATGTATGTTAAATTGGGAGAATGATGGCTGTGTACAGAAAAGACTGCAGTTCAAACTTTGTGTCATTGTTCATATAAAGTATACACGTTTTCAAGAAACGTGTATTGACGACAGGCCTGACTGTATAGCATGACCACAGAAGAAGAATACATCATAAAAGTGAGAATACAGAAAGACAATAAAGTACAAGAATAGGCCTAAAATTTGGTGTCCAAATTAAAAGCGAGATTGTCACCACACTAAGGTACATATTGGGGAGCCAATATTCCAATCATAAGACAAGTATATACAGTTCATAAACTTATATACCCATCAAATCCCGAATGACACACAGCTAACTATTCTGAAGCACCTTCAATCTATCAATAAACCCATAACCCTTCAGGGATGTAGGGGTACCACATTGGATGCTTCAGCACACAGAGTCCTCCAGCGAATTCTATCCTCAGCGATGCGGATGAGTGGAAATATCTAGCCCTGTCCATTCCTTGATGTCTGTCCATGTCTTTATTTGTCCTCCTCTGCTTCTTCCATCCTCGACAGTTCCCTGCAGTATTGTTTTTGACAGGGAATCGTTCCTGCATACATGTCTGAACCATGCTAGTTTTTGTCGTTTCACCAGTGAGAGCAATGGCTCCTGGACACCTGCACACATCTCTACTTTATTTCTTACATACACATTGGTCTTATGTTCCCTATAGGAAATTCGTAGAATTCTTCTGTAGCATTTATACTCGAAAGCCTGTAATCTCTCCATGTCCGCAGTGAGTGTCCAACTCTCACAACCATACAACAGAAAGCACCAGCGACCTATACAGTTTGATTTTCACTCCAACACTGATGTTGCTTTTCCAAATCACAGTTAGCCTTGACAAGGACGCTAAAGCCATCTCCAGCCTTATTTTTAGTTCTGCTTTGCATTTACCATTGCTGCATATACTGGATCTGAGGTATTTGAAGGTATTCACCTCTTCAAGCTTGTGTCCATTCATCATGATATTAGTCTGGTTTTCTGTGTCTCTGCTGTTTACCAAGATTTTGCTCTTAACTGAATTGATTTCCATTCCGTACTTGCTGGTAACTTTTTATAACTTTGATGTTAATTCTTGCAATGATTGTTCTGACCCAGCTATAAGATCAATATCATCACAAAAAGCACCTTAATATCTAATGGAAATAACCGGTGTGTTGCCTGCCATGCACATTGTAAGAGATGACTAATATGGTTTTGTGGGTGGAGATGGCTGTCCCATTCATAGAGGGTCGAAGTGGTGCTGAAGTTAGATGTGTCGTGCCCAAATGGTGCAGATATTACAGCCAATTGTTTCAGACTGCATCCTTTTAATTTGCAGGAGTTTGAGAACGAATCCAGAAGTACCGTTGATCATTTAAATTAAATCTTTTAACAAAGTATTACTGTAGCCGATTCACACTGGAATTAGGCAATGAACAGGATGGCAAAATTAGGCACAAAAACAAGAAAAATTCCATTAAGAGTATCATTTAAAGAAAACAAAAAATTCATTAAAAAAATACAAATATACATGGTTTTAGAAAATGGGCAGCAACTAGATAAATCCGCTAGACTGCCGAAGATGGATGTGCCAGGCCATGGCGCAAATAAAATGGTGACAATGCATTTCCATTCTTCGGACTACATCCTGCTGGAAATCTCTAGGATTGTGGTCCTGCTACAAGAGAGATCCAGTGGGAGTTTGATGAGAATGAACACTGAAGAAAAAAATTTGCTAGACAGTTACTGCAAATTAAATGATCACAGACAGATACAATCTTCAGACTCCAAACAGTTCACTAGTCCACAATCACAAAATAAAGGTTATTCAAACTGATATTGTCCATGTCAAAATGGCCATCAAACTCCATAATACATCATACAGACACGTTTATTTGTTGATGACCCGAGAGCTAAAACCTGGTTACAAGAGACAAAACTGAAGAGACACTATGGGGCTTCAGTTGATAATTCATTGAGGCAAACCACCTACTTCAAAGTCTTTTAAGCATAAACACTGATCACAGAAGAATATACATGAAAGTATGCATCTCTATCAGTCAAGAACTGAAGAGAAAACAGATGTTGCAGCTAGTTTAGCTTCAAACATTAAACAAATTTACCAGAATGTATTTATCTACAATTCAAAATACTTTGGATATTTTTGGATGCAATTATTTTATATACAATGATGCGCTCATAACAAATTTTCTTATTTAACAGCACTTTTCAAAATGGTCCAATTTATATGCTATTTATTGTTTAAAGCGACTTTGTTATAGCAGGACGTGACTACATTTATAATATTTCTGGGCTACAGTCATTTAGAGCTTTTATTTCAGATTTATGGAATAATAGGTGGGAAGTTAGTGATGATAGCATAATCTTGAAATAATAAGTCCACAGGTATTTCAAGTATGCACTCATTATGTAAAGCTTGGAACAGGGTCGGGTCATATGAACGTCAAGTGTTGGTCTTGCTTATCGTTTTTTTGTTATATATGTAGTCTTGATAAAGGCCTTTTGGTCAAAACAACGATTTGTGTGTTATTATCCAGTATGTAATAACACACAGAATCGACCTTCCAGTGATTCATCATCAAGTGCCGCCTCCGCAACAAAGGTTGGCTGCTACAGACCAACATTTCATCTCACTTTGGTGGTGCACTTTGCTAGGCTGTAACCTGTCCAACTTGTGATGTTACTCTCCCACTTGTATCTCTGCCTACTTCTTCCTTCGACTTTATCTTCAAGTAAGGTCTTCAATGTGGTGCCATGTCTTTTAATGTGTCCAACATATTTTATTTGCTTCATCTTTATTCAACTTTTAATAATTCTTTCTTCATATTAAGTGTGTTTAGAACCTGTGAACCTTTTTGTTTTATTCTCATTCCCTGATGTTCTCCCTATTCTACATATCCACATTTGAAAGGCATCAATTCTGTCTTCTAATTGTTTATTTTTTGTCCACGTTTCTTATCCATACATCAATATAGGATAGATATAGCATTTTATAATTATCATTTTTAGCTTGTTTGTAATTTGTTTAGATGTTAATATTTTCCTCATGTCATTTAAAGTACTTTTAGCCATTCCTATTCTTTTAACTTCTGCCATAATTTGTGACTATATGTCCAAGATATTGATAATGTTTTACTTGTAATTTCTCTACATGTATTTTTATGTTTAGCACCTGTTCTGTGACTTTGCTGATTATCATGGTTTTTGTTTTTTGGATGTTTATATCCAGTCCATATTCTTTACTTGATTCACCTACTTCATCTATTAGTCTTTGTAGTTCATGTTCACTTTCTGGCATTTCTTCTATATGTTTAAAGATATTCTCTGTATAGATAGATATTAAATAGGCTGGGTGGTAAAATACATTTTCCAGTGATTAACATAACTTTATTACCGTTTCAAGCTTTACCAGTTGGATTTCAGTTTTGCTTAGTGAGTATATACTATGTATTCAGTATGCAAGCAAATAGTGACCATTTTTTTCAGTTCTATGTTGGTTGATAGCTCTCTTTTTCATTTCCATATATTATCTTGTAATACCATGTTTCACTAATGGTACACAAATGCAGAGAAAAAGAACCTGTACCATCCACCTAGCTAACCTTGACTGCACTTTGAAATTGATTCACTGAATCAATTGGTCAAGTCTGTTTTTGTTTTTCCAAAATATGAAAATGACTTCTGACTTAGTGATTGATTTCTAGCTAATGTTGGCATAAAATAGCTGACTGGATCTTTCTAAAAAAAATGTCAATCTAGTCAGAAAACAGGTGTCTTCCTGAATCTCTGGCCTTCGTACTACTCATGACTCTAATAAATTTACTTCTATACTGCACAGCACATGACAAATAACTGACCCTTCAGTGTTGGGGATTCAGAAGCCAGTAAAGTATTTTTAAAGACTTAAAAACAATGGTTGCTTTTGGAATGCACTCCAATCCAAATTTTCAGTAGGGTTACAATCAACTCTCTATGACATGATAACAGTACACTTTTCTCCTTCCATGCCAGTATCGAACATTTTGTCTTAGTATTAAAGACAATTCTACTTGCAGAGTACAAATCTGTTATATATGACATGAATTATCTTTGCCCCCTACCCAATATTTGTAATGTAACATCAAACAACAGAATGTTATATCTATCTTTTAATATAAATGAACAATTCCTGCATATTATAACATACAAAATTGTAATCAAACACTTGAGCGTTACTGTATCTTGAATGAGCTTTGCAAAGAACATCTGTTAGATGCACCCTACAGGCGATGAATAATGAAACATGAAACTACTGATGGGGGTACAGACAATTTCTCTCACAATATAATGCACCACACATTCTAAAAATTCAGTATGCATTCATCAGCTTGCAAAGTTAGATCGTACCAAAAAAAACGTCCATGCATTTCAATTAACTTGCTTGTTATTGTCATCATTGAAGGTCAGGCAAATCTAGGGAAAAGTAGCATGAAATAATGAATGACTTTTTATAACTGTGATCCTACACTTATTCTGCTTATATATTGTATCATAACATTTGCAGTATTCATTGTCCAGCTCTGTGACAGAGAGGTGAACATAGCATTTTCAGATGACTACGGCATCAGGTTCAATTTCTGCAGCAGGCATATATACATCTAGACTATTATAACATACAAACCGTAAAATATTGCTGATGTAAAAAAAATCACTTGTAGTACATGTGTGTCATTTACCATGTCTGACCAAAACCTTATGCTGAAAATAATTTCTGATACAGATGTTCCTCTATGCAATGCTCTGCAGCATCTTCTTTCATTCTCTCTGACCCCGCTTGCTCTTCAACATGCCTGTTGTTATGATGTGCTCAATCCTTTTTCATGTGTTCAGAGAATGTGAAGTGTCTTCTGATGTGAGTGAACAACTCTCTTTTTGAATGAACTTCTTTCAAAATATCTCCATTACACCGTCTATCTGTCCATGGTGTTCTCAAGATTCTTCTATAAAACCACATCTCTATTGACTACATAATTATTTTTTTTTTACTTTTCTTCTGCATTTGTTTTCAAACTCCAGGATGTAGTATAGAGAACATAATTTATTGTCATGGTTTAGATTTTTAAAACCAAACTATTCTGCAGATTGTCCAAAACTCACTTCCATATGAACTGAATAACAATAGTACTTATGTAAAATACAAGGTTGATCAACTTTACAATAGACACACATACTTCTTCGTTCGTTCTCAAACTCCTGCAGATCAGCAGGATGTAGTCCGGAGAACGGAATGCGTTGTGTCATGGTTTACAGCATTGCTGCGATATCTGCGCCTTTCGGCCTGACACATCCGACTTCAGCATGGCTTTGGGTCACTGACCCTATATGGGATGGGACAGCCAACTCCATCCCATAACCTCCGTGGTTGCCTTTTACGACATGCGTGGAAGGTAAACAGTGTTGCTATTCTGTGCTCCCCCTTCGGGCCCCGCAACACACAGGCGAGACACATACTATTGGGTACAGGTATGGAAAAATTACAAATCACAATATACAAGACAGTTAAACCATAAAGCCTTTTTCATGAAAATACAAGAGAAACGGTGAAGAAAAAGTAATAATACAGGCACTATCACAAAAGCATTAGATGGTAAACATTTAACAGCAGAGACACCTACGGTAATAATGATGTATGTATACACAAGTATTTTCATAGGGACATGCATTCAAAAATATAGGAATGAGAACGAAATAGAACAACTATGTCTGAGAACAACAGGAATGACAATACAACCGTTTGAAATAAATGATTCATCTGTATTAAGATCAAATTGATTAAGGGTACCAAACTGCAATATATAATGATTTTCAAGGGTGTACGTAGCTGTATCATGTGATACAAGATCTTATTTCAGTGACCTGAATATCACAGGCACCACGATCAGCCCCATTTAAATGCATAATGACAGGAGTGGGCACTCAGTGGTTGATGGCATGAAGATGGTAGTAAATGTCACTTCATTTTTTGCTATTTTCACATATATATATTTCATGTTACAACATTTACACATGATAACGTAAACGACAATACGGGAATTACATGTAAATTACATGTCAATAGTGGCCTTATGAATGATACAGACTAGATCTGTATTACGTCAATAAGATATTGTACCGCAGATTATAGAGCTAGGTACACCATTGAAGATCTCTATATATTGCACTTTAGCACCATTAAGCCATTTGTTCTTAATACAAATCATTCATTTATTTTTTTATTGGGAGGGGGTGGGGGCACGGCAGCTGGCTTTGTTTTGTTGTCATTCATGTTGTTTTCAGGCAGTTTCTCTATTTTGTTCTCATTTCCCATATTTTGTAATTGAATGCATGTCTCTATGACAGCACTTGTGTATATGTATATTTACCTTAGATGTCTCTGCTGGTAAATGTCTGAAGTCTAATGCTTGTGTGATAATGCATTTATTTTTACTGTTTGTCCTGTTTTCTTGAAAAAATCTTACAGTTGAGAATGTTTAAACTCTTGAGTGTGATATGTAATTTTCCATACTTGTATCATATAGTCTGTGTGTTCTGTTGTAAAGCTGATCGACCTTGTGTATTTTATGTAATTACTATTATATAACTTCTAAGAACTCTCTCACCTCGACTGATAAAGACATATTACATAAGATGTTCTTCATCTTGTGAAATGTTGCCTGGTCTATTCTACATTTGATTTATTGAATACATTATATATGCTGTTCTCAAGGTACCCAAATATTTGAATATGTTCCATACTGGTCCCTTCTACTCTGATATTGCGTTATGTAGGAATTTCTCTCTCTATCACTATTTTTTCCAATTTTTCTGCTATTATTAAGCCCTATGTTTTGACATTCTCTTACAAATATATTATATAAATAAACTGGGTTGATTGCTGCATCCGGAATAGGATATGCTACTAACTCTTAGTTTTATGACAAGTGGAAAAAAATTGGTTAGAAATCTGCACCTATACATTGACAATCTGTGGGACTGCAGTAAACTTTATAAAAATTAGAGAACACAGTTCATAGACTGCATAAAATGAAAAAATACTGTCCTATACTGTACAATTTTTAATTTTCGTCCTTTTGTTCCAACTATGCCATGGGCACGTCTCTTTTTAAGTAACTGAAAATCGCAGCTGAAGACTTCAAAAAAAAATACAAGAATAAATCAAATAATCAACATACCAATACTTAACTGTATACTTCTTCAAGACACCATGTATAATGTTCTTTCCTTTAAAAAATGGATTGCACGGGAATGATTCCAGCGTACAACCCTCATTTTGATATCAGAGGGAAACAAAAAATTAAGTCAGAACATCATGGAGCTGTGATGAAAGCTGAACTATTTGCCACAGAACGTCACAAGAGCATACAAATTTCTTATCTTCTTTTTCTCGTTTGAAGTTTGACATGTCTACACAGCAAGTCCCATTTTCTTAATAAATGCTGCTGTATTTGAAAGCTCCTCAGTGCTCCCATACATCGTTCTGTGAATATCCAACTCTGTAGGCCAGTGTTCTTCCCTTAACTGGTTTAGTGTAGTGCAGTCTTGCAGGATATGTTCAGCAGTCTGTGCTGCTTGCCCATACGGGCAGAGGTGATGGGACCAGTCTTAGTCTATTTAAGTGGCTGTTTAATCTGTTGTGTACTGCTATGAGGCGGAAGATAATAACCTGCTCTGCTGTCAAGATAGTGATAATTGTCTTTTGGGTGGTCAACTTTCCTGATGGTTTTGATGAGGGTCCTCTTTTCTTGGTAGGTGATTTCTTGGTCTTTTTGTTCCAAAGTTGCTCCGTCCTTTGCCAGTCTATCTGGCTCCTCATTTCCTGGTATGCCACAGTGGGATAAATTTCTTATAAAAATAAGTACTTTGCACTGTGATCTGATCACAACAGCACTAAGTATGCAACTGGTCAAAGAAAAATATGCGTATAATTCTCCTATAAATGTAAGTGTGAAAATTTTTTTAAAAAAAACAAAGGGACAAGAACTTTTTCCATGTTGCAGTCCAATAGGGATCTTTATCAAGGAACAAAAACAATCAGTCTCACAACTCCATCTCTTTGCATTGATAGCTTTTTAAATGTCTGGTTTGTTTTTGTTTCATTGGACTGTAACATGGAAAAATACATTGTCCTTTGGTTTTCTTTGTTATTTCTCATTGACAATAGTTTTATTATTTATTAGTTAAATTAATTACGAGTGACAATAACACATTATCATAGTTGTTATCGCTTCTTAGTCTTGTTACTGTGGCTCTCTCTCTCTACATTGCCAGATATCATCTAAGAGTTTGGTTATTTATATATGTGAAAAGGGACCACTTGATTTTGTTACTCTTCTGCATTTGTTCTCAACTGCTGAGCAAGATATGAAAAGCCTCTCTAGTCTATAAAATATGATTTAATCATAGCTTTTCAATCATTTTGACTTATGGACGAGCAACCACCTTCACACCATACTTAGTCACTTCCTTTGATAAGTATGGCAGGTCACAGTGTTGTTAATCTTTTCTCCCTTATCATGACCTGGTCACATATGGACGCCCTAGCAAGTTATGTCGCACATCATTCTATCTACATTGTTAGAGAACTGATGTTTCAAACGATATTGAAAATATATGATTCAGACACATGTCCTACTACTCTGATGTTAACTAAATATTTTCATATGAATAGGTTTTGTAATATTAATTATAAATTATGACTGATTATGAATATTAATAGCAATATTATGAATAGAAAATATTTCCCTTACCTTCATCATCACTATCTCCATTTTCCTGCTGTAAACCAATTTTTAAAAATTATTAGACAATGACAATACAAGAAAATAGTTTCAACTACTTTGACCTAATTTTATTTTAAAAAATACAATTTTAGACAATAACTCTATTCAGGTGACATTTTTTTGCTAGCATAGGCTTCTTTATGGATTCCCTGAATAACAATTTTGATCAAGCTGATGACCTGCTGCAGCCAAGGACATGTTTAAACACTTTGAAATGTATGCTGTCCATCATCGTCTCGGGCTCCTCTTTTCTCCTGTTACCAACAACCATTTTGTCTTCCATTATTAGTTTTCCCATGTCGTCCTTTTATATGATCAAAAACCTTTGCGGTTTTTGTTACAATGTTATTTAAGAGTCACTCTTCTTCCACATTTAATATTCTTAACACATTTTGATTTCACCCAATATGGTATTCTCGTTATCTTCTGCAGCATTTAATTTTCAAAAGAAAAAGTCTTTTGTCACAACTTCAAGTGCCACTACATGAATTGCTACTGGCAATATGCTTGCTCTGATGAAATGTAATTTAGCTTTGCTGCTGATGCCATGAAAAAAGATTTGGCATTTGAGCTAGTTTGATGTCGCTATTGCAATTATTCATGACTGCTCTTTACAAAATGTTGGGATAATAAATTTAAAAAAAACCAATGTTCATAACTCTTTAATCGGTCATCAGGTGACAACTGTAATAGCTTCAATGAACTGTGTGACTCAGCAGGACATATTTTTCTCTCTGTAATAACCAACAACTCACAAATGTTTTGTAGTCTCTGGGCTTAGTGAACAAATTTAGAATTTGCTGGGGGACTCTGTGTGCTTTGGCATCCAATGTGGTACTCACGACCCTGAAGGGTTATGGGTTGATTGATTTATTACTACTGAGTCAAATTTTTTAGATTTAATTTCCTGACAATAACACATATCAGTATAACATTATTTTTCAAAGCAAAGGCAACCAGTGAAGCAATTGTCGTGAAAATTTTAATGGAGTAATCTTGAAGCTACCCAGTCAAAGCCAAGTGATGGTCATGACTGGCAATTTAGCAAGCCCATATGACGCCACACTGGGTTAAATGAAACACTACTCTTCTTATTTTGTCTTTGTTCTTAGGCATTGCAGGATAGAATGACAATTGGTTTATGGGCTAAGGCACAATTGGTTGCTTGATATGCAGTAATATTGTGACATTTCAGGACGTTGATCTCCATCAACCTACTTTCTTCTTGGTATTCCTCTGCTTATAGGTATTTTCCATCTCATGTTGTATGCCACTGCTGCTGGTCAATATGGGTTCATTCTCGTTAAGTGGATCAAAATTCCAGTAGACATAAAGAAAAACCATAATAATGAGGTCATAGACAATGTGTGATCTTTTGCTATGAAGGATCATCGTTATGTCATATGTAAATATGGAAGGATGTGCTATTTCTGATATTTTTTCATCCATTATTATTCAAATGAATGTATTAAATCACAACTTTAAATTATTATTATTCTTTTATTATCCTATTATTTCCAGCAGTGTTTTGAAGTACATACTGATATATTTGATATATTTTCGTATTTGTTTTAATAAGGCACATGCTTAATTATCAGTCTTCGCTAAATTTCTAGTTATTATTAAAACACAGACCTCATATTCTTAAAGAACAACCAAAAATACCACCAACTATACTTACCCCTAAATCTGGTGCACCTCCACCCTGAAAACCTCCCATTGACTGCATCATCTAATGAAAACAATAATTAAAGTTAGACTAAGGAGATCAAAATGATATAGTGCACATATTTTTAATAAGGATGATTGCAGCAAAAACAAAGTGTGTATTGGAAACTTTTCACATATAGTCAACAATGACTAAAATACAGTGTATTGGAGATTTCACATAAGAAATCTAAACATTGCATAACATATATTGGAAATTTCACAAAAATTATGTGGTACAAACCATTATAATTTCATATGTTGGAGACTTAATATTCATCATATCTTGCTAAACCATTATCTTGAAGTAAATTTTGTTTTTTAAACATTTTATTATTGTGTATAAGCAAAGTATATGACTATACCTATATAAATATAACACAATTTACCAGTTTTAAGTCAGTACATAAGCTGAATGGAAACTGTCAAAATATCATCAATAACAATTTAATGACAATTTGTGGTACTTAATGAGCACACTGTCAGTGTGCTCATATAATCTGTTTATGTCATCTTTAGCTGTAAAAAGTGTACACCTCACAAAGAAAGTAGAAAAGCAATACAGTGAGATGAAGTTGTCATTGTTTCTAAATTCATAGGTCTTTAACATCAGTTCTGCAGCTGTGCTGCTCTTAACAGATTTTTAAGGACTACTTAGGAACAAGGATGGACCATGCTGTCAGAATGATTGATATTTCCAAAAGTGCTCAATCTGTAATGCAATGGACAGGATGGCAATGATATTAATTCTGATATTACCATGACATAGAAGGAATTCCATGACTGTATGGGAATATAGAGACTTCTGCGCATTCAACCTCAAACTTCTGCAGATTAGCAGGATGTACTTCAGAGAACAACATGCATTGTGGCATGGTTTACAGCATGACTGCATTTTGTATCAACACATCGTCTTCAGCATGGCTTCAGTGGCATGAACTCTATGACAGGTCACTCGATAATCGGTAATTATATCATTTATGTATTACAGATACACAATATTACACCCATTATGGACCATGACAAAATTCATGCATCAGAAAATAATTATAGTTTTGAAGGATTTGAGTGACTTTATGCAGAGTTATGAGTTTGAATACAGCAGTCCTTGATACCAGAAGTCTTCTTTACAAACACATTGAATATTCCAGAGTGTTGGTTACTAAACACAATAACAAAAAGAAAACTACTTCTGTTTGGTCATATAAAGAGACATAACTGTTTAGAAAGACAAATAATAGAGGGAAGAGTATCTGGCAAGAGGAGAAAGGGCAGACCAAGAAGACGATGGACTGACGACATTAAAGATAACATGAATACATCTCTAGAAAATGCAAGCCACATCGCCCAAGACAGAGAGAGAGAGGTTCAGAGAGTTCATTGGGAAGACAACGTTCTGGAAGGAATACGTCACATGACAATACCATAATGGTTTATCAAAATGTGCCTTGACTTTGTACAACAAATGATGTCACTGTGTAGCAGTTTCCAAGAAATTTGGGTTTGTGTCGACTACATCTACTTCATGTAGGTGTTAATTGTCAAGTTAACGTGTCTCGAGTAATTATAGGACCACTGACACGTTCCCTTGAAAAATAAACCCTTTTTCATCTCTTAGCCTGGTTGTGGTATATGAAATACTGAACAAACTAGGAATGGTTTACCAACATTGTAAAAACCTTGTCCAGCTTTGAGCTTTTACACACATTTTCTAGAAGAACAGGACTATTTGGATTCCTAAATTTTTTCTTTTCTGCTCACATGCTACCAAAGATAACTAGAAGCATGTTCTTGATCACGAACATTATTTTTATTATGACTTCTGTATATTGATTTCTTAATTGTATTTTCTTGCACATAGTGATGCCCTCTTATCATCATCATCAAGTGACGACTTCGCACCAAAGGTTGGCTGCAATAGATCTCCAACATCCCATGTCTCTTGTTTTGGTCGTACACTCTGCGACCTGTCCATCGTGTGATGTTACTCTCCCACTTGTATCTCTGTCTACCTCTTGCTCGCTTCCCTTTGACTTTACCCTCAAGTAAGGTGTCATGTCTTTTAATGCGTCCAAAATATTTTATGTGCCTGATCTTTATTTCTCTTAGTAATTCTTTCTTCATAGTGTTTTTAGCACCTCTTTATTTGTTTTCTTCTCTTTGCATGATGTTCTCCCTATTCTTGAATGTATCCACATCTCAAAGGCATCAATTATGTCTTCTAATTGTTTATTTAGCATCTATGATTCTGATCCATATATTAATATAGAATAGATGTAGCATTTTATAATTCTCATTTTTAACTATGTAATTTTTTTTAGATATTACTATTTTCCCCATGTCATTGAAGGTACTTTTGGCCATTCCTATTCTCCTTTTAACTTCTGTTCACATCTTCCATCATTTGTGACTATGTGTCCAAGATATTGATGTTTTACTTGTAGTTTCCATTTATGTTTATGTTTAGCTCTTATACTTGTGTCCTTGCTGATTTTCATGGTTTTTTGGATATTTATATCCAGTCCATATTCATTACTTGATCTATTAGTCTTTGTAGTTCATGTTCACTTTCTGCTAAAAGAATAGTGTCATCTGCATATCTCAGGTTGTTTATTATTTTCCCATTGATCTTGAGTCCTGGCATTTCTTCTATATTTTTAAAGATATTCTCTGTGTAGATATTAAATAGGCTTGGTGATAAAATGCAGCCTTGTCTTACACCTCTTTTTATTTCTATGTATGGTGAGTAGCTGTTTTCACACCTTATTGATGCAATCTGTTCCCAGTATATATTTCTAATCAGCCTGATGTCTTTTCCATCTATGCCTATTTTTTAATTTTTCATGTTGGACATTGTCAAAGGCCCTTGCTGTAGTCTATGAAGCCAATGTAGATACTTTTTTGGACTTCTATATATATATATACCTATCACTAGTCGAATACTTAGTATAGCTTATCTGGACCTTTGTTTTTCCTAAAACAGAATTGTTCTTTACCGACCTCCGTGTCTATCTTGTTTTTAATTCAGTTTTTAGTTAAATGAATCAATATAATTATTGTTCTATATTCTGTACAGTCCACAGCCCTGGGCTTCTTAGGTAATGGTATGAATATTGATGATGTTAGGTCTTTAGCTATGTGGCCTGTTTCATATATGTCATTGCAAAGTTCTGTGACAATATCCACACCAAATTTATTGAGATTTTTCATTATATCTGCTGTTAAGTTGTCAGAACTTGGAAGTTTTTCCACATTTTATTGCATTTTCTACTTCTATTGCATCTTTGTGAATGTCATGTAAGACGTCTACATGTCATGTGACATGCAAGAAAAAACAAAATGAGCACCAGTTTCATGCAGACTTCATTTATTTGTGTCAATTTGTTTGCTGAGAAATGTTCAAATGAAAGCTGCTAAGCAGTTTCCCTTACACAGCATGACAAGAACATTATGTAACTGTTAACTACTCCAAACATATAGGACCAGTTCACATAAAGAAAGCCCTGGATATCTGGTGAAATAGGTTTCCAAAATGCACATGGTTTTTAAAAAAAATTTTGATACTGGCATACACAATGTTCTGTGCGTACCCCCAAAGAATGACTCATGTAGAAATAGTGAAAGCAAGACCTAGTTTTGATTGAAAGCAGAGTAATCTCGATCAATGTCATTTACTGGACCTGATTTCTCATGAAATTGATCAATATTGACATAGATCAGCTGTGTTGACTATTTTCAATCATTACTAGGTTGTAGGTGTGAGGACATACACATCATGAATTGAGCCTACAGTACAGATTGACGATAGTTGCTACTTCAAATTCTAAATGCTAAACTAATTCCCCAATGTCTGATTAATTCACATTTTCTAAAATTCCATAAAAGAATTGTCTATCAACATCATCTGAATCATAAGTAGGTCCATTTTTACCAAGTTCTGATGAAAATTGAAGGTCATAATAAACCTTTCACAGTTTGGAAATGACAGCTGTTAGAAATGATCGGAAAACAATACTGGAAGCCGCCATTAATGGTAATCACGACAGAGCTAAATTTATCATGTCTATTTGCATGGAGCCGATAACGTGCATCAATTTAAATGACCGTGTGTCAATCGAATGAGAACAGCTATTACGGCAAAGAATATAGTCATAGATTATGGCCACTAAGGGATTGAGTGGGTTAATATCTTGGATTTTTGCTAATCATAGATTTACACGATAGCAATGCAGAACCGAAGGCATGTTTAGTTCTGTAACGTGTACATATTTTGTCTTATATGTTTTTTTGCTTACAATCTTAATAGAAGCCAACTCCTCCCCCCAAACTATCTTACTAAAAAAAAAAATATTAAAATTCTTAGCTTATATACAGCAATTCCTTTTCATTGCTTCAATTCATGATGGGCTTTAAACATTTATAACTGGGACATCTATGTTTGAAGAGGAAATTGTTCTATAACTAAAAAACTTAAGTGTCCTGAAGGATATTACCAGAAATTGAAGCTAAAATAATCATCAATGGATTCATCCAGAGTATACTGGTCTTTTAAATTGCCCATTCAGCACTGTAACAGGCTACTATCTAAAACTCATCCAATATCAAACTTACATCATCAAGGTTGAAATCATCACGGTCATCTACGTCGGAGTCATCTTCATCTCTCCACTTTTCAAAGTCTGTCTTCAAATAATGAACCTAAACAATCAGATTGTAATTTTACAAATTTATTATCGCTTAGTCAAGTTTCTATATATCAAGGCTGAAAAAATTTGCTTTTCTGTTAAAGAATTATATTATCTGTATAGCTTATGTCTTATAATTACCACCACAGTTAGAGATATTTAGCATATTACCGTTAAGATCTGAATATAAACCAAGAATTTTTGGACAAAAATCAGAGATGACTTCATACTCCTCGTCTTATATTCGAGTAAGATAAAATTTTAAAAAAAATTACGTCCAAATCACAGTAAAAAAGGAGAAAAACACTGTTTTAAAAAACTGCCAGTGACAACTCACATGATATAATTTGCACACAAACATACAAATTGTCAGATTAAACAGAGCATAACAACTTGTTGCAATATCGCAATTTGTATAAATTAAATAATAACAAAAACTTACATACTTTCAAAGCTGAACCAATTTTTAAGGAAAATAAAATGACTAGGGCTCACCGGCAATCTAGAGCATACTTACAATAATGCTAGGTCTCTAATTACATTAATTTCTATATAGCATACAATATTTCCTTCGAAATCTCTATTTCTTGATAAAAACTCACTTACTAGGTCTATATCGTTATTTCAGACAGGCCGCCATTTTTTTAGCATAATTTCCACGGAAACGCTATTTTTAGCAATGGGTATTACCTTTTTTTTTTTACCGTTACGGTACATATATTTCTATCATAACAGTCTCAATTGATCATCGAAATTGGTCACAAAAATATACCAGTATCTTATGTTATTTATTAACCTAACTACGGTAAAGTGTAGGTACCGGTAGTTACCGGGTGCATATAATGTCGTCTGTGATAACAAATGACGTCTATATAACGGTAACTGGCATTTATAGTCTAGCCCTACTGGGTAGTGTTTTGATAGTAACAGACTAAATTATAGGAGGTTTGGCTTGCGCACAGCAAAATGTTTAAACAAAATTATCTGTAGTGTAGACACAAAAACAGAACACAGAATAACATCAAATATCGATAAAATTTAGGAAAAACTTACCGGTGCCAGTCCAAACAGTCATTGAAATCCTTCAAAGTTTTGTCTGAAGTCTGAAATAACTCACGAATGTCATCATCTGTCATGGAAACATCATGGTGGATATCGTCAGTCTCTGGTACATTGTCGTCGTCGGCATCGTCCTCACTTCCATCCATTGCGCTACTTATTGAACACTTTTTGAAAGATCTGATCACGATTCTTTGACCAATTGTGGCAATGTCAACTTTTTTTTATGTTACCACCCTTCTTCACTGCTAAATCAGATGATGCCATCCAGTCATTCCATTTTGCTCAGAGTCTGTCCTTGAATGGTTTGTTCAGGCAGACATCTAGTGGCTGCAAGAGGGATGTAAGTCCCCCAGGAATGACGGAAACAGACAACCCCATCTCACTGCATCACTGTCTTCGCACCTTTGCGTTAAACGATGCGATTAGAAGGCATATCAAGGCAAACAGGTGTCTCGTCCATGTTTCATATTTCTTCTTCTTCATCGTTCTTCAGTCAGATATCAGGTTACAGCACCAATAGTTTCAATGAATTGTGTGATTCGCTTCAGGTCATCCATGGAACCCCTCAAGTCTGGAAGCAGTGCCGTCTCAGTAGGCCATATTTGTTTCCTATTTGAGATAGATCGTAGTTAAATCTCTTCCTCAGGTTGATAGTGAAACGTTGAAACGAATCAATTTTTGTTTCTAGCTCCTTCTGCAACTTTTGCGCCAGCTTAGTGCGTGTTCGTAGACACAAGTGATGTCTGTTCATAAAGCGATTGCACCATCCCATTGACGCAACGAAGTCCTCAGATTTGTGTTTCTGGAATGCAGGATCTTTCAATATCGAAAGCGCCCTGATTAGAATATTGGTGCGGGTTATAATTAATCCGTTCTGTCTAGACTCCATTATCCATTCTGATAATTTCTCCTCCAGCGCAGGGAATGAAGCTGTACGGCCGCGTGATGATCTCTTTGACCTTGGCATCAAAGACAATTTTTCCTTTTTTTCCTCCATTCTCGCACTTGCTTTTCGTTCACAATGAAGTGGTGGGAAGCCATGGAATTGATGGACTTCTCCGCAAAAGCGATAACATCCAACTTAAAACCAGCAGTTTACGATGTTTGTTTCTGTCCAGGCATCCTTCTTATAAAACACGAATAAAATAACAATGACAATAAAAATGTATGAACTGAAGCTAAACTACTTGTGCAGTATTCTTGGCTAGCTAAGTCAGCCTTATATTCTGTTAATTAGTCCAACCCACTGAGGCCGCAGATTGACTACTGGCCCTACCCATTTCAATCGGCTCAACCAATCAAAGTTTCCCTCACATTATGTGATGCCATTCAGATAAGTGACTGAATGCAATCTTTCTTTATAGAAGATTTGAAAGGAGGTTCAAAATCATGACATCATTTTGTAGTAAAATTCCGCCGTAATTGATTCCCTCCTCCAACCACTGTACATTTAGTGGAAGACGAGATCAATTTCACAATCCTCTGTTATGTTAATTTTATTACTGTATTCTCCTCACAAGGTAAACATAACAAGGAACAAAGTTTAAACTCTTCTGTATCTTATAAAAACAAACGTGATCTTGCCGTTCGTCGTTTCCGCTTAAACGTCACTGTCAGAGCCCGGTGACATAATAGTTACGTAGTAATTACTATTCACTAGTGCTGTACCGCATCATAACGCCCAGACACCCAACACAGACAATTCATTCAGGAAAGACTTTGTTCTCCAAAGTCTCGCCACCTCATAAACCGTCTATAGCCATGGATAGGGAAGTCAGCCTATTCATTATTTGCGGATGTATTGATCCAGAATACAGTAGCCTACCGGGGTTTCATTCCTTGATTCATTCAAGATACGTGAGTGAAGCAAATGAAAGGAATGCCATTTTCTTACAGTTGCAAAATTTTGTGTTAATTTCCATTTAGCATGTAGGTTCTTTCTTATGATAATGAAGTTCATTATTGCCGGCATTGTTAAGTTGGGGATGTCGGTCTATAGTCGGATCTTAGACTTTCGGAAGGGATAATTAGGTTCTCGGCCTACAATCGGATGGGTTTATATTAGGATCTTAACGGTACATACAATTTTTGTCTGTGTCAGATAGAATAGCAAAGAATAGCAACACTTGTTTACCTTCCATGTATGCCATAAGAAGCAACTAAAGAAATTTTGGATGTAGTTAGCCATCCCATAACATTTGGGTCAAAGTGTCCCAGAGCTATGGATGTGTCAGGTCAAAAGGCACATATAATGGAGTTAAACTGTAAATCATGTCATACCACATTCCGTTTCCCTGACTGCATCCTCCAGGAGTTTGGGAATGAACGAAGAAAAGCATACAATTTTAATACAATTAAGCTTGCAGTTGTTCCATTTGCATGTGCACAGAGATGTTTTCATTTATGCATGGTGTGTAAGATGGATAAGAAACAAAGCAGCAGTGAATAATGTGGGAAATACATATATTGTGTCTACTAAGCTAGAACAGAGTGGTGGTCCTGCATCTAGAGATATTTAAGTGCTATCGCTATATTGAAGATAGACAGTAATGAATTTCAAACAATTTGTTAATTGCCACGAGAGTATAATTAGCTCAGTTGTTAGAGCACTGGCTTATTAACAGATTCTGGGTTCAATTTCAGTCTATCTTCAGTTGACCCGAGTGTATAAGTAGGTAACTAACTTGCTGAGCATGGGAAGGTAAACAGAACACTATTCTCAAAAAATACTCTTAGCATTCCAAATTATTTCAGAATTTCAGATTATTTTGTGTTCATGAAATACACTCAAATCTTCACTAAATTCAAAACCAAAGTCTTAAAAAAGACTTAAATTCAAAACCAAACAGTATCTTCTTGATGCTTATTGAAAATATATTTCTAACAGTCGTGAAAATTTAAAAAACTGTATAGCCCTCAGCTTTAATGCATTATTTATTTCCTTTGACCAAAGGACATTAACCAACAGTCTGCAGAAACTGCTACCAACCACCCAATCATTTGTTCAGATTTATTTTGAGAATAGAAATATAAATATTCATTATAACATACCTTTTTTGATTCTTTCAAAAGACGTGGCCAAAATCCTTGACTTTCTTCCTTTTTCGCAAGGACAAAGTCTATTCCTCTGCCTGTGGTGTTATACTTTGAGGTCTGCACACAAACATACAAATTGTCAGATTAAACAGAGCATAACAACTTGTTGCATATGGATATCAATGACAAAAAAATATGTGATGCAATATCGCAATTTGTATAAATTAAATAATAACAAAAACTTACATACTTTCAAAGCTGAAACAATTTTAAAGGAAAATAATTATTCACTACCAGTATTGTAATATAAAATCCACCATTGAACATGTAAGAAAAATCGTTTACTTAACCTTTAGGCCCCTACGGTCGCAACATTGCGCCTTGCGTGTGCATCCCATAGTGCCTGTGGTCGCAATCACGCAACATACGATATCACTCAATTCCCGAGTACGTAACTTCACGAAGTTAAAGCTTATATGACGTAGAATTCCCGCAACACGAAGCTAGGAATACGTCACAGTTTAAAGGTCAAATTCCGTTACTCATTACGATTGTAAGAGAGAGAAAGCCGGTTGAATTTGTCAACGCATTTCTAGAGCGACTTTAGCCATTTTCGGCCGTATTTTACTATCAAATTGAGTACCGCGTGGCATGGGTAAGTGATCGTGACTACATGTTCTAATTGTTGTTTTTTGTGTTTAATATGTTGTTATTTGATAAGAATGTGTGTATTCATTAAAAAGCACAAAAATAATATGTATCAGGGGTGACACGTGTGTGCATGGACAATAATTACGCTGCGTGTCGGCATAGACCTAGTGTTGACAGGACGGACGTTATATGCAATATCTTCACGTTTTATTAGTCTTTTTAGTTCATATTATATTAGTTTTGATATAAAACAATACATATACAATAAGTATAGGTATTTATGAGGATTTTATCAATGTTGCCACACATTGTTCATGTATTAGGGTCGTCACGAAGATATATTTGCGATTTTGAAAATGACATTTTGCGTTTTTCGCCAGAATTTTCAACTTCAAAACGTGCTCACAACTTTTATATCACACATACAACAACAAAAAAAACACGATAATATTCACTATTCACTCCTTTATTTAGATGTGCAAATATTATTTTGATATCTTTTAAAACAAAAAAGTTATGACGTTTTCAAAACACCCACCATCAATAACGCAAATTTTCCAAAAAATAAGTCAGGCCCTGGGGGAAGTTTTGTAATTTTAAGCCAGGGCTCTAAAGGTTAACACAATTAGAAAAAAAGAATTTTTATCATAGCATATTTGTTTAATTTTACCAATTAACACTTCAATTATATACTGCCTCTGTGTTATCAGGCTTCAAAGGGAATGCAATGACTAGTAACACTGTGATCTGCCTTGTATGTCATAAGAGGTGACTTAAAATAGCTGGTTCTAGATGCTACTTCATCCTTTATCATTTCAAAGTTTTCAAAAGATATCAGTAAGTCAGGTGTGTTGGGCTGAAAGGTGCAGATATTGACCCCAAGCTCTAAATGGAATGCAAACAAACCATTCCCCATGCTACCAGGAGTTTGCAAATGAACGCATAAGAAGCATTATGTACGCATGAGATTGAAGAAAAAGGAGAGACTTACATCTGGATTTATTTCTTTGTAAAATTCCAAAAGTACTTCATGGTCTGTGTTTCCAGTGCCACCTTTCCCATGGAAATAGAGATTACTGTCCTTTAGTGTAACCTTAGGATTGCTTACATTTTCCAGTTGTAGAGTTAGCAAGAGTTTGTCCTTTCGTTGTGCCCAAATAACTGGTGGAGGAGGCAGATACCTGAAATAAAAATGCAGCTTCAAAAGAAAAGTAAATGGCATAATAATAGCAGAATTAAACTGCAAAAACCACTGAAGAAAACAGGAATTATTATTTTAAAAAAAATCAAAATGGTGCCTATAGTACGTTTAACTAGCTTCGCCCAACTTTAAAATGATGTAGCAGATATCTAACATATATAATTGAAATTCTGAGTGTGAATTTGAAATGATATAGGTGCTATGAATTAAATTCATTAAAAATGCAGTCATTGGTTTCAATTTTCTTTTATTTGTGAGATATATATAAATTCTACTTGTCAACACACATTTAAAAAAAAGATGTTTACAGTCAATTATAAGACCTCATTTACACATGATTGGTTTATCATAAAATTGGCATGATTTAAGCGTGAATTGCAATATTTTGTACTCTTGAACACAAAACCGGCGATGTTTAAAGTTTTATCAGTGTCACGCTCATACTGTCCGCCAGCAGTGTTTCTACAAGTGTTGTGTAGTTTAGTAGGAAAAACAAGTCTGTGAGTAAAGTTTATGACATTAGAGCAGACTAAAATGGTGTAAAAGGAATAGCTGTGTTTTTCCTGCTGCCCAATAAGCAAAGTTTCTGAGAGGATTTGGGTGCAGCCAAGTAAAATTCTGCCCATGGAAATGCTACTGGAGTATCAGCACAAATTAGTAATATTTTTGTTTTAGAACCAACTATTATCGGAACATGGAATGTATGTATGTTGAATGGATGGAGCATGCTAAACGTCAAGAGCTAGCATATGAACTTTAGATACAGTTGGGATGTCCTAAGTCTACTTGAAATCAGATGAACGGGGATATGCGAAACTTCAATTGATGACGGGCCTAAGATATGGTTTAGCGGGGATGATAATATACACCACCATGGAGTTTGTTTCAAAATTCATAAGAGCAGTGAACTCAGTTATTAGCTGCATTCCCATAAGTAGTAGGATTATAGCATTATGAATTGCTGCTCAACCCAAGAATATTTTCATTATACAGATATATTCCACCACTACTGATTACTGGAGCAATGACAACTTTTTCAAGATATAATATAATTTACAAGAACAATTCAGCGAACTAAATATTCTCCTTGATATCTGTGGAACTTTCCAAGCTTCAAGAAAATGAGTATGAGTGGATTTCTAATAATCCAAAATAATAATCCAAAAGATAAAGTTATTGAGTAAAATGAGAATGCAGCACAGCGCCAGAGAGCATCGCCACACGCAAAAAGAAAATGTTAAAAGGAAACCGGAACTAAAGTGCTGTTCAACTTGAGAACATACTTCGAGTCACTGGTGTTTCTTAACAGACCAGGCCTAACTCTACCGTCAATGCTTTCCTAAACCGGAATCACACTCGCAGATAGAGAATTGTTCAGCCCAAGAACAAGCTCCCAGGCCTCAGTGCTCCTCAAAAATGTGTAGACTCAGACTTCGATAAGATGTGCTCAGTCTTATCTCTGCATATCCAATCAGTGTGATCATGCAAAAGATCACTAGACATAGCAGGAAACAAAGTAGCATACAGACTTGCAAAAAGAGGTGCCTCAAGACAACAAAATCAAAGACCTTGTAGTATAGAAACAGTCAAACAGATTCTCACAAACAACATCAGGGAAATCTGGCGGAACAGATGTTTTTTCACGAAATGTATTTAGTGAAATGACACGGTCAAAGGGCAATGATAACATAAACAAACTCTGCAGGAGAAACCAATCCCTTATCTTTCAGTTTCCAACAAGACATGCAAGGATCAATAGCCATTTAACCCTTTCACCCGTATAAGATTTCCCAATTGTCAATTTCCCTGACCCCTAACGTAAGGGGCACAACTCCTCCAAAATATGGATATGATGATGACAAAATTGCATTTTCTTTCAAACTATTCATCATATCACACTCGGACTTAGCAGATCAACAGAAAAATGAATAGTCTTGCATAAACCTATATCAAAGATAATTTAATACATATATGTTTTAAATTATAATCTGTCAAAATCGACATAATGTGGGGAAAATTATTTTTTTTTTACCTTTGGGGTGTTGAGTAGAGGAGTCATATTCAGACGAAAATATTGAGATATATTCTCAAATCAATTTTTTTCAAACAGGATGAGATGCCCAAAACGTTGAACCTTTCATCTGTACTCCAGTACATGCCATACTCAAACAGAATACACAGGTCAATCATAATATACATTTTAAAAAATGATGGTTTATTTCAATGGCAGTTGCAGATGTTCAGCGCGTGTCTTCTTTCCTTGTTTGTTCTTTGCGTTATATTACATTCAAATTTGTCCAATCGGCTGCAAATTGATAAACTCATCGTTGACAATAATGCTAAAGTATTCATAACGTGTGGCAATCTCATCAAGATTATGTACAGACCCAATGTTTTGTACAAAACTCTCAACTTCTACTCGAAAAACTACATCACTACGGTGAAATTTGTGATGTCACAATTAGTGCCACGCATGTCCATCTCTGTCTGAAACATTAGGCCTATCTAACAAGAACGTCACTGTCACTTTCCATGTTATATTTGATACGCAAATTACCTACATCGTGCATATTTCCATCGTAACTACTACCATCAGTGTACATATGAATAATATCTTCCATTACCAAAATTAGGTCTAATAATTCGCTAATTTTTTTAAAATCGTAATAAATCCATTTCCCCCCGATCTCTTAGATTAAATATAAAACAGGAAGCTAAACCACGGATCTACGCAATGGTCATGGTTTTTAATAGTCACGGCACAAACTAAAAATGTAATATCGATCGCAACGAAACAAGTAACAAAAATTGAGCGGCAGCGACTCGAAAATCAGTTAAAACTCCGCTAATTACAAAAAATCTTAATAATTCATTTTTATGCCCAATTGCTCCGATTAAAACATAAAACAGAAGCTAAACCACGGATCTACGCAATGGTCATCGTTTCTAATAAACTCGGCACAAACTAAAAATGTCATATCGATCGCAACCACACAAGTAAAAAAAAGCGACTCCACTGCGCTCTAAGGGGGAATCGGTGAAACTGTATCAAACCCCAGCAACTAGCCACTGCTCTCATTTCAATGAGTGGAGCACCTCCTTTTGACTGCCCTTACCTTTCAACTGCCAGAAAAAACTTCTACAGACACCATTAACACTCACTAACTTAGTAGTAGTAGTATTACTATAGTAGCATTACTCATCAGCATTTGGATATTGACAACAACAACCCACATAACTGGGATAAGTGTTAGTTCTTTTGTTATTTCTGGCAGCTCTTCCTTATATTATTTGTTTAGTTATTTTGATTGGTGAATAAAACTGTTTCTTTTCAGCCTTCCACTGGCTGTCACAGAATCCGGTCTTTATTGGGTGTGCTGGGATGCTCTTGTACTTTCTGCATGGACCATGGTTTTTGTGTCCTGCTTGTTTGGTAAGGGGGTGATGCCTGTAATTTTTTCCATTTCAATTATGGGAGAGGTCTTCATGGGACCTGTGATATGGCAAAGTGCTTGATTTTGTGTCTTGTAGATGGGAGTTTACTACTGAGGTTTATGCTGTTGATCCATATTCTAGTATTGGTCTAATTGCACCTGTATATACCTTCTTTAAGGTAGCCACATTGCCCCTTCCCCCAGCTTGTTCTGCCAATTTCCTGAGGGTTGCAAGTTACTTCCTTGTTTTTGCTTCTATTTTTTCAATGTAAGACCTCCATGTCAGTCTTTTACCTAGTGTGGTGTCCAAGTACATCTGTTCCTTTGGATACGAACATTTCCAAGTTTTATCTATCCTCTCCTGCATTGTCCTTATTTGAGAGCATGAAATGTTGTTGAGAACTTTTCAGCATTAATTTTTACTCTCTATTTCTCTGTCATGCTACTCGTTGGTGATCTTTAGATGTTCTTCCACACACCACAGCATATTATATGGCAGCTTTAACGGCATAAGCAGTAATGGGTAAAAGTTGCTTTTGATTCTACACTGTGCTATAAATAGCACTGTTTACATTTTTAACTGGGTGACGTCATGGATTTTTTAAAAACACCAATGAAATTAATGGCTGCCGTGAAGTCACATCCCGACAATCACTGAGTTCGAATCTAGACAGACAAACTTATGCATAATCTGTTTCTTTTCCAATTTGCACATTAAAAAAAATGTCCTATTATTTGTACTGAGCGATCAGTATTTCTGCCCACTACACACGGAGCGATGTGCACGCACAGATTGGAAATATTATTTCTAATCCTAACCGTTACTCTAAGTACTTAACCATATTCTTGCCAAATCACACAACAAAGGTCAGGAAATACCACAAAACTAGAGCAACGGTCACATCATAGAATTAAAAGCAACTTCCGCCCAGTAATGTACCATTAGTTGCAATTTATGTCGAAAATATCAAACGACTTGAATGCGGAAACTGTTATAATGGGGAAGTAGGGCGCTACAACATTTATTGTTTTGCCCAGTGGGCGTTGGCCCCACAAAAGTTTTGGGAATCTATCACTATAGTCTAGAGTTAGGCCTTGGTTAACTACTTCGTCTTCTTCCTGTCTGTTCTCCGAGTTTTGGGTTTATTATTATAAATGAATATTAACTATGCCTATTCTAATCAGCTTTATAAGTCCCACTAGAACTATCAATTAGGCCTATAAAAAAATATCAAACCAAAGGAAAAAACAAAACTGAAACTAACTACTCACTGTTATGTCTGTCAATCTCTGCCATCCTAGGCCTACTTAGAAAAGATTAGTAGTATAAGTAGGATGTAGGCGTAATTTGAGTCTCTTTGTTCACAAAGTAGCCTATATACTTTGTTATTTGTAATTTGTAAGTAACGTATAATCAAATTATGTCAAGTTAACGTAATAAAATAATGCGTTTTATTTAGGTCATAGTTACTCCATAGTCAGGCCTAATTAATTTAGCAAGTAGTAACTTTTCAGTCACTCTCAATTTACTTACTAAAAAAGTAAAAGAAAACCCAGCTCTTCGCTTGTCGTCAAGGTTTAATATTCCCAGTAAGATATAAAATACACCAACTGCGTTTGTATGTTTACAATTTACACCATTATGTTAAATGAATAGTAAAAACGATAACTTACGTTGCATTAGCAGACGAATCCATATTACAGAGTACACACACCTCACGGTTAAAGTTAAACGGAAAACAAGACGTCAATCACAACACGCTTCTAATAGCAGAAGTGCGCATGTCTGGGTATTCAAAATTTAGCACTGACAGGGAGAATTCAAGAATATGCACCAAACTTTAAAATATGCATCATGTATACCTTTGTGCAAGAAGGCATCATCGATGCAGTAGATAGAGGGATTACGATGGTAACATTAAGAAGATTCCATATTCTTTTTATATATCGATAACTAGGACACACTGACTTTTCGTTTCCTCAACGACAACTTCTCTGATTCCTGACCTCCCTGTCAACTAGTAAAAGTCACGACCTGTATGTAGAACACTGCAACCTGTAAAGTACAAACAAAATAAATTCTGAAAAAGTATTGTAGGCGTATATGCATTCGTATGTGTCCATACAAATACAAATTAAAACTCATAACTATGGCCCACACAAATAAAATTGAAAAGAATGCTTAAAACTTAGGGATTGGAAATAGTTTGGGGACAGCGAGCAAGAGGTAGAAATACAAAAAGTTTGAAAAAGTGTGAGGGAAACATCACGAGATGAGTGAGTGCAAGTTATCAGCAGCGTAGGACCTACTGTACCATGACCAACAAATGCTCTAACAACACTTCGTATGAATAAATCTTCTTCTGCGTTCGTTCTCAAACTCCTGCAGATTAGCAGGATGTAGTCCGGAGAACGGAATGCTTTGTGTCATGGTTTACAGAATTGCTGCGATATCTGCGCCTTTCGGCCTGACACATCCGAATTAAGCATGGCTTTGGGTCACAGACCTTATATGGGATGGGACAGCCAACTCCATCTCATAACCTCCTTAGTCGCCTTTTACAACATGAGTTGAAGGTAAATAGTGTTGCTATTCTTTGTTCCGCTTTCGGACCCCGGCAACACACGGGCAGTATGAATAAATAATATAGAGGGAAATATAACGAGATGAGTTATGAGTGCAGATTATCAGTAGCGTACTGTATACCCATGACCAACACAGAGGTTCTAACAACACTTCCTATGAAGAATTGTTAAAGGAAATAAGATCAAACAAATAACATATTTTGGACATATTAAACATATGATACCCTGTTAAAGATTTTACTTGAGGGTAAGGTCAAGGGGAGATGAGTAACAAGGAAGCAGAGCAGAGGGTCTACAAGTGGGAAAGTGACATCACTACGTGGACAGATTACAGTCTAGATGAGTGCACCACCAAGACAAGATACGGGATGTTGGAGGCCTGTTGCAGCCAACCTTCGTTGCGGAGATGGCATTTACTTATGATGACAACACTCATGACCGTCTGTAATAGACCTCTGCACATAATTAATTAGGTCTTCATTCCTAACTTTTTAAAATTTATTGTCACGAATTCTGTTGGTCACAATTTCTATATTTGGAGTCGCTTGTCAAAAATAGCCAAGACGACTTATGCCTGTCTTAATAAATCTATCAGAGTGTAGCAGCTCACAGTTTCAGTTCGGTGTTGATTTAACAGTCTCTTTGTATGTCTATTATATTTCTACAGGCTGTTCCAATCTTTACACCAATCTGATGCAATCTTAAGAGTGGCCATAATTCACACTTTTGAAAATCTTCTAGTAGAAGAGGACTCACAGCAATAACTATGTCAGCCCGATCTATTTATGTATCTTCTAACACTGGGCCACTTAATTTTATTGCCAGTGTATCTGCTTGCTCCCTTTCATCATCAGACGGATATCAGCGATGTTACTTGAGAAAGGTGGCTCTCAGGGGACATCTAAACCTATAACAATATGCCAATGACTCTATGCTGTGAAAGTTTATCACCCACTGTGCCCTTGAACTTTACAGGCCAAAATATGTTCCTGGGTGGCAGTAATCAGAGATTTAGGCTTGTGTCTGCTACCACAGGAATCTCTCCTATCACTCATATTATTCAATGTGTACACTTTGGCAATCACACAGCAACAGCTTGACAGAAGAGGTAGGATGCTGTCCTTTGCTGACCATATTCTTATATATATAGAGGGAATGGTCAGAATAGAAATTGTCGGATCACTACAGAATGAGCTAGACCATATCGCTTCCTGGTGTGATAATTCTGATCAACCAATGAAGGCAGTTATGACATGGTTCTCTCTTAACAATCACATCATAAAATCTGCGCCCCCATGTTGGAGAGGAAAGGGCACAATGTAATCAGCAATTCATCTCTACAATATCTCTACATTGACACTCTGGTGACCAGGAATTCCTTTATCTGGAATATCAACTAATTTACCATCTAGGTGTTCTCCAACTGCATGAAATAAACATTAATAAAAAATGTGTTTGATATTGTTTCGCATCTCATTTCGACTCACTTCTTTCCTCTTAACCTCCTAACCTCCTCTTGTATTTTACTTGTTATTGTAAATTTTTGTATCTGTACATAATTATGGATAAGTATTTGTCCATTTAATCTCATTTTTGTATTTGTATTATTCTGTTGGTATTTATGTTTGTCAACATATAGTTGTTTTTTATTCCCATCAGTCCATCCATTCGTAGTTAATTATCCTAAATAGTATTTCAGAATAATCCAGAATTTCCTATAGGGAACATAAGACCAATGTGTTCATAAGAAATAAAGCAGAGATGTGTGCAGGTGTACAGGAACCATTGCTTTCAATAGTGAATCGACGAAAACTGGCATGGTTTGGACATGTATGCAGGCATAATTCCTTGTCAAAAACAATAATGCAGGGAACTGTCGAAGGAGCAGAGGAGGGAAAATAAAGGCATGGACAGACAACATCAAGGAATGGACAGGACAAGATATTTCCACACTCATCCGCATCGCTGAGGATAGAATTCGCTGGAGGACTGTATGCTGAAGCATCCAATGTGGTACCCCTACGACCCTGAAGGGTTACGGATTTATTGATTGATTGATGATGATCCTAAATAACTCTTATTTTTCTCAAACCTGTTTCTTTATTTACATATGTGTACATATATTGTATCATTTCCTCTATTAAATAGGTGAAGGTCCACACATGTATATGTATCAGTATAGTCATATGTTATACTGAAATAAAAACAGTAATAAAAATATAGCAAATTGTAGAAGTCTGTAAAAAGATATTCAAAGAAGAATTAAGCAAGACAAGCAAAACTACATAAACAAAGTATGCCTTGAAATAGTATGCAGAAAACTACAAAATAGTAGTCTTTTTATAACCAAGGTAACGGTAAAATGATGATCGAAAATGTACACAGAACCTAGGTATGATGCTGCATGTCAAATTGACATTCAGGAACCAACTTGCGAAAGGGGAAACCTGAGGTGAAACCATTTGATTCAGGATGTGACAATCCTACATGTCTTTCCAAATTTGGCAGACAGGCACATGTCTTGTGTGCCTGCAGACTGTAGGTGGCTGGGAATGGAGAGTGAGGAAGTATGCCTCAAATCCATTACCTATAGATGGAAGTCTGGGAAGAGACAAAACAAAGCAGCATCATACCAGTTGGAAAATGGTGTTCCTGGTCCCACTTTGTTAGATCAGCCTTCTGGGTTTGAAAGCAAGCTCCAGAAAAAATAACCCCAAGATGAAAGTGCCCAAACACAAAATATATAATCTCAGACATCACCTCATAAAAGGTCAGGGTCTGGCAGTTCACCCCCTGACTATCTTGAGCGAATAATCAGCCAAGAGGGGAACACTTAACATTTATGGACTCAGAAATAAGACCCTGGAACTGAGTAGAACACTAATCATCAAGTGACATATTCTTTCTAGAACGTAGTCTTTCCTATGGATCTCTTGAATTCACCGCGGTCTTGAGCAAGTTGCCCTGCATCTTCCAGTGACATGTGCAGGCATTCTTGAATGTCTTTTGTGCAACGGCGTCTTGGTCGGCCTTTGCCCCTGCTGCCTTCTATCATCCCCTCCATTAATACTCTCTCCATGCCGTCGTGTCTCTTAATATGACCGAAAAAAACTAGCTTTTTCTTTAATATAGTGTTCAGAAGCCAGCCTTCCTGGACGTTAATTGTTCATAACACCTCCTGGTTTGTTTTCTTCGCTGTCCATGGTATTCTCAAAACTCTTCTATAACACTTTAATTCAAATGATGTTATTCTCTTGTCCACTGTTTTATTTAGTGTCCATGCTTCGCATCCATATGTCGCCACAGGAAATACACATGTTCGTAGTAAACACAATTTGGTTCTTATGTTAGTACCTTGCTATAGTTTCTTTATCTGGTTTAATTTTGCCAGCGCCATTGCCGTTCTTCTCTTGATCTCAACTGTGCAGTACCCCGCATTGTTTATATTAGTTCCTAAATAATCAAAATGTGTCACTTCTTCCAAATTGCAGTTCTCAATATTAATTTTTGGTCTTGATTTAGTTTTGTCAGTTGCCATTATTTTTGTCTTTTTCATATTTAAGAACAAGTTTTGCTGTTCGCTGAACTTTTGGGTTGACTTAATTATATTCAGTAGGTCGTGTTCGGTTGTTGTTAATAGCACTGTGTCATCTGCATATCTAATTTCTGGTATCTGCAGCCATCCTATATTTATGGGTCTGAAATCAGGCTTCATTGATTCTTGTCTCACGTTTCTCATTATATTTTCCGCATAGATGTTGAACAAGTATGGAGACAAGGTACAGACTTGTCTTACTCCTTTCTGTACATTGAACCACTCTGATCTTGCACCTTCAACTTTTACCGCTGCTTCTTGATCTTTATACAGCTCTGCTATTAGTCATGTAATGTGTTTTGGGAACCCCATATCGTTCATTATTTCCCATAATTGATGGTGATTGACACAGTCGAATGATTTGGTGTAGTCTATGAAGCATGCATGTAATTCAATGTTATACTCTCTAAATTTCTCTATGATCATCCAAATGTTAAATATATGATCTCTAGTGCCTCTGCCAGTTCTGAAACCTACTTGGGCTTCGTGGATCTCATCCTCCATCTTTTTATGTATTCTTTTCATTATAATGTGCAGAAGTATTTTACTGGCTTGGCTGATCAAGGCGATTGTTCTATAATTTGAACATCTTTGCATATCACCGCTTTTGGGTATTGGTATGTATACTGAACGTTTCCAGTCCCTTGGTCAAGTTTCTGTTCTCCAGATCTTATTGCATAGCTGATAAAATACGTTTATGCTACTTTCGCTCCCGGCTTGAATCATTTCAGCTGTTATGTCGTCACAACCTGCTGCTTTTTCTCTCTTTAAACTATGGATTGCTGATCTTCTTCTTCTGCGTTCATTCTCAAACTCCTACTGGATCTAGCAGGACCATGATCCTACTAGATTTCCAGCAGGATGTAGTCCAGAAAATGGAAATGCGTTGTGTCGCCGTTTTATTTGCGCCAATGGCCCGACACATCCGTCTTCGATGGGGATTGCTGATCTAATTTCATCTTTTGTAAGCTCTGGTTCTTGTGTATTTCTGTCTGTGTTTATTTGGCTCTCTGGATCATTTTGGGGTGGCTCTGAGTACATTTCTTTACAGTATTCTTTCCACCTTTCTAAAATATCGCATTGCTCTGTAAGGGTGTTTCCTGATTTGTCTTTGATGACTCGCATAGATGTTTTATATGTTTTGCTCTTTATGGTGTCTGCTGCGAGAAACATGTCTTTCATTTTTCCTCCTTCGTACAGGTCCTCTATGTTTTTGCAGGAGTCCTTGATAAATTGTTGTTTATCCTTTCTAATTTCTCTTTTTATTTCTCTCGTGAGTTGTTTGTATAATGCATGGCTGTTGTTATTGTTGTTGGGCTTGACTTTCCTTCTTTCTTCCACTAGCTTCACGGTACTGTCCGTTATATATGCTTGTCTCTTCTTTGTTTTCTTAGGTATATATTTTTGTGCATCCTGTATGTAAATCTCTTTAATCTTGTTGGTTAACTCTTCCACTGGTAATCTCTCTTGTTCCTTTAATAAGGCTTCGAATCAATTTTAAATTTCTATTTTGTATTCTGTTGAAATTTTTGAATAATCAAAGTTGAATGTAGCTTTGCCTCTGACATTTTTAAGTTTTTGTTTGAATTTAGCTACTAATAGTTCATGGTCAGAGTTGCAGTCTGCCCCTGGGTATGTCTTACATGCTGGATTTCCATCTTTGCTGGATCATTATGTAGTCGAGTAGAACACTACACAAACATAATACTCACATCACACTACTATAGGAAACACTACTAGAAAAGAAACACTCAATACCAGACTACACCATACACAAATGTAAATATCAGAAGTGCAGATGCATTGCAACACTCATAAGAAAAGAAATGCAAGGAAAAATCATAAACATGAAAAACAATGGAAACGATGCACAAGAAATAAATATATGGTACCATGGTCTACAGTATACACTGTTCAATGCATACTGCCCACTTAACTCCAAGAAACAAAAAAACATCAGCACTACAGATACCAAGAGAACTATCATTTCTGGAGATTTTAATACATACTGGCCATAGGATACAAGGACAGAAACACTATCAATCAATCAATAAACCCATAACCCTTCAGGGTCGTAGGGGTACCACATTGGATGCCTCAGCACACAGAGTCCTCCAGCGAATTCTATCCTCAGCGATGCGGATGAGTGTGGAAATATCTTGCCCTGTCCATTCCTTGATGTTGTCTGTCCATGCCTTTATTTTCCCTCCTCTGCTTCTTCCACCCTCAACAGTTCCCTGCAGTATTGTTTTTGACAAAGAATCGTGCCTGCATACATGTCCGAACCATGCTAGTTTTCGTCGTTTCACTATTGAAAGCAATGGCTCCTGAACACATCTCTTCTTTATTTCTTACGTACACATTGGTCTTATGTTCCCTATAAGCAATTTGTAGAATTTGTCTATAGCATTTGTACTCGAAAGCTTGTAATCTTCTCTCCATGTCCGCAGTGAGTGTCCAACTCTCACAACCATACGACAGAAAGCACCAGCGATTTAAACAGTTTTTCACTCCAACAATGATGTTGCTTTTAAACAACTATTGGAAACAACGTAGAGGAACTATACAACACCATCAACCTAATAATATTATAAGATTCCTCATCCACACCCATAATCCTCCACGGAGCCAGTGGATCAACATTCAAATCCAACCGTACCATCATATCTGCAGACCTCCAAAATGACTGTATTCTGAGAGTCCTTGGTGAAATAGGAAGTGACCACGCTCCATACTCCAAATCTCACAAACAAGAAACCAACCAACATGAAAAACAGCTCGCTGGAACAATAAACTAGCAGACTGGAAACAATCTAAAACTTTCACAGAGGACTGGGAACTTCGTCCTGGTGACTGGCCTGAAGATCTAACGAGACCAAAATATTCCTGAATGCAGAAGAAGGGAAAAAAAGCTTTTCAGACCAGAACCTAGCAAAGAATGACAAAATCACAGATATAAATACCATATACAAAAACATCACTGCAACCATACTTAATGCAGCCTATAGAACAATCCACCAAGGATGCAGAAAGAAATATAACCCATTCTGGACAAAAAAACTTGAAATACTTGTCAAAAATATAAGAAAAACAAGAAAGAAAACTATGAAGCTCCCTACACATGTAAACAGAACAATATAATAAACTAACTGCACTGATCCAATTAGCAACAAAAGATGCAAAATAAAAAATATGGTCAGACACTATTGCTAAGCTCAATTTTCACACTGATGGCAGGAAGGCCTGGAAGCTATTAAATAACCTATCAGGAAAAAACAAACCCAAAATCACTGCAGACTGCAAACCAGGTATTAGTGAAAGACACAGAGTTAAAAGTTTCAACAAATACTTTTTTAAGCATCAACAAAACTTCCCACAGGAAAGTACTAGACAATTGGCAAGATTCTAAAATCTAAAGAAAGATTCAAACAAGCAAACTTTGCACTCTTTGATGAAAACTTCACCACTCAAGAACTCCAGACTGCACTAAAGAAACTACAGCCAAGAAAAGCATAAAATCCTGATAAAATATCCAATGAGATGATTCACCACCTAGTAACCAAATGAAAAATAGAGCTCCTAAGCTTCATAAATACAACTTGGCAAAGTGGAACACTACCAACAGCAAGGAAGACCGCTATTATCAAGCCAATATTAAAAAAAGATAATCCTGAAGATGACATAAAAAGCTTTTCGCCAATCTCCTTTACTTCTAACATTAATAAACATCAGAATGAATGCTGAACAACAGATTATACTGGTGATTGGAAGCTTCAGCTTCTCTCAACAACTCAAGCAGACTTCTGAAGAGGAGCAAGTACTGAAAGCCAACACTTTTTCTTCACCCAGAATGTGAAGGACAATTTTCAGCAAAGAAGAGCACAGTCGCTGTCTTTGTAGACCTAATGCAAAGATTATGACAAGGTATGAAGAAAGGGACTATTGTTAAAATTGCAAAACATGGTTATTTGTGGAAAAATGTACAAATGGATTAAGAACTACCTAAGCGACAGAACCATACAAACTGCAGTAAACAACAAACTATCATCCAAATGCATGCTTGAGGGAGGGTAACCACAAGGCGCTGCACTGTATTCTTATTCTTCTTAAATTATCTCCCGGACTTGCTTAACAACTAAAAAGCCATGTTTGCAGGTGACTTTGTCTTATACCTGGCTGTAGAGAGACTTAGAAAAACTCTTCTCACAATATCAACAAACTGCAACTTCTTGAAATTGAAGGTAAGCACCAGTAAAACAACACATACCATATTTACACTTAGCAACAAACAAAAAAAGAAGAAACTTAAAATCAATCTTGAACAAGTCCAAATTGTGAAGAAAACTCAACATACCTAGGTGGTCAGCTGGACAGGATGCTAACCTTCAAAAACTGTATTAACAATATCACAGAAAGATTGCAGTTACATCCTGGGAAGCTGACAAGACAACACTTAGACATGCATACATAGGATATGTCAGATCCATATTAGACCATAATCTCCACTTGCAGGTCACATCATCAAAGAGTTCTGCACCACTTTGACAGAGTACAAAGCCAAGCTCTCCACTTCATTTGTGGTGGCATGAGATTAACATCAACAGTAGCCTATGAAATCTATGCAAATGTAAACCCACTAGATATTATAAAAGAAAAGGCAACTATAGAAGCTGTGGAAAAATACAGACTTCCACAAAACCATCCTAACAAAGTAGTCAATAAATGGACACGCAAAACAAGACTTAAAACAAAAATCCACAGTATAGCTAGCAGAAGAATTATATGAAACTTCACCTTCCTGAAGATAGAGAGGAATCTGAAAGAGTATCAAATATCCTACCAAGTGCATCCCTCATACTGCACCAAATAAACACTTCACTAAGTGGCAAGTCAGTAATCAAGGCAACAAACCAAAACATCCTATTTTCAGTTCATTGCACTAGAGACTATCGACTCCTATCCCAAGGACTGGATCCAAGCATAGACAGATGGGTCAGCCTCAAAAGCATCATCAATGCAAGATATGGCTCTCATAGTCTTCCCTGACAAAACATCTATAGAGTTATCTGCTCCTTGTGGAGAGTTCTGCAGCAACAATGATGCAGAGGTGAAAGCAATATCAGAAATACTCTCATACATCACCACATAATTTAAAAATTATACAACACGTCCAAAGAACCTAATAATATTCACTGACTCCCTGTCTGTTCTACAAGCCCTTGAAAACTGGAATCCAACAGTAGAGAAAACCATAGTAACATATTTCAAACTACAAACATATTTACATCCAATGGCATCAATACTACACTACATTGGATACCAGGACACACAGGCATCAGCGGGAATGAAAGTACTGATAAAATGGCAAAAAAGGGAGCAAGTATGCACCAACCAGATTTTCCACCAACATAGAACAGCTAAACAAATTATCTGCAACAACTGTAAACAACAATGGATGGGCCTCTAGCTCAAAAGGAAGAGTGCTATATGCAGATAGTCCCATCCAAATCCATATGACAGCATAAATAGACTAAACAGCAAAGATCAAACCACAATATTTAGGCTACAAACAACACATGTACGACTTAATAAACACCACAAAGGATTACCGCAGATCATACACCATAATGCAACAGACAAGAGAAGGAAACAGTAAAACACCACTATTGAATTCACAGCACTATAAGACCTATGAGAACAACTGTTACCACTAAACCCCTCCATCACTAACACCCTTTATACAGACACAACAGAGCTGAAGAAGACATGCACCTACCACAACCAAGCACAAAGTAGAAAAAGTGAAAGCTCGCACCTGAGGATTGGATAAGTAAGCAAGTGGTGATGACATCCGGTTCTGGTGATTTTCTATCTTTTAGCTTCCTTAATTATACTTTTAGTTCTTCTGTTTAGACATGACATCTGGACAGTTTGTGTTGTTCCTGTTCCTACTGCTGTTTATTTCTTGACAAATATTTAATTGTCTGCTTGCATTGATAGTAATGGTACTTATAGAATTATGTGCGCACGCCTGCTCCTTGCTTGGTAATTGTTTATCTCTGAGAGTTGCTATCATCATTTATTTGTTTGGTTAGTTTCCACAACTTTCTTCTTCTCTATGTTTCTATCTTTTCTTTAGTGAACTTCTCTTTGGTCTTTTATAGTGTGATATAAGGTTGTAGCCAACCTTCGTTGAGGAGACAGCACTTGATGATGATGATGATGTGATATGGTTCTGTTGTAATATCTCTGCCATATTATGTGCTTCAGCTAGTTCTTCCTGTATGATTTGGAATGTGTTGGTCCAATATGTTACATAATTCTTCCTTGCTCTTTGGTATTGCTTCTTAGGTATTTCTTTATTAAACTCTTTGACAATTGTGTTTATATCTCTGTTACTTTTATGTCTTGTGAATAGATTTTTTCTGTGTTTATAGATGTGCTAATTTCCTATCTTGTAGTTCCATCTAAGCTTAGTTGGTCTTGTTTTCACTTGAATGATGACTGAGCAATGGTCACTGATACTGTTATTCACCTATAATTGTAGCCAGTTCTGGGATGCAGAATCTGAACGTCAAGTCTTAGCTGGAAGTGTTATGCCATTTTCTTTAGTAGAAAGTTGGTGGGTTTTGGAATACTGAGAAAGATTTGGTTGTTGTAATTTAATACAAATTTTTATATTTTTCCCTTGTGTCTAAATTATTGTATTTCAACTTTGAGAGTGGATGTTAAAAGTCTAACACTGCCATGAAGCATTTGTTGGGGATGTTAATACTGGTCATCTTTAATAGAATGTCATTGGGGCTGTATAAATTAGCAACCCACACAATTAGTAGCATTCAACATGAAAGTATTGCTTGCCTCACAGGAAATTTCTATTTAAATAATATCTCATTAATTGTACATATTTCATCGATTGTTCGACCCACTTTGTGGAAAGTGTGTCGAAATAATTTAAAGTTTCTGATTTTTCCTAAGCACCAGTACCTATTATTCTTTCCCCATCAACCCTTTCAGTCTAAAGCAATATATGGACAAGAAAGTATACAATAACATACAAAAACGTGTACATAACAAAGGTAGCATGTACACAAAAGTAATTAAAACAATCATTACATGTTTAAAAAAAGCCTTCAGATAGTAAACACTAAGCAATATCAAGAAAAACACTAAACAGTAAAAAATGTATGGTTACCAAAAAACACTGGAATAAATTGTTCCACAAAAATATAAATAAAGAAAAGAACACAACCACACCAAGACAGATGCCATCACCACAAATAATCTTTAATCAATCTACATAAGTAGTGTTCACATTGTCACTAATTCTGATTCCAGAAAAACATTAATAACATAACTACAAAGATAAATTTTCTGTGAAAATTATACACAAACAGCATGCAATATTTTGTTCTATTCACCAATCCATTGATCTTAATCCACTATGTCAAAGCTGTGAGGTTTGAAAATTAAGCTTTAAGCTGTGAGATTGCAATAATACAGTATCAGCTACATTGCACTCAACAAAACCATAACCAGTTATATTGCAACTTTTATACTAAAACAAAACTCCAGCTTCTGCTTGCATCTTATCTAAGATATTCACAACCTTATTAAAAGTATATTAGAACAGTATAGTCACTGTTCAGATTCTTTAATGGTTGAATATGTTTTGTTTGTGACATTTCTCAATTGTGGCTTCTTTATTTTATAGTATTATATATATCAGGTGATATATTCTTTCTAGAACATAGTCTTTATGGATCTTCTGAACTCCTCATGATTCTGGGTGAGTTGACCTGCTGCAGCCAGAGGCATGTTTAAACAATCTGAGGGGCCCTTACCCCTGTTTCCAGAAACCTTCTTCGACTGAAGGGGGAGAAGCAGAGGAGTATAAATAAAGAAATGGACAGACAACATCAAGGAATGGATTCACCCGCATTGTTGAAGATAGAAATCGCTGGAGGACTCATTGTGCTAAAGCATCCAATGTGGTACTCCTACGACTCTGATGGGTTACAAGTTTATAGATAGACAGATTTTTTATTGCAAATTTTAAAGTTAAACTAGTTAACTGGCAATGATCTAGATTTGAAGTGATTGTGTTCACTTCTCAGTTAAGTCAATTCTCAAGTCACCCAGTTGAGAATGGGAATCCAGACTTTCTGAGTTTGGAGGAAGATTTGGAATATGAGTGATTGTGTTCACTTCTCAGTTAAGTCAATTCTCAAGTCACCCAGTTGAGAATGGGAATCCAGACTTTCTGAGTTTGGAGGAAGATTTGGAATATGAATGTGTTTACTTCCCAGCAAATAAATTCTCAAGTCAACCAGTTGAAAATGGGTACTCAGACTTTCTTACTTTGAAGGGGAAGGTCTGGAATTTCTGTCATAGCTACTATGTAAGTGTTCTATTACGGATACTTTCTTCAAGCTGAAAAGAATTACAAATATGTATATGAAAAAAGATATGGGGCTCCTGAGTGCATAGATGTCAAGTCTAGATTTAAAAAGGAATTTTCATATCTGTCTATTAATTTCTTGCATTAAACATTACATTCATTCTCAAACTCCTGCTGGTCAACACAGTGTATTACCAGTATGTCATGATTTACAGTTTGGCTTTGATATCAATTTCTTTCAGCCTAGCATATCTGACATAACATACAATTCTATGTTTCTGTCTTTCTATAGGATGAGGTGCCTACTCTCAGGTTCAACCTTCCTTACTGGTTATTAAGGCATACATGACAGATCACAGTATTACTATTTTCTTCTCCTTCCGGTCACAGCATTAAAGCAGCAATAAACCGATTCAGAAATTACTGTTCTTCTTGTACTGCACCTGTTCTTGATATCCATATTTTTAGATATTTTGACTACTTCAAAGGCACACATAATAGGAAAAAAAAGTGTTGGTGTCTGTGGTCACATTGATAGCGACCCAGACAGCAACTTAAAGGTTAAACATCACTGACTGTGAATAGCATTGAGATTGGTGAACAGGGCCAGTGTGCAGTGTGATAAATACTGTTAACATGTTGCAATACATGGCTGGTACACTGGCAAAATGGATATGAACACCCACTGTTCAGTAGAATTGGCTAAGCACTTAATGTATTAGATACCAGTGCTGAAGTTTGGATGTATTGGGTCATTGGTACCAAACAAATGTGGCACAATGCATCTTTTCTCTGGACAACATTCTGCTGGAAATCTAGTAAGACCATTATCCTGCTGCAAGAGTGATCCACTGGGAGTTTGAGAATTATGCTAAAAAAACATTCAGTTTTCAATAAAACCAGGACAGCATTTCTTGGCAATCAAAACACAAATATACAGGTAGTAGCAAATTGCATGTTATCTGTATGAACACTCAGGCTGGCTATATCATGAAAACAATGTTAGTTTCATACAATTCTAGTTACACAATGAACACACTCTGTAATACTGATTTCTTTTGCAATATTGATGTTATGGATGGATAGATTTATTCGTCTTATATTCCTCATTCAAATGCTGAAAGTTAAATGTATTTGATGTATTTTTCAAATCAATATATAAATTGTCTGATAGATGTTCTAGTGCTTTTGGTTTAGTAAAATGTACCTCTTATGGCGAGGCTACGCTGCTTTCAACCACGGACGTTAGTCCAAATTGGCTCTATCAGAACTTTTTACCCTAAAAAAAGTGGAGACTGAGGTAATCCAGTTACCACGACTACAAGTTAAAGTTGTAATATATTTGTTATAGTGCTGAAATATATTGTCCACTATAGCATGTTCAAATACTAAAATTCTTGTACAATAGTTGATTTAAAATACCACTAAAATAAATGTACTAATAACTTAAAATAATGAACTTGGCTATTATTTTATGAGTTTATATGATACGAGGCGTGTTCAAATGAAAACGGGACTTGTGGATTTATTTAAAAAGTATCATACGCAATTTAATATTTTCAACGGAATTGAACAAAGCAACCACTTGTGAATAAGAATGCACCTGGGTTCATCAGAAAAAATCTCCGTATGCATTTAGGCAAGCATCCCACTGTTTAGGTAGACGTCGAATGCCGTCCGAGAAAAAGTTGCGTGGCTGTTCCGATAGTTCAATTTCTTCCGAACAACCATGTGGGCTGTCCCAGTTGACATATGGAATTCTTCTGCAAGCGAACGCATGCTCCGACGACGGTCAGTCAGTACTGCTTTATCAAGCACGGCTATGGCTTCTTCTGTTGCAACAATATGCGCCTGACCTGGCCGTGCAAGATCTGCCGTTAACTCACGTCCGTCTTTAAACATACGCACCCACTCCATCACTCTGGTCCTCGACAAACATTTGTCACCATATGCTGCCTTCATTCTCCGATGAATGTCTACTGCTTGACATCCTTCAAATGAAAGAAACTGGATCACAGCACGCTGATTCACTTTGGACGGGTTCGGAATCACACCCGCCATATTGTTAACAGTCTTCTGCAGCACATATGCATGCTGGGAAGATGAACACGTGACCGTATGTAAATTATTGGATACTCATTACTAGTGCAAAATGTCATCAATATCAGTGCGCTCTATCACGCGTGGTGTAACAAGTCCCGTTTTCATTTGAACACGCCTCGTAATATATTGGTAAAAACATAAGCAATCAAAATCAACAACCAAATAGGGGAATTTCATCCAATAAGACAAGGAGTCTGACAAGGGTTGTGTGCTATTACCTGATCTATTTACATTATACAGTGAAATGGTTTTTAGTTCTATAGAAAATATGCCAGGAATAGCTGTTGGTGGGTATAATGTGAATAACATGAGATATGCTGATGACACAGTTCTGGTAGCAAAGAGTGAAAAATAACTACAACAATTGATTACAACTATAATAGAAGAAAGCGCAAACAAAGGTCTCAGCTTGAACAAAAAAGAGGTAATGGTTACATCTAAAACATCTAACCCTTCTAAATGTTGTTGAAGCATGGACAAATGGTGGTGAAGCATGGACAATTGACAATATTGCAAGAAAACATCTGAAGGCCACAGAGATGTGGTTTTATAGAATAATTTTGACAATATCATAGACAGCTAAAAAGAGTAATGCTATAATCCTACAACTGGTCAACTTAAATAGAGAATTTATTAACTGTATTAGAAGACGACAATCACAGTTCCTGGGTCATGTCATGCAAAGAGGTGAGCTGGATGGAGAACATCGTAACAATTGGAAAGATCGAGGGTAAGAGAGACTGAGGAAGATAACGTGAGAAAATCTTGAATGGCTTGAAATTCTGGCATGATGCAGAATCATCAGAAACTATATTTAAATATATAACAAACAGAGGACTGTGGAGAGACATGATCGCCTACACCAGAAGGAATGGTACCAATGAATGATATGATGTAAATCATGTTATGATTTGAAATTCGTTGCCTTATAAATCACAGGAAAAATCCTGAATTTAAGCGTCTAATATATCATTTGAAAATACTGAAATTAGTTTTATGTTTGAGCATATTTAAAATCCAAATATAGCCTTAGATTATATATTTAAATCTAATGAAATGAATGGTTGATGAACACTTAAAGTACTGAAATTATTCAATAAATAATTTAGGGTTCATAAATTAACTGTCAGATGGACAACTTAAAATACTGAAATTAGTTGTCTGATAGAGCACTTTCTATTTAGGAAATATATCTTGGTAAATAATATTGTCCAGAAAATAATATTGATAGTAGATTTGATTTATTTTTATAAATAACTTGACTATTCTTCTTCAGCGTTCATTCTCAAACTCTTGCAGATTAGCAGAATGTAGTCCGGAATGCTTTGTGTCATGGTTTACAGCATTGCTGCGATATCTGTGCCTTTCTGCCGGACACATCCGACTTCCGCATGGCTTTGGGTCACTGACCCTATATGGGATGGGACAGCCAACTCCATTCCATAACCTCCTTAGTCGTCTCTTATGACATGTATGGAAGGTAAAGTGTTGCTATTCTTTGCTCCCCTCTCAGGCCCCGGCAACATATGGACGAACTTGACTATAATTTGAAAGTAGACAACACTCAAGAGAAGAGTACTTTTTTAATCAGTGAACTCTTACAGACCTGCCATGTTTAAGATACTGATATTGTTTAAAAAGTATATAAATTTAAGTTTTCATCCACTATTCTAAAATACTAGCCAATATAGATTTTAGCAACATACTCTTGAGTATATGTAATATGAAAGTATCTACAGAATGGGAATATATTGAATAGGTCAAGAATGGGATGCTAAGACTGGGTAGCTCAGTATTAAATTTGCTGAAAGGACATTAATCTTCACCACTTACTAAATTTACTATTATATTAATACTTCATATTTATCTTTTTGTTTATTTGGATATTAACTAGTCAAAAATTGTTTGGTTTGAGCACAGTTGTATATTTTAATTTTTTTACAACACTGCCTGATTAAAGTGTATATTTTATTTACATTTAATACTCATAATTTTAAAGTTTATTGTATATGTTTACTATTACGGTATATTAATACTTCATAAGTCTTACCTTTGTTGAAAAAATGTTTTAAATCAATATGTAAAGACTGACAATGTAAGCTGTAAAAATGATGTTCTCAATTTCAAAATAATGCATGTATAAATCTGCATGCTTTATGAATCATACATAACTTGACAAATACAGCTTGAGAGTTCTGTTGATATTAATAATAAAGAGTAATTTATTTCAGGTTGACATTAATTGGATCAATTATAAACATTCTTCATGTTATCCAAGTTTTAGAAAGATAAAAATAATAAGAGAAAACTTGATTATGGAAACAAATTACGCCTGTGTGTTGCCGGGGCCCAAAAGGGTAGCAAAGAATAGCAACACTGTTTACCTTCCACGCATGTCGTAAAAGGCGACTAAGGAGATTATGGGATGGAGTTGGCTGTCCCATCCCATATAGGGTCAGTGACCCAAAGTCATGCTGAAGTCGGATGTGTCAGGCCGAAATGCGCAGATATTGCAGAAATGCTGTAAACCATGACACAGCGCATTCCGTTCTCCGGACTACATCCTGCTAATCTGCAGGAGTTTGAGAGCGAACGCAGAAGAAGAAGAAACAAATTGCTGTTAATGGATACGCTTATTAATATATTTACAAATGATAAAATTTCAAATACATAAAATATAAGGTGGTGTAATATCATCTATGCAGTATAAAAATATAGTGATATGAATGTAATATCATTCCTTATACATAACAATATATAACAAAAGCAATTTATGATATACTAATATCTTAATAGTTAAAAAGAAAAAAAAAGACATGTAGAAAATGATTTTCAATTATAGATAAATTAGTGACAGGTAGTAAGGAAGAGTAGTTTACAATAAACGTTTGAGCCTTGGTCACCTAGCTTAAAAAATTATATTTCCCTATACTCCTAAGCAGGAACCATAAAAGGACATATAGAACCACCAGAACTAATTGATGTGACAAAAAAAATGTGTAGCATATCTTAGACAGGATGGAGCCATCAACACAGAATTTTTTAGGGTGTAATTATTTCTTGTCAGTATGTATGTTTAGTAGGTTGCCATTGCTTTCTTAACGGTCCAGATGCACAATTGCCTGAGGCTGGTTTATTAATACTTCATAAGTCTCATCTTTGTTGAAAAAATGTTTTAAATCAATATGTAAAGACTGACAATGTAAGCTGTAAAAATGATGTTCTCAATTTCAAAATAATGCATGTATAAATCTGCATGCTTATTGAATCATACGTAACTTGACAAATACAGCTTGAGAGTTCTGTTGATATTAATAATAAAGAGTAATTTATATCAAGTTGACATTAATTGTATTAATTATAAACATTCTTCATGTTATCCAAGTTTTAAAAAAATAAAAATAATAACAGAAAACTTGATTATGGAAACAAATTACGCCCGTATGTTGCAGGGGCCCAAAAGGGTAGCAAAGAATAGCAACACTGTTTACCTTCCACGCATGTCGTAAAAGGCGACTAAGGAGATTATGGGATGGAGTTGGCTGTCCCATCCATATAGGGTCAGTGACCCAAAGCCATGCTGAAGTCGGATGTGTCAGGCCGAAAGGTGCAGATATCGCAGCAATGCTGTAAACCATGATACAGCGCATTCCGTTCTCCGGACTACATCCTGCTAATCTGCAGGAGTTTGAGAACGAACGCAGAAGAAGAAGAAACAAATTACTGTTAATGGATACGCTTATTAATATATTTACAAATGATAAAATTTCAAATACATAAAATATAAGGTGGTGTAATATCATCTATGCAGTATAAAAATATAGTGATATGCCTGTAATATCATTCCTTATACATAACAATATATAACAAAAGCAATTTATGATATACTAATATCTTAACAGTTAAAAAGAAAAAAAAAGACATGTAGAAAATGATTTTCAATTATAGATAAATTAGTGACAGGTAGTAAGGAAGAGTAGTTTACAATAAATGTTTGAGCCTTGGTCACCTAGCTTAAAAATACTATATTTCCCTATACTCCTAAGCAGGAACCATAAAAGGACAATTAACCAGAACTAATTGATGTGACAAAAAAAAAGTGTAGCATATCTTAGACAGGATGGAGCCATCAACACAGAATTTTTTAGGGTGTAATTATTTCTTGTCAGTATGTATGTTTAGTAGGTTGCCATTGCTTTCTTAACGGTCCAGATGCACAATTGCCTGAGGCTGGTTTATTAATACTTCATAAGTCTCATCTTTGTTGAAAAAATGTTTTAAATCAATATGTAAAGACTGACAATGTAAGCTGTAAAAATGATGTTCTCAATTTCAAAATAATGCATGTATAAATCTGCATGCTTATTGAATCATACGTAACTTGACAAATACAGCTTGAGAGTTCTGTTGATATTAATAATAAAGAGTAATTTATATCAAGTTGACATTAATTGTATTAATTATAAACATTCTTCATGTTATCCAAGTTTAAAAAAAATTAAAATAATAACAGAAAACTTGATTATGGAAACAAATTACGCCCGTGTGTTGCAGGGGCCCGAAAGGGTAGCAAAGAATAGCAACACTGTTTACCTTCCACGCATGTCGTAAAAGGCGACTAAGGAGATTATGGGATGGAGTTGGCTGTCCCATCCATATAGGGTCAGTGACCCAAAGCCATGCTGAAGTCGGATGTGTCAGGCCGAAAGGTGCAGATATCGCAGCAATGCTGTAAACCATGATACAGCGCATTCCGTTCTCCGGACTACATCCTGCTAATCTGCAGGAGTTTGAGAACGAACGCAGAAGAAGAAGAAACAAATTACTGTTAATGGATACGCTTATTAATATATTTACAAATGATAAAATTTCAAATACATAAAATATAAGGTGGTGTAATATCATCTATGCAGTATAAAAATATAGTGATATGCCTGTAATATCATTCCTTATACATAACAATATATAACAAAAGCAATTTATGATATACTAATATCTTAACAGTTAAAAAGAAAAAAAAAGACATGTAGAAAATGATTTTCAATTATAGATAAATTAGTGACAGGTAGTAAGGAAGAGTAGTTTACAATAAATGTTTGAGCCTTGGTCACCTAGCTTAAAAAAACTATATTTCCCTATACTCCTAAGCAGGAACCATAAAAGGACAATTAACCAGAACTAATTGATGTGACAAAAAAAAAGTGTAGCATATCTTAGACAGGATGGAGCCATCAACACAGAATTTTTTAGGGTGTAATTATTTCTTGTCAGTATGTATGTTTAGTAGGTTGCCATTGCTTTCTTAACGGTCCAGATGCACATTTGCCTGAGGCTGGTTTATTAATACTTCATAAGTCTCATCTTTGTCGAAAAAATGTTTTAAATCAATATGTAAAGACTGACAATGTAAGCTGTAAAAATGATGTTCTCAATTTCAAAATAATGCATGTATAAATCTGCATGCTTATTGAATCATACGTAACTTGACAAATACAGCTTGAGAGTTCTGTTGATATTAATAATAAAGAGTAATTTATTTCAGGTTGACATTAATTGGATCAATTATAAACATTCTTCATGTTATCCAAGTTTAAAAAAAATAAAAATAATAACAGAAAACTTGATTATGGAAACAAATTACGCCCGTGTGTTGCCGGGGCCCGAAAGGGTAGCAAAGAATAGCAACACTGTTTACCGTCCACGCATGTCGTAAAAGGCGACTAAGGAGATTATGGGATGGAGTTGGCTGTCCCATCCATATAGGGTCAGTGACCCAAAGCCATGCTGAAGTCGGATGTGTCAGGCCGAAAGGCGCAGATATCGCAGCAATGCTGTAAATCATGATACAGCGCATTCCGTTCTCCGGACTACATCCTGCTAATCTGCAGGAGTTTGAGAACGAACGCAGAAGAAGAAGAAACACATTACTGTTAATGGATACGCTTATTAATATATTTACAAATGATAAAATTTCAAATACATAAATTATAGGGTGGTGTAATATCATCTATGCAGTATAAAAATATAGTGATATGCCTGTAATATCATTCCTTATACATAACAATATATAACAAAAGCAATTTATGATATACTAATATCTTAATAGTTAAAAAGAAAAAAAAAGACATGTAGAAAATGATTTTCAATTATAGATAAATTAGTGACAGGTAGTAAGGAAGAGTAGTTTACAATAAACGTTTGAGCCTTGGTCACCTAGCTTAAAAAATTATATTTCCCTATACTCCTAAGCAGGAACCATAAAAGGACATATAGAACCACCAGAACTAATTGATGTGACAAAAAAAATGTGTAGCATATCTTAGACAGGATGGAGCCATCAACACAGAATTTTTTAGGGTGTAATTATTTCTTGTCAGTATGTATGTTTAGTAGGTTGCCATTGCTTTCTTAACGGTCCAGATGCACAATTGCCTGAGGCTGGTTTATTAATACTTCATAAGTCTCATCTTTGTCGAAAAAATGTTTTAAATCAATATGTAAAGACTGACAATGTAAGCTGTAAAAATGATGTTCTCAATTTCAAAATAATGCATGTATAAATCTGCATGCTTATTGAATCATACGTAACTTGACAAATACAGCTTGAGAGTTCTGTTGATATTAATAATAAAGAGTAATTTATTTCAGGTTGACATTAATTGGATCAATTATAAACATTCTTCATGTTATCCAAGTTTAAAAAAAATAAAAATAATAACAGAAAACTTGATTATGGAAACAAATTACGCCCGTGTGTTGCCGGGGCCCGAAAGGGTAGCAAAGAATAGCAACACTGTTTACCGTCCACGCATGTCGTAAAAGGCGACTAAGGAGATTATGGGATGGAGTTGGCTGTCCCATCCATATAGGGTCAGTGACCCAAAGCCATGCTGAAGTCGGATGTGTCAGGCCGAAAGGCGCAGATATCGCAGCAATGCTGTAAATCATGATACAGCGCATTCCGTTCTCCGGACTACATCCTGCTAATCTGCAGGAGTTTGAGAACGAACGCAGAAGAAGAAGAAACACATTACTGTTAATGGATACGCTTATTAATATATTTACAAATGATAAAATTTCAAATACATAAATTATAGGGTGGTGTAATATCATCTATGCAGTATAAAAATATAGTGATATGCCTGTAATATCATTCCTTATACATAACAATATATAACAAAAGCAATTTATGATATACTAATATCTTAATAGTTAAAAAGAAAAAAAAAGACATGTAGAAAATGATTTTCAATTATAGATAAATTAGTGACAGGTAGTAAGGAAGAGTAGTTTACAATAAACGTTTGAGCCTTGGTCACCTAGCTTAAAAAATTATATTTCCCTATACTCCTAAGCAGGAACCATAAAAGGACATATAGAACCACCAGAACTAATTGATGTGACAAAAAAAATGTGTAGCATATCCTAGACAGGATGGAGGTGGAAATAATAGGACCACTTTTTTATTTTCAGGCAGTCTAAGGAAAACTGGGGAATTGGTTGACGACCTGTCACTTGTGAAAAAAATTATCAATGTAACAAATTGTCTCAATTTCTTACTTTTGTCTTCTATGAAATCTTCATCATGGATGACGAAGAGATGCAGGACAGCTGACATTGCACTTTGTCCTTTTGTGGCAGACTTCTAGGTGACAAGGAATGCTAGATGTGCCATCATTTATAGGTCATTAAATCTTTGCTTGCTATTCCTGTGAGTCAAAACAAATCTAACAAACAAACTTTATTTTACCCTCATTCAGTTTTTTTTTTAATTTCTCTGTTTGACGAACATGCTGGTGCTGGAAGAGTTCTTCAATTTCCCAAACTTTCTTTACATTTAGTCTTATTATCCATATCTCTTGAATCTACCATTTCTGGTACATAGTTAATTCATTAGAGCTATTATGAGTTGTGTTGCTCTAGATCTACACATATTTGTTGTTTATATTTGTTGCTTTGTCTGTGTTTGTTTGGTATCAATCATTGATAAATATCTATTGGATTAAAACCTACATTGCTGTTGTAGATAATATATAATTGTTCTCAATTTTTTTCTATACCCCTATGGTTTTATGGGTGTACTCTCTTTTCTTATAATTATACAGCACAGCAGCCACAATAATGCAAACAGTAGACCCTAAGAATTCTGCATGTAGTTTTAAGTTAAAAAGATAGAGAGACAATACTGTGGTGACCAAAGGTGCTATTGCAATTATGAAGAGCCTCGTGATGTTGCTGCTGTGTTTCATGATCAGTGACATAGTAAGGCCAGTTGCAGCCTGAAACAACAAATGAGGTATTTTCAAAGTTATACACACATTATATTGTACACATTCTATTATAGCATTATATGACACTGTAATTGTAATCAAGTTAGTCTAGATATTATAGTGTTGGTTGTCTGACCATATCATTCTACTGTTTCTTGCTTTCATCAAGTAAGCCAGTCTAGAAAGTAGTGTTCATGTTATCTAACAATGTCACTCCACTGTTTTCTGTTATCAAGTTAGTCCAGAAACTGGGGATTGATGTCATCTGGCCATGTCATTCCAGTGTTTACTGCTCTCATAAAGTTAGTCCAGAAACTGGAGTTTACGTCATCTAACCATTTCACTCCATTGTTACCTGTTCTCATCAAGTTAAATAGTAATAGTCAAAGTGCCAGAGGATATCTGAAAAATTGGAGAGTGAAGTACTAATATAAATAAGAAGTGATACAGCACTAATGAAATGTTTAAAAATCTAGGACATGCAGCAATGTATAAAGTACTACAAAGATATACAACTATAATTGGGGTACAGGCAATGTAGCAGTCATGGCGAGAAGTGCTCATGTGTACTATCATAAAGAAAGGCAAAGACAAACAGATGCCTGACAGCTACTGAGCAACAGGACTAACTAGTTGTGTCTGCAAGGCAATGAAAAGAATTGTCAACAGAATATTGAAATGATACCTAGAATCAGAGAAGCTATATGTGCCATAACAAGCTGGATTTATGGAGTGCAACAGCACAGAAGATCAAATAACATCCCTGTCCCAGATCATTGAATATGCGTTTCAAGAAAGATGGACATTTTCACTCTACATATTTTTTTGGACAAGTTCTGGAAAGATGGACTGGTAATAAAGCTGCAAAGTAATGGAATCAGGGCTGAAAGTAAGTGGATATGATCCTTCCTACATAATTGGCAAGCAAGAGTACTATGGAAGGTCACAACAACAAAAAAGTTCCCCATAATCATGGAGTTTCTCAAGGCTCAGTACTGTCTCCAACTCTGCTTCTTGTGTTCATAAATTATCTAATCTACGAACTGCCACAAGGTGTAAGGCCATGTATACTGATGACTTAGTAGCATGATGTGTAGAAGAATATCTAAAGATCTGCAATAAGAAACTACAAACTGTAGTACAGAACATAGGCAGAACAAATGATAGTAAAGTTCAATGCTGAAAAATTCTCATCAACACTCTTTATGCTCTAAATAAGGGCAAAGCAGGAGAGATAAAACATGGAAATGCATGTATCAAAAAAGAAGAGAAGCCGATGTAAATGGGTGTCACACTAGATAAGACATTGACATGGAGGCCTCACATTGAGAAAATAGAGGCAAAGGCAAGAAAGAAGCGATCCAGAGGAAATTAACACGAACAAGCTAAGGGTCCAATGAAACAATTTTAAAAGAATATACATGCAGGTGCAATTAGACCAGTTCTAGATGGATCGACAACATTGACTTCAGCAGCCAATTCCCATCTACAAGCTCTGAACAATGTAAAAAATCAAGCACTTGCCGTATCACAGGTACCATGATGGCTTTTCCCATTAATGAAGTGGAAAAAATTACAGCATCATGCCCTTACCATACAAGCAAGAAACTACAGTTAAGATCCGAATATAAACCCATCTGTAGGCCGAGAACCTAATTATCCCTTCCCGAAAGTGGCGAAAGTCTAAGATCCGACTATAGACCAACTTAACAATGCCGGCAATAATAAACATCATCATAAGAAAGAACCGACATGCTAAATGGAAATTAACACAAACTTTTACAACTGTAAGAAAATGGCATTCCTTTCATAGGTAGGCTACTGTATTCTGAAACAATCATCATCATCATCATCAGGTGCCATGCCGGGTGGCGTAGGCGGTCATGGCTCTCCACAGCTCTCTGTCCACAGTATTATGTATCAAAGTCGTTGTTGTTTCTTTGCCGTGCCAGGTTGTCAAACTGTCTAATATTTTATCACGTTGTCGCCCTCTGTCTCTGGTGCCTTCAATCTTGCCTGTTGTGATTATGTTCTCTAAACCTGCCTGTCTCATGAAGTGGCCAAAAAAGGAAGATTGCCTTTTTCTTATATTGTTGATTAAGGTCCGTTTCGCATTTAACTCTTTTAACACCTCTACATTAGTTTTTCTGGCAGTCCATGGTATTCTCAGCATTCTTCTGTAGAACCACATCTCTGTTGCCTCCAATCTCCCACTTTCCAGTTTGTTTATTGTTCAAGACTCGCACCCATATGTTAGTATAGTGGTTATATAATACTTATATAATCTGGAACAATACATCCGAAAATAACGAATAGGCTGATTACCCTATCCATGGCTATAGACGGTTTATGAGGTGGCGAGACTTTGGGGAACAAAGTCTTTCCTGAATGAATTGTCTGTGTTGGGTGTCGGGGCGTTATGACGCGGAATAGCGCTAGTGAATAGTAATTACTACGTAACTATTATGTCACCGGGCTCTGACAGTGACGTTTAAGCGGAAACGATGAACGGCTTATGATAGAGTGCATGGAACAATAAAGAAGGGAAAATCCAGAAGAGAAAATAGACAATAAATGGGACAGTCTAAAGAAAAGTATTCAAACATGAAATTAAAATTTACCAATAAGAAATACCAAGAACAAACAAACATGGATGACAGATGACATATTAGAGAAAATGACAGAAAGAAAGAAAGCTAAAAATACGCCAAAATACTCAATTATAGACAAGGAGATACGTAACAATTGCAGACCAGCGAAAAAACAATGGATAGAAACAAAATGCAGTGAAACAGAGGAGATGTCCATACAACAGAAGACAAAATTAATGCATAAGGCTGATCACAAATAAGAAAAATTCTATAAATGGGGGTGGCTGCATTAAAGATAAAAATGGTAAAATAATATTTGATAAAACAGAAGCACTGACAAGATGGGTAGATTATGTAACAGAACTGTTTGACGACCAACGGAACAAAAAAACCAACACTACACAACAATGATGGACCAGCAATACTGAAATCAGAAGTAGAACATGCAATAAATTCAATAAAATGTGGAAATGCTGCAGGCTCGGACAACATAACAGCAGACATAATAAAAACTCTAAATGAGTTTGGGGTGTAGATACTATCACAGAAATTTGCAATGACATACGAAACAGGCCATATACCTAAAGACCTAACATCATCAATATTCATACCACTACCTAAGAAGCCCAGGGCTGTGGACAGTACAGAATATAGAACAATAAGTCTAATGAGCCATCTAACTAAAATACTTCTCAAGATAATACATGAAAGAATTAAGAACAAGATAGACATGGAGGTCGGTGAAGAACAATTTGGTTTTAGGAAAAACAAAGGAACCAGAGAAGCTATACTGAGTATCCAGCTAGTGATAGATAAATATATAGAAGTCCAAAAAAGTATCTATATTTGCTTCATAGACTACAGCAAGGCCTTTGACAGAGTCTAACATGAAAAATTAATCAAATGTCTTCAAGAAATAGGCATAGATAGAAAAGACATCAGACTGATTAGAAATATATATTGGGAACAAACTGCATCAATAAGGTGTGAAAACAGATACTCTCCATAAATAGAAATAAGAAGAGGGGTAAGACAAGGATGCATTTTATCACCAAGCCTATTTAATATCTACACAGAGAATATCTTTAAAAATATAGAAGAAATACCAGGACTCAAGATCAATGGGAAAATAATAAACAACCTTAGATATGCAGATGGCACTGTTCTTTTGGCAGAAAGTGAACATGAACTACAAAGACTAATAGATCAAGTCAATAAATCAAGTAATGAATATGGACTGGATATAAATATTCAAAAAACAAAAACCATGATAATCAGCAAAGACACAGAAGAACAGGATGTAAACATAAACATACATGAAGAGAAACTACAACAAATAAAACAGTATCAATATCTTGGACACATAGTCACAAATGATGGCAGATGTGAAACAGAAGTTAAAAGGAGAATAGGAATGGCTAAAAGTACCTTCAATGACATGAGGAAATTATTAATATTTAAACACATTACAAACAAGTTAAAAATGAGAATTATAAAATGCTACATCTATTCCATATTAATGAATGACTCAGAAACATGGACACTAAATAAACAATTAGAAGACAAAATTGATGCCTTTGAGATGTGGGTATATAGAAGAATAGGGAGAACATCATGGAAAGAGAAGAAAACAAATAAAGAGGTGCTAAAGGCACTTAATATGAAGAAAGAACTACTAAGAGAAATAAAGATCAGGCAAATAAAATACTTTGGACACATTAAAAGACATGACACCTTATTGAAGACCTTACTTGAGGGTAAAGTCAAAGGGAAGCGAGCAAGAGGTAGCCAGAGATACAAGTGTGAGAGTAACATCACACGATGGACAGGTTTCAGTCTAGCAGAGTGCACCACTAAGACGAGATGTTGGAGATACGTTGCAGCCAACCTTCGTTGCTGAGACGGCACTTGATGGTGATGAACGGCAAGGCAGGGAGAACTCGTTTGTTTTTATAAGATACAGAAGAGTTTGAACTTTGTTCCTCGTTATGTTTACCTTGTGGGGAGAATACATGTGGGGAGAATACGGTAATAAAATAAACATAACAGAGGATTGTGAAATTGATCTGTCTTCCACTAAATGTACAGTGGTTGGGGGAGGAAATCAATTACGGCGGAATTTTACTACAAAATGCCTATGATGTGTCGTGATTTGGAACCTCCTTTCAAATCTTCTATAAAGAATGATTGCATTTTGTCACTTATTTGAATGTCATCACATAATGTGAGGGAAACTTGGATTGGTTGAGCCAATTGAAATGGGTAGGGCCAGTAGTCAATCTGCGGCCTCAGTGGGCTGGACTAATTAACAGAATATAAGGCTGACTTAGCTAGCCAAGAATACTGCACAAGTAGTTTAGCTTCCAGTTCATACATTTTATTGTCATTGTGATTTTATTCATGTGAGTGTAAGCAGGAAACAGGAAAGATGAATGGCCAGACAAAAACATGCCAGATCACGTTTGTTTTTAAAAGATACAGAAGAGTTTGAATTTTGTGTGACCCGTATGTTTACCGTATACGGTAATATAAACGTGAGGCACAGCTCAGACAGTTTCACTATTGATTTCTCCCCCCTTCCTCCAACACTGCCTAAGCGGCAAAGTTTTGGATGTCAAAAAATGTGACGTGTTTGCGCAAGACCTCGCGTATAAACGAAGACCTCTGTACATAATTAATTAGGACTTCATTCTTTATGTTTTCTGATTATTGTCTTGGTCACTATTTATATACTTGGAGTCGCATGTTAAAAATATGCAAGGCAACCATGACATGCATGGAAATACTCAAAATCTGCCTTTGAGGTGTTGTTTACATTTTCTGTACACATGTCTTATAGCATAGTAGACGGTCAGTAACTGTTGTAATATTTGCTGGACTAATGAGATAATATTTGCTGGACCCTCAGTGGGCTGGACTAATTAACAGAATATAAGGCTGACTTAGTTAGCCAAGAATACCACAAGTAGTTTAGCTTCCAGTTCATATATTTTTATTGTCATCGTGATTTTATTCGTGTTTTATAAGAAGGATGCCTGGACAGAAACGAATATCGTATACTGCTGGTTTTAAGTTGGATGTTATCGCTTTTGCGGAGAAGTCCAACAATTCCATGGCTTCCCGCCACTTCATTGTGAACGAAAAGCAAGTGCAAGAATGGAGGAAAAAAAGGAAAACTTGTCTTTGATGCCAAGGTCAAAGAGAGCATCACGCGGCCGTACAGCTTCATTCCCTGCGCTGGAGGAGAAATTATCCGAATGGATAATGGAGTCTAGACAGAACGGATTAATTATAACCTGGACCAATATTTGAATCAGGGCACTCTCGATATTGAAAGATCCTGCATTCCAGAAACACAAATCTGAGGACTTTGTTGCGTCAATGGGATGGTGCAATCGCTTTATGAACAGACATCACTTGTGTCTACGAACACGCACTAAGCTGGCGCAAAAGTTGCAGAAGGAGCTAGAAACAAAAATTGATTCGTTTCAACGTTTCACTATCAACCTGAGGAAGAGATTTAACTACGATCTATCTCAAATAGGAAACAAATATGGCCTACTGAGACGCACTGCTTCCAGACTTGAGGGGTTCCATGGATGACCTGAAGCGAATCACACAATTCATTGAAACTATTGGTGCTGTAACCTGATATCTGACTGAAGAACGATGAAGAAGAAGAAATATGAAACATGGACGAGACACCTGTTTGCTTTGATATGCCTTCTAATCGCATCGTTGAACGCAAAGGTGCGAAGACAGCGATGCCGTGAGATGGGGTTGTCTGTTTCCGTCATTCCTGGGGGACTTACATCCCTCTTGCAGCCACTAGATGTCTGCCTGAACAAACCATTCAAGGACAGACTCCGAGCAAAATGGAATGACTGGATGGTATCATCTGATTTAGCAGTGACGAAGGGTGGTAACATCAAAAAATTTGACATCATCACAATCGTTACGTGGGTCAAAGAATCGTGGTCTGATATTTCATCCGAAATGATCATCAGATCTTTCAAAAAGTGTTCAATAAGTAACGCAATGGATGGAAGTGAGGACGACGCTATCTTTGAGGACGATGCCGATGACGACAATGTACCAGAGACTGACGATATCCACCATGATGTTTCCATGACAGATGATGACATTCGTGAGTTATTTCAGACTTCAGACAAAACTTTGAAGGATTTCAATGACTGTTTGGACTGGCACCGGTAAGTTTTTCCTAAATTTTATCGATATTTGATGTTATCCTGTGTTCTGTTTTTGTGTCTACACTACAGATAATTTTGTTTAAACATTTTGCTGTACGCAAGCCAAACCTCCTATAATTTAGTCTGTTACTATCAAAACACTACCCAGTAGGGCTAGACTATAAACGCCAGTTACCATTATATAGACGTCATTTGTTATCACAGATGACATTATATGCACCCGGTAACTACCGGTACCTACACTTTATCGTAGTTAGGTTAATAAATAACATATGATACTGGTATATTTTTGTGACCAATTTCGATGATCAATTGAAACTGTTAATGTTATGATAGAAATATATGTACCGTAACGGTAAAAAAAAGGTATTACCCATTGCTAAAAATAGCGTTTCCGTGGAAATTATGCTAAAAAAATGGCGGCCTGTCTGAAATAACGATATAGACCTAGTAAGTGAGTTTTTATCAAGAAATAGAGATTTCGAAGGAAATATTGTATGATATATAGAAATTAATGTAATTAGAGGCCTAGCATTATGGTAAGTACGCTCTAGATTGCTGGTGAGCCCTAGTCATTTTATCCTGGCTTAATATATTGGGACATGTGACTGGAATTTTAAAAAAAGTGTTTTCTCCTTTTTTACTGTGATTTGGACGTAATTTTTAAATTTTTTTTATCTTACTCGAATATAAGACGAGGAGTATGAAGTCATCTCTGATTTTTGTCCAAAAATTCTCGGTTTATATTCAGATCTTAACGGTAATATGCTAAATATCTCTAACTGTGGTGGTAATTATAAGACATAAGCTATACAGATAATATAATTCTTTAACAGAAAAGCAAATTTTTTCAGCCTTGATATATAGAAACTTGACTAAGCGATAATAAATTTGTAAAATTACAATCTGATTGTTTAGGTTCATTATTTGAAGACAGACTTTGAAAAGTGGAGAGATGAAGATGACTCCGACGTAGATGACCGTGATGATTTCAACCTTGATGATGTAAGTTTGATATTGGATGAGTTTTAGATAGTAGCCTGTTTCAGTGCTGAATGGGCAATTTACAAGACCAGTATACTCTGGATGAATCCATTGATGATTATTTTAGCTTCAATTTCTGGTAATATTCTTCGGGACACTTAAGTCTTTTAGTTATAGAACAATTTCATCTTCAAACATAGATGTCCCAGTTATAAATGTTTAAAGCCAATCATGAATTGAAGCAATGAAAAGCAATTGTAGTATATAAGCTAAGAATTTTAATATCTTTTTTTTTTAGTAAGATAGTTTGGGGGGAGGAGTTGGCTTCTATTAAGATTGTAAGCAAAAAAACATATAAGACAAAAAATTGTACATGTTACAGAACTAAACATGCCTTCGGTTCTGCATTGCTATCGTGTAAATCTAGGATTAGCAAAAATCCAAGATATTAACCCACTCAATCCCTTAGTGGCCATAATCTATGACTATATTCTTTGCCGTAATAGCTGTTCTCGTTCGATTGACACAATGTCATTTAAATTGATGCACGTTATCGGCTCCATGCAAATAGACATGATAAATTTAGCTCTGTCGTGATTACTGTTAATGGAGTAATAAGTCGAGGAGTATGAAGTCATCCCGGTTTTTTGTCCATAAATTCTCGGTTTATAAACGGATCTTAACGGTAAGACTCTAACAGTGCCCGGTAGACATATTTTTCATGGAGGGAAGAGAAAGATTTATAGATTTTGGGAGGGGGGAAGAGGAAGAAAGAGAGAGATGGGATGGGTACTGATTTGTGGAAGGAGTATATTTGGTGCGCGAGCGTATGTGGGTACAAATTAGTTCATAGGGATGTTCATTGTTCACTGCTGTATCATTTGTAGTTTGTGTCTTATAACACAGGTGACCAGTATCTGCTCCTTTCCTCCAGTATGATATAGACAGGTTTGACGTTGTTCTGAAGTCTAGATTACCACATGAACGTGACTAGGTAGCTGTTTAAGTAATGTCATGCTGTTCCACTGTGTTTTTTTGTGTCAGTTTGCACTTCCCCACATCCATTCTACTGTGAGTCCCAGTAAATTGATCCATGAAGTTGTACTTCTGGTCACTGTTAGGTACACAAAGCCTGCTCTCTCAATCTCAGATGTTTGGTATTCTCTCCAGCAATCTGAGTATATCGTAGATCCAGGTTTGCAACTAATGTCTCCTGTAAGGTACTAGCACTTCTATTTTCCACTGGCAGCAGGAAAACGTCATGTCTCCTGACATAGACCACCAAATACCTACTGGTGAGGCAACATTATGCTAGAGTTTGCCTTTTGTTTTGAAAATAGGCTTCCATCTAGTTCCATGATAATTCCTTCTCCTCTGATGGACCTTCGTGGCAGTTGTGTTATGCTGTATACACAAACTATACGCATAAATGCATTTCATTCGACCACTGTAGACTTGTTCATCTGCAATTCACGAGCACACCATTCGGCAGACGTCATTTGGAAAGTCCATCTATAGACAAATCAACATATCTTCACTAGCAGAATCTTAGTGAACTGAAAACACATGCCGATCTTTACATCTATGTACTGTCAGTGTCATCTTACATTGCATTTCCACTGAATCCTTCCATTACTGTAGTAATATAAGGTCATTGGATGACTGATGGCTGCACATCTTTACACTTTGTAGCAGTCCTGGAGTTTGTAACAAAGGAACAGCATCTTTATCTGTATAGCTCAGTAAGCAGATATTTCTGATTTGTTTAAATGACAACATGGTTTGCTAGTCACATGATTGCAGTGATGACATGAAACTGAGCATACTATAAAAAAGTTGCAGTGAATAAATGAAGCTACGTTTATTATTAAAAAGTTGGAATGTGGGCTCATCCTCATGTATTGTACCTAGGAAATACTAAATAAAGTAAAAAAGTTATTGTAAAATACCTAACTATCAACAGTAAAAATAAATAACTAACAATAAAACATAGAACAAGGACAACTTATTGTATTGTATGTACAATTTATACAGATAAAAGGTAAAGGTAGGTCCCATGACATTTACTGTCAAGATGAAGATAGCTCTTTATGTACTAAGACGCAGCAACTGTTAGGTGGGGTGGATAGTTCCTTTCTTGCTATTTTTACCCCCCCCTAACTTATGCGTCAACAAGTTAAAAATGAGAATTATAAAATGCTACATCTATTCCATATTAATGTATGGCTCAGAAACATGGACACTAAATAAACAATTAGAAGACAGAATTGATGCCTTTGAGATGTGGGTATATAGAAGAATAGGGAGAACATCATGGAAAGAGAAGAAAACAAATAAAGAGGTGCTAAAGGTACTTAATATGAAGAAAGAAGTACTAAGAGAAATAAAGATCAGGCAAATAAAATACTTTGGACACATTAAAAGACATGACACCCTATTGAAGACCTTACTTGAGGGTAAAGTCAAAGGGAAGCGAGCAAGAGGTAGGCAGAGATACAAGTGTGAGAGTAACATCACACGATGGACAGGTTTCAGTCTAGCAGAGTGCACCACCAAGACGAGATGTTGGAGATACGTTGCAGCCAACCTTCGTTGCGGAGACGGCACTTGATGATGATGAACGGCAAGGCAGGGAGAACTCGTTTGTTTTTATAAGATACAGAAGAGTTTGAACTTTGTTCCTCGTTATGTTTACCTTGTGGGGAGAATACATGTTGGGAGAATACGGTAATAAAATAAACATAACAGAGGATTGTGAAATTGATCTGTCTTCCACTAAATGTACAGTGGTTGGGGGAGGAAATCAATTACGGCGGAATTTTACTACAAAATGCCTATGATGTGTCGTGATTTGGAACCTCCTTTCAAATCTTCTATAAAGAATGATTGCATTTTGTCACTTATCTGAATGGCATCACATAATGTGAGGGAAACTTGGATTGGTTGAGCCAATTGAAATGGGTAGGGCCAGTAGTTAATCTGCGGCCTCAGTGGGCTGGACTAATTAACAGAATATAAGGCTGACTTAGCTAGCCAAGAATACTGCACAAGTAGTTTAGCTTCCAGTTCATACATTTTATTGTCATTGTGATTTTATTCGTGTGAGTGTAAGCAGGAAACAGGAAAGATGAATGGCCAGACAAAAACATGCCAGATCACGTTTGTTTTTAAAAGATACAGAAGAGTTTGAATTTTGTGTGACCTGTATGTTTACCGTATACAGTAAAATAAATGTGAGGCACAGCTCAGACAGTTTCACTATTGATTTCTCCCCCCTTCCTCCAACACTGCCTAAGCGGCAAAGAGAGTAACATTACACGATGGACAGGTTACAGTCTAGCAGAGTGCACCACCAAGACAAGAGACAGGAGATGTTGGAGATACGTTGCAGCCAACCTTCGTTGCGGAGACGGCAGTTAATGATGATGATGATGAACTTATGCGTCAGGTACTTATTTACAGCTGAGTCGATTAGAGGAGTGGTCATGTCAAGCAAGAAATCACAACCCAGACATTTTTTAAAAATACAGATGCAATCTAATGATCATTAAAATATGAACATAACAATTTTTTTTTTTACCTGAGTCACAATGAGAATCCATGTGAACACAGAATAACCATAGAAAACATTGAAGTATTTACCTAGTAAATATAAAAAATAATAAATATGTCAATTTGGTATACTAAATGATGACATTTAAATATGAGCCTTATTGAAGTAAACATAATAGAAATCTACATAAAATCATTATGGTTCTATGTTAATTTTCCATGTTAATTTATAATTTTCTATGTTCATTCTAATCTAGTATAATCACTTAGATTTCTCTGTGATTTAAGTTTAAGTATACTGTTTTGTTAGTTTACTGCACAACTACAATATTTATGCATTTTGTCTAGCCCTTTCATTCCTACAGGAGTAACTAGCTCTCTTAATTTACATATTAGAATATGCCCAGCAGGCCACTGCATTAGTATTCTAGTTTCAATTTTTGACTCAAAGACCTCAGAGAAACATCGCCTATAAACATGTAATGTGAGGTTATACAATGGAAGCAAGCAGAAAAATGGAAGTAAAACAGAATGGAATACTGTGACAGATTAAATGAAAGCATTTTTGTTTAAATTAGAAAATAGGTTTACAATTAAAATTTTTTTTTAGTGTTAATTCTCAAACTTCTGCTGGATCTCTCTTGTAGCAGGACAATGGTCCTACTAGATTTTCAGCAAGATGTAGTCCAGAGAGGCGTTATTGATGTTTTATTAGCATCACATTAGATTTTGGCAGAATTTAAAATTAACATTACATTATTGGCCATTTTGAATCCATATAGACTGTGTGGTCAAAACTGGCCAAAATTGATACTGTTAAGTGCAGGCTTTCATGTGATTGAATGTTAACATACAAAAAAAGGTGGAATATGTTTTCTATATACACACATAGATCCCCTCCTATTTTGGAGACTATTTCTCAAAGCATTGCACACTACTGAGAGTTGGAGTCTTTGGAGTATGAAAGAAAGATTATGGTGACTAATTAACTGACTAGATAAGACAGTTCACAAAAGAGATATCTGGCAATAGCTGACTCTAAGATCATTTTCATTGATTCACACGAACATGTGTTGCAGGACATGAACAGGGAGTAAAGAATAACAACAGTTTACCTTCCATGCATGTCATAGGAGGCAACTAAGAAGGTGATGAGATAAAGTTAGTTGTCACATCCTACATAGGCATACTGATGTTGGATGTGTCAGTTCAAAAGGTACAGATATTTCAGCAAAGCTGTAAATTATGACACGACACATTCCGTTCTCCAGACTACATCCTGTTAATTTGTCAGAGTTTGAGTATGAACAGTAAAGAAGAATTGATACCCACAATCTTTTAATAGGGATAGAGACTAAGACACAATCATATTTTATATACATATGCAGTATAAATGGCATATTAATTAGGGGTGTACCGGATTTCGGCTCTGGTAAATCTGGAATCCTGCCATTTTTACAAATCCGGCATCAGCTCCGGTTCCGGTCAAATTTTGCCGGATTTAGGCAGGATTTGTGTTGCCTAGTCACATGAATTTTCTGTACATGTTTCATGAGGCCAAGCTGAATCTTAGGCAATAGCAAAGTAGCACTTTCTGGTTTACTATTTCTCGCTGATGTAAATAAGAATTTTAAGAAACAAAAATTCATTTTTAATTTTAATGGTGCATTACTTCATGAGTTTGTGGGACTTGAATATTTCGAATTTTCGTAAATTTCTGTGGTCTTTCCGATAAAATAAAATGGCATCCAAATCAAAGTCATACAGCACTGTTTGGGATTACTTCAAGGTTAAAGACGATGATTCAGCAGAGGTAATATATAAGTTGTGTGACAAACAGTTATCGCGTGGATGATCAGATCGCCCCAAAGACTTCTCAACATCATCAATGTAGACCCATTCGCGATCGATGCACAGAAAAAGCTATGACAAAATGATGGAAAAGAAAGCATCACCGGAGGCCAATGTATTGGCGTGGCGACCACATCTATGATGAATCCGTGTTTGCACAAAGCAAGCAGCAGCACCCAGCAGTCAATTGTGCAGGCATGGGACATGGCCAAACTTTGGGGCATCAACTGCAGCTGTGTGAGCGTGATGGTCTTTTGAGTCTAAAGTATGTTGCTGACATCATCAGTACTGGAAGAAAATTGGTAGGACATTTCAAACATTCTTCATCAGCAACTAATCGTTTGCATGAACTTCAAAATGAATTAAACCTACAACAGCATCAGTGTATCCAGGACGTGACAACACGATGGAACTCAACGTTCTATATGCTACGACGTCTGTTAGAACAACGGCGCAGCATCAGTCTGTACTGTGTTGAAATTGATTCAGTAACTGGGCTAACGGCACAGCAGTGGGCAGTCACGGAGAATGTGGTAGCTACTTTGGCACCATTTGAAGAACACACACGTGAAATAAGTGCAGCTCAGGCATCAGTATCAGTTGTGATCCCATTAGTGAAAACAATCATGACTTTCCCCCAGAAAGAAGGTAGTGATGCTGGAATCAAAACTATGAAAGCAGCTCTGCTTGAAGCTGTTAGCAGCAGATTTGCGGACATTGAATCTAACAGTATTTACACCTGTGCCACACTACTGGATCGTCGATTCAAGCTGTGCTTCTTCTCCGAACGTGGCAGAAGTGATGCACGAGTCCATCTGATGTTAGCAGCTAACTCCATTATTGATTCAGCAAACACAGTCAGTGCACAGGATGCATCAGCTACTAGTAGTAGTACTAGTGTTTTGACTTCTGTGAGCACTGCCACACAGTACGAGTCCAGCCTATGGAGCGGTTTTGACACAATTGTCGCGGAAAATCCCACCGCAGATCGTTCTGCAAGTGCCGAAGGCAACAGCATTAACACTGAGATGACACAGTACCTGTCAGAGCCACTTCAAACTTGACAGTCAGATCCAGTTTCATAGTGGTATGCCAATAAGCAAAGATTTTCAAGTATGGCTAGACTGGCGCAGGCATTTCTTGCACCACCATCTACAAGTGTGCCATCGGAAAGGCTGTTAAATACTGCAGGAGACATTATCACTGACCACCGTTGTAGCATTGTACCACAAAATGCGGAAACGTTGATTTTCCTGAAATACAACTCGTCCCTTCTTGACTCTGAGAGTTAAACTTCACAGCCATAATGAAGACTGACTAAAATAGTGAAATTACTGAATGAATATATTTCAATAAATTCAATCTGTTCAATGTACTGTTGTTGTGAGTTGTAATTAAGCTGACAATTAGCCAACTGAAAAAAATGTGAAAACAAAAAACTGAAACTAAAAATTAAAATTAATAAATTAGCATTATGTGCTTATGTATTATGTTTCATCTTGAACTTATGGAACTTAATATTACTTATTCTAATGTAAATATAATTATTTTACATTTAAATGATTTAATATGAGTATATGGCATCATTGTCATGTCTATAGTAATGAACTGCAGTAATAAACAGTCGAGTGACTCCACTCACCTAAGTCAAGTGATGTACTACGTTATTTAATTTAATTATTTTAATTTGTAAATCCGGCTCCGGCCGGATTTCACTTCATAAATCCGGCTCCGGCCGTCTCTCAAAAATTTTAATCCGGTACAGTCCTAATATTAATACATTTTCCAAATATAAACACACAGTTCTGACTTACTGGAATTGTGTGTCTTATACTTAATCATAGTCTGTACTATCCAGCTTAAGAAGCTAAAATGTACACCATATGTGTATAGCAATGCATTTTGGTAGAAGAGAGACTGCTGTAGAAGATAGATAATGATTATTATCCTTGCTATATGTATCACAATTGTTACTATTAATATCATACCAATAACTTTGCTGCCATACAATCAGGGGAATACTAATGTACTACATGTCTTCTGTGCAGAAAATAACTAAAATATTTAACCTTTAGCACCTAGTGGGAGTAAAAATTTAGCCCAAATTTTTGAATTCTGAAGGCGAAATCTATTGCCCAGAGCATGGAATGGGATTTTTTTAAAAGCCAGATTATTTAACTTCCTGTTTCTGTAATGGCTGCAGAAGAAATTTTAACTTTTGTTAGCTGCCTCCTACGACATGCCTGGAAAGTAGACAGTGACTCTATTCTTTGCACCCTGAACTAGAAGTTCAGGTCCTGGTTGTAACACTGGCAATTAAAATGAAATATAAAATTAACACTAGGTTACAGATATGTTGACACATATGAACATCATTGCCCCTATGTTGGGCTCTTGTTTTTTGCATTCGCTCCCAATTATGGGATCTCCCTAGCATAGTGGTTAAGCAATTTGCTTTGTGATCAAGAGGTAGGAAGTTTGAATCCTGCTCGTGACATCTTGTTCACAATGTGAATTTTTTCGGACATCACTGGGGATTATTGATTGCAGCTACAGAGTTACATGCATACAGTGGTACTCTTGGCTGGCAGTGTGAGAGGGATGGGGTATGTATTAGAAATTCAGAGTACAATAAAGTAAATCCTCTATGCCTTTTCTTTACTCCCAATTAACCAGCACAATATTTGTCTAATTTTAACTAGCGAGAATGTGTACACTGTGCTATGGTTTTAAGGTGCACTATATGGGCCAAGACCATTCTATTTTTGGTATCCCTTTTATTCGGGTGAACTTCCTTAGCCTGTGACAGCCTTCCAATTTGTCATGAAAACTGGCAGCACTAGTTAGAAGGCCCTGTGAGCAACAAGAATAGCTTGACTATTTCACCACATAGATCCCTCATGTAACTATTTTACCACATAGATCCCTCATGCAACTTTCACCACATAGATCCCTCATGTGACTATTAGGTATTAGGTATGTTGATTATCCTCTTCACACACCGGACAAGTCCATAGGTGTTTAGATCTCCACTTCAGTAAATCTCTCAGGGTATAACGGCTGATGGTTCCGGTTCTATGTTGGTTCACTGCTCTTTTTGAAATATTTGTCAGGAGTTCTCTACGGGCCACGGCCATCTTCACTCCCAATTTGCACATTCTCGATATTGACTCATGCTCATTCATTTCACAATCCTCTAATCGTGAGGATTCACGAAGAGAAATGAGTATGTCTGCTTGGTCCATAGGCTGACTGTCTGTTGTGGTGGCGAGGCTAGCTAATTGGTCGGCTCGTTCGTTTCCCTCCACGCCCACGTGTCAGGGGACAAAATTAAGTCTTCATAGTGACGCCCGCATTTCTGCTCTCTCTAATGACTCCACCCATTCCCTACGTACATAGCATGTTTTGACTTTCTGAATCACATTCAGAGAGTCACTTAGCATGCACACATGGGAATAAGATTGCGATTGCAGCCAGTTAAGTGCCTGCGTTACTGCGAATACTTCCATTGTTAGGCTGCTTATTGTTGCGGTAAAGGCACCACTGGCTTCGTGTACTGTTCTTCCTTTTGATCTGGCAGTAAAGACCCATGCGTATCGGTGGTGATGGATGACCAACCCATCCATGTAAGTCCCAACATCTGTGTCATCGGTATTCTCGTAGATTAGTGCCTTGACCTCAGCATCCACGCTCACAGAGCTGAGTTCCTTGCACTCTCTATTGAGTGTAATGACGGTCTTGACTGCCTCTTGAAAGACCGTAGGAATAGGTATCCATTCCTCGCCAAGAGTTATGTCTTCTGGGGCACAGATATGTTTAACAGTGCCCTATGAGACTATTTCATCACATAGATCCCTCATTTGACTATTTCACCACATAGATCCCTCATGTGACTATTTCACCACATAGATCCCTCATGTGACTATTTTACCACATAGATCCCTCATGTGACTATTTCACCAAATAGATCTCTCATGTGACTATTTCACCAAATAGATCTCTCATGTGACTATTTTACCGCATAGATCCCTCGTGTGACTATTTCACCAGATAGATTCCTCATGTGACTATTTTACCACATAGATCCCTCATTTGACTATTTCACCACATAGATCCCTCATGTGACTATTTCACCACATATATCCCTCATGTGACTATTTCACCACATATATCCCTCATGTGACTATTTCACCACATAGATCCCTCATGTGACTATTTCACCACATATATCCCTCATGTGACTATTTCACCACATAGATCCCTCATGTGACTATTTCACCACATATATCCCTCATGTGACTATTTCACCACATAAATCCCTCATGTGAGTGAAAGTTTCAAAGGAACAAAAGTAGCTAATAGTTTCCAAATAGTAATATCAAGGAGTTAACAGGACAGTGGATAAAACATAAGCTATTTTATATGGATTTTCCTCTGTTTTCAGTGTACATTATTTAAAATAAATAAAATGTGTCATTTACATAAGACAAACTAATGAACTTACTCCGTGGTCCTTCTTGAGAATGTATTCTGTGATAACACCAGCAAAGCCAGAAATTAAGCAGTATGAGCACAAAGTACAAAGACCGATCCATGTAAGATGAATTTCAGAAAGAGACAAGCTTTTGGCTCCCAATGCTTTTATACTGTTGAGCAGAACCAAACGTTAAAGATAGGGAGAAGTGAAAACTTCTGCACTTGATAAACAGTAAAATTTAAAACTGTAATTATTCCACTGAACAGAATTTCACAAAAATGGTTAAAATTATTGTGTGCATGTATTGGGAGGGGAGAGGGAGGGTGAAGAACAATTGAAACACTATGACAGACTAATATATTGTGAGTACTTGTTTGGCAGTGGAACTAAGAGTTTAGCTTTATTTTATTTTAATGGTTTAATTATTATGATGTCAACGTGGACATTGCCATTCCTTACTCGTCATGTATTATGTTGTGTTGTTGATAAAGACTTTTTGGCAAATGTGTCAATTTTTTGTTATCATGATCCAGTGATTGGTAATATTTTATTGCCCTTTACCAAGTTTCACAGTGGAATTAACTAATTTTTTAAAGAGGATCACTATATAAAAAAAATTATATACCACAGTTGATTTAAATGTCTGTAACACAATAGTAACATTAACTACATTAAAAAAGAGTGGAGTATAATCATTTCTGCAGTGCCATTAGATGTCACATAGGTCTTGTAGTGTATCTCATCATATCTGTATGTTTTGAACAATATTCTCACTCTTAGCAAGAGAATCAATGTTTTTCAATATTATGTTCAGTGTCTCCTTTCGTTGACCTTCTTTCCTTACTACTGCTCTTTCCTGAGAGCTCTCTATGCAATTCTTAGATTCTTCTCATATGCTCTACACATGTCCACTATCTATTTTGATTGTTAGTAAAACTGTTGGCTGCATTCATATTTCTCTTATTTCTGTATTAGGAATAGATATTTTAAGTAGAGGGTATAAATATGACTAATAGACTAAATAGCTAATAGACAGTACAATACAGTAAATCAAGGTACTGGTATGTTTTATTGTATGCAATAGATATGGGAGATGGAGAAAGGGGAATGGAAATATAAATATGTAGCATTTAACAATCTCTAATGTGTCTAGCTTATTATGCAGTGTTGTGTCTTGTAAAGTTTGTGTTTTAATTACTGGACAGATATGATAATGAGCCATCCTGGCACACCTTATGTACTTAGACCAGATCCTTGACAAATACTTACACACATAATAGTTGTCTGGACATAACTTTCAAAAGATGCCAGAACCATTTAATTTTCTGTTGCCACATTGTAATATAAGTACAATCACATGGATGGAAAATCTGAAGTATGTTTTTTATGTACAGAAAATATACCTTAATGAGTTATGAAGCTTGAGGAGCAGGAAATAGTTAAAGTATTAAATATCTTTTAATTCACCATCCATAAATAACATATAGAATGCTTAACTATTACAAATACTACTATTAAACACACCTGTTCCCAGTGGAGCATATGGCAGAACCTATTGCTCTTCACAGAAATTTCACTTTGAACATTTTAATTTAAATCTTTTGCATTGCACTACTCCTTGCTGAGTGTGGTTATAACCTTCTTAATAACCACAGATTTTCACCAGCTTTTATCCATTCCTTCTCCCTAGATATTTCCTCAATATGCCCGTGAAGCTCCAACCTCTCTGGTTTCTAATTCTAAAGTTCTCAACCATGTGTTCCTTATGATTTCCAATTCTGTCCATTGGGTTCCAGTCACTTGCCAATTTAGTAACTGTACAGATCCTTGTATAAGCCCATCTGATAATAAGCCGAAGGGGTGATTACGGGATTGCAAAAGTGTCTAAAGTCTAGTGTCTAAGATCTGACTATAGACTGAAATCCCCAACTTAAAAATGCCAGTAATAATGAACTTTGTCATCATAAGAATGAATGGACATGCTAAATGGAAACTAACACAAACTTTAGCAACTGTAAGATACAAATGCATTCCTTTCATTTGCCCCACTCATGTTACCTGAATAAATGAAGGAATGAATAAGGTCACTGTGTTCTGAGAACAATACATCAGAGATAATACAGCACAACCTTCCCTAACCACAGGTATTGTAGCTACAGGGTATTGTATTCAGTCAGGAATGTTGGCCACTACAATGTTAACTCCTCATGACAGATGTCTATAGATAGTGTAACAACAGACCAGATGAATTGTTTGTGTTTGGTGTCCCACAGGGTAGTGAATAGTAATTACTAATTATCTTGCCACAGGGTCCAGATGACAGTAATGTTTAAGCTGAAAACAATAGGATGAAAAATAAATGATGCAAAATGGGCACCATTTGTTTTTGTTGGATACAGAAGACTATATTTCACTATTGATGTTCGACCCACAATTCCCCCCCCCCTTCCTCCAACACAGATTAAAAAAAAAACTAGCAAGACTGTCTAAGCCAGAAATGGCATGTTTGTGTGAGACCTTTGCACATAGAAGACAAAGAAGACCTCTATACAGAATTAATTAGGACTTCATTTGTTACATTTTATTATTATTGTTGTTGGTCCCTATTTATAAACTTGGAGTCGCATGTCAAAAATAGAGAAGGCACACAGTGACATGAAGGAAAATAATCAAAATCGTTCTTTGAGGGGATATTTACATTTTCTGTACACAGATCTTATAGCATAATGGATAATCATGGTTTGTGCATATTTTAACATTTGTCCGTTTACCAATACATCGCAACGTGAAATGTGTGTGACACACTTTGAAGTTCCTTTGTTTAGCCTAGGTAGTGTTTCGGACATCATCATCAAGTGCTTTCTCCACAATGAAGGTTGACTGCAACAGACATCCAACATCCAGTCTCCAGACTTAGTAGTGCACGATGTCACTCTCCCACTTGTGTCTCTGCCTATCACTTTGTTCAACTTTACCCCATGTTTCCAACAATGAGGAGGACATTTGTGGAAGGCCTACTAATTGTGACATCATGGATTTTGCCTAACTGATAATGTTTTTCCAGTAGAATTCTGACTTTGAATGACTGTTAAATGTTTTGAATGACTGTAGGTCTACTGGTACAAGTTTTTTCCTCTGTTACGTTTCTAGAGCTAATTTTGTTTAGACATTTTGTTGGACGCAAGTCAAACCCACTTTAATTTTGTCTGTTCCTATAGAAGTGTCTATACTATAGTGTTTACCTGGTAAACACTACACTAGGTCTAGAGGATAAACATGAGTTATTGGTAAATCGGCGTAAGCTATTCCATTTGGTCCATGGGGGTGGGGGGTATTGGACAGGCCCCAACATATTTTGGTTAATAAATAACATCAGATGCTGGTATATTATAGCCCTAGGCATTTTATTATGGCTTGAGTATATCAACAAAAATATGCAAGTCACGGGTTTTTGGCTTTTATGGGTTGTTTTTTTTTACTGGTATTTTCCCCCACTGTTACCGGGATTTGGCCTCATTTTATTTTAAAATTTGGTTGTACTCGTTTATAGGTCGAGACCCCTAAATCAATTTCGAATTTGTGTCCAAAAATTCTCGGTTTATACACACATTTTACAGTATATCATGCAGTTATTTCCTGAAGGTGTGTATAACAATTTCTTTATTTTAATCTTAAGCTGTATTAATTTCAGTTAAGTGATATTTTTGAAAGTCTGTTTGTTACCACTTTGTTTCAAATAATACATACCTGTTAATAATGCCACCACAGGTAAGAAGAACAAGAGCCAACCACTGTAATACACTAATTGACCTTTAGAAGTTCAGATAAAATAAACAAGAGTATGAATGAATAGTAACAATATTGCTGAATGAACAGAACAGTTAGTAGCATATCTTATTCAGGACATTGTGATCAACACAGTATATAGGTTACCATTGCTTTCTTAATGGTTCAGAACCACAGCTTCCTGTGGCAGGGATTGAACTTGGTACCTTAGTCATCCAAAATGCTCTGTATCTCTCCACCACAGAGCCTAATGATCCATAGAAATAACTATATTCATCATTTAGTGATATGGTCTTTCTACTTATTCATTTTGCTTTCTCTTAAAAACATACTGGTAACTTAGGTAAAAGTTCATATTATGCTAAGAAGAAAAGATTAAAAAGGAGGTATTTTAGACCCATATTCCGCCGAAGACGGATGTTCGGGCCATTAGTGCAAATAAAACGGCGACAACACATTTCCATTCTCTGGACTACATCCTGCTGGAAATCTAGTAGGACCATGGTCTTGCTACAAGGGAATTTCAGTGGGAGTTTGAGAATGAACGCTGAAGAAGAAGACCCATATTATTAGGCACATTAGGAAAAAAATAGAGTATCATATTTACAGAACCTACAGTGACACAGTGGCTACTGCTCTAACTTTCTACCAGCTTTCCCTGTTGAGGTGGGGTGTTCTCAATAGCAAACTGTTCTGGGGTTTTTCTTCAATTCTAAAAGGTAGAATCATTGTAGAAAAGTGTGGAGAGTATAGTACAATAATGTCTAGTATGAGAATATAAACTGAGACAGATATGGAGGCCCTAATATGAATCTCAGAAACTGACAATCAAGGCCATTATTGTGTCGGACACTCAATTCATTATCTGCAAAATTTAAAAAAACAGTCCCAAATCTGTGGGACGTGGACACCGTGGTGGATGAAACTGTTTTTAAGAAATTGAGAAAGTTTGGTATTGCTCAATGAGATAGTAGAGGAGGACAAATGATAGGTAGGACTAGGAAAATATATACAATCACCATGTCCCAGGAATTATGCATACCATTTACTGAAAGAGATGGAACTCCTATGGGTATGACCATAGTGTACCAGCTTTGGTTCATTTAATCACAAATATCTAAGTCATGTTACTGTGTGTTGCTGGGGCCTGAATGGCGACAAATAATAGCAACAGAAAATTTACTATCCATACATGCTATAAGAGGAGACTAAAGTAGTTTTGGGGTGAGTTGACTGTCCTATCTCATATAGGCTCAAAGTGACCCTGAAGCTATGCATAAGTCAGATATGTCAAGCCAAAAGACACACATATTGCAGTTAAGCTGTAAACTATGACACTGCATTTCATTCTCCGGACTACATCCTGCTAATCTGCAGGAGTTTGAGATTGAACACAGAAGAAGAAGATGACATTCCCTGTACAAAAAATGGCAGATTAGGCACTATTGCATCAATTCATAAAGCTCCTACAAATTAGCAGGATGTAGTCCAGAGAATGGAATCTGTACTGTCATAGTTTACAGCTTGGCTGTGATATGTGTGCCTTTCAATATGACACATACAACTTCAATATGGTTTCGGGCCACTTTGAAACATGAGATGGGACAGCTAATCACATATACAAATCTTCTAAGTCGTCTATTTTGGTATGCATCGCAGGTCATCTTGGGCAGTGACAGCACATAGGTGCTAAGCAGCTAAAATATGAATGCGGTGATACTTGCTACCAAAATTGTGACTCTAGAGAAAACTAGGTTCTCCTCTTGTGGGTCAAACCATAATATTGAATGGGAACGATACAGAAAATCCTTATAGTATAGTCCTTTGTGAATGGTGAAAATATTAGGTCTACTATTATGTGAACATAGGTCTATCCCAAATTCTTACATGTCCTTAAAAACTACTTATGCATGACTAGAAACCAAATTTTGCACAAATGTATTCTAGACACATGATAATTTTTACCAATATCCCATATAAAAGAACAATTCCAACTGATTACAGTGAAAAAGGTTACTGGGAAGGCCAGAGAAAAAAAAGCAAAGAGAGGCAGTCACAAATAACATTCTACACACAGAGTTAGGTAAGACATAAAACATAAATCCACTATTTAATATGAGAAAAATAAAAATTGTATATTATCAATTTTCATTTCTAAGGTATCATTTTTTAGCTTCCAGTGTTTTCACCATCAGATTTATGTCAGTAGATCACAGAACCAACAGTTTCAATGTACTTTATGATTTACTGCAAATCATCCATAGTACAGATCAGGTTTGAAAATAGTACCATTCCTGTAAGCTACATTTTCTGTATTTAAAAAAGAACAAATATGCACAAAGGGTTTGCTCTACAATTTCTGGGTTCTAATATACATCAATTGTACATTTTTGTACCACATTTTATTTCATTATGTTTTGTTCAGTATCTGAAGATAATGGTCAATTCTGTATTTGGATCTGTCAGCTCCACTGTTTATTAAATTATGCTATTTTCTGAGTTTCTTTGTTCATGATAAAAAATGCCATTTTCTTCTCTGCTTGTCATATTCTTGTGTCACAAATGTATGTTTTTACAATGTGTACTAACACACGTCTCATAACATACCATGACAGTTTTAACATCCATATTTTAACACAAACTATGCTCACCTTTTCAAAATCAACTTGTACAAAATTGCTGTGCATAAAATTTTCAAATTTCCTAAAACCTGAAACAAATAAATGTATTCTATGTGTATTTAATGGAACAAATCAAATTATGGATTGATAAATACTGGATATGGTTAAGTTTCTCCATACTTACCCGGTAAACAAGAAACTGAGAACAGGGAGGCATGGTAGAATTTTGATGTTAATGTTTTCAGAGGGGCACCCCTGTGACCCTGAAGAGTTATGGATTTGACAATGATGATTTGAAGAGGTCAGTAATTTTACTAAGATTAGAAATATTCATTCATTGGAAAATAAAATAAAATAGAGGAAAAAAGAAAACGATGACATAGGATCAACAAAATATGGCTTGCTAACTCCATTAATCTTTATAATACGAAAGCAAAACATTTCGCCCAAAGTCTGTTCATATCTTGAATCCTGAAGGCAAAATCCATCACCCAGTGCTCAGAACCTTAATTTAAAAAAAAGGCAGCTTTGTAATTTTTATAAAGGAAATGTTATGACAACTCTAGGGTAGATATATTATTTAACTTCCTGTTTCTGTTACTAAAATGATGATAGGAGATGTCGTGTGATTATGCTATTGAAATCAGAACAATCTATAGCCATCAGCATTGAGGCGAAGCGACATGACAGTGAATCGGGTTTTACATACTTTTATTTTATCGTATATTCAGTGAAATCATTTTGGATTGTGATTCTGAAGTGGAAATCTTGAGAGGTAAGTTCTTTAAATAGATTAAATAAATTAGACCATGTGGTTTTCGTTATTTAAAATATACAATATTCAACAGATTTGGAGTGACCAAAAATACAATAGGTCTAGATTTACATAATGATTTTACTGCAAATCTGTCATTATCACTTTCTCACACGTCAAACATACACAAACAAAACTTACACCAACATATGCAGAATTCAATTCTTTATTTATATGTGCAAATATTATTTCAATATCTAAAACAACAAAAACGTTATCACGATTTCAAAACAGCCACCAACAATTGCGTAACATTTAAAAAAACTAATTCAGCGGCAGGAGATAAATTACGTAATTGTAAACATAGCATGCTAAAGGTTAAATTACCAACTATTTTGATGACATGGAGAGAATGGATGAAAAGAATATGCGGAGAGATTCTCTGTGTGTTGTCATTTTATGTATAAAATGTATTCTGGTATAAATGGGACAACTTACTACAATCATCCCAAATTGATTTCATTCTTGTTAGACAAAGGCAAAAGAGACACATCATTGATGCAAGAGCTCTCCCAAACATAGACATTGATACAGATCACAGACCTGTTATACTCACTGAGAAGCCTCGCAGCAGAGGAAAATCATTACATATAAAATGAAGTGAATGAGAAAATGGTTACTAAACGTCTCAATTAATGGTTATTAAAATGTTTCAATTAATATAACCAAGAACTGCATAATTAAATGTGTAGATGCAGTGAAGAAAAGCCAGAGTATCATCCCCAGAATGTTTTGCTGAGCATATTAGTCAGGAGGATGAAAGTTTCCTGTGTACCCTCTCAATGCTGGTGGTCATCCCAGGGAGATGGAGAGAAAACAAAATTTGCCATTAAAAGGGTCCCAAGAAGTGACAATGAATATAATAACCTATTCTTAATTTGGCTTATAAATAACTTTAATTACTGATTACCAAATGAAAAACTGAAAACTTATAATAATAAGCACTACCTTGTGTCAAACTAAATTAATATTCAAAATTACCATGTAAGTAGATGGGTCCATTTGGGTTTGCATGAAGATTGCCAAATTATTATTAATGCAATAACAGGCAGCTGGTATGGCAAAGCTCAGAGATCTTCTGAAGGAAATTGAAGGTAATTTGTTCGCCATAAAGTCTGGAAAAAGAACTAACCAACATACCAAGAGCTGTAGAATGAAAAAACAAAACCATTTCATCTGATAGCAATACAAATGTTTTATAAATTCATTAAGATATGGAAGACAAAAAATCAAAGTTACTTATCATAACATCTATGTGTCGCTGGGGCTGAAAAGGGAGCAAAGAATAGCAACACTGTTTACTTTGCATGCATGGTGTAAGAGGCGACCAGAGAGGTTTTGGGATGGAGCTGTCACATGCCATATAGGGTAAAGTGACCCAGAAGCAATGCTGAAGTCAGATGTGTCAAGCTGAAAGGCACAGATATCGCAGCTAAGCTGAAAACCATGATACAGTACATTCCATAATCTGGACTACATCATGCTAATTGGCAGGAGTTTGGTGTGAATGAACACAGATGAAAAAAAACTACATGTAATTATAAGAACTCATGAATATTTTTAAAAAGTCTCACAAATACTGAAAAGCTGAATACAAAATTTATCTATGAAACTCAATGTGCCCTATATGTACTTGCCTCCTTTCAGCTAACTGAAATTCAAGTGTAAAAGAATAATAACAAAAAATATAAAATACAGCTTTACAAAAACAACATGAATATATGAAGCTGACATATAAACCAAATGGTCTTTATCATGGTACTATGTGACTATTTGGGAGGAGGGAGAGAAATAATCTTAAAATGAAGGGGATATATAGTTCTAATGCAGAAGATCTCATTGATGCTGGCGTAAAAAAGATAAATCATATCAAACATTAGGGGCAGACAGTCAAGATTTCTAGGGCATGTGCTGAGAAGAACACAGATTGAACACTTGAAATAATCACTGAAAAGATCAACAGGAGAAGAGATAGGGGACGACAAGGAGAAAAGTTGCTTGATGGACTAGTATTGTAGCACGATAGAAGTTCACAAACCAAGCTCATTGACAACACAAGAGACAAAGAGTCGCGGAGAAACATGATCGCATACGCCATTCGGCATGGCACTTGATTGATATGGTTTAAACTACAAATTAAAATAATGGCAGATATGATAAACAATGTATTTTCAAACAATATGTAACTAAGCAGGCTAAGCTGATTGTATGCAGAAACCTATTATTAAATACATGACTTACTTTTAGTAGTTCTGTGCTCAGAACAAATGATGAGCTCAGATAGGGTATTTCTTCTTCCACTTTACTGAAGTCCACTAAAATGCCATAAGTTCCATACATGAAAATCCTGAATTAAAAATCAATAAAATAATTGGTAGCACAACTTATTCAGGATGTATCCATCAGCCAGCCATTTTTTTGCTGTAGTGATTTTATAGGTAATATAAATACATTCAGTAGTTTGAATGGTATGAATGCACAATTGCTTGCGGTGGGATTTGAATCCGCGACCTTGGTGTCACAGAAACAGACAAAATCCTGATTATCATATGAAAAAGTTTTTATTTTTTTCTCCTCACATGTACACACTTCCAGGTGTTTTTTCATACAAAAATGAAGGCATACACCACATGCACACTTGTTGACACACACTCTCTCTTAAAAGTTCAAAGAGGGGCTTCAAAAGGTTGAGAGGATCAACTATTTTGGACACATAATGTAAAGAGTTTTTGTACTGGTATTGTGCAACTTCCAGGGCTAACAGATAGTCAAGACTCTAATGGCACCTCCTCATGGGGTATCCAGGAAACAGGTAGTTTTACAGATTGTGTGAAATACATGGCTAATGCCTCGAGGATCATGTTAGGACTGTGTGAGTTACAGCTAATTGCACAAGGTAAAAAACAATATCTCTGTCCTCGCAGCCAAAATAATTTTGCAGAACAGTGTAAGACATTGGCTGTCTTGTATTGCGTTGTCTCATAACTCACGAAAGTGAGAATAGTGAACAAATCTCTTGAGAAATATGGTTACTCTTTTGAGTACAATGTTAACGTGGTACACAACTAGAGGGCAGTGCTGAGTGAAAGTGGTGATACAGTTGAGAAAATGAAATATGGAGGCCATAACAAAGTGGTGCTCATGACTGAGAACAAGATTTGGTACTGCCTACTGTGATGTTTGAAGGTCTCCCCTATTCTAATTATAGCATGATTGCACATACACAAACTCTAAAAACAAAAATATTTCACTTGCCAACAATATGACATAATGTATATGTGCTTTAAAAATAGGCATCATTGAGAAAGAAATATATCTGCGAAAACTAATTTTCAGCAACCTATTCTCATCCTGATAGCACATTCTACAAATAATACAGCTTAATCTTAACTAGTTTATTATTTTAATCCTAACTTTAACCCTAATAGCTTATTCTATAACTAATACATCCTAATCCTAACCCTAACCTTAATAGATCCATCCAAAAACACACCCCAGAAACAACCAGTTCTGCCCATGTGTTACCAGGGCCAGAAAGGTGAGCAAAGAATAGCATCCCTGTTTACCTTCCATGCATGTCATAAGAGGCAACTAAGAATGTTTTGAGTGGAGCTGGTTATTCCATCTCATATAAGGTCAAAAGGACATAAAGCCATGCTGACGTCTGATGTGACAGGCCAAAAGGTACAGATATCGCAGCAATGCTATAAACCATGACACAACACATTCCCTGGACTACATTCTGCTTAACTTCAGGGGTTTGAGAAATGAACACAAAAGAATATCCATAGTCTACAGACCTAAATACCTGCTAGAATTAATATTTGTGATTAGATTTCTTTTTCTTTTCTTTTCATTTTATATCCCTTTATGCCCTGCAGCATCAGAGGTAGTTCTCTGGAGATGACTTTTTTGTGTGCTTCATACATGTTTGTTTTCATTGACTCTTTTATTTCTGTAATCCATCATTTGCAAGGTCTGCCCCTGGCTTTGTATCCATTTTGTCTGTATAGTAATGCTTTTTGAGGGGCACTGTCAGATGATAGTCTGGAAGCATGTGAAAACCACTTACTCTGTTGTCTTTTGATGTAATACAGAATTGGAATTGTGTTTGTTAATCTTCTGATGTTTAAGTTTCTGATTCTGTCTCCTATTGTTACTCCAAGGATTCTTTGATTCTTTGTAGACAAGTCATTTCTGTTATAGCAAGTTTTCTTTTGGATTCAACAATACAGTGTCCATGTTTGGAATTGGTAGCATAGTGATGGTATGATGATCATTTATATAGTGCAGTTTTGGTGTTAATGCTCACATATTTGTTTTTTAAAATAGGAGACATTAACAACATAAATCATGCACGACTTAGAAATTTATGAAATCAATAGACCAAATAAAACATCAATAGACAGATGTTTACATTATATTCAATGACATATATGACTTTTTGAAAAAATGATGTCACATTGTTTCACTGTCACATCAAGGACGTCTGAGTAAGCAGGATCCAAGCTTTTAGTTATCTTCTTGAAGCATGTGGAAGCAAAAGTGCTCAGACCTATGTATAATTGTTGAATTATATTGCTATAGCATTGATTCCTTTGGTAGGTTGCATATAAGTTGGCAGCGTATCATATTCAGGATATAGTGATCAACCCAACATCATTTGATTGTACTACTGTGATTTTATTTGAAAATTTATGTTCAGTAGGTTACCGTTTCTGAATGGTTTAGATGCACAACTGTTTGTGGTAGAAATCAAACCTGAAACTTGGCTGTACAGAATGTATTATGTACTTTTCTGCCACAGAGCTGAACTGCACACAAAACTGAAACCAAATTGATATAAATGACAAAGCTGACAGCAGTATAACCCTAAGTGTTTTTACTATTTCAGCTAGTGACACTAGTCCAGTTTGCAACCTTCTGATTTTATCACAATTCAGTGTGTCCTATTCATTTTTCTAACACATATGAGTAATTCCAAGTATTCAATGGAAATTTGTTTCCAGATATGAATACTCTGTGACTGAAATTCTTTGGATGCTATGACTGCCAATGTATGCTATAAATAATTTAAATAAGACTCATAATCCACAGAAGAAAAAAAAACCTGAAGTCATTTATTATCATTGGCCTAAACTAAAATGGCCATACAAGGAATTTCTGATACTTCTCTGGACTACATTCTACTGGAAATTTACCAGGACCATTGTCCTGATACAAGAGATATCTGGTGGGAGTTTGAGAACAAATGTATACACACAAAATCCAGTAGAGAGTGAACTCCAGAAACAGCACTGGAGATGGATAAAGTTGATAGTATATCCTATAGGGATTAACACAATTTTTGGTTGTAGTGATTTTCTAGGCAATATTAATGTTCAATAGGCTGCCATTTCTTTGTGAATGGTATGGATACATAATTGCCTGTAGCTGAAATTGAACCTGGTACCTTGGCAGTCCAAGACAGCTCTTCATCTTTCTACCACAGATGGAGATGGATCAAATAAGTATTAAGAACACCAGTGCAAATCACTTTAAGAGAATAATTATTCTAGAATCTTCCAGGAAGGAGACAAATAGGAAAGCCAAGAACTATCTGGAGGAAAGAATTAAATACAGATTAAAACAAATATTGGTAGGGCATGGAAAAACAGATAAAAAAGTCAAAGATAGGACACACTGAAAGAAGTTTGTTGAGGTCTTATGCTTATCAGGAAATTGAAATGTGGATAGGCTAATATATCAATTTCAATAAACCATCAAGACATAGTCTAAATGCAATAAATAGTGCAATGAACAAGAACAACAAAATGTATAACTAGTCAGAATATACTCACTCTACAATGATTACTGAAGCCCAGATCCAAGAGTGGAGCTCCATTTCTTCATACAGAGTTGTGCTTCTCCTATAAATATTTTGACACATCCTTGTTCCACATTTGTACAATGTAATTGTTATGTATCTGAAGATAAAATCATGTGACACTCCTGTAGCATAGAAACAATTCAGTTCAGAATGAAAGATGACATAATGTACAGAACAAAGTAGTACAGTGTACTAGCACTAGTATAGTAGTAGTAGTAATGGTAGTAGTAGTTGTGGTGGTGGTAGTAGTAGTAACAGTGGTAGTATTAGTAGTTCATATGGGTGCTGTTGAGGATGTATCAACGTATAGAGATATTTATTTTCTCCTGTTATCTGCAGTGTGAAAGAGTGTGTATAATTAAAGTCCAATCCATTCCTTGATGTTGTCAATTCATGATTTTCTCTGCATGCTACTGCTTCTTTTCCTCTACTGCTCCCTGCAAGATTGTTTAAGACAGCGAGTCATGTCGAGCAGGGACATGGATACATTTTGAGCAAGGAGGGATTTTTTTGCCTTTTAAGAAAAAAAGGTCATTCACTTGTTTCATGTGTAATTCCATCCTTAAAATAAGACATTTGATGTTCTTTTGTGAAAAATGTCTAAGGGAGGGGTTTTATCCAGTTCCCCCCTTTATCTATGGGCTTGATATTGTGTGACCTAAAACATATCAGTTTCCTTCATTTAACTGTTCCAAAACAGTATTCCTGTGGGCATTGGCAGCACCCATCTCCTCTTTTATTTATTTTGAGCCCATGCTATTGTTGACCAAGTTAGTTGTAATTTCTATGTCAATGTGTTTGATAATATTGTTACAAATGTTTACAAATGAAGTATTTGTCTAATGGTAACACCATCTGTCAACACTTTCAGAATATCTAAAGCATAAAAAATGACTAACTGCAGCATAAACCTCATGACAGCAACTGGCAATTTAACTTCCTTACAGTACAGTTTGATTAACACTCAATGCAGTTTTTAAATGCACGCTATCACTGAAGTAAAAAATGAATAAACATGATGGACCAGGTTCTAATTGAGCAGTTACATATAATCAAGTCACAAAAATTAAATTTGAAAATAACCATTGTTCAGTTGTGGACATAGAAATGAAGGTGAATTTTTGCTGTAGTACATTACAATTATATGTCTTAATGTGATTTTAAATTGGACAAAATGTTTGAATAAATTTTAAGTCTAGCTATTTACGTTAGTGTTGGAAAAAAGTGTTCACTTCATTACTGAAAATTTGGATTTCTGTGTAAGTTCAAATGTTCTCTAAGAATTCTAACCCATTCCTAGATGTAAGTTATCATCTAATCTTGTCAGTGTTTCCTGTTACCTAATTTAAACACCCCACCCATCCCAATATTTCAAAAAAGTTTTCGCTTCTTCATATTCCACTCTAACACAGCAACTTGATTGTGAAGAAAGCAGTGATCAACCTTAAAGTACTGAAATAAATGAGAACATTGATATTGAAAAAAAATATATCAAAATTAATAGAAACAAATTTTCTAAAAATTAACAAGAATTTTTGTTGAAAAGATGGGTATTGCGTACTTGGATTTGAAAAAAATTAATATAACATGGGTTTATATAAAGTAGGCTAAAGAAGGTAGTACAAAACAATATAAAATCAGGTACATCTTAAACATTTGAACATCTTCATAAAGAAAAATGGGTTCTTACTTGGAACACGTGTCCTCCTATTTGATTATTTCCCATGGCTATATTTATCAGTTTATTTTTATCATTTATTAATTTTAATATAAATTTATTTAGGGTTAGTTATGTACATAATAACTAACCCCTAACCCTAAAAAAATGAATATTTAAATTAATTATTGATATAATATTTAGATTAATTAATCTTAAAATAAGCAGGGAGACATGGGTTTCAAACCTAAGCTGAAAAATGTATCAAATATTATCAATTGTTATTCTTTGTGGCATTAGCAATTGATTCTTCTACACATTCTACAACTACATATCCTTCACTATTTCAGATATCAGGGGCCTATATGTTCTAGTCATGTAACATAATGTAGATGGTGTATACCAGGTAATTGTCTTTATTAGAAAACAAAATGCTTGCAGCAGATTTTGCATAAAATTTGCTTTTCAACTGTGGAATATTTAGTCATCACTTATACACTTCAGTAAAATTGAGTTTTATATGAGGATTAGAGAAACTATGTCAGACTTTTCCTGCACTCAAGTCCTGTCCAAGATCACATGAATTGAGACTATTAGAATTTTATCACTAGCCCATTGCCCTTAGAAACTGGTTCATTGTATTTAATTATAACAATTAGACTATGAAGATTAAACATGTCATCGCAAATCTAAAGGAAAATATAATATTGATATATTTCACAAAAATTTAAAAAAAACGCACATATTTTACTAATGATACACATAAACTATGTCTATCTATTGTTTTTCCCCAGGTGGTTTGTGATCCACTCTTGCCGTTAAGCATAGGGGTGATTGGAGATCGAGCTTGTGTTCTAAAGCCAGATGTGTGGCCTCGGCTGTGCTATGACCATGTCTGTACAGGATGTCCCTGACGTTTTCTATCCATCTTTTCCGTGGTCTTCCTCTGGCTTTGTACCCTGATCTCATTTGGTTATATGCTTGTATGGGCAACTTTTCGTGATGCATTCTCATAATGTGGCCAAACCACTTGATCTGTTCTCTTTCTATGTAATCTGTACAAGATATTATACCTATTATAAACTATGTACTAATCATAATATACACACAGTGTCTATATATGGATCAGGAGATAATAATTATTGAAAATATATAACAATACATACACTCAACTCAGCAACACTTGTAAATTGCATTCACTACCCTTATTTTGACAATGAGGCAAGAGCAACTTCTGCTAATGGCCAGATCCAACTGTTGCTAATGGTTTTTTTAATCAAAAATATATATGCTGGTACAAGCCTGCATTTAATCTATATATTTTCGCAGCACAACGTTATTTGATGGCTATTATATGTTTAACTGGTTACAAGTTCTACATATGATATATTTAAAAAAAAAAAAATTACAATACAACCTGTCACAAAAAGATTATTGATTCTGATAACAATTTATGACATCTATGATATACAGAAGATACAAACAACTGAAAGAGTTAGTTAAAATTGTTTTATTTCTACCCTTGTTTACTAGTTTCTAGATACTTCTTCTTTTGTGTTTGTTCTCTAACTGCTTTTGGCTAGTAAGATTTAGTCCAGAGTATAAAATGTAGTATAAAATGGACTTCCGGTAGTGACGTCCCTTGATGGAGGGTGTTTCTCTAATCAAGTCTGGGTTATTCCTTTGATCGTTGGATTAATCAACTAACATCGTAAAAAAGACCAGACCTATTTGTGTAACAGAAGTCAGTTCATTCCACTTCTTTACACTACCAATCTCTTAAATGGATACCTACAGGCAAAAGAGCCAGGGATAGACCAAAAAGAAACACTCAGAAGAACAATACTTAGAGAAAGTAAAACAATCAATATCCATACTATTCAAGAACTGCATAGAATAGCTTTGAACAGAAATAATTGGAGAGATCTGACCTCTGCCCTATGCGCTAACTTCAGCGCAAAAGAAAAATGAATGAATGAATAAAATGTATTGTCTCATGGTTTACAGTTTCGCTGCAATATCTGCATCTTTTAGCCTAATACATCCGACTTCAGCGTAAATTTGGAGGAAAAAATTACTTTTGTACATGGACTACGGAAGGTAAAAAAACAAGGATGAGGCAGATAAGGGAAACATAAAGAACAATCATAGAGAAATTAAAGTGAGATGGAAATGACTGGGAATTAACTGAGCTGGCTGGTACAAGGTTGGACTGGGTAGAGAATGCTTGAAAATGCCTTATGTTCCTTGTAGGCAACAATTGATCAACTGAGTTGATTAATTATCACTCTACCAAAATCTGTTCTTTGTTTATCTCTTGGTTCTTTCTTCACATTTGTTTTTTTTTTCATTCTCAAACTCCCACTGGATCTCTCCTGTAGCACGACAATAGTTCTACTACATTTCCAGCAAGATTTAGTCCAGAGAATGAAAACGCATTGTGTCACCATTTTATTTGGGAAAATAAAATGGAAAAAACATGGGATGAATCTGCCATGTTTAAATATTTATAAATTATTTTCAGACTGACAGAATGGCAAACTTGTATTTGCTTTCAAAAAGAGTATGGTAGACAAAAAGGCTTTCTATCATAGTATTTTAGCCGATTTCCAGTTCAAAGACATTTTTTTCTACTACAAATGACTCATGGAAAAAGTATGTTACAATGATAATTTATATCTTGTGTATCCAGTCTCAGGAAATGGTGCCAAAACAAATCTAGAAAGTAAAGACACTTAAAACAGCGCAAACTAAATTACTCCAAGCATGACAAAAATACAGGTCTCACACTGTATTCCCATATGTAAATGGAGACAGCGATGCACCTAATTTATTAACTTTACTAACGTGTGAAACACCTCTCAGTACAAAGACTTCCTAATAAGAATTCCTACCAATGCAATTCAATTTTCAGTTTGCCAAGTGTTTGAGCTTTCTTAATGCAAAAAAACCTCTTGTGAATATGTTCCATACACAGATAATCATACCATGCAAACTTTTCAGATTCAAGCTCGGATTATGCAATTGTTCATGTAACAGATTGTTCTTCTTCTACGTGCACTCACAGACTCCTGTAGATAAGTAGGATGTCCAGATAACGGAATGCATTATGTTATAGTTTATAGCTTGACTGTGATATCTGCATCTTTTGGTCTGATAAATCTGACTTCAGCATGGCTTTTGGGTCACTGACCATCTATGGAATGGGACAGCTAACTCCACCACAAACCTAGCCGGCTGGTATGACATGCATATCAGATAACAGTATTGCTATTCTTTGCTCCCCATTTGGGCTCTGACAACACACTGGCAGTATAACAGATGATAGCAAATGCACCTTATATCAAATATCACTTTAGCAAATGCAAACACTGAATTTTTGACTCATGATAATATCAGATGCATATTTATAAATTATACTGGATTGTACTATTAATACAGGGTGGGCATAACCTGCAGGCAAACTATTGAGGAGCATTTTCTGGTCTCCTTAGAAAAAGGGTTCCATACCTGATAGCACAATGGGTGGTCATAGACCATCTCAAGAACAGGCAGTTATTTTGCAGGTGATGACTTGTAGACAAGTCAGGGACTGCAATGGGAAAAGGAAGAAAATTCTCATGAAATGGTGAGAATCAGACATGGATCATCTGCGTGGTGCTTGGGTCTGAAATAGGAGCAAAGAATAGCAATACTGTGACTAGTCATGCATGTTGTAAGAGACAACTAGGAGATTTAGGAGCAGATTTGACTGTCCAATCCTTGGGTCAAAGTTATCCAAAACCTCTGCTGAAGTTGGATGTGTCAGGTTTAAAGGTGCAGCTATTGCAGAAAATGTTTACGCCATGACACAATGCATTCAGTTTTCCAAACTACATCCTGCTAACCAGGAGTTTGAGAACAAACACAAAAGAACTAGACATGGATCATAAGATTCATTTACACAGCTGATAAACAATATCCAAGCAGACACAAATGATCAGAGTCACAATCTACTGTGAAAAGTTTCCCTTTCTGGAAATATTCTAAGAGAAATGGTGGAATATCTGAGGAGACAATGGTGGTCATAGACTGTCTAGCACATTTCTAACATGGGAACATTAAATATGGTTATAACCTCTAGACTTGTGAAGGAAACCACAGTAAACTAGAAACCTACTGTCTTACAGCCATCATTAGGCATGTGCCAGTAATAGCGCAGAAAATTGAATTTCTAAGAAATTATATTTGACACTGTCTCTGAATGTCAACGAGTGGTCATCTTCATATATGGACTGTCTGTTCTGCAGACTCTCAAGGGTACAACACCTACAACAGCTATCTACAACACCTAAGAGATAAACTAAATAATAAAGCAAACAAAAATTGTAGAAGTGCACTCCAGTGGGTACCATCTCACTGTGGTGTCCCGGGAAATGAGAGGGTTGATGAGTTGGCCAAAGTGGAGGACAGTGTATGCAGGAAAACAATGAAGTAAAAGATATGACATATCAAGAAAAGAAGAGAGCTATACAAACCACAAAAATGAAAACATCATGACAAAAGACTCCTACCACTATCTAAATTGACAGGGGCAGGCAACCATACTTTGTCTGAGAATAGGACACAACAGACTGAATGTACATGCACATGATGCGACTGTATGTCACACCATTGTGCACTTGTGGAACAGATGAGCAGACCTCTAAAAGTATTCTGTTGAAATGTCCTCAGTATGAACAATTGAGAGATGTACTAGCCCAATGGCGCAACCCTGCAAGCAAAGATATATGGACCAGAGAAGAGCTTCAGACAAAGGTGGAGTTCATACATAAGACTTGCCTGATGATGTAGACGACAGCAACAAACAAAAGAAAGTAGCTTCAATAGTACATACCTATCTAATGTACCCGATGATGATAGAGTTGTAAAATTTGTAGAAGGTGACAATCCACTACTAGGATCTGTTATATATACATTTTGCCTAGGATGTATATTGTTCTGCTGTTGCACACAATAGGATAATTATGTCTTTTAAAACAAAATACAGTAGATGAAAACAATAAATCTACTGTTAAATTTGTCTGGCTGAATTGATGTTTATAAATGTCCCACACAACCAAATTATTAATGCACATCACAAATTTGTTCCATTTTTCTTCAAATGTATGTTATTATAGTAGTCAGTAAAATGAAACAGGATGAACTTTTGACTTGCCATATTAGATGTATATTTCAAAATTAAACTATTACAGACATGGTGTTAGTGTGATTTAATTGTAAATATATTGTAATGATAACCTGTATGTATTTCCTATGAATATTTGTCTTCAAATGCATGAAACTAAATTATTAACCATTTTAAAGAGATGATAAAATTGTCACTTGTATGATACCTGAATTTTTCTCTTACAACAGGGGTTGTGGAGTCGGTAGGCCAAATCATCAACTCCAATTCTGACTCTTTTTTTCTACAGTCCAACTCCAATATTGATGCCTCTATTTTTCTAATGTCCGACTCTGGCAGTGACTCCTTCATATATTGTAAATACATATTCATATGTATAATGAAATATAAAAATGTATGTATAATAAAACAGACAGAAAACTATAGTTACTTGAACAAAGAACCTCAAGACTAAATGATTCAATAAAATGACAATATGCAAAAAAGTGTCACAAATGTTAAATACTAAAAAAAATGTCAGAAATACTTATCCTCAGAAATATAATAACCTTGTTTAGATTCTCATTCCTGGATATCCTTAAATCTTATCTATTTATTATGAGTCGAGAAATATCTGTTAACATTAACTAGAGTCTGTGGCACATAAGTATATCTTAGGATGACATTTATAATTTCAGAATATAAGGGATTACTCGCTGACTTGCTGCAACAGTTTGTTTTGATGAAAGATCATATTTATCTTCATATTTATATTGTATTTCCTAAGAAATTTTACTTATTTTACTGTATTTATTCTACACTGACTCAAAGGAATGTTTTTCCATGTTGTGACACCGTACATGTTCTGTGTGATTCAAATGTTTCTTCTGCGTTTGTTGTCAACTCCAGATTAACATGACGTAGACTAGAGAACAGATGAATTGTGTTATGGATGACATCTTGGTTAAGAAATGAATGCTTTTCGGCTTGATTCATCTAATTTATGCAGAAAATGGATATGATGGACTGGAAGGTGGAAATAATGTAGCTTCCCTGTGAAACAATCAGCACAACATACTTCACTCTCCCTAGTGGGTATCACATGAACTCTCATGTTAGTTATTCAGAGAGTTAGAACAGAAGAAAAAGATCCATCTAACTTCAGCATGGTTTCTGGATTACTTTGACCCTCTATGGAATGGGACATCCAACTCCACCCTCAATACCTCTTAGTCACTTATTATGACGGGGTGCAAAGGGAACGCATTCTCTAGGCGGACCCAGGGTTAGCAGATAACCAAGATCCCAAATGTACCTCCACGTGGTGCACCCTGGAAACAGAAATACAGCAGCTCGTGCTGATTCTGGCTAAATCATTTGGGGATCGTGTCCGAGAATGTGGAGGTAGCAGATGGAAAGAGATTTGACTGCACAAGAGACAGACAATATCTCCGACACCACCAGCAGCACCACATATAGCGACACTGTCGACATACAGTGAAGCTAGTCAGTCCAGTCCGAACATTGGAGGGGCGGCCAATGTAAAATGCACGTAAAGGTAGATGCATGGCGAGAGACAAATATATTTCATACCGAGTACAATGAAACAATGAAAGGGCAGAACAGCGCTAGAGGGCAGCGCAAACTGCAAATAGAAAATGAAAAGTTCCTAGGAAAGGGGAACTACAAGCTCCATCAGCTCGAGACGAGCTTCTAGTTACCTGTGTTCCTTACAGGCAGAGACCCAGACCCATTCATTGGCGTTTGGTAAAGCAAGAAGACCTAATCCAACTCTAATGTCGAGCCTTCCTAAACCGGAAATATGCTCGCGAAGAGAAAGGGTACCGTACTCGATGCGCTCAGGCACAAAAGGGACAACGATTTAGCCCTGGCCCAACTCTACTGTCAGGTTTTCCTACACCGGAAATACACTTGAAGAGAGAAAGGGTTCAGTACCTGATGGGCTCAGGCGCTATTGGGACAAGGACGCTCAGCTCGAGAACGCCTTGCTCTCAAACGCGTGGTGTGAGACTCGAACTTGGACAAGGGGTACACGATGTCGGTGAATGACACCTCGGCTAAGAGGGCGAAAGAGCCAGGGTCCAACTCCTCTGTTGAGTTCTTCCCCTTAAGGAACCAGGCTCACGGATGAGAAACGGTTCAGTACCCAATGGGCACAGGCGCAGCACGTCCAATTACACGAGGCAAGTTCATAGACAGTGGAACACCTCGTTCGAGTCAGACGAGAGCAAAAAAATCGTCTGGGCGAAGAGTCTCCACTACGCGTGCCTGGAGACAGATATAGAGGCTGTCACAGGCTAAGGGTAGCCCACCCGAATTGTCAAGGCATGCCGAAATCGGATGTGCTAGGCCTACAAGGCGCATAACGGTGGCACAACGTAATCACGCTCCCGGCGGAAATCGCACGGATATCCGTGATGGTTACAATGGAGCGAACGAAAAACAAACAAACAAACTTATTATGACATGCATTGTAGGTAACAGCACCACTATCTTTGCACCCCTTTTTTGGCTCCAGCAATACATCAGTGAAGAACATTTTAAAATCACAGCATAAAAACTTTCTAAAAGGCATACACAATTTAAAGTAGGCACAATATAATTATTTTGACACATTGCCAAAGCTAAAAGAAGAAACGGCAGGTTTATAAAGATCATGGACAGACCAAATATCACTCTAGACTTACTGCATCTACAGCAGTACGTGAGATAGATGCGAATTAAGAGCCGCTGGATGAGTTATGACTGCAAGTTATCATTAGCGCACTCTGGACAAGTCTATAGGTGCTCTGATTCCAGTCTCATTTAATCCATCATAGTTAGTTAGTTAGTTAGTTAGTCGTCGGATCATCATCACTGCAAACTGGACACATCCATAGTTGCTCCGATCTCTCCTTGAGTGTATCCGCCATCACACTTCTGCTGACAGTACCGGTCCTATGTTGGTTGACCATCATTCTTCTGCGCCCTCCAAAATATTCACCTCTAGCAACACCGCATCTCAATCCCTGATCTTTAATCCTAGCCATTGAAAAGGAATCATCATCCACATTAGTCTCACTCTCGCGTGTTATATCTCTTAAGGAGTTCAAAACGTCAGCGCGATCCATTGCCCCATCGCCCTTTGCCACAATCGCACACGATGCCAGTTGATCCGCTCTTTCATTGCCTCGAACGCCCACATGTCCCGGCACGAAAATAAATGTAACCGCTTTCAAGCTCGCATTTCTCAAGGCCTCAATCCACTGTTCGCGAACGAGACCCACTTGTACCTTCTTAATCATACTCATAGAGTCACTCAAGATGCAGACCTGCGCTACTTTCTGTGTGCGTAGCCACTCAAATGCCTTGGTCACCGCCATAGTCTCCATGGTCATACTACTCGTAGTGACCGCAAAGGCACCACTTTCCTCCTTGATCGTTTTACCTGCGCACTGAGCTGTAAAGGCCCAAGGTATCGTGTTATCTTGAAAGAAATAAGTGTTTACCAACATTGTTAGGAGGATATCGTCGAGGAAAGAAGACATGGCAGAATGCAGCCATATTTGCGCAGGATGTTTTTGAGGGGTTCGATTCGCGCATGGAGACATGTGCGGTCGCAATAGACCTTGAGGATGCGTACAATAGGGTGTCCTTGGATATCTTGATGCACCAGCTGTTAAATCTTGCAGTTAATCCTTTTGTCGTGCGTTGGGTTGGCGCCGCCCTGATGCACAGGGTTGTAGTTCTTAAGTGTGGTAACTGGATATCTACACCAACGGTTATTAGCCCTGGCCTGCCACAGGGATCGCCTCTATATCCTGTACTTTTCAATGTATACACAGTACATATCGCTGGCAATCAAATCACAGGTGTTGGCAGAACGATGTCATATGCCGATGATATCCTGGTGTATAGACAGGGCAGAAATCGAGAAGAGTGCGTCGTGGAACTACAGAAGGAGCTGGACAGACTGACAAATTGGTGTCGAGATACGGGAGCAGTGGTTAATCCATCTAAGGCATTCGTGACGTGGTTTTCCTTGAACAATCACATGGTAAAGACACCCATGCCACAAGTTTCGTTGTCCGGGAAAAGTTTAGAAAGAACTAGCACAATGAGATATCTGGGTGTGTTTTAGGACAGAAGCCTGAGTTTCAGGGAACATGTTGACCACATTATCATAAGGGCAGGCAAAGGCTTAGCAGCAATGAGGGTTATGGCTGCTGCGCAGTGTGAGCAAAGATTGTTATTTCTTTTGTACCAGGGTTTGGTTGTGGCTGTGGTGGAATATGCACTGTCAATTCTGACTCTTAGCCAAACTCAGATCGAAAGACTGGATAGAGTCCAGAATGCAGCAATGCATATCATTCTGGGATGCACAAGAGACACATCGACAAGAGCTATGCGATACCTACTTGACTGCCCAACAGCTGAGCATAGATTACAGTATTGCCGTGCACGGGCGTACCTTTAAATACATGCAGATAAGGAACACCCGTTGCATTCCGAAATACAGAAAGTTAAAGGCAGCAGACTCAAGAGAGGAAGGTCGTGGATGGGACGTGCTGAGGATGTAATACAAAGCGTGTGCAGATTACAGGATGTGGCAGCTGGTGCGGAATGGATAGGTCTACCCACAGATTTCGAAACTTGTTTGAGAGTAGTAATATCACTTAGCAGGGAATGCAGAGAATGGTGTCCCACAGCTGTGGAGAAAGAAGTGCAGGCTTTAATCAGTGAGAATACCAAAGAGGGGGATGTGATTATATACACTGATGGATCTGTAATTAGGCATCCATCATAGTGTCATGGCCAACAGTTCCAGTTCAATGCTGATTTACCAGTCTCTTTGTATATCTATTATGTTTCTTTTTACAGGCCGATCTGATCAAACCAATCTATGCAGTCTTGAAAGCAACAATGATTTACACTTTTGAAAATCTTCTGAGCAGACCAGGTCCCTTAGCGCATTAGAGAACGCTACACTCTTTATTTTTACCTCAATAGGTTCTGTTACAAGAGCATAAACTCTGTTGCATTGACAGAAACCCATTGAGCCAACTGATATCAGATGGAAAAGAGCACTGACAGAATCTGTAGAAATATATGAGAGACAAAAGAAAGACCACCCAAATAAAGTACTTTTGTGACTTAGAAATAAACAACAAGACTAAAACAACTGTCTTTCTTAAACATAGCTGAGGAGGAGAATGATAAACATTCATCAGAAGAGCGAAAACTGAAAAACAAACACCTCAAACCACCCCCTTAGGAGAACTTTCAACAATCAACTATCCAAACAGAATTGATAGATAAAACTGCCCATAAAGGAACACTATTCACAATCTTGAAGACATAAAGTAACAAAAAGCAGCTGCCCATCATCAGCAATCAAGTCGTACACTGGCTTGGCTTTAAAAATCAATTTTTTGCAGGATATAGCTTCTATATCAGTTACTGTGATGGGTCTACCAATGAACTCTGTGACTTTATACACCAAAAGTTTAATCTAATGGAACAAAAACCATCAGACATACCATTTTTACAGAATCCGTCTGTTTTGGAAGCACTAAACTACTCGTATTTAAAATTTTGGATATATTCTCTACTAGTAAAAGTAGTGCACAGTCTTATCTTGGAGATGCGAATATATCCAAGAATAGAGAGGAGAATCAAATGGAACGAGACCGTGAACATATCCAATGATAGATATGGGAGTCACATGGAATGAGGCTGTGAACATATCCAAGGATAGAGACAAATGGAAAATCTGTGTCTATAGTCCTATGTATTTAGGATGTGTAAACACTATAGATGGGACAGGAGCATAATTGATTTATTGTATTCAACAAGCAGTTGAAACGTTAATGAATGTGTATGTTTCTTAATTAATAAATTAATTATCTATATTAAACAAATCTCTTCCTCGTTAAGCAAGTACTTACATACCTATGTTTTAGATTTTTTCTCTCTATATTTTACATTCCACATTCACACTTACCATTCTAGTGTCATTTAGTCCATTGCACTGTAGGAATCAATTGAGAAAAATAATATTTTATTATAAAAACTATATGAATCCTGTGTGTATTGGAACATAACAAAAACTGATTAGGTATTATATATGTTGATTATTCTCTTTGCATATGTACACATCAGTAGGTTCTCAGATCTCTACTTCAGTCAATTTCTCAGGGTATAATGGCTTCTGGTTCTATGTTGGTTCACTGCTTTTTTTAAAATCTTAGGTTTCTCTACAGGTCACAGCTATTCTCACTCCCAATTTGCACATTCTTATATTGACTCATGCTCATTTATCTCAGAATCATCTGATCGTGCAGACTCACGAAGGGCCAGATAATTGCAAAAAAGTAATGTCAATAAAATGGACTAACAGTGAAAGTAACAGAAAGAGGTAAGAGTATTTTTACGCCTAGGATCTTTTGCACAGAAAATGTTTTTTAATTAAAGGGCAAGTACAGAAAGAAATATAACATTTTTCATGGAAAAGTTATCAGTTGTTGCATAGCTTGGTAAGTTATTGCAAGGCTTGGTACAGCTATTTGAAATGCTTAGTTCAGTTGCTGCAATGTTTGGTGCTGTTGTAACAAGGCTTAGTACAGTTGTTGCAAGACTTGGTATAGCTGATGCAAGGCATTGATGTTAAAATGTTCAATAATGTTGTTTCACTGTTTGATGCAGTTGTTGCAATGTTTAGTTGCAAAGTTTGATAAATTTTTAATACCATAATAGTGTATTGGGAAATACTGCATTTGACATATTTTTCTGTTAACACTAACATATTAAGAGTGATGAGGTCAGCATCAAGTCAGATGCTTTTGCTTTCATATATTTGTTCTGATATCCATCTCCTGCAGCTGGCTCATCTAAAGAGCCATTCATGGTACACAAATTTCAACTGGGAATTAAAATATTGGATCACTGAGCTAGAAAACTAGTTCACTAACTACTGTGAACCAAAGTCTCCAAGGTTTGACACAAACATGAATATATTCAGAGAGATTTAGGCAATTTTTAGGACACCACAATCATTCAAAACAATTTCTCTCTTATCACTGAATCTCTTCATTTATTTAATATCTGCTTCTCTTTAAACCGATGAAGATGGATGTGTCAGACATATGGTCAAATAAAATGGCAGCACAACGCATTTCCATTCTCTGGACTACATCCTGCTGGAAATCTAGTAGGACCATGGTCCTGCTATAAGGGAGATCCAGCAGGAGTTTCAGAATGAACGCTGAAGAAGAAGAAGCTTCTCTTTAAGATATATCTTTTTAAGACATGTCTCTAAGACATCTTTTTAATACCTTCACTTTCTCCACAAAATCTCATCATCAAGAGCAATCTCCACATAGAAGGTTGACTCCAACAGATCTTCAGAATCTCCTGTCACTTGCCTTGGTGGTGAACCTTAGATTGTTTCCTGTCCATCTCATGATATTTTCCTCCCATTTGCATCTCTGTCTAGCTTTTGCTCACTGCCCCTGAAATCTACTTTCAAGTAAGGTCATCAACATGTCTTTCAGTGATTAGTGATTATCTGAGCAGACCGCTATACATTCCAGTCATCTCCATAGTTTCGTCTCTTTCAGCAGATGGTGAAGGGTATTCATGCTGATAGTTTCTGTGGCACAGTGATTGTTATTTTTCTAGTCCTACCCATCAATCATCCCACCTCTACTATCTCCTTGAGCAAACTCAAACCGCCTCAATCTCTTTATAACAGCCTCATCCACCATGTTATCCCCATTCAACAGGGGATATATATAGGGAATATATAAGTAATTTACAATGTCAATCCTTTGTTGCCATCTGTCTTGACACATATACTTATTACCGTCAACTCCAGCATGAACAAGGCAAAATATCCCCATAAGTCCTTGGAGTGTGACAAACCAATATACTCCATCCACTCATGATGACTCATGATGCAGTCATCCATTATAAGTTTTGTGGATCATGGATTGAGAGTCTGACACAATAATGGCCCTGATTGTTATTGTTTCTGAAATCCATTTAAGGTCTGTAACAGCCTCAATTTGCATTCTCATACTGGAAGGTGTACTATAAGCTCCACATTTTTCAGAAATGACTGCTATTATCTCTTAGAATTGTAAGAAGACCTCAGCTTCTATGTTAACCATCTCTGCACTGCAGTATCAGTGTATATGACCACATTGTTCTCTTCTGTGTTTGTTGGTTATCAGTTGTTTGAGTTTTAGATCAGCTTTTCCATTGCAAGAATGAAACTTCCTCCTTTCCCCATCTATCTATGTTCATTTCACACAACTTGTCTCAGAAAAGTTATAAACATCAGATGGCAAGACAAGATTTTACATACCACTGTCTTTGACAGATCTGGCATCCTTAGGTTTCATACTGTTTTGATCCCCATCAAGGCCAGCACCGTGCAGTGGTGATGGGGCTTAGTTCAGCCATCAGGGGCTGGAAACTAAGACTGGTCGGGCAGTCCCATTCGAGCAGGACCATAGTCCTGCCCAAGTAAGCAGAGTGCTGAAGACGGAGTCATCCAGCCAAAAGGCGCACAGATAATCAGGATGCCACGCACAAAACACAATGGAAACGTCTGTATCTGTAAAAAGTTATGGTGCCTGCCCTGTGGCGGACGTTCAGGCAGGGACGGTGCCGGGCCTATACCTCGAAAGGGCCCAATCTCAGTTACTGAAAGTCCTTCTCAATTGACTCGAGGAGCCAGGAGGCAAGGGAATAGAGCTACTGGCCAAACAAACTTTAAACGACCATTAAAAATAATGCACTGGAATGCTGAGGGTGTCAACAGTAAAAGAGATGGATACAGCAAAAAATTGGAACTTGAAAATGTCCTCAGTGAAGAACAAGTTAATATATGCTGTATCCAAGAAACACACCTCAGCAGCGACATAGCCTTCAAAATCAGAGGCTACCAGTGCTACCGATCTGACCGAAAGGACAGGCGAAAGGGTGGAATTCTGACACTTGTTAAAAACAATATCAGCGCATGTCAGCTGGAAGTATATATGGAAGGGGCAGAATACCAGATGCTCCACCTAAAAACAGACAGTGCATAATTCCATCTCCTGAACTACTACTGCCCAAATGATAAACCATTGGCACTAGACACAATTCCAGATAAAGAGAGACTTATGGTGTGTGGTGACTTCAACAGCCACTCTCAGAGCTGGGGCTATGATCATATCGACAAGAGAGGTGAGGAACTTGAGAGCTGGCAGGATGAAAATAATCTCATCCTTATTAACCAGCCAGCTGACTCACCAACCTTCTACTCAAGAGCATGGCACACCACCTCTACACCAGATCTGGCATTCCACTCACCAGGCCTGGAATGGAACATCACACGTATCCTTGGAAAGCAGCTTGGGGGTAGTGACCACAGACCAGTATTTCTGGAAATCCACAATGAATTTACCAAGGACAGCAGCACGCTCACTAGGTGGAACTATAAGAGGGCAGACTGGAAAATGTACCAGCATTTAACCAGTGTTCTAGCTAAGGACATGAACTTGGACAAAGACATCAATAGAGCAGTGAGTGAATTTAATAGATATATACTACATGCTGCTAGTAAAACCATACACAGAGGGGCACGCAAAAACTACAAACCCTACTGGAATGATGAATTGGAAAAGCTGCAAAATGAGATGGAAACATCTAGACAGCAGGCTGAGAACAGACCTAGTCAAGAACATCACAACAAATATCAGCAAACAAAAGCTAAATTTCAAAGAGCCAAGTTACAAGCCAGACGGAGTAGCTGGAAAGAAAAAACAGAGTCACTGAACCTAGAAAGTTATGATACTAGGAAATTATGGAAACTTGTAAAACAACTAAATGATGAAGGTACAGGGAGAAATACCAGGATCACACTTTATAAAGATAGAAACATTTTAACAGGTAAACATGCAGCTGATTACTTTGCAGATTCCTTTGCAGAAGACAATAACATCAAAGTCAGCCCAGACAAACAACAGGAATTTCGAGAGAACCAGCAAAACATTGGACAAGGTGAACCTATACCTGAAGTCATGGAGGCACCAATCACAATGAGAGAACTGGAGCATGCAATATCCAAATTGAAAAAGTGCCCTGGAGCTGATGGAGTGTCCAATGAAATGATTAGAAACCTGGGAATTGCAGCAAGAGCAAAGCTACTGCAGATCTTTAACACAAGCTGGTCCACGGGTAATGTACCACAGGCGTGGAGAGAAGCAATAATGATACCACTCCTCAAATCAGGAAAAGATGGCAACACAGTCTCCAACTACAGGCCCATCAGCCTCACAAGCTGTCTATGCAAAACAATGGAACGCCAACTAAGAAAAACGACAATTACAAACACAAGGAAAAGCTGGCATGAAAAAACAGAAAATTTAAACTTCGACAAAGAGGGAAGAAAACTATGGAAAATAACAAAAATGCTCAACAACGAAGATAACAAAACAGCACCAGTGGCTCTAGAGAATGATGGAGATGTACTCACAGGAAAGAAGGCTGCAAATCACTTTATTATTATACAGCATTACCAAAGTACTGCCTGCCACATCACAAAATCGATGAAAATAGGAGAAGAGAAGAAAGAAAAGAACTATCGTTAAGATCTGTGTATAAATCGAGAATTTTAGGACAAAAATCAGAGATGACTTCATACTCCTTATCTTATAATCGAGTAAGATCAAATTTAAAAAAAATTATGTCCAAATCACAGTAAAAAAGGAGAGAAAAAACTCACTTACTAGGTCTATATCGTTGCATTCTGCCATTTTTACTGAGCATAATTTCCCCTGAAACGCTATTTTTAGCAATGGGTATTACCCTTTTCCACACTCATCCGCATCGCTGAGGATAGAATTCGCTGGAGGACTCTGTGTGCTGAAGCTTCCAATGTGGTACCCATACGACCCTGAAGGGTTATGAGTTTTATTGATATTGATTGATTACCCTTTTCTGGCGCATTCGTCGTATCTACGGTCACTGTGAAATTTGACCTAGTTTTGAGTTATCCCCCAAAGCTGAAGTTCGTAGAACATATTACTGTTTGGTGTCAGTCCAATCCCAGATCAAGTGCATACCTGCTTTACGAAATGCGGGAGAAGTTTGAGATCAAGTGCATACCTGCTTTACGAAATGCGGGAGAAGTTTGACATCATGCACAGGTTCATTCCAAGTGTGTTATAGTATGCACAGCTTTCGTGTAGTCATTAAAATTACTTCACAAGCAGACCACGACTTCAGAAAAACAAAATAATTAATGTAAACGGGTTATTCCACGATTGCGCATCAAAGGGGGGGGGGGATAACCATGGACATAAGGGACTGCTTTCAGATGAATTGATCTGGATGCTACATACTGAGATTCCCCCCTGGGTCATCCAAGGGAGGCGGGGGGGGGGGGGGAGACTCTCTGTGCATATTGTACAGATCAATGCATTTAGCAACAGTAAAATGCGGAGGGTTAGACATAATCCTAACCCTCCTAAACTCTATACATCGATGTCTCAAGGAAGAGAGAAGCTATGTTCCTCCTATTTGTATCGATATGGCAGCTATTTCACTAATAAAAATTAACCAGCTTGTGACGTCACACAAACTACTAAAATATTGATTTCCATGATGACACCACAAACTACTAAAAAATTACGATCGCTACAATACTTGAAAACTGTGAGCGTGGTAGGCACTTGATCTGATATTGGTCCTTGGTGTCTTCTCTTACTTGCTTGTTAGACCTGAATTCTTCCCAACCAATATTTAAGAGTTTTCTTAGACATTTTATTTTCAAATTAACTGAATTTCTTCTCCAGTGCTTTTGTTATTTTCCAACTTTTGCAACCATATGCTAATACCGATATTACATTGGAGTTGAACAGTCAGTTTGGTATATTTACTTATTGTTTTAGATTTCCAGATGTTTGTTAGGTTGTTTAACAAACTTCATAATTTGAATGCAATTCTGGAAGAAATTTCTTTTGTTGTATCTCCACCTTGTGTCATTTTTCTGTCCAATGACAAAGTCGATTTAACATATCTTGTGCTTAGCAGAAGTTGGACTTAATAGCACCAAGTCATTTGCAAAATGAAGATCACTAAGAGTTCTAGTCTGTCCATTTTGTACCAACATGTTCATGTTAGATGTAATTTCTCAAAACCTAGCCACGCTAAAAAGCAATGGTGACATATTGCAGACTTGTTTTACTCCTGCTTTCCCTGCTGAGTGTAATTATAACCTTTCTATAACTTGGCAGATTTTCACCAGCTCTCATCTATTCCTCCCTTTTTAGTATTTCAACAGGGATGACTCAGACAATCATCTTCTCCGCACCTGCTATCTTTGACACACCTTGTTGGAGTCTTAAACCTTTAACATCAGGTATGTTTCTATTCAAGAAAACAACTCCTGTTACTCTCATGTAGTATTTCACTAGTGCCAGTGTATATCATGATAGATATGATAGAGACTATCAGTAATACCAGCATGTGTCATCATCACGATAGGGACATACTCCCATTGGCTATTCACATACCCTCATTCTGTGTTTCACGCATTGACTTGTGCAGTTGAGACTGTAAGGAGTCCCAGGCCATAATCTATTACTGAAAGGATCAGTTGTTGAAAAAGCAGAAAAATAACTTCTATTCTATTACTCACAGTTGCCATTGTTTAAAAAAATGCCAGACCATGTTTACTTATATGTTTACAAAATAATTTAATTTATTTAAATTTCCTTTACCAATTCTTTCTTCATACACAGTGTTGTCTTTGCTTTCTTTTCTTACCATGAGGTTATTATTCTTCTTCTATATATCCAAATCTCAAAGGTATCAATTCTGGACAGGCAGCACAGAGTGCCAAACATATACTTCAAGAGTGTTCTGAGCATGAAACGCTGAGGCAACATATTGGCCAGAGGAAACAACAATGGAATCAAAACTCTATGGGACACAGTATGAACTACAAAAGTTAATATATGCTGTATCCAAGAAAGACACCTCAGCAGCGACATAGCCTTCAAAATCAGAGGCTACCAGTGCTACCGATCTGACCGAAAGGACAGGCGAAAGGGTGGAATTCTGACACTTGTTAAAAACAATATCAGCGCATGTCAGCTGGAAGTATATATGGAAGGGGCAGAATACCAGATGCTCCACCTAAAAACAGACAGTGCATAATTCCATCTCCTGAACTACTACTGCCCAAATGATAAACCATTGGCACTAGACACAATTCCAGATAAAGAGAGACTTATGGTGTGTGGTGACTTCAACAGCCACTCTCAGAGCTGGGGCTATGATCATATCGACAAGAGAGGTGAGGAACTTGAGAGCTGGCAGGATGAAAATAATCTCATCCTTATTAACCAGCCAGCTGACTCACCAACCTTCTACTCAAGAGCATGGCACACCACCTCTACACCAGATCTGGCATTCCACTCACCAGGCCTGGAATGGAACATCACACGTATCCTTGGAAAGCAGCTTGGGGGTAGTGACCACAGACCAGTATTTCTGGAAATCCACAATGAATTTACCAAGGACAGCAGCACGCTCACTAGGTGGAACTATAAGAGGGCAGACTGGAAAATGTACCAGCATTTAACCAGTGTTCTAGCTAAGGACATGAACTTGGACAAAGACATCAATAGAGCAGTGAGTGAATTTAATAGATATATACTACATGCTGCTAGTAAAACCATACACAGAGGGGCACGCAAAAACTACAAACCCTACTGGAATGATGAATTGGAAAAGCTGCAAAATGAGATGGAAACATCTAGACAGCAGGCTGAGAACAGACCTAGTCAAGAACATCACAACAAATATCAGCAAACAAAAGCTAAATTTCAAAGAGCCAAGTTACAAGCCAGACGGAGTAGCTGGAAAGAAAAAACAGAGTCACTGAACCTAGAAAGTTATGATACTAGGAAATTATGGAAACTTGTAAAACAACTAAATGATGAAGGTACAGGGAGAAATACCAGGATCACACTTTATAAAGATAGAAACATTTTAACAGGTAAACATGCAGCTGATTACTTTGCAGATTCCTTTGCAGAAGACAATAACATCAAAGTCAGCCCAGACAAACAACAGGAGGTTCGAGAGAACCAGCAAAACATTGGACAAGGTGAACCTATACCTGAAGTCATGGAGGCACCAATCACAATGAGAGAACTGGAGCATGCAATATCCAAATTGAAAAAGTGCCCTGGAGCTGATGGAGTGTCCAATGAAATGATTAGAAACCTGGGAATTGCAGCAAGAGCAAAGCTACTGCAGATCTTTAACACAAGCTGGTCCACGGGTAATGTACCACAGGCGTGGAGAGAAGCAATAATGATACCACTCCTCAAATCAGGAAAAGATGGCAACACAGTCTCCAACTACAGGCCCATCAGCCTCACAAGCTGTCTATGCAAAACAATGGAACGCCAACTAAGAAAAACGACAATTACAAACACAAGGAAAAGCTGGCATGAAAAAACAGAAAATTTAAACTTCGACAAAGAGGGAAGAAAACTATGGAAAATAACAAAAATGCTCAACAACGAAGATAACAAAACAGCACCAGTGGCTCTAGAGAATGATGGAGATGTACTCACAGGAAAGAAGGCTGCAAATCACTTTATTATTATACAGCATTACCAAAGTACTGCCTGCCACATCACAAAATCGATGAAAATAGGAGAAGAGAAGAAAGAAAAGAACTATCGTTAAGATCTGTGTATAAATCGAGAATTTTAGGACAAAAATCAGAGATGACTTCATACTCCTTATCTTATAATCGAGTAAGATCAAATTTAAAAAAAATTATGTCCAAATCACAGTAAAAAAGGAGAGAAAAAACTCACTTACTAGGTCTATATCGTTGCATTCTGCCATTTTTACTGAGCATAATTTCCCCTGAAACGCTATTTTTAGCAATGGGTATTACCCTTTTCCACACTCATCCGCATCGCTGAGGATAGAATTCGCTGGAGGACTCTGTGTGCTGAAGCTTCCAATGTGGTACCCATACGACCCTGAAGGGTTATGAGTTTTATTGATATTGATTGATTACCCTTTTCTGGCGCATTCGTCGTATCTACGGTCACTGTGAAATTTGACCTAGTTTTGAGTTATCCCCCAAAGCTGAAGTTCGTAGAACATATTACTGTTTGGTGTCAGTCCAATCCCAGATCAAGTGCATACCTGCTTTACGAAATGCGGGAGAAGTTTGAGATCAAGTGCATACCTGCTTTACGAAATGCGGGAGAAGTTTGACATCATGCACAGGTTCATTCCAAGTGTGTTATAGTATGCACAGCTTTCGTGTAGTCATTAAAATTACTTCACAAGCAGACCACGACTTCAGAAAAACAAAATAATTAATGTAAACGGGTTATTCCACGATTGCGCATCAAAGGGGGGGGGATGACCATGGACATAAGGGACTGCTTTCAGATGAATTGATCTGCATGCTACATACTGAGATTCCCCCCTGGGTCATCCAAGGGAGGCGGGGGGGGGGAGACTCTCTGTGCATATTGTACAGATCAATGCATTTAGCAACAGTAAAATGCGGAGGGTTAGACATAATCCTAACCCTCCTAAACTCTATACATCGATGTCTCAAGGAAGAGAGAAGCTATGTTCCTCCTATTTGTATCGATATGGCAGCTATTTCACTATTAACCAGCTTGTGACGTCACACAAACTACTAAAATATTGATTTCCATGATGACACCACAAACTACTAAAAAATTACGATCGCTACAATACTTGAAAACTGTGAGCGTGGTAGGCACTTGATCTGATATTGGTCCTTGGTGTCTTCTCTTACTTGCTTGTTAGACCTGAATTCTTCCCAACCAATATTTAAGAGTTTTCTTAGACATTTTATTTTCAAATTAACTGAATTTCTTCTCCAGTGCTTTTGTTATTTTCCAACTTTTGCAACCATATGCTAATACCGATATTACATTGGAGTTGAACAGTCAGTTTGGTATATTTACTTATTGTTTTAGATTTCCAGATGTTTGTTAGGTTGTTTAACAAACTTCATAATTTGAATGCAATTCTGGAAGAAATTTCTTTTGTTGTATCTCCACCTTGTGTCATTTTTCTGTCCAATGACAAAGTCGATTTAACATATCTTGTGCTTAGCAGAAGTTGGACTTAATAGCACCAAGTCATTTGCAAAATGAAGATCACTAAGAGTTCTAGTCTGTCCATTTTGTACCAACATGTTCATGTTAGATGTAATTTCTCAAAACCTAGCCACGCTAAAAAGCAATGGTGACATATTGCAGACTTGTTTTACTCCTGCTTTCCCTGCTGAGTGTAATTATAACCTTTCTATAACTTGGCAGATTTTCACCAGCTCTCATCTATTCCTCCCTTTTTAGTATTTCAACAGGGATGACTCAGACAATCATCTTCTCCGCACCTGCTATCTTTGACACACCTTGTTGGAGTCTTAAACCTTTAACATCAGGTATGTTTCTATTCAAGAAAACAACTCCTGTTACTCTCATGTAGTATTTCACTAGTGCCAGTGTATATCATGATAGATATGATAGAGACTATCAGTAATACCAGCATGTGTCATCATCACGATAGGGACATACTCCCATTGGCTATTCACATACCCTCATTCTGTGTTTCACGCATTGACTTGTGCAGTTGAGACTGTAAGGAGTCCCAGGCCATAATCTATTACTGAAAGGATCAGTTGTTGAAAAAGCAGAAAAATAACTTCTATTCTATTACTCACAGTTGCCATTGTTTAAAAAAATGCCAGACCATGTTTACTTATATGTTTACAAAATAATTTAATTTATTTAAATTTCCTTTACCAATTCTTTCTTCATACACAGTGTTGTCTTTGCTTTCTTTTCTTACCATGAGGTTATTATTCTTCTTCTATATATCCAAATCTCAAAGGTATCAATTCTGGACAGGCAGCACAGAGTGCCAAACATATACTTCAAGAGTGTTCTGAGCATGAAACGCTGAGGCAACATATTGGCCAGAGGAAACAACAATGGAATCAAAACTCTATGGGACACAGTATGAACTACAAAAGTTAATATATGCTGTATCCAAGAAAGACACCTCAGCAGCGACATAGCCTTCAAAATCAGAGGCTACCAGTGCTACCGATCTGACCGAAAGGACAGGCGAAAGGGTGGAATTCTGACACTTGTTAAAAACAATATCAGCGCATGTCAGCTGGAAGTATATATGGAAGGGGCAGAATACCAGATGCTCCACCTAAAAACAGACAGTGCATAATTCCATCTCCTGAACTACTACTGCCCAAATGATAAACCATTGGCACTAGACACAATTCCAGATAAAGAGAGACTTATGGTGTGTGGTGACTTCAACAGCCACTCTCAGAGCTGGGGCTATGATCATATCGACAAGAGAGGTGAGGAACTTGAGAGCTGGCAGGATGAAAATAATCTCATCCTTATTAACCAGCCAGCTGACTCACCAACCTTCTACTCAAGAGCATGGCACACCACCTCTACACCAGATCTGGCATTCCACTCACCAGGCCTGGAATGGAACATCACACGTATCCTTGGAAAGCAGCTTGGGGGTAGTGACCACAGACCAGTATTTCTGGAAATCCACAATGAATTTACCAAGGACAGCAGCACGCTCACTAGGTGGAACTATAAGAGGGCAGACTGGAAAATGTACCAGCATTTAACCAGTGTTCTAGCTAAGGACATGAACTTGGACAAAGACATCAATAGAGCAGTGAGTGAATTTAATAGATATATACTACATGCTGCTAGTAAAACCATACACAGAGGGGCACGCAAAAACTACAAACCCTACTGGAATGATGAATTGGAAAAGCTGCAAAATGAGATGGAAACATCTAGACAGCAGGCTGAGAACAGACCTAGTCAAGAACATCACAACAAATATCAGCAAACAAAAGCTAAATTTCAAAGAGCCAAGTTACAAGCCAGACGGAGTAGCTGGAAAGAAAAAACAGAGTCACTGAACCTAGAAAGTTATGATACTAGGAAATTATGGAAACTTGTAAAACAACTAAATGATGAAGGTACAGGGAGAAATACCAGGATCACACTTTATAAAGATAGAAACATTTTAACAGGTAAACATGCAGCTGATTACTTTGCAGATTCCTTTGCAGAAGACAATAACATCAAAGTCAGCCCAGACAAACAACAGGAGGTTCGAGAGAACCAGCAAAACATTGGACAAGGTGAACCTATACCTGAAGTCATGGAGGCACCAATCACAATGAGAGAACTGGAGCATGCAATATCCAAATTGAAAAAGTGCCCTGGAGCTGATGGAGTGTCCAATGAAATGATTAGAAACCTGGGAATTGCAGCAAGAGCAAAGCTACTGCAGATCTTTAACACAAGCTGGTCCACGGGTAATGTACCACAGGCGTGGAGAGAAGCAATAATGATACCACTCCTCAAATCAGGAAAAGATGGCAACACAGTCTCCAACTACAGGCCCATCAGCCTCACAAGCTGTCTATGCAAAACAATGGAACGCCAACTAAGAAAAACGACAATTACAAACACAAGGAAAAGCTGGCATGAAAAAACAGAAAATTTAAACTTCGACAAAGAGGGAAGAAAACTATGGAAAATAACAAAAATGCTCAACAACGAAGATAACAAAACAGCACCAGTGGCTCTAGAGAATGATGGAGATGTACTCACAGGAAAGAAGGCTGCAAATCACTTTATTATTATACAGCATTACCAAAGTACTGCCTGCCACATCACAAAATCGATGAAAATAGGAGAAGAGAAGAAAGAAAAGAACTATCGTTAAGATCTGTGTATAAATCGAGAATTTTAGGACAAAAATCAGAGATGACTTCATACTCCTTATCTTATAATCGAGTAAGATCAAATTTAAAAAAAATTATGTCCAAATCACAGTAAAAAAGGAGAGAAAAAACTCACTTACTAGGTCTATATCGTTGCATTCTGCCATTTTTACTGAGCATAATTTCCCCTGAAACGCTATTTTTAGCAATGGGTATTACCCTTTTCCACACTCATCCGCATCGCTGAGGATAGAATTCGCTGGAGGACTCTGTGTGCTGAAGCTTCCAATGTGGTACCCATACGACCCTGAAGGGTTATGAGTTTTATTGATATTGATTGATTACCCTTTTCTGGCGCATTCGTCGTATCTACGGTCACTGTGAAATTTGACCTAGTTTTGAGTTATCCCCCAAAGCTGAAGTTCGTAGAACATATTACTGTTTGGTGTCAGTCCAATCCCAGATCAAGTGCATACCTGCTTTACGAAATGCGGGAGAAGTTTGAGATCAAGTGCATACCTGCTTTACGAAATGCGGGAGAAGTTTGACATCATGCACAGGTTCATTCCAAGTGTGTTATAGTATGCACAGCTTTCGTGTAGTCATTAAAATTACTTCACAAGCAGACCACGACTTCAGAAAAACAAAATAATTAATGTAAACGGGTTATTCCACGATTGCGCATCAAAGGGGGGGGGGATGACCATGGACATAAGGGACTGCTTTCAGATGAATTGATCTGCATGCTACATACTGAGATTCCCCCCTGGGTCATCCAAGGGAGGCGGGGGGGGGGGAGACTCTCTGTGCATATTGTACAGATCAATGCATTTAGCAACAGTAAAATGCGGAGGGTTAGACATAATCCTAATCCTCCTAAACTCTATACATCGATGTCTCAAGGAAGAGAGAAGCTATGTTCCTCCTATTTGTATCGATATGGCAGCTATTTCACTATTAACCAGCTTGTGACGTCACACAAACTACTAAAATATTGATTTCCATGATGACACCACAAACTACTAAAAAATTACGATCGCTACAATACTTGAAAACTGTGAGCGTGGTAGGCACTTGATCTGATATTGGTCCTTGGTGTCTTCTCTTACTTGCTTGTTAGACCTGAATTCTTCCCAACCAATATTTAAGAGTTTTCTTAGACATTTTATTTTCAAATTAACTGAATTTCTTCTCCAGTGCTTTTGTTATTTTCCAACTTTTGCAACCATATGCTAATACCGATATTACATTGGAGTTGAACAGTCAGTTTGGTATATTTACTTATTGTTTTAGATTTCCAGATGTTTGTTAGGTTGTTTAACAAACTTCATAATTTGAATGCAATTCTGGAAGAAATTTCTTTTGTTGTATCTCCACCTTGTGTCATTTTTCTGTCCAATGACAAAGTCGATTTAACATATCTTGTGCCTAGCAGAAGTTGGACTTAATAGCACCAAGTCATTTGCAAAATGAAGATCACTAAGAGTTCTAGTCTGTCCATTTTGTACCAACATGTTCATGTTAGATGTAATTTCTCAAAACCTAGCCACGCTAAAAAGCAATGGTGACATATTGCAGACTTGTTTTACTCCTGCTTTCCCTGCTGAGTGTAATTATAACCTTTCTATAACTTGGCAGATTTTCACCAGCTCTCATCTATTCCTCCCTTTTTAGTATTTCAACAGGGATGACTCAGACAATCATCTTCTCCGCACCTGCTATCTTTGACACACCTTGTTGGAGTCTTAAACCTTTAACATCAGGTATGTTTCTATTCAAGAAAACAACTCCTGTTACTCTCATGTAGTATTTCACTAGTGCCAGTGTATATCATGATAGATATGATAGAGACTATCAGTAATACCAGCATGTGTCATCATCACGATAGGGACATACTCCCATTGGCTATTCACATACCCTCATTCTGTGTTTCACGCATTGACTTGTGCAGTTGAGACTGTAAGGAGTCCCAGGCCATAATCTATTACTGAAAGGATCAGTTGTTGAAAAAGCAGAAAAATAACTTCTATTCTATTACTCACAGTTGCCATTGTTTAAAAAAATGCCAGACCATGTTTACTTATATGTTTACAAAATAATTTAATTTATTTAAATTTCCTTTACCAATTCTTTCTTCATACACAGTGTTGTCTTTGCTTTCTTTTCTTACCATGAGGTTATTATTCTTCTTCTATATATCCAAATCTCAAAGGTATCAATTCTGGACAGGCAGCACAGAGTGCCAAACATATACTTCAAGAGTGTTCTGAGCATGAAACGCTGAGGCAACATATTGGCCAGAGGAAACAACAATGGAATCAAAACTCTATGGGACACAGTATGAACTACAAAAGTTAATATATGCTGTATCCAAGAAAGACACCTCAGCAGCGACATAGCCTTCAAAATCAGAGGCTACCAGTGCTACCGATCTGACCGAAAGGACAGGCGAAAGGGTGGAATTCTGACACTTGTTAAAAACAATATCAGCGCATGTCAGCTGGAAGTATATATGGAAGGGGCAGAATACCAGATGCTCCACCTAAAAACAGACAGTGCATAATTCCATCTCCTGAACTACTACTGCCCAAATGATAAACCATTGGCACTAGACACAATTCCAGATAAAGAGAGACTTATGGTGTGTGGTGACTTCAACAGCCACTCTCAGAGCTGGGGCTATGATCATATCGACAAGAGAGGTGAGGAACTTGAGAGCTGGCAGGATGAAAATAATCTCATCCTTATTAACCAGCCAGCTGACTCACCAACCTTCTACTCAAGAGCATGGCACACCACCTCTACACCAGATCTGGCATTCCACTCACCAGGCCTGGAATGGAACATCACACGTATCCTTGGAAAGCAGCTTGGGGGTAGTGACCACAGACCAGTATTTCTGGAAATCCACAATGAATTTACCAAGGACAGCAGCACGCTCACTAGGTGGAACTATAAGAGGGCAGACTGGAAAATGTACCAGCATTTAACCAGTGTTCTAGCTAAGGACATGAACTTGGACAAAGACATCAATAGAGCAGTGAGTGAATTTAATAGATATATACTACATGCTGCTAGTAAAACCATACACAGAGGGGCACGCAAAAACTACAAACCCTACTGGAATGATGAATTGGAAAAGCTGCAAAATGAGATGGAAACATCTAGACAGCAGGCTGAGAACAGACCTAGTCAAGAACATCACAACAAATATCAGCAAACAAAAGCTAAATTTCAAAGAGCCAAGTTACAAGCCAGACGGAGTAGCTGGAAAGAAAAAACAGAGTCACTGAACCTAGAAAGTTATGATACTAGGAAATTATGGAAACTTGTAAAACAACTAAATGATGAAGGTACAGGGAGAAATACCAGGATCACACTTTATAAAGATAGAAACATTTTAACAGGTAAACATGCAGCTGATTACTTTGCAGATTCCTTTGCAGAAGACAATAACATCAAAGTCAGCCCAGACAAACAACAGGAGGTTCGAGAGAACCAGCAAAACATTGGACAAGGTGAACCTATACCTGAAGTCATGGAGGCACCAATCACAATGAGAGAACTGGAGCATGCAATATCCAAATTGAAAAAGTGCCCTGGAGCTGATGGAGTGTCCAATGAAATGATTAGAAACCTGGGAATTGCAGCAAGAGCAAAGCTACTGCAGATCTTTAACACAAGCTGGTCCACGGGTAATGTACCACAGGCGTGGAGAGAAGCAATAATGATACCACTCCTCAAATCAGGAAAAGATGGCAACACAGTCTCCAACTACAGGCCCATCAGCCTCACAAGCTGTCTATGCAAAACAATGGAACGCCAACTAAGAAAAACGACAATTACAAACACAAGGAAAAGCTGGCATGAAAAAACAGAAAATTTAAACTTCGACAAAGAGGGAAGAAAACTATGGAAAATAACAAAAATGCTCAACAACGAAGATAACAAAACAGCACCAGTGGCTCTAGAGAATGATGGAGATGTACTCACAGGAAAGAAGGCTGCAAATCACTTTATTATTATACAGCATTACCAAAGTACTGCCTGCCACATCACAAAATCGATGAAAATAGGAGAAGAGAAGAAAGAAAAGAACTATCGTTAAGATCTGTGTATAAATCGAGAATTTTAGGACAAAAATCAGAGATGACTTCATACTCCTTATCTTATAATCGAGTAAGATCAAATTTTAAAAAAATTATGTCCAAATCACAGTAAAAAAGGAGAGAAAAAACTCACTTACTAGGTCTATATCGTTGCATTCTGCCATTTTTACTGAGCATAATTTCCCCTGAAACGCTATTTTTAGCAATGGGTATTACCCTTTTCCACACTCATCCGCATCGCTGAGGATAGAATTCGCTGGAGGACTCTGTGTGCTGAAGCTTCCAATGTGGTACCCATACGACCCTGAAGGGTTATGAGTTTTATTGATATTGATTGATTACCCTTTTCTGGCGCATTCGTCGTATCTACGGTCACTGTGAAATTTGACCTAGTTTTGAGTTATCCCCCAAAGCTGAAGTTCGTAGAACATATTACTGTTTGGTGTCAGTCCAATCCCAGATCAAGTGCATACCTGCTTTACGAAATGCGGGAGAAGTTTGAGATCAAGTGCATACCTGCTTTACGAAATGCGGGAGAAGTTTGACATCATGCACAGGTTCATTCCAAGTGTGTTATAGTATGCACAGCTTTCGTGTAGTCATTAAAATTACTTCACAAGCAGACCACGACTTCAGAAAAACAAAATAATTAATGTAAACGGGTTATTCCACGATTGCGCATCAAAGGGGGGGGGATGACCATGGACATAAGGGACTGCTTTCAGATGAATTGATCTGCATGCTACATACTGAGATTCCCCCCTGGGTCATCCAAGGGAGGCGGGGGGGGGGGGGAGACTCTCTGTGCATATTGTACAGATCAATGCATTTAGCAACAGTAAAATGCGGAGGGTTAGACATAATCCTAACCCTCCTAAACTCTATACATCGATGTCTCAAGGAAGAGAGAAGCTATGTTCCTCCTATTTGTATCGATATGGCAGCTATTTCACTATTAACCAGCTTGTGACGTCACACAAACTACTAAAATATTGATTTCCATGATGACACCACAAACTACTAAAAAATTACGATCGCTACAATACTTGAAAACTGTGAGCGTGGTAGGCACTTGATCTGATATTGGTCCTTGGTGTCTTCTCTTACTTGCTTGTTAGACCTGAATTCTTCCCAACCAATATTTAAGAGTTTTCTTAGACATTTTATTTTCAAATTAACTGAATTTCTTCTCCAGTGCTTTTGTTATTTTCCAACTTTTGCAACCATATGCTAATACCGATATTACATTGGCCAGAGGAAACAACAATGGAATCAAAACTCTATGGGACACAGTATGAACTACAAAAGACAGTGAGTTTTATTAAGGAGACAGAATTACAGATATAGACATGTTTCAAGTGAACGAAAGAAGAAGAAGAAGAATACTGTTTTGATGCAGGCACCGATTCATTGGGCATGTCATCTAGTACATATGCCAGTTGCCTGCCAAAAATACTTCTCTATGGTGAGTTGCAGGGCATAAGATCTCAATATGGTCAAAAGAAGCATTACACAGACTCATTCAAGACCTCATTGAAAGCCTTTGGAGTAGACCAAGATACGCTCGCACAAGGGAAAAACTTGTAAAAAATAGAGCTACATGGCGCTCTAGTAAAAAAAGGCGTAGTATCTTGTGAAAAGAGGAGAAATGCAACAGTTCAACAGCGGAGAGTAACTAGAAAGTCATGGATATACCAAAAACCATCTACAGTGGTCATTCCATGCCTGAACTGTCCAAGAATATTTGTGGCTGGAATAGAACTTATTAGCCAACTACAAACATCATAATTAAAAGACATAATCCTGCGGGGGCTACCGACCCCTACCAGGAGCGTCCACAGGTTTCGGATAGTGGAAAAGCCTCTTGAGGCCAGCTGTGAATAATCCTCTGGGAAAATAAGCAGCCGCTGACCAAACGGTGTTGCTGACCACGAGGACGGGATATGAGGCTGCGCTGATATCCCCACTGAAATACCCCATGTGTCCATCTGAAGGTAAAAGGTAACGCTGTGAGGCAACCGTGAGGACCTCCTGCTGACGACTGAATTCATGGATGCAGCCCACCTTCCTGTATAGATTTATGAGTATAGAAAACCGATTGTAGAAAAAGAATCCTCCATTTGCTCTTTTCCCAATCAGCCAACATAAGGCTCCCAATAGTACTATAGTTTTTTGTGAAAGGAGTGGGATATGATCATATGCTTTTTGTTCACTGTAATAATATGTTGCACAGGTTTGCAAGAAATGTTCAACTGTACAATAATATAAAAGATATAGAATACATACTTTCTTATCATTTTTATATATAAATGTTTACTAGTCAATTAATTGTCAGACCATTATCATTGCACACTAGATACATCCATTGGAGCTCCGATCTCCCTAGAGAGTATCCACCATTACATGATGACTGATAGTTCCATTTCTTTGTTAGTTGACATTCTTCAAGACCACAGTAGTGCTAATTTCTGTCAATGCCACATTTCAAGGCCAGTTATTTATTCTGGACATGGAAAATAAATCATCACCCTCATTAATTTCATTTATCTGTGTTGTTTCTCATAAGGAGTTCAAAATGTCAGCATGATCCATTGCTCTACCGCCACACAGTAGCAGTACAGGTCAGATAATTCACTCTCGTTGCCTTGAACACCATCATGACGAGAAACAAAAATGAATGTGAAACATTCTAACTTCAACATCTTGACTGCCTCTAACCACTGTTCTCAAATGCAACTTAGGTCCTATTTGTATTTTTCTGATTATGCTCAAGTCACTAAGGATTCAGATATGAACTGCCTTGTGTACTCAACCAGTTCAAGGTCTTGGCAATCATGCTGCGGCGCAACTACGGTTTAAGTCTTCACTGTGACCTTTGTTCTAGTTTCGAGGTGTTACCTAACTTTTGCAGTGTGATTATTAGAATTTGTATTTAAAATTAAGGTATATTATTTGAAAAGGCATATTAATTTGGAATTAGTATTTATATTCTGGTTAGGAATAAGGGTTAGAATCAGTTATAAATTAAAAAATAAATTAGTTATAAAAGTTATAATTATAAATATGGTTAATGTTGTTTGCGTTGGGAGATGTGACGTCATGGCATCAAATAATTTCATTGGTGTTACACGGAAATCTGTGAAGTTGGCTAGTTAAAAATGTAAACATTGTGTGCTATTTATAGCACAGTGAAGATTTAAACCGTGTTTTACCCATGCTGCTTGTAGTCCCAGCAAATGTGCCACTTTCCCTCTTTGATAGTTTTCACTACAGACCGTGTTGTGAAGGCCGAGGTAATACACACCAAGCACTATCAATAATAACAATACATAGGGACTGATGAGAAAGAAATGCTGTAATTTTTATGTTGTTACTTGTATACTTTTTAAAGTAAAAAGTAAGGCTCACCCTCGTTTTTATGGTGAGATATGCTCTTTTCGAGCTTTCTGTTAGTAGTATTCTAAAAGTACCATTGACAGCTAGAAAATGTAAAAACTAACAAGCGCTGACGTTTAGATTCGGCGTACCAAAGATTAATGCAAGCGGGGAGTTACTGAATAATAGACCTATAAGAAAAACACAATCTTTATTTTTTGACCACGTTATGAGACAAAGAGGTTTGGAGAACATAGTTACAGACTAAGTTACAGTAAGATATAACAAGGCAAGAGAACTTAATATTACAAACATAACTGAGTAGGTACTTGGACATCCTTGGAAAATGCATAATTGATTTCTCGCTGTGCCGATAAAATATATGATTACACATTTTATCAATGCCTTTAAAGCAGTTCATGATGTTTTCTAGAAATTTCGATACCAAATTATTTTTTACTTTGAAAAGAGTGTATGATTATTATTCAGCAATTTCTGGCGCGTATTTGGGACGTCAAATATTTTGGAAATATCAAATTATACGGACAAAATACCAATTTTAGTGCTTATAGGTAAGCTATAACAATTTTTTCTCTCGTCTATGTGTTATTACACATTTGTCTATAGTTTTTTTAAAGTTCTTTGACCATTTTTATATAGATATCGTGCAACTATTAAGAAGTTTGACAGTGAGGTGAAGATGAAAATAAATTTTGAACACCACGCCATTTTATGCTTGAGTCGCCACTACGGACGTTTTTTGTGTGTAATATAGGTACATTATAACCATTTCATTAATTTACAGTTCATTTTAGCATGTATTTAATAGTTTTATTAAGTTATTTGACCATTTTTATGTTGATATGTGTTACTTTTAGGAATGTTAGACATTGCGGGATGATGAAATTAATTTTTAAAGACCTCGATATTTTGTGAAGACAAACTTCTTTCTTGTCAGCGGCCATTGTGGCTGTTCTATTAATTATTTTCTCCACGTCGGATTTCTACGTAAATATCACACATATATTTTAAATATCTAGTTTTGGTTTGTTGTTAGATTTATAGTATAAGCCAATAAATATATTGTAGCAATTAAGAACATAGACTAATAACAAATGTAATTAGGCTTATAGTATAGAATAATATATTATATAGCTGGGCCTACTGTACCGGACTAAGCATGTTGCCCAATTGCACAGTGATCACTATGGTTACGGTAAATAACTTAATGATCCTGCACTGGTTGGCATCTATCTACATAGTGAACATCAGTTTTTTTTTCTTTTGTTAAAAAAGTTATTTAGAAATATAATTTCATATATGTAATGGCTGATCAAAGGTCCATAGATGATTTGAGGTAACATGCAAACCCGTAGTTGGTAGAAAAAAGGGGGGGGGGGTGAATTATGCAAAAATGTTTCCATGCTTCAGGACATGGAAATAAAGCTCATAATCAAGAAATCTGACTTAGGCCCTACAAGTTCCTTTTTTCCCCCCACAAATTCTTCAACTATTATTCCTAGAACATGACTATGCACAATAATGCTACCAATAATTATATGTATAATGAGATATTTTTTTTGTTGGGGGGGGGGGGGTTATTAAATCAGTAGAAATAAAATCTATACTTACCAGTTGATGCACATGAATAATATTCCTCCACACAAGCTGCTCACAAAACTAACTGAACACATCACTATGCACATAATCCATGAATATTTTGTCACATTTGAAGCAAAGAAACATTTTATTATCAATAACTAAGATATTTAACAATCATATATTTAAAAACAAATTAATTATGCAAATTTGCCATTCTGAATACTAATCAGCTTTGGTTGTATTTAAAAATTATGGCAATCCAATGCACAGATTTGTCTAGTTTACAGAACACAAAAATGTATAGTTTATATAATATTTTATAGCATTGGAATGTGATGGACATTGTAAACCCGAGCTAGCTGAAATATACCACCATGCAAACCAGCTGCTCACATCTTATGATGTCAACATTGTTATGCAGTGGATTCCTGGCCACTCAAACACACCTGGTAATGATAAGGCAGACAGACTAGCAAAGAGGGGAGCACAACAAGAACAGCCTTATACAGAAACAGCAATGCACACAGTTAAAATGATTCTGAAATCTGTGAACAAAGAAAATTGGATGAACAGATGGGCCATGGGAAACACTGGGAGGGAAATCTATAAATATATGACCAGCCCAAATACTAAAGACAATATCAACCTCCTGGAAAGAAAAGACCAGAGTATCATATTCCTACTGCGCACACAACATGTACAGCTTAACAATCACCTGAACAGAATACAACCACAACACACTCCAGGGTGCCGGCTGTGCACTCATCCATATGAAACTGTTGACCACCACCTTTTTGAATGTTCAGCGCTGGATGACATCAGGAAAATGCTTCTCCCTCCAGGGCCAGATAAATGGAACACATTATATGGAACAAAACAACAACTCACAAACACATGCATATATCACACAATGGCATTGGGTCAAAGGGCATGAGCCCATGGACCACTGGATCAGCAACCTACCAACCAACCATATAATATTTTATCGTAAACAACTAAAATATTTAATAACTAGATTACTAAATGTAATATTTATGCAAATTAGCCGCCAATTTTTATTTTATAAACCCTAATTTCATATTAAAATTAGCACAATGTAATCAACATATGCGTCTTGCCTTTGTGAACCCAAAATATATATTTTATGTGGTATTTTATTATATTTTATATTCATATAGTTTATTTTAATTCTGCTAATTAGCTGCCATTTTTAATATTAATCATTTTTTTCGCTCATGTTAAAATTAGAAATATAATCAATAGATGCATCTAGTCTTTGCGCACACAAACATATATAGTTTCTGTGGTATTTTATTACATCTAATAATTATATAAATTATTTTCATCTTAATTACACTAATTATCTGCCATTTTGAATATTAATTAGTTCTGCATGCATCTGAAAATTACAGAAATGTTATCAACAGATCTGCCTTGCCTTTGCGAACACAAAAATATATATATTAAGTAGTATTTAAATATATTTAATTGCTATATAATTAATACTATTTAATATATAATACTATTTAATTGCTATATAATTAACTATATAATTGCTATATTTTAATTATGCTAATTATCGGCCATTTTTGAATATTAATTAGTTGTGCGTGCTTCTAAATGTTACATAAATGGGATCAATAGATGCGATTTGTCTTCGCAAACAAAAAAATGTATAGTTTGTGTGTTGTATTATTGAAAATAACAAAGATAATTTAAAAATTATCAGCTAGACTACATTTTGTGATCACAAGTTTTATTTATATTTTCCTATATGTTTCAATGAAACTTTCGGCTTTCCAAACTTTTCATGTAAATTATTTTGATGTCAAAGTAATTCGAAAAAAATTCGTAACTTTTTTCAGGGTTGACGTACAGACTTGGTTGAGGTATCATTGAATTGCAATTTTTAAGGGCTATCTAACTATATTATTTGTAATTATGTAGCATTATTTTGAAAATTTTGTCCAAGTACCTAAACTGAGCAATTAATTAACAAACATGCCTGGCCTACCTAGTTCACGGCATAAAATAGTGAATTCCATGCGTGATTCGATCCTTGCCAAACCAATAGCTTTATTAAAGTGCGATTTCATAATCTACTTCACATATATGAATCTGAAGTTTCATTAATTATTATTTAAATCGCAATCACTCTCTTAATTATTATTTTCTCTTGCCATTTTAACGTTTCATTCATGTAGGTAGCCATATTTGTTTATATCTACGTGACTAAATGTAACTTTGATTTCGCAAAAGTGTGCTTCCATGATCACCATATAAAGCTTTATACTTTATATATAGGCCTACTATAAATATATGTGTGTATGTATATGTATATACTCTAGGAGCATGGAATGTACGTACACTCCTCGACAATGACTCTAACACAAATAGACAGATTCGAAGAACAGCCCTGATTGGGAGAGAGTTAGCAAGGTACCATATTGACATAGCAGCTCTGAGTGAAACACGACTTGCTGGAGTCGGTCAGCTCTGTGAAAGAGTTGCAGGATATACATTCTTTTGGAGCGGAGGAGATATTAAGGAAAGACGTGCAGCAGGAGTAGGCTTCGCCATTAAAACAACACTCGTTGGGAAATTAGCAGGCCCACCAAAGGCAATAAATGACCGCCTCATGACAGTAAAAATCCCCCTGCTTTCTGGTAAAAAATATGCAACAATCATCATTGCATATGCACCAACACTGGCAAATCCAGAAGAAGTTGAAGATAAGTTCTATGATGAACTTCATGCAGCTATCAGTGCAGTTCCAAAAACTGATAAGCTCATATTACTTGGAGACTTCAATGCAAGGGTGGGTAAAGACAATATCTCCCGGAACGGTGTAATAGGGAAATATGGAGTGGGTCAGTGCAACAACAATGGAATTCGTCTGTTACAAACTTGTGGTGAACATGACCTCCTCATTACCAACACCATATTTCAACTCCCAATCCGAAACAGGACCTCCTGGATGCACCCTCGATCAAAACACTGGCATCTTATAGATTATATAATTGTAAGAAGAAAGGACTGCCAAGATGTTCGAGTGACAAAATCCATGTGCGGTGCAGACTGCTGGACTGACCATCGTCTTATTGTGTCAAAACTAAGAATTCGTATACAGCCTGTCAGACGCCCACAAGGAAGCAAAGCAAAGAAACGTATAGACGTCAGAAAGTTATCAAATGTAAACACACAACAGTCCCTAGCCTCTACTCAGGATGAATGTCTGAAATCTGCACAACTAGAGCAAGATGTAGATACGAACTGGACATATCTGAGCAAGCAAATTTACGACACTGCTACTGAGGAACTAGGTCATTCTATCAAAAAACAAAATGACTGGTTTGATGAGAATGATAATAAAATCAAAGAAATGTTGGACGAAAAACACCACCTTTTCAAAGCATACTTAAATGATCCAAAATCAATGTCTAAAAAAGAAGCACTCAATTGCAAACGGAAAATAATTCAAAATAAACTACGCCATATGAGGGACTCATGGCTGAATAAGAAAGCAGATGAGATACAAAGATTTGCAGACACAAACTATGATGCGCTTAAAATGTTATATGGTCCAACCTCATCAGGATCGTTTCCACTTCTCAATGCAAATGAAACACAACTAATCGTAGAAAAAGATAAAATCCTGCAGCGCTGGGTAGAACACTTTGAGCACATTTTGAATAACCCATCAGCAATAAATGAAGAGGCTATCAACCAACTACCACAGGCTCCTCTCAATGAAATGCTAGGTGACATCCCTACTTTGGAGGAAACTCGTAAAGCAGTTCATCAGCTTTCTAGTGGAAAAGCACCTGGCTCCGACTCAATACCAATCGAAATATACAAATATGGTGGTAAAAATCTTATTGAGAAACTTCACATAATTTTCCAACAGTCATGGATAAGTGAAAAAATTCTACAGAATTTTAAGGATGCTACAATTATACACCTGTATAAACGTAAAGGGTACCGCCAGTCCTGTAACAACCATCGTGGTATCTCTCTACTGTCCATTGCTGGAAAGATATTTGTCAGAATCCTTTTGAACCGTCTTACATCTCATCTAAATGAAGGACTACTACCCGAAAGCCAATGTGGTTTCAGAAAAGAACGTGGAACAACTGATATGATCTTTGCTGAAAGACAGCTTCAAGAAAAACTTTTTACGGGGGGCGGAATTTGGAAGATTTGCATCATACGGAGAAAATCTACCGCACGATCCTAGCCATCTCCATCCCAAAGCCTCCTTAAGCGCCTCTTTCGACTTGCGTGGCAGGTAACAGTGTCACTATTCTTTGCTCTCTTTCGCAACCTTTAAAAATTAAGCTTGCTGGATTCCCAAACAGAGTTATCAGTCGTAAGAAACGTGCTATGATGCAAGAGGAGGCACCAATCAAAATACATTTAAGGGGCGGTATTTTGATTAAAAACATTTTAGGGGACGTCACAGATGAATTTAAAAGAACAACACTGTGACCTGTACACAGCATTCATAGACTTGACAAAAACATTTGACACAGTAAGTAGAGAGGGTCTGTGGAAGATTCTGGCAAAGTATGGATGTCGACAGAAATTTATCTCAATGGTGCAGCAATTGCATGATGGAATGCAAGATAGAGTTCAGGATAATGGAGAGTTATCTGAAATCTTTCCTGTCTCAAATGGAGTAAAACAAGGATGTGTATTAGCACCTACCCTATTTAGCATCATGTTCTCTGCTATGTTGGATGATGCTTTCAGAGATCTAGACCTGGGAGTAAACATCACCTATCGCATAGACGGAAAATTGTTCAACCTTCGGCGGCTTCGAGCAAAAACCAAAGTTAAATCACACACAATCAGGGATCTTCTATTTGCTGATGACTGTGCCCTAAATGCCAACTCTGAGGCTGATCTACAATGTATTATAGACAGATTCTCCAAAGCCTGTACCAACTTTGGGCTTACCATTAACACAGAGAAAACAGAAGTCATGTTACAACCAGCACTTGGCAAAAGCTATCTCGATCCCTGCATAAAGGTAAATGGTGTAGCACTGAAAGTTGTGAATAGATTCACATATCTAGGCAGTACGTTATCACAAAATGCCAACGTTGATGATGAAGTGTATACAAGGATCGCCAAAACAAGCAGTACTTTCGGCAGATTGTACGCAAATGTTTGGCGTAGAAATGGCATTAACCTACAGACTAAGCTGAAAGTTTACAGAGCAGTGGTACTTCAAGTGCTGCTTTACGCTAGTGAAACATGGACTGTGTATAGACGTCATGTGAAAAAACTCAATCATTTTCATGCAAAATGTATCAGAAAAGTTTTGAACATCAGATTGCAAGACAAGATTCCAGATACCACTGTCCTTGATAGAGCTGGTATCCCAGGCATTGACACGATCCTGATGCAGACACAGATTCGTTGGGCAGGTCATTTGGTGCGTATGCCAGACCATCGTCTGCCACAGATACTTCTCTATGGTGAGCTAGAGAAGGGTATACGATCTCAAGGTGGCCAAAGGAAGCGCTACAAGGACTTGTTAAAGGACTCACTGAAAGCCTTTGAAATAGACCACGATACATGGGAAGAACTTGCACAAAATAGATCTACATGGCGTTCTAAAATAAAAAAGAGCGCGTCATCTTGTGAAAAGAAGAGAAATGCAGCAGCTCAACAGCGGAGAGCAGCTAGAAAGTCACGGATAGACCAAGATCCGTCTACAGTCGTTATTCCATGTCCAAACTGCCCAAGGACATTTACAGCTCGAATAGGGCTCATTAGCCATCTACGAACTCATAATCAAGGACATAACTAAAATTGAATTTTCAAAAGTGGATGTAACAAATGGTCATCATCACTTGTGATGGACGAACAACAACATATATATATATATATATATATATATATATATATATATATATATATATATATATATATATATATATATATATATATATATATATATATATATATATATATATATATATATATATATATATATATATATATATATATATATATATATATATATATATATATATATATATATAATTGTGTTTTGACCAATATTCATGAAAGTGCCATGCTATGGTGCAGAGAGGCGGCCACATCAGGCAGCACCAATTGACCAATCAATATTCATTAAAGGGCGGCATTTCGAAGAGAACAAACTTTTTACGGGGCGGAATTTGGAAGATTTGCATCATACGGAGAAAATCTACCGCACGATCCTAGTCATCTCCATCCCAAAGCCTCCTCAAGCGCCTCTTTCGACTTGCGTGGCAGGTAACAGTGTCACTATTGTTTGCTCTCTTTCGCAACCTTTAAAAATTAAGCTTGCTGGATTCCCAAACAGAGTTATCAGTCGTAAGAAACGTGCTATGATGCAGAGAGGCGGCACCAATCAAAATACATTTAAGGGGCGGTATTTTGATTAAAAACATTTTAGGGGACGGCACAGATGAATTTAATCATACATAAAGGTAAAGTTTAGTGATGTGGAGCAAGAGGTAAACTGAAATACAAGTAGTAAGAAAACATCAGGGGGGGGGGGGGGGCGCAGAATGCAGTCTGTTGGAAAGCACCATCAGAACGAGAGACCGGGGATGTTGGAGGTTTTGTGAAGTCAACATTTGATGCAGACACCTCGTGATAAATAATTGGGATTTAAACTAATTTTTCTTCTTCTGTGTTTAGCCTCTGCTGTCATGTTTGATTGTCGGACTGTTGTCCGGGCGAACTCCACTGCCTTGTCCAAGTGAGAGCGGCTGTAAAACACCTTTTGACTCAAATTGGTATCATCTGGTGAGATCCGCTGTCTTTGCACTTTGTATGTTGGTCGGTCCTGAAATAGGCCTATGTGTTTGGGTTCCGGAACAACATGGACATTCTATTGTGTATTAGATCCCAAATGTATAAAGGCGGCCCAACGGTCTACAGCGACCTGTACTAAGGCAAAATAGTGTGGTCTATTGATATCTCCAGATGTGATTTATTGCATCAGATTTGTCTTCAAATTGTATTTGTTTCTTCAACTTTGAAATGCATGTGTTACATGTTTTGCTTCTATGTAGAACAGTGAATTGGCATATGTGTCGATTTGCACAACCTATTCTTGACAGAGAATCGGCATTTTCATTTCCCATGATTCCAACGCGCACAAGATTGAAGGGCAATAGATGATCATGTTGGATATGTCTGAGCTCTTGTCTGATGTTGTGCAGACGAATTTCATTTCTGGTGCTCTGCATTGATTTTTTAAGGGATCTGCATTCGGTGAATATAGCTATCTTCTTTGGTCTTTGCAGTTCTGGTTCTGTGAAGACTTTTAGTGCATGATGACGTGCAACTGCTTGTGTTCTAAAGTTGGATGTGTACTTCCCAATGGGGAAAGCTTTAGATAATATTGTCGTCCAGTATTTGAGTCTTATGAATATGTCACCTGCGCCATTCATTACTGCCCTCTCTGCAGATCAATCTGTGTAGACCCGTGTCCTATTCTGTGGGGTTGTATTTTCATTCTATCATTTCTAGTGTCAATGCTTTTAGTTGAGATTGAGTCTGTTGTCAATTTATTTTTCCTCTTATTATTCTAGAAACCTGTTATTATGGAGACGTATGGCGAACTGTTGTCTTTCTCCTCATAGTCAGTTAGTGTTTCAATTTCTGTTTGTAGGTTTGTGATTTCTTTGTGTTGTCGGTGGAGATGGCTAGAAATGTGACAAAAGCTGGTTATTTTTCAGTCTGCTGTAGTTGATCTAGAAATGTGGGTATGCATGAGATGGTATGGCACGTGCATGATCTTTTCATTTTTGATAAGCATTTTCTTTTCGTGTTATCCAGTTTGCATTGATGAGAGTGGTTTTTATCGTTCCTGATATTAAATACCTGCATCTCGTATTTTAGATAGGAATGAAGGGTTAAATATCAGGACTGATTGATTGTTATAAATATATGTTTAAAATTATTGGAGATAGAATTCGACATAGACCAGCAAAAGTAAACGTAAGTTTTGCAAGAAAATAAATATGGAACGCTTCACGAATTTGCGTGTCATCCTTGCGCAGGGGCCATGCTAATCTTCTCTGTATCGTTCCAATTTTAGTATATGTACTGCGTGAACAGTACATCAGTAATATGATTCCATTGTTATATGTATCGCAACACATATCTCCAGTTCTCAGACTGGTTTATATCATTTGTGAATTTTGGATAGCTCTTATAATATAAATAGAGTGTCATAAAAATGTTATTTATCTGAACATATTATTTATCTTATAATTTAATGTATATGGTTTAATAGTTAAATAATTGAAATACTTACATTTCAGGAAATATTAATGTGTTTAATTTGATTAGACATTAGATCATAAAGAGTTATTACCCTTCAATGGTTTATAGTTGTGTCGCAGTTAGGTTTCTTTCTCTGCATGAGAAATAACACATTTTCAGGAGGTGTTTATGTTGACATTAAAGTTCTAACCCGTTATTTCCAAAATAAACATCTTTCTCACAAATGACATTGGTTATAAGTGTATGTGTTCTTACAAGTTGTTACAAGAGTAATGGTTTTCTCATTTCCCATGATTCCACAGCGCACAGGTACTCATTGAAGGGCAACAGCTGATCATGTTGGATATGTCTGAGCTCTTGTCTGATGTTGTGCAGACGAATTTCATTTCTGGTGCTCTGCTTTGTTTTTTTAAGGGATCTGCATTCGGTGAATATAGCTATCTTCTTTGGTCTTTGCAGTTCTGGTTCTGTGAAGACTTTTAGTGCATGATGACGTGCAACTGCTTGTGTTCTAAAGTTGGATGTGTACTTCCCAATGGGGAAAGCTTTAGATAATATTGTCGTCCAGTATTTGAGTCTTATGAATATGTCACCTGCGCCATTCATTACTGCCCTCTCTGCAGATCAATATGTGTAGACCCGTGTCCTATTCTGTGGGGTTGTATTTTCATTCTATCATTTCTAGTGTCAATGCTTTTAGTTGAGATTGAGTCTGTTGTTAATTTATTTTTCCTCTTATTATTCTAGAAACCTGTTATTATGGAGACGTATGGCGAACTGTTGTCTTTCTCCTCATAGTCAGTTAGTGTTTCAATTTCTGTTTGTAGGTTTGTGATTTCTTTGTGTTGTCGGTGGAGATGGCTAGAAATGTGACAAAAGCTGGTTATTTTTCAGTCTGCTGTAGTTGATCTAGAAATGTGGGTATGCATGAGATGGTATGGCACGTGCATGATCTTTTCATTTTTGATAAGCATTTTCTTTTCGTGTTATCCAGTTTGCATTGATGAGAGTGGTTTTTATCGTTCCTGATATTAAATACCTGCATCTCGTATTTTAGATAGGAATGAAGGGTTAAATATCAGGACTGATTGATTGTTATAAATATATGTTTAAAATTATTGGAGATAGAATTCGACATAGACCAGCAAAAGTAAACGTAAGTTTTGCAAGAAAATAAATATGGAACGCTTCACGAATTTGCGTGTCATCCTTGCGCAGGGGCCATGCTAATCTTCTCTGTATCGTTCCAATTTTAGTATATGTACTGCGTGAACAGTACATCAGTAATATGATTCCATTGTTATATGTATCGCAACACATATCTCCAGTTCTCAGACTGGTTTATATCATTTGTGAATTTTGGATAGCTCTTATAATATAAATAGAGTGTCATAAAAATGTTATTTATCTGAACATATTATTTATCTTATAATTTTATGTATATGGTTTAATAGTTAAATAATTGAAATACTTACATTTCAGGAAATATTAATGAGTTTAATTTGATTAGACATTAGATCATAAAGAGTTATTCCCCTTCAATGGTTTATAGTTGTGTCGCAGTTAGGTTTCTTTCTCTGCATGAGAAATAACACATTTTCAGGAGGTGTTTATGTTGACATTAAAGTTCTAACCCGTTATTTCCAAAATAAACATCTTTCTCACAAATGACATTGGTTATAAGTGTATGTGTTCTTACAAGTTGTTACAAGAGTAATGGTTTTCTCATTTCCCATGATTCCACAGCGCACAGGTACTCATTGAAGGGCAACAGCTGATCATGTTGGATATGTCTGAGCTCTTGTCTGATGTTGTGCAGACGAATTTCATTTCTGGTGCTCTGCATTGATTTTTTAAGGGATCTGCATTCGGTGAATATAGCTATCTTCTTTGGTCTTTGCAGTTCTGGTTCTGTGAAGACTTTTAGTGCATGATGACGTGCAACTGCTTGTGTTCTAAAGTTGGATGTGTACTTCCCAATGGGGAAAGCTTTAGATAATATTGTCGTCCAGTATTTGAGTCTTATGAATATGTCACCTGCGCCATTCATTACTGCCCTCTCTGCAGATCAATCTGTGTAGACCCGTGTCCTATTCTGTGGGGTTGTATTTTCATTCTATCATTTCTAGTGTCAATGCTTTTAGTTGAGATTGAGTCTGTTGTCAATTTATTTTTCCTCTTATTATTCTAGAAACCTGTTATTATGGAGACGTATGGCGAACTGTTGTCTTTCTCCTCATAGTTAGTTAGTGTTTCAATTTCTGTTTGTAGGTTTGTGATTTCTTTGTGTTGTCGGTGGAGATGGCTAGAAATGTGAAAAAAGCTGGTTATTTTTCAGTCTGCTGTAGTTGATCTAGAAATGTGGGTATGCATGAGATGGTATGGCACGTGCATGATCTTTTCATTTTTGATAAGCATTTTCTTTTCGTGTTATCCAGTTTGCATTGATGAGAGTGGTTTTTATCGTTCCTGATATTAAATACCTGCATCTCGTATTTTAGATAGGAATGAAGGGTTAAATATCAGGACTGATTGATTGTTATAAATATATGTTTAAAATTATTGGAGATAGAATTCGACATAGACCAGCAAAAGTAAACGTAAGTTTTGCAAGAAAATAAATATGGAACGCTTCACGAATTTGCGTGTCATCCTTGCGCAGGGGCCATGCTAATCTTCTCTGTATCGTTCCAATTTTAGTATATGTACTGCGTGAACAGTACATCAGTGATATGATTCCATTGTTATATGTATCGCAACACATATCTCCAGTTCTCAGACTGGTTTATATCATTTGTGAATTTTGGATAGCTCTTATAATATAAATAGAGTGTCATAAAAATGTTATTTATCTGAACATATTATTTATCTTATAATTTTATGTATATGTTTTAATAGTTAAATAATTGAAATACTTACATTTCAGGAAATATTAATGAGTTTAATTTGATTAGACATTAGATCATAAAGAGTTATTCCCCTTCAATGGTTTATAGTTGTGTCGCAGTTAGGTTTCTTTCTCTGCATGAGAAATAACACATTTTCAGGAGGTGTTTATGTTGACATTAAAGTTCTAACCCGTTATTTCCAAAATAAACATCTTTCTCACAAATGACATTGGTTATAAGTGTATGTGTTCTTACAAGTTGTTACAAGAGTAATGGTTTTCTCATTTCCCATGATTCCACAGCGCACAGGTACTCATTGAAGGGCAACAGCTGATCATGTTGGATATGTCTGAGCTCTTGTCTGATGTTGTGCAGACGAATTTCATTTCTGGTGCTCTGCATTGATTTTTTAAGGGATCTGCATTCGGTGAATATAGCTATCTTCTTTGGTCTTTGCAGTTCTGGTTCTGTGAAGACTTTTAGTGCATGATGACGTGCAACTGCTTGTGTTCTAAAGTTGGATGTGTACTTCCCAATGGGGAAAGCTTTAGATAATATTGTCGTCCAGTATTTGAGTCTTATGAATATGTCACCTGCGCCATTCATTACTGCCCTCTCTGCAGATCAATCTGTGTAGACCCGTGTCCTATTCTGTAGGGTTGTATTTTCATTCTATCATTTCTAGTGTCAATGCTTTTAGTTGAGATTGAGTCTGTTGTTAATTTATTTTTCCTCTTATTATTCTAGAAACCTGTTATTATGGAGACGTATGGCGAACTGTTGTCTTTCTCCTCATAGTCAGTTAGTGTTTCAATTTCTGTTTGTAGGTTTGTGATTTCTTTGTGTTGTCGGTGGAGATGGCTAGAAATGTGACAAAAGCTGGTTATTTTTCAGTCTGCTGTAGTTGATCTAGAAATGTGGGTATGCATGAGATGGTATGGCACGTGCATGATCTTTTCATTTTTGATAAGCATTTTCTTTTCGTGTTATCCAGTTTGCATTGATGAGAGTGGTTTTTATCGTTCCTGATATTAAATACCTGCATCTCGTATTTTAGATAGGAATGAAGGGTTAAATATCAGGACTGATTGATTGTTATAAATAAATGTTTAAAATTATTGGAGATAGAATTCGACATAGACCAGCAAAAGTAAACGTAAGTTTTGCAAGAAAAAAAATATGGAACGCTTCACGAATTTGCGTGTCATCCTTGCGCAGGGGCCATGCTAATCTTCTCTGTATCGTTCCAAATTTAGTATATGTACTGCGTGAACAGTACATCAGTAATATGATTCCATTGTTATATGTATCGCAACACATATCTCCAGTTCTCAGACTGGTTTATATCATTTGTGAATTTTGGATAGCTCTTATAATATAAATAGAGTGTCATAAAAATGTTATTTATCTGAACATATTATTTATCTTATAATTTTATGTATATGGTTTAATAGTTAAATAATTGAAATACTTACATTTCAGGAAATATTACTGAGTTTAATTTGATTAGACATTAGATCATAAAGAGTTATTGCCCTTCAATGGTTTATAGTTGTGTCGCAGTTAGGTTTCTTTCTCTGCATGAGAAATAACACATTTTCAGGAGGTGTTTATGTTGACATTAAAGTTCTAACCCGTTATTTCCAAAATAAACATCTTTCTCACAAATGACATTGGTTATAAGTGTATGTGTTCTTACAAGTTGTTACAAGAGTAATGGTTTTCTCATTTCCCATGATTCCACAGCGCACAGGTACTCATTGAAGGGCAACAGCTGATCATGTTGGATATGTCTGAGCTCTTGTCTGATGTTGTGCAGACGAATTTCATTTCTGGTGCTCTGCATTGATTTTTTAAGGGATCTGCATTCGGTGAATATAGCTATCTTCTTTGGTCTTTGCAGTTCTGGTTCTGTGAAGACTTTTAGTGCATGATGACGTGCAACTGCTTGTGTTCTAAAGTTGGATGTGTACTTCCCAATGGGGAAAGCTTTAGATAATATTGTCGTCCAGTATTTGAGTCTTATGAATATGTCACCTGCGCCATTCATTACTGCCCTCTCTGCAGATCAATCTGTGTAGACCCGTGTCCTATTCTGTGGGGTTGTATTTTCATTCTATCATTTCTAGTGTCAATGCTTTTAGTTGAGATTGAGTCTGTTGTTAATTTATTTTTCCTCTTATTATTCTAGAAACCTGTTATTATGGAGACGTATGGCGAACTGTTGTCTTTCTCCTCATAGTCAGTTAGTGTTTCAATTTCTGTTTGTAGGTTTGTGATTTCTTTGTGTTGTCGGTGGAGATGGCTAGAAATGTGACAAAAGCTGGTTATTTTTCAGTCTGCTGTAGTTGATCTAGAAATGTGGGTATGCATGAGATGGTATGGCACGTGCATGATCTTTTCATTTTTGATAAGCATTTTCTTTTCGTGTTATCCAGTTTGCATTGATGAGAGTGGTTTTTATCGTTCCTGATATTAAATACCTGCATCTCGTATTTTAGATAGGAATGAAGGGTTAAATATCAGGACTGATTGATTGTTATAAATATATGTTTAAAATTATTGGAGATAGAATTCGACATAGACCAGCAAAAGTAAACGTAAGTTTTGCAAGAAAAAAAATATGGAACGCTTCACGAATTTGCGTGTCATCCTTGCGCAGGGGCCATGCTAATCTTCTCTGTATCGTTCCAATTTTAGTATATGTACTGCGTGAACAGTACATCAGTAATATGATTCCATTGTTATATGTATCGCAACACATATCTCCAGTTCTCAGACTGGTTTATATCATTTGTGAATTTTGGATAGCTCTTATAATATAAATAGAGTGTCATAAAAATGTTATTTATCTAAACATATTATTTATCTTATAATTTTATGTATATGTTTTAATAGTTAAATAATTGAAATACTTACATTTCAGGAAATATTAATGAGTTTAATTTGATTAGACATTAGATCATAAAGAGTTATTCCCCTTCAATGGTTTATAGTTGTGTCGCAGTTAGGTTTCTTTCTCTGCATGAGAAATAACACATTTTCAGGAGGTGTTTATGTTGACATTAAAGTTCTAACCCGTTATTTCCAAAATAAACATCTTTTTCACAAATGACATTGGTTATAAGTGTATGTGTTCTTACAAGTTGTTACAAGAGTAATGGTTTTCTCATTTCCCATGATTCCACAGCGCACAGGTACTCATTGAAGGGCAACAGCTGATCATGTTGGATATGTCTGAGCTCTTGTCTGATGTTGTGCAGACGAATTTCATTTCTGGTGCTCTGCATTGAATTTTTAAGGGATCTGCATTCGGTGAATATAGCTATCTTCTTTGGTCTTTGCAGTTCTGGTTCTGTGAAGACTTTTAGTGCATGATGACGTGCAACTGCTTGTGTTCTAAAGTTGGATGTGTACTTCCCAATGGGGAAAGCTTTAGATAATATTGTCGTCCAGTATTTGAGTCTTATGAATATGTCACCTGCGCCATTCATTACTGCCCTCTCTGCAGATCAATCTGTGTAGACCCGTGTCCTATTCTGTGGGGTTGTATTTTCATTCTATCATTTCTAGTGTCAATGCTTTTAGTTGAGATTGAGTCTGTTGTTAATTTATTTTTCCTCTTATTATTCTAGAAACCTGTTATTATGGAGACGTATGGCGAACTGTTGTCTTTCTCCTCATAGTCAGTGTTTCAATTTCTGTTTGTAGGTTTGTGATTTCTTTGTGTTGTCGGTGGAGATGGCTACAAATGTGACACAAGCTGGTTATTTTTCAGTCTGCTGTAGTTGATCTAGAAATGTGGGTATGCATGAGATGGTATGGCACGTGCATGATCTTTTCATTTTTGATAAGCATTTTCTTTTCGTGTTATCCAGTTTGCATTGATGAGAGTGGTTTTTATCGTTCCTGATATTAAATACCTGCATCTCGTATTTTAGATAGGAATGAAGGGTTAAATATCAGGACTGATTGATTGTTATAAATATATGTTTAAAATTATTGGAGATAGAATTCGACATAGACCAGCAAAAGTAAACGTAAGTTTTGCAAGAAAAAAAATATGGAACGCTTCACGAATTTGCGTGTCATCCTTGCGCAGGGGCCATGCTAATCTTCTCTGTATCGTTCCAATTTTAGTATATGTACTGCGTGAACAGTACATCAGTAATATGATTCCATTGTTATATGTATCGCAACACATATCTCCAGTTCTCAGACTGGTTTATATCATTTGTGAATTTTGGATAGCTCTTATAATATAAACAGAGTGTCATAAAAATGTTATTTATCTGAACATATTATTTATCTTATAATTTTATGTATATGGTTTAATAGTTAAATAATTGAAATACTTACATTTCAGGAAATATTAATGAGTTTAATTTGATTAGACATTAGATCATAAAGAGTTATTGCCCTTCAATGGTTTATAGTTGTGTCGCAGTTAGGTTTCTTTCTCTGCATGAGAAATAACACATTTTCAGGAGGTGTTTATGTTGACATTAAAGTTCTAACCCGTTATTTCCAAAATAAACATCTTTCTCACAAATGACATTGGTTGTAAGTGTATGTGTTCTTACAAGTTGTTACAAGAGTAATGGTTTTCTCATTTCCCATGATTCCACAGCGCACAGGTACTCATTGAAGGGCAACAGCTGATCATGTTGGATATGTCTGAGCTCTTGTCTGATGTTGTGCAGACGAATTTCATTTCTGGTGCTCTGCATTGATTTTTTAAGGGATCTGCATTCGGTGAATATAGCTATCTTCTTTGGTCTTTGCAGTTCTGGTTCTGTGAAGACTTTTAGTGCATGATGACGTGCAACTGCTTGTGTTCTAAAGTTGGATGTGTACTTCCCAATGGGGAAAGCTTTAGATAATATTGTCGTCCAGTATTTGAGTCTTATGAATATGTCACCTGCGCAATTCATTACTGCCCTCTCTGCAGATCAATCTGTGTAGACCCGTGTCCTATTCTGTGGGGTTGTATTTTCATTCTATCATTTCTAGTGTCAATGCTTTTAGTTGAGATTGAGTCTGTTGTTAATTTATTTTTCCTCTTATTATTCTAGAAACCTGTTATTATGGAGACGTATGGCGAACTGTTGTCTTTCTCCTCATAGTCAGTTAGTGTTTCAATTTCTGTTTGTAGGTTTGTGATTTCTTTGTGTTGTCGGTGGAGATGGCTAGAAATGTGACAAAAGCTGGTTATTTTTCAGTCTGCTGTAGTTGATCTAGAAATGTGGGTATGCATGAGATGGTATGGCACGTGCATGATCTTTTCATTTTTGATAAGCATTTTCTTTTCGTGTTATCCAGTTTGCATTGATGAGAGTGGTTTTTATCGTTCCTGATATTAAATACCTGCATCTCGTATTTTAGATAGGAATGAAGGGTTAAATATCAGGACTGATTGATTGTTATAAATATATGTTTAAAATTATTGGAGATAGAATTCGACATAGACCAGCAAAAGTAAACGTAAGTTTTGCAAGAAAAAAAATATGGAACGCTTCACGAATTTGCGTGTCATCCTTGCGCAGGGGCCATGCTAATCTTCTCTGTATCGTTCCAATTTTAGTATATGTACTGCGTGAACAGTACATCAGTAATATGATTCCATTGTTATATGTATCGCAACACATATCTCCAGTTCTCAGACTGGTTTATATCATTTGTGAATTTTGGATAGCTCTTATAATATAAATAGAGTGTCATAAAAATGTTATTTATCTAAACATATTATTTATCTTATAATTTTATGTATATGTTTTAATAGTTAAATAATTGAAATACTTACATTTCAGGAAATATTAATGAGTTTAATTTGATTAGACATTAGATCATAAAGAGTTATTCCCCTTCAATGGTTTATAGTTGTGTCGCAGTTAGGTTTCTTTCTCTGCATGAGAAATAACACATTTTCAGGAGGTGTTTATGTTGACATTAAAGTTCTAACCCGTTATTTCCAAAATAAACATCTTTTTCACAAATGACATTGGTTATAAGTGTATGTGTTCTTACAAGTTGTTACAAGAGTAATGGTTTTCTCATTTCCCATGATTCCACAGCGCACAGGTACTCATTGAAGGGCAACAGCTGATCATGTTGGATATGTCTGAGCTCTTGTCTGATGTTGTGCAGACGAATTTCATTTCTGGTGCTCTGCATTGAATTTTTAAGGGATCTGCATTCGGTGAATATAGCTATCTTCTTTGGTCTTTGCAGTTCTGGTTCTGTGAAGACTTTTAGTGCATGATGACGTGCAACTGCTTGTGTTCTAAAGTTGGATGTGTACTTCCCAATGGGGAAAGCTTTAGATAATATTGTCGTCCAGTATTTGAGTCTTATGAATATGTCACCTGCGCCATTCATTACTGCCCTCTCTGCAGATCAATCTGTGTAGACCCGTGTCCTATTCTGTGGGGTTGTATTTTCATTCTATCATTTCTAGTGTCAATGCTTTTAGTTGAGATTGAGTCTGTTGTTAATTTATTTTTCCTCTTATTATTCTAGAAACCTGTTATTATGGAGACGTATGGCGAACTGTTGTCTTTCTCCTCATAGTCAGTGTTTCAATTTCTGTTTGTAGGTTTGTGATTTCTTTGTGTTGTCGGTGGAGATGGCTACAAATGTGACACAAGCTGGTTATTTTTCAGTCTGCTGTAGTTGATCTAGAAATGTGGGTATGCATGAGATGGTATGGCACGTGCATGATCTTTTCATTTTTGATAAGCATTTTCTTTTCGTGTTATCCAGTTTGCATTGATGAGAGTGGTTTTTATCGTTCCTGATATTAAATACCTGCATCTCGTATTTTAGATAGGAATGAAGGGTTAAATATCAGGACTGATTGATTGTTATAAATATATGTTTAAAATTATTGGAGATAGAATTCGACATAGACCAGCAAAAGTAAACGTAAGTTTTGCAAGAAAAAAAATATGGAACGCTTCACGAATTTGCGTGTCATCCTTGCGCAGGGGCCATGCTAATCTTCTCTGTATCGTTCCAATTTTAGTATATGTACTGCGTGAACAGTACATCAGTAATATGATTCCATTGTTATATGTATCGCAACACATATCTCCAGTTCTCAGACTGGTTTATATCATTTGTGAATTTTGGATAGCTCTTATAATATAAACAGAGTGTCATAAAAATGTTATTTATCTGAACATATTATTTATCTTATAATTTTATGTATATGGTTTAATAGTTAAATAATTGAAATACTTACATTTCAGGAAATATTAATGAGTTTAATTTGATTAGACATTAGATCATAAAGAGTTATTGCCCTTCAATGGTTTATAGTTGTGTCGCAGTTAGGTTTCTTTCTCTGCATGAGAAATAACACATTTTCAGGAGGTGTTTATGTTGACATTAAAGTTCTAACCCGTTATTTCCAAAATAAACATCTTTCTCACAAATGACATTGGTTGTAAGTGTATGTGTTCTTACAAGTTGTTACAAGAGTAATGGTTTTCTCATTTCCCATGATTCCACAGCGCACAGGTACTCATTGAAGGGCAACAGCTGATCATGTTGGATATGTCTGAGCTCTTGTCTGATGTTGTGCAGACGAATTTCATTTCTGGTGCTCTGCATTGATTTTTTAAGGGATCTGCATTCGGTGAATATAGCTATCTTCTTTGGTCTTTGCAGTTCTGGTTCTGTGAAGACTTTTAGTGCATGATGACGTGCAACTGCTTGTGTTCTAAAGTTGGATGTGTACTTCCCAATGGGGAAAGCTTTAGATAATATTGTCGTCCAGTATTTGAGTCTTATGAATATGTCACCTGCGCAATTCATTACTGCCCTCTCTGCAGATCAATCTGTGTAGACCCGTGTCCTATTCTGTGGGGTTGTATTTTCATTCTATCATTTCTAGTGTCAATGCTTTTAGTTGAGATTGAGTCTGTTGTTAATTTATTTTTCCTCTTATTATTCTAGAAACCTGTTATTATGGAGACGTATGGCGAACTGTTGTCTTTCTCCTCATAGTCAGTTAGTGTTTCAATTTCTGTTTGTAGGTTTGTGATTTCTTTGTGTTGTCGGTGGAGATGGCTAGAAATGTGACAAAAGCTGGTTATTTTTCAGTCTGCTGTAGTTGATCTAGAAATGTGGGTATGCATGAGATGGTATGGCACGTGCATGATCTTTTCATTTTTGATAAGCATTTTCTTTTCGTGTTATCCAGTTTGCATTGATGAGAGTGGTTTTTATCGTTCCTGATATTAAATACCTGCATCTCGTATTTTAGATAGGAATGAAGGGTTAAATATCAGGACTGATTGATTGTTATAAATATATTTTTAAAATTATTGGAGATAGAATTCGACATAGACCAGCAAAAGTAAACGTAAGTTTTGCAAGAAAATAAATATGGAACGCTTCACGAATTTGCGTGTCATCCTTGCGCAGGGGCCATGCTAATCTTCTCTGTATCGTTCCAATTTTAGTATATGTACTGCGTGAACAGTACATCAGTAATATGATTCCATTGTTATATGTATCGCAACACATATCTCCAGTTATCAGACTGGTTTATATCATTTGTGAATTTTGGATAGCTCTTATAATATAAATAGAGTGTCATAAAAATGTTATTTATCTGAACATATTATTTATCTTATAATTTTATGTATATGGTTTAATAGTTAAATAATTGAAATACTTACATTTCAGGAAATATTAATGAGTTTAATTTGATTAGACATTAGATCATAAAGAGTTATTGCCCTTCAATGGTTTATAGTTGTGTCGCAGTTAGGTTTCTTTCTCTGCATGAGAAATAACACATTTTCAGGAGGTGTTTATGTTGACATTAAAGTTCTAACCCGTTATTTCCAAAATAAACATCTTTTTCACAAATGACATTGGTTATAAGTGTATGTGTTCTTACAAGTTGTTACAAGAGTAATGGTTTTCTCATTTCCCATGATTCCACAGCGCACAGGTACTCATTGAAGGGCAACAGCTGATCATGTTGGATATGTCTGAGCTCTTGTCTGATGTTGTGCAGACGAATTTCATTTCTGGTGCTCTGCATTGAATTTTTAAGGGATCTGCATTCGGTGAATATAGCTATCTTCTTTGGTCTTTGCAGTTCTGGTTCTGTGAAGACTTTTAGTGCATGATGACGTGCAACTGCTTGTGTTCTAAAGTTGGATGTGTACTTCCCAATGGGGAAAGCTTTAGATAATATTGTCGTCCAGTATTTGAGTCTTATGAATATGTCACCTGCGCCATTCATTACTGCCCTCTCTGCAGATCAATCTGTGTAGACCCGTGTCCTATTCTGTGGGGTTGTATTTTCATTCTATCATTTCTAGTGTCAATGCTTTTAGTTGAGATTGAGTCTGTTGTTAATTTATTTTTCCTCTTATTATTCTAGAAACCTGTTATTATGGAGACGTATGGCGAACTGTTGTCTTTCTCCTCATAGTCAGTGTTTCAATTTCTGTTTGTAGGTTTGTGATTTCTTTGTGTTGTCGGTGGAGATGGCTACAAATGTGACACAAGCTGGTTATTTTTCAGTCTGCTGTAGTTGATCTAGAAATGTGGGTATGCATGAGATGGTATGGCACGTGCATGATCTTTTCATTTTTGATAAGCATTTTCTTTTCGTGTTATCCAGTTTGCATTGATGAGAGTGGTTTTTATCGTTCCTGATATTAAATACCTGCATCTCGTATTTTAGATAGGAATGAAGGGTTAAATATCAGGACTGATTGATTGTTATAAATATATGTTTAAAATTATTGGAGATAGAATTCGACATAGACCAGCAAAAGTAAACGTAAGTTTTGCAAGAAAAAAAATATGGAACGCTTCACGAATTTGCGTGTCATCCTTGCGCAGGGGCCATGCTAATCTTCTCTGTATCGTTCCAATTTTAGTATATGTACTGCGTGAACAGTACATCAGTAATATGATTCCATTGTTATATGTATCGCAACACATATCTCCAGTTCTCAGACTGGTTTATATCATTTGTGAATTTTGGATAGCTCTTATAATATAAACAGAGTGTCATAAAAATGTTATTTATCTGAACATATTATTTATCTTATAATTTTATGTATATGGTTTAATAGTTAAATAATTGAAATACTTACATTTCAGGAAATATTAATGAGTTTAATTTGATTAGACATTAGATCATAAAGAGTTATTGCCCTTCAATGGTTTATAGTTGTGTCGCAGTTAGGTTTCTTTCTCTGCATGAGAAATAACACATTTTCAGGAGGTGTTTATGTTGACATTAAAGTTCTAACCCGTTATTTCCAAAATAAACATCTTTCTCACAAATGACATTGGTTGTAAGTGTATGTGTTCTTACAAGTTGTTACAAGAGTAATGGTTTTCTCATTTCCCATGATTCCACAGCGCACAGGTACTCATTGAAGGGCAACAGCTGATCATGTTGGATATGTCTGAGCTCTTGTCTGATGTTGTGCAGACGAATTTCATTTCTGGTGCTCTGCATTGATTTTTTAAGGGATCTGCATTCGGTGAATATAGCTATCTTCTTTGGTCTTTGCAGTTCTGGTTCTGTGAAGACTTTTAGTGCATGATGACGTGCAACTGCTTGTGTTCTAAAGTTGGATGTGTACTTCCCAATGGGGAAAGCTTTAGATAATATTGTCGTCCAGTATTTGAGTCTTATGAATATGTCACCTGCGCAATTCATTACTGCCCTCTCTGCAGATCAATCTGTGTAGACCCGTGTCCTATTCTGTGGGGTTGTATTTTCATTCTATCATTTCTAGTGTCAATGCTTTTAGTTGAGATTGAGTCTGTTGTTAATTTATTTTTCCTCTTATTATTCTAGAAACCTGTTATTATGGAGACGTATGGCGAACTGTTGTCTTTCTCCTCATAGTCAGTTAGTGTTTCAATTTCTGTTTGTAGGTTTGTGATTTCTTTGTGTTGTCGGTGGAGATGGCTAGAAATGTGACAAAAGCTGGTTATTTTTCAGTCTGCTGTAGTTGATCTAGAAATGTGGGTATGCATGAGATGGTATGGCACGTGCATGATCTTTTCATTTTTGATAAGCATTTTCTTTTCGTGTTATCCAGTTTGCATTGATGAGAGTGGTTTTTATCGTTCCTGATATTAAATACCTGCATCTCGTATTTTAGATAGGAATGAAGGGTTAAATATCAGGACTGATTGATTGTTATAAATATATTTTTAAAATTATTGGAGATAGAATTCGACATAGACCAGCAAAAGTAAACGTAAGTTTTGCAAGAAAATAAATATGGAACGCTTCACGAATTTGCGTGTCATCCTTGCGCAGGGGCCATGCTAATCTTCTCTGTATCGTTCCAATTTTAGTATATGTACTGCGTGAACAGTACATCAGTAATATGATTCCATTGTTATATGTATCGCAACACATATCTCCAGTTATCAGACTGGTTTATATCATTTGTGAATTTTGGATAGCTCTTATAATATAAATAGAGTGTCATAAAAATGTTATTTATCTGAACATATTATTTATCTTATAATTTTATGTATATGGTTTAATAGTTAAATAATTGAAATACTTACATTTCAGGAAATATTAATGAGTTTAATTTGATTAGACATTAGATCATAAAGAGTTATTGCCCTTCAATGGTTTATAGTTGTGTCGCAGTTAGGTTTCTTTCTCTGCATGAGAAATAACACATTTTCAGGAGGTGTTTATGTTGACATTAAAGTTCTAACCCGTTATTTCCAAAATAAACATCTTTCTCACAAATGACATTGGTTATAAGTGTATGTGTTCTTACAAGTTGTTACAAGAGTAATGGTTTTCTCATTTCCCATGATTCCACAGCGCACAGGTACTCATTGAAGGGCAACAGCTGATCATGTTGGATATGTCTGAGCTCTTGTCTGATGTTGTGCAGACGAATTTCATTTCTGGTGCTCTGCATTGATTTTTTAAGGGATCTGCATTCGGTGAATATAGCTATCTTCTTTGGTCTTTGCAGTTCTGGTTCTGTGAAGACTTTTAGTGCATGATGACGTGCAACTGCTTGTGTTCTAAAGTTGGATGTGTACTTCCCAATGGGGAAAGCTTTAGATAATATTGTCGTCCAGTATTTGAGTCTTATGAATATGTCACCTGCGCCATTCATTACTGCCCTCTCTGCAGATCAATCTGTGTAGACCCGTGTCCTATTCTGTGGGGTTGTATTTTCATTCTATCATTTCTAGTGTCAATGCTTTTAGTTGAGATTGAGTCTGTTGTCAATTTATTTTTCCTCTTATTATTCTAGAAACCTGTTATTATGGAGACGTATGGCGAACTGTTGTCTTTCTCCTCATAGTCAGTTAGTGTTTCAATTTCTGTTTGTAGGTTTGTGATTTCTTTGTGTTGTCGGTGGAGATGGTTAGAAATGTGACAAAAGCTGGTTATTTTTCAGTCTGCTGTAGTTGATCTAGAAATGTGGGTATGCATGAGATGGTATGGCATGTGCATGATCTTTTCATTTTTGATAAGCATTTTCTTTTCGTGTTATCCAGTTTGCATTGATGAGAGTGGTTTTTATCGTTCCTGATATTAAATACCTGCATCTCGTATTTTAGATAGGAATGAAGGGTTAAATATCAGGACTGATTGATTGTTATAATATATTTTTAAAATTATTGGAGATAGAATTCGACATAGACCAGCAAAAGTAAACGTAAGTTTTGCAAGAAAAAAAATATGGAACGCTTCACGAATTTGCGTGTCATCCTTGCGCAGGGGCCATGCTAATCTTCTCTGTATCGTTCCAATTTTAGTATATGTACTGCGTGAACAGTACATCAGTAATATGATTCCATTGTTATATGTATCGCAACACATATCTCCAGTTCTCAGACTGGTTTATATCATTTGTGAATTTTGGATAGCTCTTATAATATAAATAGAGTGTCATAAAAATGTTATTTATCTGAACATATTATTTATCTTATAATTTTATGTATATGGTTTAATAGTTAAATAATTGAAATACTTACATTTCAGGAAATATTAATGAGTTTAATTTGATTAGACATTAGATCATAAAGAGTTATTGCCCTTCAATGGTTTATAGTTGTGTCGCAGTTAGGTTTCTTTCTCTGCATGAGAAATAACACATTTTCAGGAGGTGTTTATGTTGACATTAAAGTTCTAACCCGTTATTTCCAAAATAAACATCTTTCTCACAAATGACATTGGTTATAAGTGTATGTGTTCTTACAAGTTGTTACAAGAGTAATGGTTTTCTCATTTCCCATGATTCCACAGCGCACAGGTACTCATTGAAGGGCAACAGCTGATCATGTTGGATATGTCTGAGCTCTTGTCTGATGTTGTGCAGACGAATTTCATTTCTGGTGCTCTGCATTGATTTTTTAAGGGATCTGCATTCGGTGAATATAGCTATCTTCTTTGGTCTTTGCAGTTCTGGTTCTGTACAGACTTTTAGTGCATGATGACGTGCAACTGCTTGTGTTCTAAAGTTGGATGTGTACTTCCCAATGGCGAAAGCTATAGATAATATTGTCGTCCAGTATTTGAGTCTTATGAATATGTCACCTGCGCCATTCATTACTGCCCTCTCTGCAGATCAATCTGTGTAGACCCGTGTCCTATTCTGTGGGGTTGTATTTTCATTCTATCATTTCTAGTGTCAATGCTTTTAGTTGAGATTGAGTCTGTTGTCAATTTATTTTTCCTCTTATTATTCTAGAAACCTGTTATTATGGAGACGTATGGCGAACTGTTGTCTTTCTCCTCATAGTCAGTTAGTGTTTCAATTTCTGTTTGTAGGTTTGTGATTTCTTTGTGTTGTCGGTGGAGATGGCTAGAAATGTGACAAAAGCTGGTTATTTTTCAGTCTGCTGTAGTTGATCTAGAAATGTGGGTATGCATGAGATGGTATGGCACGTGCATGATCTTTTCATTTTTGATAAGCATTTTCTTTTCGTGTTATCCAGTTTGCATTGATGAGAGTGGTTTTTATCGTTCCTGATATTAAATACCTGCATCTCGTATTTTAGATAGGAATGAAGGGTTAAATATCAGGACTGATTGATTGTTATAAATATATGTTTAAAATTATTGGAGATAGAATTCGACATAGACCAGCAAAAGTAAACGTAAGTTTTGCAAGAAAAAAAATATGGAACGCTTCACGAATTTGCGTGTCATCCTTGCGCAGGGGCCATGCTAATCTTCTCTGTATCGTTCCAATTTTAGTATATGTACTGCGTGAACAGTACATCAGTAATATGATTCCATTGTTATATGTATCGCAACACATATCTCCAGTTCTCAGACTGGTTTATATCATTTGTGAATTTTGGATAGCTCTTATAATATAAATAGAGTGTCATAAAAATGTTATTTATCTGAACATATTATTTATCTTATAATTTTATGTATATGGTTTAATAGTTAAATAATTGAAATACTTACATTTCAGGAAATATTAATGAGTTTAATTTGATTAGACATTAGATCATAAAGAGTTATTGCCCTTCAATGGTTTATAGTTGTGTCGCAGTTAGGTTTCTTTCTCTGCATGAGAAATAACACATTTTCAGGAGGTGTTTATGTTGACATTAAAGTTCTAACCCGTTATTTCCAAAATAAACATCTTTCTCACAAATGACATTGGTTATAAGTGTATGTGTTCTTACAAGTTGTTACAAGAGTAATGGTTTTCTCATTTCCCATGATTCCACAGCGCACAGGTACTCATTGAAGGGCAACAGCTGATCATGTTGGATATGTCTGAGCTCTTGTCTGATGTTGTGCAGACGAATTTCATTTCTGGTGCTCTGCATTGATTTTTTAAGGGATCTGCATTCGGTGAATATAGCTATCTTCTTTGGTCTTTGCAGTTCTGGTTCTGTGAAGACTTTTAGTGCATGATGACGTGCAACTGCTTGTGTTCTAAAGTTGGATGTGTACTTCCCAATGGGGAAAGCTTTAGATAATATTGTCGTCCAGTATTTGAGTCTTATGAATATGTCACCTGCGCCATTCATTACTGCCCTCTCTGCAGATCAATCTGTGTAGACCCGTGTCCTATTCTGTGGGGTTGTATTTTCATTCTATCATTTCTAGTGTCAATGCTTTTAGTTGAGATTGAGTCTGTTGTCAATTTATTTTTCCTCTTATTATTCTAGAAACCTGTTATTATGGAGACGTATGGCGAACTGTTGTCTTTCTCCTCATAGTCAGTTAGTGTTTCAATTTCTGTTTGTAGGTTTGTGATTTCTTTGTGTTGTCGGTGGAGATGGCTAGAAATGTGACAAAAGCTGGTTATTTTTCAGTCTGCTGTAGTTGATCTAGAAATGTGGGTATGCATGAGATGGTATGGCACGTGCATGATCTTTTCATTTTTGATAAGCATTTTCTTTTCGTGTTATCCAGTTTGCATTGATGAGAGTGGTTTTTATCGTTCCTGATATTAAATACCTGCATCTCGTATTTTAGATAGGAATGAAGGGTTAAATATCAGGACTGATTGATTGTTATAAATATATGTTTAAAATTATTGGAGATAGAATTCGACATAGACCAGCAAAAGTAAACGTAAGTTTTGCAAGAAAAAAAATATGGAACGCTTCACGAATTTGCGTGTCATCCTTGCGCAGGGGCCATGCTAATCTTCTCTGTATCGTTCCAATTTTAGTATATGTACTGCGTGAACAGTACATCAGTAATATGATTCCATTGTTATATGTATCGCAACACATATCTCCAGTTCTCAGACTGGTTTATATCATTTGTGAATTTTGGATAGCTCTTATAATATAAATAGAGTGTCATAAAAATGTTATTTATCTGAACATATTATTTATCTTATAATTTTATGTATATGGTTTAATAGTTAAATAATTGAAATACTTACATTTCAGGAAATATTAATGAGTTTAATTTGATTAGACATTAGATCATAAAGAGTTATTGCCCTTCAATGGTTTATAGTTGTGTCGCAGTTAGGTTTCTTTCTCTGCATGAGAAATAACACATTTTCAGGAGGTGTTTATGTTGACATTAAAGTTCTAACCCGTTATTTCCAAAATAAACATCTTTCTCACAAATGACATTGGTTATAAGTGTATGTGTTCTTACAAGTTGTTACAAGAGTAATGGTTTTCTCATTTCCCATGATTCCACAGCGCACAGGTACTCATTGAAGGGCAACAGCTGATCATGTTGGATATGTCTGAGCTCTTGTCTGATGTTGTGCAGACGAATTTCATTTCTGGTGCTCTGCATTGATTTTTTAAGGGATCTGCATTCGGTGAATATAGCTATCTTCTTTGGTCTTTGCAGTTCTGGTTCTGTGAAGACTTTTAGTGCATGATGACGTGCAACTGCTTGTGTTCTAAAGTTGGATGTGTACTTCCCAATGGGGAAAGCTTTAGATAATATTGTCGTCCAGTATTTGAGTCTTATGAATATGTCACCTGCGCCATTCATTACTGCCCTCTCTGCAGATCAATCTGTGTAGACCCGTGTCCTATTCTGTGGGGTTGTATTTTCATTCTATCATTTCTAGTGTCAATGCTTTTAGTTGAGATTGAGTCTGTTGTCAATTTATTTTTCCTCTTATTATTCTAGAAACCTGTTATTATGGAGACGTATGGCGAACTGTTGTCTTTCTCCTCATAGTCAGTTAGTGTTTCAATTTCTGTTTGTAGGTTTGTGATTTCTTTGTGTTGTCGGTGGAGATGGCTAGAAATGTGACAAAAGCTGGTTATTTTTCAGTCTGCTGTAGTTGATCTAGAAATGTGGGTATGCATGAGATGGTATGGCACGTGCATGATCTTTTCATTTTTGATAAGCATTTTCTTTTCGTGTTATCCAGTTTGCATTGATGAGAGTGGTTTTTATCGTTCCTGATATTAAATACCTGCATCTCGTATTTTAGATAGGAATGAAGGGTTAAATATCAGGACTGATTGATTGTTATAAATATATGTTTAAAATTATTGGAGATAGAATTCGACATAGACCAGCAAAAGTAAACGTAAGTTTTGCAAGAAAAAAAATATGGAACGCTTCACGAATTTGCGTGTCATCCTTGCGCAGGGGCCATGCTAATCTTCTCTGTATCGTTCCAATTTTAGTATATGTACTGCGTGAACAGTACATCAGTAATATGATTCCATTGTTATATGTATCGCAACACATATCTCCAGTTCTCAGACTGGTTTATATCATTTGTGAATTTTGGATAGCTCTTATAATATAAATAGAGTGTCATAAAAATGTTATTTATCTGAACATATTATTTATCTTATAATTTTATGTATATGGTTTAATAGTTAAATAATTGAAATACTTACATTTCAGGAAATATTAATGAGTTTAATTTGATTAGACATTAGATCATAAAGAGTTATTGCCCTTCAATGGTTTATAGTTGTGTCGCAGTTAGGTTTCTTTCTCTGCATGAGAAATAACACATTTTCAGGAGGTGTTTATGTTGACATTAAAGTTCTAACCCGTTATTTCCAAAATAAACATCTTTCTCACAAATGACATTGGTTATAAGTGTATGTGTTCTTACAAGTTGTTACAAGAGTAATGGTTTTCTCATTTCCCATGATTCCACAGCGCACAGGTACTCATTGAAGGGCAACAGCTGATCATGTTGGATATGTCTGAGCTCTTGTCTGATGTTGTGCAGACGAATTTCATTTCTGGTGCTCTGCATTGATTTTTTAAGGGATCTGCATTCGGTGAATATAGCTATCTTCTTTGGTCTTTGCAGTTCTGGTTCTGTGAAGACTTTTAGTGCATGATGACGTGCAACTGCTTGTGTTCTAAAGTTGGATGTGTACTTCCCAATGGGGAAAGCTTTAGATAATATTGTCGTCCAGTATTTGAGTCTTATGAATATGTCACCTGCGCCATTCATTACTGCCCTCTCTGCAGATCAATCTGTGTAGACCCGTGTCCTATTCTGTGGGGTTGTATTTTCATTCTATCATTTCTAGTGTCAATGCTTTTAGTTGAGATTGAGTCTGTTGTCAATTTATTTTTCCTCTTATTATTCTAGAAACCTGTTATTATGGAGACGTATGGCGAACTGTTGTCTTTCTCCTCATAGTCAGTTAGTGTTTCAATTTCTGTTTGTAGGTTTGTGATTTCTTTGTGTTGTCGGTGGAGATGGCTAGAAATGTGACAAAAGCTGGTTATTTTTCAGTCTGCTGTAGTTGATCTAGAAATGTGGGTATGCATGAGATGGTATGGCACGTGCATGATCTTTTCATTTTTGATAAGCATTTTCTTTTCGTGTTATCCAGTTTGCATTGATGAGAGTGGTTTTTATCGTTCCTGATATTAAATACCTGCATCTCGTATTTTAGATAGGAATGAAGGGTTAAATATCAGGACTGATTGATTGTTATAAATATATGTTTAAAATTATTGGAGATAGAATTCGACATAGACCAGCAAAAGTAAACGTAAGTTTTGCAAGAAAAAAAATATGGAACGCTTCACGAATTTGCGTGTCATCCTTGCGCAGGGGCCATGATAATCTTCTCTGTATCGTTCCAATTTTAGTATATGTACTGCGTGAACAGTACATCAGTAATATGATTCCATTGTTATATGTATCGCAACACATATCTCCAGTTCTCAGACTGGTTTATATCATTTGTGAATTTTGGATAGCTCTTATAATATAAATAGAGTGTCATAAAAATGTTATTTATCTGAACATATTATTTATCTTATAATTTTATGTATATGGTTTAATAGTTAAATAATTGAAATACTTACATTTCAGGAAATATTAATGAGTTTAATTTGATTAGACATTAGATCATAAAGAGTTATTGCCCTTCAATGGTTTATAGTTGTGTCGCAGTTAGGTTTCTTTCTCTGCATGAGAAATAACACATTTTCAGGAGGTGTTTATGTTGACATTAAAGTTCTAACCCGTTATTTCCAAAATAAACATCTTTCTCACAAATGACATTGGTTATAAGTGTATGTGTTCTTACAAGTTGTTACAAGAGTAATGGTTTTCTCATTTCCCATGATTCCACAGCGCACAGGTACTCATTGAAGGGCAACAGCTGATCATGTTGGATATGTCTGAGCTCTTGTCTGATGTTGTGCAGACGAATTTCATTTCTGGTGCTCTGCATTGATTTTTTAAGGGATCTGCATTCGGTGAATATAGCTATCTTCTTTGGTCTTTGCAGTTCTGGTTCTGTGAAGACTTTTAGTGCATGATGACGTGCAACTGCTTGTGTTCTAAAGTTGGATGTGTACTTCCCAATGGGGAAAGCTTTAGATAATATTGTCGTCCAGTATTTGAGTCTTATGAATATGTCACCTGCGCCATTCATTACTGCCCTCTCTGCAGATCAATCTGTGTAGACCCGTGTCCTATTCTGTGGGGTTGTATTTTCATTCTATCATTTCTAGTGTCAATGCTTTTAGTTGAGATTGAGTCTGTTGTCAATTTATTTTTCCTCTTATTATTCTAGAAACCTGTTATTATGGAGACGTATGGCGAACTGTTGTCTTTCTCCTCATAGTCAGTTAGTGTTTCAATTTCTGTTTGTAGGTTTGTGATTTCTTTGTGTTGTCGGTGGAGATGGCTAGAAATGTGACAAAAGCTGGTTATTTTTCAGTCTGCTGTAGTTGATCTAGAAATGTGGGTATGCATGAGATGGTATGGCACGTGCATGATCTTTTCATTTTTGATAAGCATTTTCTTTTCGTGTTATCCAGTTTGCATTGATGAGAGTGGTTTTTATCGTTCCTGATATTAAATACCTGCATCTCGTATTTTAGATAGGAATGAAGGGTTAAATATCAGGACTGATTGATTGTTATAAATATATGTTTAAAATTATTGGAGATAGAATTCGACATAGACCAGCAAAAGTAAACGTAAGTTTTGCAAGAAAAAAAATATGGAACGCTTCACGAATTTGCGTGTCATCCTTGCGCAGGGGCCATGCTAATCTTCTCTGTATCGTTCCAATTTTAGTATATGTACTGCGTGAACAGTACATCAGTAATATGATTCCATTGTTATATGTATCGCAACACATATCTCCAGTTCTCAGACTGGTTTATATCATTTGTGAATTTTGGATAGCTCTTATAATATAAATAGAGTGTCATAAAAATGTTATTTATCTGAACATATTATTTATCTTATAATTTTATGTATATGGTTTAATAGTTAAATAATTGAAATACTTACATTTCAGGAAATATTAATGAGTTTAATTTGATTAGACATTAGATCATAAAGAGTTATTGCCCTTCAATGGTTTATAGTTGTGTCGCAGTTAGGTTTCTTTCTCTGCATGAGAAATAACACATTTTCAGGAGGTGTTTATGTTGACATTAAAGTTCTAACCCGTTATTTCCAAAATAAACATCTTTCTCACAAATGACATTGGTTATAAGTGTATGTGTTCTTACAAGTTGTTACAAGAGTAATGGTTTTCTCATTTCCCATGATTCCACAGCGCACAGGTACTCATTGAAGGGCAACAGCTGATCATGTTGGATATGTCTGAGCTCTTGTCTGATGTTGTGCAGACGAATTTCATTTCTGGTGCTCTGCATTGATTTTTTAAGGGATCTGCATTCGGTGAATATAGCTATCTTCTTTGGTCTTTGCAGTTCTGGTTCTGTGAAGACTTTTAGTGCATGATGACGTGCAACTGCTTGTGTTCTAAAGTTGGATGTGTACTTCCCAATGGGGAAAGCTTTAGATAATATTGTCGTCCAGTATTTGAGTCTTATGAATATGTCACCTGCGCCATTCATTACTGCCCTCTCTGCAGATCAATCTGTGTAGACCCGTGTCCTATTCTGTGGGGTTGTATTTTCATTCTATCATTTCTAGTGTCAATGCTTTTAGTTGAGATTGAGTCTGTTGTCAATTTATTTTTCCTCTTATTATTCTAGAAACCTGTTATTATGGAGACGTATGGCGAACTGTTGTCTTTCTCCTCATAGTCAGTTAGTGTTTCAATTTCTGTTTGTAGGTTTGTGATTTCTTTGTGTTGTCGGTGGAGATGGCTAGAAATGTGACAAAAGCTGGTTATTTTTCAGTCTGCTGTAGTTGATCTAGAAATGTGGGTATGCATGAGATGGTATGGCACGTGCATGATCTTTTCATTTTTGATAAGCATTTTCTTTTCGTGTTATCCAGTTTGCATTGATGAGAGTGGTTTTTATCGTTCCTGATATTAAATACCTGCATCTCGTATTTTAGATAGGAATGAAGGGTTAAATATCAGGACTGATTGATTGTTATAAATATATGTTTAAAATTATTGGAGATAGAATTCGACATAGACCAGCAAAAGTAAACGTAAGTTTTGCAAGAAAAAAAATATGGAACGCTTCACGAATTTGCGTGTCATCCTTGCGCAGGGGCCATGCTAATCTTCTCTGTATCGTTCCAATTTTAGTATATGTACTGCGTGAACAGTACATCAGTAATATGATTCCATTGTTATATGTATCGCAACACATATCTCCAGTTCTCAGACTGGTTTATATCATTTGTGAATTTTGGATAGCTCTTATAATATAAATAGAGTGTCATAAAAATGTTATTTATCTGAACATATTATTTATCTTATAATTTTATGTATATGGTTTAATAGTTAAATAATTGAAATACTTACATTTCAGGAAATATTAATGAGTTTAATTTGATTAGACATTAGATCATAAAGAGTTATTGCCCTTCAATGGTTTATAGTTGTGTCGCAGTTAGGTTTCTTTCTCTGCATGAGAAATAACACATTTTCAGGAGGTGTTTATGTTGACATTAAAGTTCTAACCCGTTATTTCCAAAATAAACATCTTTCTCACAAATGACATTGGTTATAAGTGTATGTGTTCTTACAAGTTGTTACAAGAGTAATGGTTTTCTCATTTCCCATGATTCCACAGCGCACAGGTACTCATTGAAGGGCAACAGCTGATCATGTTGGATATGTCTGAGCTCTTGTCTGATGTTGTGCAGACGAATTTCATTTCTGGTGCTCTGCATTGATTTTTTAAGGGATCTGCATTCGGTGAATATAGCTATCTTCTTTGGTCTTTGCAGTTCTGGTTCTGTGAAGACTTTTAGTGCATGATGACGTGCAACTGCTTGTGTTCTAAAGTTGGATGTGTACTTCCCAATGGGGAAAGCTTTAGATAATATTGTCGTCCAGTATTTGAGTCTTATGAATATGTCACCTGCGCCATTCATTACTGCCCTCTCTGCAGATCAATCTGTGTAGACCCGTGTCCTATTCTGTGGGGTTGTATTTTCATTCTATCATTTCTAGTGTCAATGCTTTTAGTTGAGATTGAGTCTGTTGTCAATTTATTTTTCCTCTTATTATTCTAGAAACCTGTTATTATGGAGACGTATGGCGAACTGTTGTCTTTCTCCTCATAGTCAGTTAGTGTTTCAATTTCTGTTTGTAGGTTTGTGATTTCTTTGTGTTGTCGGTGGAGATGGCTAGAAATGTGACAAAAGCTGGTTATTTTTCAGTCTGCTGTAGTTGATCTAGAAATGTGGGTATGCATGAGATGGTATGGCACGTGCATGATCTTTTCATTTTTGATAAGCATTTTCTTTTCGTGTTATCCAGTTTGCATTGATGAGAGTGGTTTTTATCGTTCCTGATATTAAATACCTGCATCTCGTATTTTAGATAGGAATGAAGGGTTAAATATCAGGACTGATTGATTGTTATAAATATATGTTTAAAATTATTGGAGATAGAATTCGACATAGACCAGCAAAAGTAAACGTAAGTTTTGCAAGAAAAAAAATATGGAACGCTTCACGAATTTGCGTGTCATCCTTGCGCAGGGGCCATGCTAATCTTCTCTGTATCGTTCCAATTTTAGTATATGTACTGCGTGAACAGTACATCAGTAATATGATTCCATTGTTATATGTATCGCAACACATATCTCCAGTTCTCAGACTGGTTTATATCATTTGTGAATTTTGGATAGCTCTTATAATATAAATAGAGTGTCATAAAAATGTTATTTATCTGAACATATTATTTATCTTATAATTTTATGTATATGGTTTAATAGTTAAATAATTGAAATACTTACATTTCAGGAAATATTAATGAGTTTAATTTGATTAGACATTAGATCATAAAGAGTTATTGCCCTTCAATGGTTTATAGTTGTGTCGCAGTTAGGTTTCTTTCTCTGCATGAGAAATAACACATTTTCAGGAGGTGTTTATGTTGACATTAAAGTTCTAACCCGTTATTTCCAAAATAAACATCTTTCTCACAAATGACATTGGTTATAAGTGTATGTGTTCTTACAAGTTGTTACAAGAGTAATGGTTTTCTCATTTCCCATGATTCCACAGCGCACAGGTACTCATTGAAGGGCAACAGCTGATCATGTTGGATATGTCTGAGCTCTTGTCTGATGTTGTGCAGACGAATTTCATTTCTGGTGCTCTGCATTGATTTTTTAAGGGATCTGCATTCGGTGAATATAGCTATCTTCTTTGGTCTTTGCAGTTCTGGTTCTGTACAGACTTTTAGTGCATGATGACGTGCAACTGCTTGTGTTCTAAAGTTGGATGTGTACTTCCCAATGGCGAAAGCTATAGATAATATTGTCGTCCAGTATTTGAGTCTTATGAATATGTCACCTGCGCCATTCATTACTGCCCTCTCTGCAGATCAATCTGTGTAGACCCGTGTCCTATTCTGTGGGGTTGTATTTTCATTCTATCATTTCTAGTGTCAATGCTTTTAGTTGAGATTGAGTCTGTTGTCAATTTATTTTTCCTCTTATTATTCTAGAAACCTGTTATTATGGAGACGTATGGCGAACTGTTGTCTTTCTCCTCATAGTCAGTTAGTGTTTCAATTTCTGTTTGTAGGTTTGTGATTTCTTTGTGTTGTCGGTGGAGATGGCTAGAAATGTGACAAAAGCTGGTTATTTTTCAGTCTGCTGTAGTTGATCTAGAAATGTGGGTATGCATGAGATGGTATGGCACGTGCATGATCTTTTCATTTTTGATAAGCATTTTCTTTTCGTGTTATCCAGTTTGCATTGATGAGAGTGGTTTTTATCGTTCCTGATATTAAATACCTGCATCTCGTATTTTAGATAGGAATGAAGGGTTAAATATCAGGACTGATTGATTGTTATAAATATATGTTTAAAATTATTGGAGATAGAATTCGACATAGACCAGCAAAAGTAAACGTAAGTTTTGCAAGAAAAAAAATATGGAACGCTTCACGAATTTGCGTGTCATCCTTGCGCAGGGGCCATGCTAATCTTCTCTGTATCGTTCCAATTTTAGTATATGTACTGCGTGAACAGTACATCAGTAATATGATTCCATTGTTATATGTATCGCAACACATATCTCCAGTTCTCAGACTGGTTTATATCATTTGTGAATTTTGGATAGCTCTTATAATATAAATAGAGTGTCATAAAAATGTTATTTATCTGAACATATTATTTATCTTATAATTTTATGTATATGGTTTAATAGTTAAATAATTGAAATACTTACATTTCAGGAAATATTAATGAGTTTAATTTGATTAGACATTAGATCATAAAGAGTTATTGCCCTTCAATGGTTTATAGTTGTGTCGCAGTTAGGTTTCTTTCTCTGCATGAGAAATAACACATTTTCAGGAGGTGTTTATGTTGACATTAAAGTTCTAACCCGTTATTTCCAAAATAAACATCTTTCTCACAAATGACATTGGTTATAAGTGTATGTGTTCTTACAAGTTGTTACAAGAGTAATGGTTTTCTCATTTCCCATGATTCCACAGCGCACAGGTACTCATTGAAGGGCAACAGCTGATCATGTTGGATATGTCTGAGCTCTTGTCTGATGTTGTGCAGACGAATTTCATTTCTGGTGCTCTGCATTGATTTTTTAAGGGATCTGCATTCGGTGAATATAGCTATCTTCTTTGGTCTTTGCAGTTCTGGTTCTGTACAGACTTTTAGTGCATGATGACGTGCAACTGCTTGTGTTCTAAAGTTGGATGTGTACTTCCCAATGGCGAAAGCTATAGATAATATTGTCGTCCAGTATTTGAGTCTTATGAATATGTCACCTGCGCCATTCATTACTGCCCTCTCTGCAGATCAATCTGTGTAGACCCGTGTCCTATTCTGGGGGGTTGTATTTTCATTCTATCATTTCTAGTGTCAATGCTTTTAGTTGAGATTGAGTCTGTTGTCAATTTATTTTTCCTCTTATTATTCTAGAAACCTGTTATTATGGAGACGTATGGCGAACTGTTGTCTTTCTCCTCATAGTCAGTTAGTGTTTCAATTTCTGTTTGTAGGTTTGTGATTTCTTTGTGTTGTCGGTGGAGATGGCTAGAAATGTGACAAAAGCTGGTTATTTTTCAGTCTGCTGTAGTTGATCTAGAAATGTGGGTATGCATGAGATGGTATGGCACGTGCATGATCTTTTCATTTTTGATAAGCATTTTCTTTTCGTGTTATCCAGTTTGCATTGATGAGAGTGGTTTTTATCGTTCCTGATATTAAATACCTGCATCTCGTATTTTAGATAGGAATGAAGGGTTAAATATCAGGACTGATTGATTGTTATAAATATATGTTTAAAATTATTGGAGATAGAATTCGACATAGACCAGCAAAAGTAAACGTAAGTTTTGCAAGAAAAAAAATATGGAACGCTTCACGAATTTGCGTGTCATCCTTGCGCAGGGGCCATGCTAATCTTCTCTGTATCGTTCCAATTTTAGTATATGTACTGCGTGAACAGTACATCAGTAATATGATTCCATTGTTATATGTATCGCAACACATATCTCCAGTTCTCAGACTGGTTTATATCATTTGTGAATTTTGGATAGCTCTTATAATATAAATAGAGTGTCATAAAAATGTTATTTATCTGAACATATTATTTATCTTATAATTTTATGTATATGGTTTAATAGTTAAATAATTGAAATACTTACATTTCAGGAAATATTAATGAGTTTAATTTGATTAGACATTAGATCATAAAGAGTTATTGCCCTTCAATGGTTTATAGTTGTGTCGCAGTTAGGTTTCTTTCTCTGCATGAGAAATAACACATTTTCAGGAGGTGTTTATGTTGACATTAAAGTTCTAACCCGTTATTTCCAAAATAAACATCTTTCTCACAAATGACATTGGTTATAAGTGTATGTGTTCTTACAAGTTGTTACAAGAGTAATGGTTTTCTCATTTCCCATGATTCCACAGCGCACAGGTACTCATTGAAGGGCAACAGCTGATCATGTTGGATATGTCTGAGCTCTTGTCTGATGTTGTGCAGACGAATTTCATTTCTGGTGCTCTGCATTGATTTTTTAAGGGATCTGCATTCGGTGAATATAGCTATCTTCTTTGGTCTTTGCAGTTCTGGTTCTGTACAGACTTTTAGTGCATGATGACGTGCAACTGCTTGTGTTCTAAAGTTGGATGTGTACTTCCCAATGGCGAAAGCTATAGATAATATTGTCGTCCAGTATTTGAGTCTTATGAATATGTCACCTGCGCCATTCATTACTGCCCTCTCTGCAGATCAATCTGTGTAGACCCGTGTCCTATTCTGGGGGGTTGTATTTTCATTCTATCATTTCTAGTGTCAATGCTTTTAGTTGAGATTGAGTCTGTTGTCAATTTATTTTTCCTCTTATTATTCTAGAAACCTGTTATTATGGAGACGTATGGCGAACTGTTGTCTTTCTCCTCATAGTCAGTTAGTGTTTCAATTTCTGTTTGTAGGTTTGTGATTTCTTTGTGTTGTCGGTGGAGATGGCTAGAAATGTGACAAAAGCTGGTTATTTTTCAGTCTGCTGTAGTTGATCTAGAAATGTGGGTATGCATGAGATGGTATGGCACGTGCATGATCTTTTCATTTTTGATAAGCATTTTCTTTTCGTGTTATCCAGTTTGCATTGATGAGAGTGGTTTTTATCGTTCCTGATATTAAATACCTGCATCTCGTATTTTAGATAGGAATGAAGGGTTAAATATCAGGACTGATTGATTGTTATAAATATATGTTTAAAATTATTGGAGATAGAATTCGACATAGACCAGCAAAAGTAAACGTAAGTTTTGCAAGAAAAAAAATATGGAACGCTTCACGAATTTGCGTGTCATCCTTGCGCAGGGGCCATGCTAATCTTCTCTGTATCGTTCCAATTTTAGTATATGTACTGCGTGAACAGTACATCAGTAATATGATTCCATTGTTATATGTATCGCAACACATATCTCCAGTTCTCAGACTGGTTTATATCATTTGTGAATTTTGGATAGCTCTTATAATATAAATAGAGTGTCATAAAAATGTTATTTATCTGAACATATTATTTATCTTATAATTTTATGTATATGGTTTAATAGTTAAATAATTGAAATACTTACATTTCAGGAAATATTAATGAGTTTAATTTGATTAGACATTAGATCATAAAGAGTTATTGCCCTTCAATGGTTTATAGTTGTGTCGCAGTTAGGTTTCTTTCTCTGCATGAGAAATAACACATTTTCAGGAGGTGTTTATGTTGACATTAAAGTTCTAACCCGTTATTTCCAAAATAAACATCTTTCTCACAAATGACATTGGTTATAAGTGTATGTGTTCTTACAAGTTGTTACAAGAGTAATGGTTTTCTCATTTCCCATGATTCCACAGCGCACAGGTACTCATTGAAGGGCAACAGCTGATCATGTTGGATATGTCTGAGCTCTTGTCTGATGTTGTGCAGACGAATTTCATTTCTGGTGCTCTGCATTGATTTTTTAAGGGATCTGCATTCGGTGAATATAGCTATCTTCTTTGGTCTTTGCAGTTCTGGTTCTGTACAGACTTTTAGTGCATGATGACGTGCAACTGCTTGTGTTCTAAAGTTGGATGTGTACTTCCCAATGGCGAAAGCTATAGATAATATTGTCGTCCAGTATTTGAGTCTTATGAATATGTCACCTGCGCCATTCATTACTGCCCTCTCTGCAGATCAATCTGTGTAGACCCGTGTCCTATTCTGGGGGGTTGTATTTTCATTCTATCATTTCTAGTGTCAATGCTTTTAGTTGAGATTGAGTCTGTTGTCAATTTATTTTTCCTCTTATTATTCTAGAAACCTGTTATTATGGAGACGTATGGCGAACTGTTGTCTTTCTCCTCATAGTCAGTTAGTGTTTCAATTTCTGTTTGTAGGTTTGTGATTTCTTTGTGTTGTCGGTGGAGATGGCTAGAAATGTGACAAAAGCTGGTTATTTTTCAGTCTGCTGTAGTTGATCTAGAAATGTGGGTATGCATGAGATGGTATGGCACGTGCATGATCTTTTCATTTTTGATAAGCATTTTCTTTTCGTGTTATCCAGTTTGCATTGATGAGAGTGGTTTTTATCGTTCCTGATATTAAATACCTGCATCTCGTATTTTAGATAGGAATGAAGGGTTAAATATCAGGACTGATTGATTGTTATAAATATATGTTTAAAATTATTGGAGATAGAATTCGACATAGACCAGCAAAAGTAAACGTAAGTTTTGCAAGAAAAAAAATATGGAACGCTTCACGAATTTGCGTGTCATCCTTGCGCAGGGGCCATGCTAATCTTCTCTGTATCGTTCCAATTTTAGTATATGTACTGCGTGAACAGTACATCAGTAATATGATTCCATTGTTATATGTATCGCAACACATATCTCCAGTTCTCAGACTGGTTTATATCATTTGTGAATTTTGGATAGCTCTTATAATATAAATAGAGTGTCATAAAAATGTTATTTATCTGAACATATTATTTATCTTATAATTTTATGTATATGGTTTAATAGTTAAATAATTGAAATACTTACATTTCAGGAAATATTAATGAGTTTAATTTGATTAGACATTAGATCATAAAGAGTTATTGCCCTTCAATGGTTTATAGTTGTGTCGCAGTTAGGTTTCTTTCTCTGCATGAGAAATAACACATTTTCAGGAGGTGTTTATGTTGACATTAAAGTTCTAACCCGTTATTTCCAAAATAAACATCTTTCTCACAAATGACATTGGTTATAAGTGTATGTGTTCTTACAAGTTGTTACAAGAGTAATGGTTTTCTCATTTCCCATGATTCCACAGCGCACAGGTACTCATTGAAGGGCAACAGCTGATCATGTTGGATATGTCTGAGCTCTTGTCTGATGTTGTGCAGACGAATTTCATTTCTGGTGCTCTGCATTGATTTTTTAAGGGATCTGCATTCGGTGAATATAGCTATCTTCTTTGGTCTTTGCAGTTCTGGTTCTGTGAAGACTTTTAGTGCATGATGACGTGCAACTGCTTGTGTTCTAAAGTTGGATGTGTACTTCCCAATGGGGAAAGCTTTAGATAATATTGTCGTCCAGTATTTGAGTCTTATGAATATGTCACCTGCGCCATTCATTACTGCCCTCTCTGCAGATCAATCTGTGTAGACCCGTGTCCTATTCTGTGGGGTTGTATTTTCATTCTATCATTTCTAGTGTCAATGCTTTTAGTTGAGATTGAGTCTGTTGTTAATTTATTTTTCCTCTTATTATTCTAGAAACCTGTTATTATGGAGACGTATGGCGAACTGTTGTCTTTCTCCTCATAGTCAGTTAGTGTTTCAATTTCTGTTTGTAGGTTTCTTTGTGTTGTCGGTGGAGATGGCTAGAAATGTGACAAAAGCTGGTTATTTTTCAGTCTGCTGTAGTTGATCTAGAAATGTGGGTATGCATGAGATGGTATGGCACGTGCATGATCTTTTCATTTTTGATAAGCATTTTCTTTTCGTGTTATCCAGTTTGCATTGATGAGAGTGGTTTTTATCGTTCCTGATATTAAATACCTGCATCTCGTATTTTAGATAGGAATGAAGGGTTAAATATCAGAACTGATTGATTGTTATAAATATATGTTTAAAATTATTGGAGATAGAATTCGACATAGACCAGCAAAAGTAAACTTAGGTTTTGCAAGAAAAAAAATATGGAACGCTTCACGAATTTGCGTGTCATCCTTGCGCAGGGGCCATGCTAATCTTCTCTGTATCGTTCCAATTTTAGTATATGTACTGCGTGAACAGTACATCAGTAATATGATTCCATTGTTATATGTATCGCAACACATATCTCCAGTTCTCAGACTGGTTTATATCATTTGTGAATTTTGGATAGCTCTTATAATATAAATAGAGTGTCATAAAAATGTTATTTATCTGAACATATTATTTATCTTATAATTTTATGTATATGGTTTAATAGTTAAATAATTGAAATACTTACATTTCAGGAAATATTAATGAGTTTAATTTGATTAGACATTAGATCATAAAGAGTTATTGCCCTTCAATGGTTTATAGTTGTGTCGCAGTTAGGTTTCTTTCTCTGCATGAGAAATAACACATTTTCAGGAGGTGTTTATGTTGACATTAAAGTTCTAACCCGTTATTTCCAAAATAAACATCTTTCTCACAAATGACATTGGTTATAAGTGTATGTGTTCTTACAAGTTGTTACAAGAGTAATGGTTTTCTCATTTCCCATGATTCCACAGCGCACAGGTACTCATTGAAGGGCAACAGCTGATCATGTTGGATATGTCTGAGCTCTTGTCTGATGTTGTGCAGACGAATTTCATTTCGGGTGCTCTGCATTGATTTTTTAAGGGATCTGCATTCGGTGAATATAGCTATCTTCTTTGGTCTTTGCAGTTCTGGTTCTGTGAAGACTTTTAGTGCATGATGACGTGCAACTGCTTGTGTTCTAAAGTTGGATGTGTACTTCCCAATGGGGAAAGCTTTAGATAATATTGTCGTCCAGTATTTGAGTCTTATGAATATGTCACCTGCGCCATTCATTACTGCCCTCTCTGCAGATCAATCTGTGTAGACCCGTGTCCTATTCTGTGGGGTTGTATTTTCATTCTATCATTTCTAGTGTCAATGCTTTTAGTTGAGATTGAGTCTGTTGTTAATTTATTTTTCCTCTTATTATTCTAGAAACCTATTATTATGGAGACGTATGGCGAACTGTTGTCTTTCTCCTCATAGTCAGTTAGTGTTTCAATTTCTGTTTGTAGGTTTGTGATTTCTTTGTGTTGTCGGTGGAGATGGCTAGAAATGTGACAAAAGCTGGTTATTTTTCAGTCTGCTGTAGTTGATCTAGAAATGTGGGTATGCATGAGATGGTATGGCACGTGCATGATCTTTTCATTTTTGATAAGCATTTTCTTTTCGTGTTATCCAGTTTGCATTGATGAGAGTGGTTTTTATCGTTCCTGATATTAAATACCTGCATCTCGTATTTTAGATAGGAATGAAGGGTTAAATATCAGGACTGATTGATTGTTATAAATATATGTTTAAAATTATTGGAGATAGAATTCGACATAGACCAGCAAAAGTAAACTTAGGTTTTGCAAGAAAAAAAATATGGAACGCTTCACGAATTTGCGTGTCATCCTTGCGCAGGGGCCATGCTAATCTTCTCTGTATCGTTCCAATTTTAGTATATGTACTGCGTGAACAGTACATCAGTAATATGATTCCATTGTTATATGTATCGTAACACATATCTCCAGTTCTCAGACTGGTTTATATCATTTGTGAATTTTGGATAGCTCTTATAATATAAATAGAGTGTCATAAAAATGTTATTTATCTGAACATATTATTTATCTTATAATTTTATGTATATGGTTTAATAGTTAAATAATTGAAATACTTACATTTCAGGAAATATTAATGTGTTTAATTTGATTAGACATTAGATCATAAAGAGTTATTGCCCTTCAATGGTTTATTGTTGTGTCGCAGTTAGGTTTCTTTCTCTGCATGAGAAATAACACATTTTCAGGAGGTGTTTATGTTGACATTAAAGTTCTAACCCGTTATTTCCAAAATAAACATCTTTCTCACAAATGACATTGGTTATAAGTGTATGTGTTCTTACAAGTTGTTACAAGAGTAATGGTTTTCTCATTTCCCATGATTCCACAGCGCACAGGTACTCATTGAAGGGCAACAGCTGATCATGTTGGATATATCTGAGCTCTTGTCTGATGTTGTGCAGACGAATTTCATTTCTGGTGCTCTGCATTGATTTTTTAAGGGATCTGCATTCGGTGAATATAGCTATCTTCTTTGGTCTTTGCAGTTCTGGTTCTGTGAAGACTTTTAGTGCATGATGACGTGCAACTGCTTGTGTTCTAAAGTTGGATGTGTACTTCCCAATGGGGAAAGCTTTAGATAATATTGTCGTCCAGTATTTGAGTCTTATGAATATGTCACATGCGCCATTCATTACTGCCCTCTCTGCAGATCAATCTGTGTAGACCCGTGTCCTATTTTGTGGGGTTGTATTTTCATTCTATCATTTCTAGTGTCAATGCTTTTAGTTGAGATTGAGTCTGTTGTCAATTTATTTTTCCTCTTATTATTCTAGAAACCTGTTATTATGGAGACGTATGGCGAACTGTTGTCTTTCTCCTCATAGTCAGTTAGTGTTTCAATTTCTGTTTGTAGGTTTGTGATTTCTTTGTGTTGTCGGTGGAGATGGCTAGAAATGTGACAAAAGCTGGTTATTTTTCAGTCTGCTGTTGTTGATCTAGAAATGTGGGTATGCATGAGATGGTATGGCACGTGCATGATCTTTTCATTTTTGATAAGCATTTTCTTTTCGTGTTATCCAGTTTGCATTGATGAGAGTGGTTTTTATCGTTACTGATATTAAATACCTGCATCTCGTATTTTAGATAGGAATGAAGGGTTAAATATCAGGACTGATTGATTGTTATAAATATATGTTTAAAATTATTGGAGATAGAATTCGACATAGACCAGCAAAAGTAAACGTAAGTTTTGCAAGAAAAAAATATGGAACGCTTCACGAATTTGCGTGTCATCCTTGCGCAGGGGCCATGCTAATCTTCTCTGTATCGTTCCAATTTTAGTATATGTACTGCGTGAACAGTACATCAGTAATATGATTCCATTGTTATATGTATCGCAACACATATCTCCAGTTCTCAGACTGGTTTATATCATTTGTGAATTTTGGATAGCTCTTATAATATAAATAGAGTGTCATAAAAATGTTATTTATCTGAACATATTATTTATCTTATAATTTTATGTATATGGTTTAATAGTTAAATAATTGAAATACTTACATTTCAGGAAATATTAATGTGTTTAATTTGATTAGACATTAGATCATAAAGAGTTATTGCCCTTCAATGGTTTATTGTTGTGTCGCAGTTAGGTTTCTTTCTCTGCATTAGAAATAACACATTTTCAGGAGGTGTTTATGTTGACATTATTTTTCTAACCCGTTATTTCCAAAATAAACATCTTTCTCACAAATGACATTGGTTATAAGTGTATGTGTTCTTACAAGTTGTTACAAGAGTCATGGTTTTCTCATTTCCCATGATTCCACAGCGCACAGGTACTCATTGAAGGGCAACAGCTGATCATGTTGGATATATCTGAGCTCTTGTCTGATGTTGTGCAGACGAATTTCATTTCTGGTGCTCTGCATTGATTTTTTAAGGGATCTGCATTCGGTGAATATAGCTATCTTCTTTGTTCTTTGCAGTTCTGGTTCTGTGAAGACTTTTAGTGCATGATGACGTGCAACTGCTTGTGTTCTAAAGTTGGATGTGTACTTCCCAATGGGGAAAGCTTTAGATAATATTGTCGTCCAGTATTTGAGTCTTATGAATATGTCACCTGCGCCATTCATTACTGCCCTCTCTGCAGATCAATCTGTGTAGACCCGTGTCCTATTCTGTGGGGTTGTATTTTCATTCTATCATTTCTAGTGTCAATGCTTTTAGTTGAGATTGAGTCTGTTGTTAATTTATTTTTCCTCTTATTATTCTAGAAACCTATTATTATGGAGACGTATGGCGAACTGTTGTCTTTCTCCTCATAGTCAGTTAGTGTTTCAATTTCTGTTTGTAGGTTTGTGATTTCTTTGTGTTGTCGGTGGAGATGGCTAGAAATGTGACAAAAGCTGGTTATTTTTCAGTCTGCTGTAGTTGATCTAGAAATGTGGGTATGCATGAGATGGTATGGCACGTGCATGATCTTTTCATTTTTGATAAGCATTTTCTTTTCGTGTTATCCAGTTTGCATTGATGAGAGTGGTTTTTATCGTTCCTGATATTAAATACCTGCATCTCGTATTTTAGATAGGAATGAAGGGTTAAATATCAGGACTGATTGATTGTTATAAATATATGTTTAAAATTATTGGAGATAGAATTCGACATAGACCAGCAAAAGTAAACGTAGGTTTTGCAAGAAAATAAATATGGAACGCTTCACGAATTTGCGTGTCATCCTTGCGCAGGGGCCATGCTAATCTTCTCTGTATCGTTCCAATTTTAGTATTTGTACTGCGTGAACAGTACATCAGTAATATGATTCCATTGTTATATGTATCGTAACACATATCTCCAGTTCTCAGACTGGTTTATATCATTTGTGAATTTTGGATAGCTCTTATAATATAAATAGAGTGTCATAAAAATGTTATTTATCTGAACATATTATTTATCTTATAATTTTATGTATATGGTTTAATAGTTAAATAATTGAAATACTTACATTTCAGGAAATATTAATGTGTTTAATTTGATTAGACATTAGATCATAAAGAGTTATTGCCCTTCAATGGTTTATTGTTGTGTCGCAGTTAGGTTTCTTTCTCTGCATTAGAAATAACACATTTTCAGGAGGTGTTTATGTTGACATTATTTTTCTAACCCGTTATTTCCAAAATAAACATCTTTCTCACAAATGACATTGGTTATAAGTGTATGTGTTCTTACAAGTTGTTACAAGAGTCATGGTTTTCTCATTTCCCATGATTCCACAGCGCACAGGTACTCATTGAAGGGCAACAGCTGATCATGTTGGATATATCTGAGCTCTTGTCTGATGTTGTGCAGACGAATTTCATTTCTGGTGCTCTGCATTGATTTTTAAGGGATCTGCATTCGGTGAATATAGCTATCTTCTTTGTTCTTTGCAGTTCTGGTTCTGTGAAGACTTTTAGTGCATGATGACGTGCAACTGCTTGTGTTCTAAAGTTGGATGTGTACTTCCCAATGGGGAAAGCTTTAGATAATATTGTCGTCCAGTATTTGAGTCTTATGAATATGTCACCTGCGCCATTCATTACTGCCCTCTCTGCAGATCAATCTGTGTAGACCCGTGTCCTATTCTGTGGGGTTGTATTTTCATTCTATCATTTCTAGTGTCAATGCTTTTAGTTGAGATTGAGTCTGTTGTTAATTTATTTTTCCTCTTATTATTCTAGAAACCTGTTATTATGGAGACGTATGGCGAACTGTTGTCTTTCTCCTCATAGTCAGTTAGTGTTTCAATTTCTGTTTGTAGGTTTGTGATTTCTTTGTGTTGTCGGTGGAGATGGCTAGAAATGTGACAAAAGCTGGTTATTTTTCAGTCTGCTGTAGTTGATCTAGAAATGTGGGTATGCATGAGATGGTATGGCACGTGCATGATCTTTTTATTTTTGATAAGCATTTTCTTTTCGTGTTATCCAGTTTGCATTGATGAGAGTGGTTTTTATCGTTCCTGATATTAAATACCTGCATCTCGTATTTTAGATAGGAATGAAGGGTTAAATATCAGGACTGATTGATTGTTATAAATATATGTTTAAAATTATTGGAGATAGAATTCGACATAGACCAGCAAAAGTAAACGTAGGTTTTGCAAGAAAAAAAATATGGAACGCTTCACGAATTTGCGTGTCATCCTTGCGCAGGGGCCATGCTAATCTTCTCTGTATCGTTCCAATTTTAGTATATGTACTGCGTGAACAGTACATCAGTAATATGATTCCATTGTTATATGTATCGTAACACATATCTCCAGTTCTCAGACTGGATTATATCATTTGTGAATTTTGGATAGCTCTTATAATATAAATAGAGTGTCATAAAAATGTTATTTATCTGAACATATTATTTATCTTATAATTTTATGTATATGGTTTAATAGTTAAATACTTGAAATACTTACATTTCAGGAAATATTAATGTGTTTAATTTGATTAGACATTAGATCATAAAGAGTTATTGCCCTTCAATGGTTTATTGTTGTGTCGCAGTTAGGTTTCTTTCTCTGCATTAGAAATAACACATTTTCAGGAGGTGTTTATGTTGACATTAAAGTTCTAACCCGTTATTTCCAAAATAAACATCTTTCTCACAAATGACATTGGTTATAAGTGTATGTGTTCTTACAAGTTGTTACAAGAGTAATGGTTTTCTCATTTCCCATGATTCCACAGCGCACAGGTACTCATTGAAGGGCAACAGCTGATCATGTTGGATATATCTGAGCTCTTGTCTGATGTTGTGCAGACGAATTTCATTTCTGGTGCTCTGCATTGATTTTTTAAGGGATCTGCATTCGGTGAATATAGCTATCTTCTTTGGTCTTTGCAGTTCTGGTTCTGTGAAGACTTTTAGTGCATGATGACGTGCAACTGCTTGTGTTCTAAAGTTGGATGTGTACTTCCCAATGGGGAAAGCTTTAGATAATATTGTCGTCCAGTATTTGAGTCTTATGAATATGTCACCTGCGCCATTCATTACTGCCCTCTCTGCAGATCAATCTGTGTAGACCCGTGTCCTATTCTGTGGGGTTGTATTTTCATTCTATCATTTCTAGTGTCAATGCTTTTAGTTGAGATTGAGTCTGTTGTTAATTTATTTTTCCTCTTATTATTCTAGAAACCTGTTATTATGGAGACGTATGGCGAACTGTTGTCTTTCTCCTCATAGTCAGTTAGTGTTTCAATTTCTGTTTGTAGGTTTGTGATTTCTTTGTGTTGTCGGTGGAGATGGCTAGAAATGTGACAAAAGCTGGTTATTTTTCAGTCTGCTGTTGTTGATCTAGAAATGTGGGTATGCATGAGATGGTATGGCACGTGCATGATCTTTTCATTTTTGATAAGCATTTTCTTTTCGTGTTATCCAGTTTGCATTGATGAGAGTGGTTTTTATCGTTCCTGATATTAAATACCTGCATCTCGTATTTTAGATAGGAATGAAGGGTTAAATATCAGGACTGATTGATTGTTATAAATATATGTTTAAAATTATTGGAGATAGAATTCGACATAGACCAGCAAAAGTAAACGTAAGTTTTGCAAGAAAAAAAATATGGAACGCTTCACGAATTTGCGTGTCATCCTTGCGCAGGGGCCATGCTAATCTTCTCTGTATCGTTCCAATTTTAGTATATGTACTGCGTGAACAGTACATCAGTAATATGATTCCATTGTTATATGTATCGCAACACATATCTCCAGTTCTCAGACTGGTTTATATCATTTGTGAATTTTGGATAGCTCTTATAATATAAATAGAGTGTCATAAAAATGTTATTTATCTGAACATATTATTTATCTTATAATTTTATGTATATGGTTTAATAGTTAAATAATTGAAATACTTACATTTCAGGAAATATTAATGTGTTTAATTTGATTAGACATTAGATCATAAAGAGTTATTGCCCTTCAATGGTTTATTGTTGTGTCGCAGTTAGGTTTCTTTCTCTGCATTAGAAATAACACATTTTCAGGAGGTGTTTATGTTGACATTAAAGTTCTAACCCGTTATTTCCAAAATAAACATCTTTCTCACAAATGACATTGGTTATAAGTGTATGTGTTCTTACAAGTTGTTACAAGAGTAATGGTTTTCTCATTTCCCATGATTCCACAGCGCACAGGTACTCATTGAAGGGCAACAGCTGATCATGTTGGATATATCTGAGCTCTTGTCTGATGTTGTGCAGACGAATTTCATTTCTGGTGCTCTGCATTGATTTTTTAAGGGATCTGCATTCGGTGAATATAGCTATCTTCTTTGGTCTTTGCAGTTCTGGTTCTGTGAAGACTTTTAGTGCATGATGACGTGCAACTGCTTGTGTTCTAAAGTTGGATGTGTACTTCCCAATGGGGAAAGCTTTAGATAATATTGTCGTCCAGTATTTGAGTCTTATGAATATGTCACCTGCGCCATTCATTACTGCCCTCTCTGCAGATCAATCTGTGTAGACCCGTGTCCTATTCTGTGGGGTTGTATTTTCATTCTATCATTTCTAGTGTCAATGCTTTTAGTTGAGATTGAGTCTGTTGTTAATTTATTTTTCCTCTTATTATTCTAGAAACCTGTTATTATGGAGACGTATGGCGAACTGTTGTCTTTCTCCTCATAGTCAGTTAGTGTTTCAATTTCTGTTTGTAGGTTTGTGATTTCTTTGTGTTGTCGGTGGAGATGGCTAGAAATGTGACAAAAGCTGGTTATTTTTCAGTCTGCTGTTGTTGATCTAGAAATGTGGGTATGCATGAGATGGTATGGCACGTGCATGATCTTTTCATTTTTGATAAGCATTTTCTTTTCGTGTTATCCAGTTTGCATTGATGAGAGTGGTTTTTATCGTTCCTGATATTAAATACCTGCATCTCGTATTTTAGATAGGAATGAAGGGTTAAATATCAGGACTGATTGATTGTTATAAATATATGTTTAAAATTATTGGAGATAGAATTCGACATAGACCAGCAAAAGTAAACGTAAGTTTTGCAAGAAAAAAAATATGGAACGCTTCACGAATTTGCGTGTCATCCTTGCGCAGGGGCCATGCTAATCTTCTCTGTATCGTTCCAATTTTAGTATATGTACTGCGTGAACAGTACATCAGTAATATGATTCCATTGTTATATGTATCGCAACACATATCTCCAGTTCTCAGACTGGTTTATATCATTTGTGAATTTTGGATAGCTCTTATAATATAAATAGAGTGTCATAAAAATGTTATTTATCTGAACATATTATTTATCTTATAATTTTATGTATATGGTTTAATAGTTAAATAATTGAAATACTTACATTTCAGGAAATATTAATGTGTTTAATTTGATTAGACATTAGATCATAAAGAGTTATTGCCCTTCAATGGTTTATTGTTGTGTCGCAGTTAGGTTTCTTTCTCTGCATTAGAAATAACACATTTTCAGGAGGTGTTTATGTTGACATTAAAGTTCTAACCCGTTATTTCCAAAATAAACATCTTTCTCACAAATGACATTGGTTATAAGTGTATGTGTTCTTACAAGTTGTTACAAGAGTAATGGTTTTCTCATTTCCCATGATTCCACAGCGCACAGGTACTCATTGAAGGGCAACAGCTGATCATGTTGGATATATCTGAGCTCTTGTCTGATGTTGTGCAGACGAATTTCATTTCTGGTGCTCTGCATTGATTTTTTAAGGGATCTGCATTCGGTGAATATAGCTATCTTCTTTGGTCTTTGCAGTTCTGGTTCTGTGAAGACTTTTAGTGCATGATGACGTGCAACTGCTAGTGTTCTAAAGTTGGATGTGTACTTCCCAATGGGGAAAGCTTTAGATAATATTGTCGTCCAGTATTTGAGTCTTATGAATATGTCACCTGCGCCATTCATTACTGCCCTCTCTGCAGATCAATCTGTGTAGACCCGTGTCCTATTCTGTGGGGTTGTATTTTCATTCTATCATTTCTAGTGTCAATGCTTTTAGTTGAGATTGAGTCTGTTGTTAATTTATTTTTCCTCTTATTATTCTAGAAACCTGTTATTATGGAGACGTATGGCGAACTGTTGTCTTTCTCCTCATAGTCAGTTAGTGTTTCAATTTCTGTTTGTAGGTTTGTGATTTCTTTGTGTTGTCGGTGGAGATGGCTAGAAATGTGACAAAAGCTGGTTATTTTTCAGTCTGCTGTAGTTGATCTAGAAATGTGGGTATGCATGAGATGGTATGGCACGTGCATGATCTTTTCATTTTTGATAAGCATTTTCTTTTCGTGTTATCCAGTTTGCATTGATGAGAGTGGTTTTTATCGTTACTGATATTAAATACCTGCATCTCGTATTTTAGATAGGAATGAAGGGTTAAATATCAGGACTGATTGATTGTTATAAATATATGTTTAAAATTATTGGAGATAGAATTCGACATAGACCAGCAAAAGTAAACGTAGGTTTTGCAAGAAAAAAAATATGGAACGCTTCACGAATTTGCGTGTCATCCTTGCGCAGGGGCCATGCTAATCTTCTCTGTATCGTTCCAATTTTAGTATATGTACTGCGTGAACAGTACATCAGTAATATGATTCCATTGTTATATGTATCGCAACACATATCTCCAGTTCTCAGACTGGTTTATATCATTTGTGAATTTTGGATAGCTCTTATAATATAAATAGAGTGTCATAAAAATGTTATTTATCTGAACATATTATTTATCTTATAATTTTATGTATATGGTTTAATAGTTAAATAATTGAAATACTTACATTTCAGGAAATATTAATGTGTTTAATTTGATTAGACATTAGATCATAAAGAGTTATTGCCCTTCAATGGTTTATTGTTGTGTCGCAGTTAGGTTTCTTTCTCTGCATTAGAAATAACACATTTTCAGGAGGTGTTTATGTTGACATTAAAGTTCTAACCCGTTATTTCCAAAATAAACATCTTTCTCACAAATGACATTGGTTATAAGTGTATGTGTTCTTACAAGTTGTTACAAGAGTAATGGTTTTCTCATTTCCCATGATTCCACAGCGCACAGGTACTCATTGAAGGGCAACAGCTGATCATGTTGGATATATCTGAGCTCTTGTCTGATGTTGTGCAGACGAATTTCATTTCTGGTGCTCTGCATTGATTTTTTAAGGGATCTGCATTCGGTGAATATAGCTATCTTCTTTGGTCTTTGCAGTTCTGGTTCTGTGAAGACTTTTAGTGCATGATGACGTGCAACTGCTTGTGTTCTAAAGTTGGATGTGTACTTCCCAATGGGGAAAGCTTTAGATAATATTGTCGTCCAGTATTTGAGTCTTATGAATATGTCACCTGCGCCATTCATTACTGCCCTCTCTGCAGATCAATCTGTGTAGACCCGTGTCCTATTCTGTGGGGTTGTATTTTCATTCTATCATTTCTAGTGTCAATGCTTTTAGTTGAGATTGAGTCTGTTGTTAATTTATTTTTCCTCTTATTATTCTAGAAACCTGTTATTATGGAGACGTATGGCGAACTGTTGTCTTTCTCCTCATAGTCAGTTAGTGTTTCAATTTCTGTTTGTAGGTTTGTGATTTCTTTGTGTTGTCGGTGGAGATGGCTAGAAATGTGACAAAAGCTGGTTATTTTTCAGTCTGCTGTAGTTGATCTAGAAATGTGGGTATGCATGAGATGGTATGGCACGTGCATGATCTTTTCATTTTTGATAAGCATTTTCTTTTCGTGTTATCCAGTTTGCATTGATGAGAGTGGTTTTTATCGTTACTGATATTAAATACCTGCATCTCGTATTTTAGATAGGAATGAAGGGTTAAATATCAGGACTGATTGATTGTTATAAATATATGTTTAAAATTATTGGAGATAGAATTCGACATAGACCAGCAAAAGTAAACGTAGGTTTTGCAAGAAAAAAAATATGGAACGCTTCACGAATTTGCGTGTCATCCTTGCGCAGGGGCCATGCTAATCTTCTCTGTATCGTTCCAATTTTAGTATATGTACTGCGTGAACAGTACATCAGTAATATGATTCCATTGTTATATGAATCGTAACACATATCTCCAGTTCTCAGACTGGTTTATATCATTTGTGAATTTTGGATAGCTCTTATAATATAAATAGAGTGTCATAAAAATGTTATTTATCTGAACATATTATTTATCTTATAATTTTATGTATATGTTTTAATAGTTAAATAATTGAAATACTTACATTTCAGGAAATATTAATGTGTTTAATTTGATTAGACATTAGATCATAAAGAGTTATTGCCCTTCAATGGTTTATAGTTGTGTCGCAGTTAGGTTTCTTTCTCTGCATGAGAAATAACACATTTTCAGGAGGTGTTTATGTTGACATCAAAGTTCTAACCCGTTATTTCCAAAATAAACATCTTTCTCACAAATGACATTGGTTATAAGTGTATGTGTTCTTACAAGTTGTTACAAGAGTAATGGTTTTCTCATTTCCCATGATTCCACAGCGCACAGGTACTCATTGAAGGGCAACAGCTGATCATGTTGGATATGTCTGAGCTCTTGTCTGATGTTGTGCAGACGAATTTCATTTCTGGTGCTCTGCATTGATTTTTTAAGGGATCTGCATTCGGTGAATATAGCTATCTTCTTTGGTCTTTGCAGTTCTGGTTCTGTGAAGACTTTTAGTGCATGATGACGTGCAACTGCTAGTGTTCTAAAGTTGGATGTGTACTTCCCAATGGGGAAAGCTTTAGATAATATTGTCGTCCAGTATTTGAGTCTTATGAATATGTCACCTGCGCCATTCATTACTGCCCTCTCTGCAGATCAATCTGTGTAGACCCGTGTCCTATTCTGTGGGGTTGTATTTTCATTCTATCATTTCTAGTGTCAATGCTTTTAGTTGAGATTGAGTCTGTTGTTAATTTATTTTTCCTCTTATTATTCTAGAAACCTGTTATTATGGAGACGTATGGCGAACTGTTGTCTTTCTCCTCATAGTCAGTTAGTGTTTCAATTTCTGTTTGTAGGTTTGTGATTTCTTTGTGTTGTCGGTGGAGATGGCTAGGAATGTGACAAAAGCAGGTTATTTTTCAGTCTGCTGTAGTTGATCTAGAAATGTGGGTATGCATGAGATGGTATGGCACGTGCATGATCTTTTCATTTTTGATAAGCATTTTCTTTTCGTGTTATCCAGTTTGCATTGATGAGAGTGGTTTTTATCGTTCCTGATATTAAATACCTGCATCTCGTATTTTAGATAGGAATGAAGGGTTAAATATCAGGACTGATTGATTGCTATAAATATATGTTTAAAATTATTGGAGATAGAATTCGACATAGACCAGCAAAAGTAAACGTAAGTTTTGCAAGAAAAAAAATATGGAACGCTTCACGAATTTGCGTGTCATCCTTGCGCAGGGGCCATGCTAATCTTCTCTGTATCGTTCCAATTTTAGTATATGTACTGCGTGAACAGTACATCAGTAATATGATTCCATTGTTATATGTATCGCAACACATATCTCCAGTTCTCAGACTGGTTTATATCATTTGTGAATTTTGGATAGCTCTTATAATATAAATAGAGTGTCATAAAAATGTTATTTATCTGAACATATTATTTATCTTATAATTTTATGTATATGGTTTAATAGTTAAATAATTGAAATACTTACATTTCAGGAAATATTAATGTGTTTAATTTGATTAGACATTAGATCATAAAGAGTTATTGCCCTTCAATGGTTTATAGTTGTGTCGCAGTTAGGTTTCTTTCTCTGCATGAGAAATAACACATTTTCAGGAGGTGTTTATGTTGACATTAAAGTTCTAACCCGTTATTTCCAAAATAAACATCTTTCTCACAAATGACATTGGTTATAAGTGTATGTGTTCTTACAAGTTGTTACAAGAGTAATGGTTTTCTCATTTCCCATGATTCCACAGCGCACAGGTACTCATTGAAGGGCAACGGCTGATCATGTTGGATATGTCTGAGCTCTTGTCTGATGTTGTGCAGACGAATTTCATTTCTGGTGCTCTGCATTGATTTTTTAAGGGATCTGCATTCGGTGAATATAGCTATCTTCTTTGGTCTTTGCAGTTCTGGTTCTGTACAGACTTTTAGTGCATGATGACGTGCAACTGCTTGTGTTCTAAAGTTGGATGTGTACTTCCCAATGGGGAAAGCTTTAGATAATATTGTCGTCCAGTATTTGAGTCTTATGAATATGTCACCTGCGCCATTCATTACTGCCCTCTCTGCAGATCAATCTGTGTAGACCCGTGTCCTATTCTGTGGGGTTGTATTTTCATTCTATCATTTCTAGTGTCAATGCTTTTAGTTGAGATTGAGTCTGTTGTCAATTTATTTTTCCTCTTATTATTCTAGAAACCTGTTATTATGGAGACGTATGGCGAACTGTTGTCTTTCTCCTCATAGTCAGTTAGTGTTTCAATTTCTGTTTGTAGGTTTGTGATTTCTTTGTGTTGTCGGTGGAGATGGCTAGAAATGTGACAAAAGCTGGTTATTTTTCAGTCTGCTGTAGTTGATCTAGAAATGTGGGTATGCATGAGATGGTATGGCACGTGCATGATCTTTTCATTTTTGATAATCATTTTCTTTTCGTGTTATCCAGTTTGCATTGATGAGAGTGGTTTTTATCGTTCCTGATATTAAATACCTGCATCTCGTATTTTAGATAGGAATGAAGGGTTAAATATCAGGACTGAATGATTGTTATAAATATATGTTTAAAATTATTGGAGATAGAATTCGACATAGACCAGCAAAAGTAAACGTAAGTTTTGCAAGAAATAAAAAATATGGAACGCTTCACGAATTTGCGTGTCATCCTTGCGCAGGGGCCATGCTAATCTTCTCTGTATCGTTCCAATTTTAGTATATGTACTGCGTGGACAGTACATCAGTAATATGATTCCATTGTTATATGTATCGCAACACATATCTCCAGTTCTCAGACTGGTTTATATCATTTGTGAATTTTGGATAGCTCTTATAATATAAATAGAGTGTCATAAAAATGTTATTTATCTGAACATATTATTTATCTTATAATTTTATGTATATGGTTTAATAGTTAAATAATTGAAATACTTACATTTCAGGAAATATTAATGTGTTTAATTTGATTAGACATTAGATCATAAAGAGTTATTGCCCTTCAATGGTTTATAGTTGTGTCGCAGTTAGGTTTCTTTCTCTGCATTAGAAATAACACATTTTCAGGAGGTGTTTATGTTGACATTAAAGTTCTAACCCGTTATTTCCAAAATAAACATCTTTCTCACAAATGACATTGGTTATAAGTGTATGTGTTCTTACAAGTTGTTACAAGAGTAATGGTTTTCTCATTTCCCATGATTCCACAGCGCACAGGTACTCATTGAAGGGCAACAGCTGATCATGTTGGATATATCTGAGCTCTTGTCTGATGTTGTGCAGACGAATTTCATTTCTGGTGCTCTGCATTGATTTTTTAAGGGATCTGCATTCGGTGAATATAGCTATCTTCTTTGGTCTTTGCAGTTCTGGTTCTGTGAAGACTTTTAGTGCATGATGACGTGCAACTGCTTGTGTTCTAAAGTTGGATGTGTACTTCCCAATGGGGAAAGCTTTAGATAATATTGTCGTCCAGTATTTGAGTCTTATGAATATGTCACCTGCGCCATTCATTACTGCCCTCTCTGCAGATCAATCTGTGTAGACCCGTGTCCTATTCTGTGGGGTTGTATTTTCATTCTATCATTTCTAGTGTCAATGCTTTTAGTTGAGATTGAGTCTGTTGTTAATTTATTTTTCCTCTTATTATTCTAGAAACCTGTTATTATGGAGACGTATGGCGAACTGTTGTCTTTCTCCTCATAGTCAGTTAGTGTTTCAATTTCTGTTTGTAGGTTTGTGATTTCTTTGTGTTGGCTGTGGAGATGGCTAGAAATGTGACAAAAGCTGGTTATTTTTCAGTCTGCTGTAGTTGATCTAGAAATGTGGGTATGCATGAGATGGTATGGCACGTGCATGATCTTTTCATTTTTGATAAGCATTTTCTTTTCGTGTTATCCAGTTTGCATTGATGAGAGTGGTTTTTATCGTTCCTGATATTAAATACCTGCATCTCGTATTTTAGATAGGAATGAAGGGTTAAATATCAGGACTGATTGATTGTTATAAATATATGTTTAAAATTATTGGAGATAGAATTCGACATAGACCAGCAAAAGTAAACGTAGGTTTTGCAAGAAAAAAATATGGAACGCTTCACGAATTTGCGTGTCATCCTTGCGCAGGGGCCATGCTAATCTTCTCTGTATCGTTCCAATTTTAGTATATGTACTGCGTGAACAGTACATCAGTAATATGATTCCACTGTTATATGTATCGCAACACATATCTCCAGTTCTCAGACTGGTTTATATCATATGTGAATTTTGGATAGCTCTTATAATATAAATAGAGTGTCATAAAAATGTTATTTATCTGAACATATTATTTATCTTATAATTTTATGTATATGGTTTAATAGTTAAATAATTGAAATACTTACATTTCAGGAAATATTAATGTGTTTAATTTGATTAGACATTAGATCATAAAGAGTTATTGCCCTTCAATGGTTTATTGTTGTGTCGCAGTTAGGTTTCTTTCTCTGCATTAGAAATAACACATTTTCAGGAGGTGTTTATGTTGACATTAAAGTTCTAACCCGTTATTTCCAAAATAAACATCTTTCTCACAAATGACATTGGTTATAAGTGTATGTGTTCTTACAAGTTGTTACAAGAGTAATGGTTTTCTCATTTCCCATGATTCCACAGCGCACAGGTACTCATTGAAGGGCAACAGCTGATCATGTTGGATATATCTGAGCTCTTGTCTGATGTTGTGCAGACGAATTTCATTTCTGGTGCTCTGCATTGAATTTTTAAGGGATCTGCATTCGGTGAATATAGCTATCTTCTTTGGTCTTTGCAGTTCTGGTTCTGTGAAGACTTTTAGTGCATGATGACGTGCAACTGCTTGTGTTCTAAAGGTGGATGTGTACTTCCCAATGGGGAAAGCTTTAGATAATATTGTCGTCCAGTATTTGAGTCTTATGAATATGTCACCTGCGCCATTCATTACTGCCCTCTCTGCAGATCAATCTGTGTAGACCCGTGTCCTATTCTGTGGGGTTGTATTTTCATTCTATCATTTCTAGTGTCAATGCTTTTAGTTGAGATTGAGTCTGTTGTTAATTTATTTTTCCTCTTATTATTCTAGAAACCTGTTATTATGGAGACGTATGGCGAACTGTTGTCTTTCTCCTCATAGTCAGTTAGTGTTTCAATTTCTGTTTGTAGGTTTGTGATTTCTTTGTGTTGTCGGTGGAGATGGCTAGAAATGTGACAAAAGCTGGTTATTTTTCAGTCTGCTGTAGTTGATCTAGAAATGTGGGTATGCATGAGATGGTATGGCACGTGCATGATCTTTTCATTTTTGATAAGCATTTTCTTTTCGTGTTATCCAGTTTGCATTGATGAGAGTGGTTTTTATCGTTCCTGATATTAAATACCTGCATCTCGTATTTTAGATAGGAATGAAGGGTTAAATATCAGGACTGATTGATTGTTATAAATATATGTTTAAAATTATTGGAGATAGAATTCGACATAGACCAGCAAAAGTAAACGTAAGTTTTGCAAGAAAAAAAATATGGAACGCTTCACGAATTTGCGTGTCATCCTTGCGCAGGGGCCATGCTAATCTTCTCTGTATCGTTCCAATTTTAGTATATGTACTGCGTGAACAGTACATCAGTAATATGATTCCATTGTTATATGTATCGCAACACATATCTCCAGTTCTCAGACTGGTTTATATCATATGTGAATTTTGGATAGCTCTTATAATATAAATAGAGTGTCATAAAAATGTTATTTATCTGAACATATTATTTATCTTATAATTTTATGTATATGGTTTAATAGTTAAATAATTGAAATACTTACATTTCAGGAAATATTAATGTGTTTAATTTGATTAGACATTAGATCATAAAGAGTTATTGCCCTTCAATGGTTTATTGTTGTGTCGCAGTTAGGTTTCTTTCTCTGCATTAGAAATAACACATTTTCAGGAGGTGTTTATGTTGACATTAAAGTTCTAACCCGTTATTTCCAAAATAAACATCTTTCTCACAAATGACATTGGTTATAAGTGTATGTGTTCTTACAAGTTGTTACAAGAGTAATGGTTTTCTCATTTCCCATGATTCCACAGCGCACAGGTACTCATTGAAGGGCAACAGCTGATCATGTTGGATATATCTGAGCTCTTGTCTGATGTTGTGCAGACGAATTTCATTTCTGGTGCTCTGCATTGAATTTTTAAGGGATCTGCATTCGGTGAATATAGCTATCTTCTTTGGTCTTTGCAGTTCTGGTTCTGTGAAGACTTTTAGTGCATGATGACGTGCAACTGCTTGTGTTCTAAAGTTGGATGTGTACTTCCCAATGGGGAAAGCTTTAGATAATATTGTCGTCCAGTATTTGAGTCTTATGAATATGTCACCTGCGCCATTCATTACTGCCCTCTCTGCAGATCAATCTGTGTAGACCCGTGTCCTATTCTGTGGGGTTGTATTTTCATTCTATCATTTCTAGTGTCAATGCTTTTAGTTGAGATTGAGTCTGTTGTCAATTTATTTTTCCTCTTATTATTCTAGAAACCTGTTATTATGGAGACGTATGGCGAACTGTTGTCTTTCTCCTCATATTCAGTTAGTGTTTCAATTTCTGTTTGTAGGTTTGTGATTTCTTTGTGTTGTCGGTGGAGATGGCTAGAAATGTGACAAAAGCTGGTTATTTTTCAGTCTGCTGTAGTTGATCTAGAAATGTGGGTATGCATGAGATGGTATGGCACGTGCATGATCTTTTCATTTTTGATAAGCATTTTCTTTTCGTGTTATCCAGTTTGCATTGATGAGAGTGGTTTTTATCGTTCCTGATATTAAATACCTGCATCTCGTATTTTAGATAGGAATGAAGGGTTAAATATCAGGACTGATTGATTGTTATAAATATATGTTTAAAATTATTGGAGATAGAATTCGACATAGACCAGCAAAAGTAAACGTAAGTTTTGCAAGAAAAAAAATATGGAACGCTTCACGAATTTGCGTGTCATCCTTGCGCAGGGGCCATGCTAATCTTCTCTGTATCGTTCCAATTTTAGTATATGTACTGCGTGAACAGTACATCAGTAATATGATTCCATTGTTATATGTATCGCAACACATATCTCCAGTTCTCAGACTGGTTTATATCATTTGTGAATTTTGGATAGCTCTTATAATATAAATAGAGTGTCATAAAAATGTTATTTATCTGAACATATTATTTATCTTATAATTTTATGTATATGGTTTAATAGTTAAATAATTGAAATACTTACATTTCAGGAAATATTAATGTGTTTAATTTGATTAGACATTAGATCATAAAGAGTTATTGCCCTTCAATGGTTTATAGTTGTGTCGCAGTTAGGTTTCTTTCTCTGCATGAGAAATAACATATTTTCAGGAGGTGTTTATGTTGACATTAAAGTTCTAACCCGTTATTTCCAAAATAAACATCTTTCTCACAAATGTCATTGGTTATAAGTGTATGTGTTCTTACAAGTTGTTACAAGAGTAATGGTTTTCTCATTTCCCATGATTCCACAGCGCACAGGTACTCATTGAAGGGCAACAGCTGATCATGTTGGATATGTCTGAGCTCTTGTCTGATGTTGTGCAGACGAATTTCATTTCTGGTGCTCTGCATTGAATTTTTAAGGGATCTGCATTCGGTGAATATAGCTATCTTCTTTGGTCTTTGCAGTTCTGGTTCTGTGAAGACTTTTAGTGCATGATGACGTGCAACTGCTTGTGTTCTAAAGTTGGATGTGTACTTCCCAATGGGGAAAGCTTTAGATAATATTGTCGTCCAGTATTTGAGTCTTATGAATATGTCACCTGCGCCATTCATTACTGCCCTCTCTGCAGATCAATCTGTGTAGACCCGTGTCCTATTCTGTGGGGTTGTATTTTCATTCTATCATTTCTAGTGTCAATGCTTTTAGTTGAGATTGAGTCTGTTGTTAATTTATTTTTCCTCTTATTATTCTAGAAACCTGTTATTATGGAGACGTATGGCGAACTGTTGTCTTTCTCCTCATAGTCAGTTAGTGTTTCAATTTCTGTTTGTAGGTTTGTGATTTCTTTGTGTTGTCGGTGGAGATGGCTAGAAATGTGACAAAAGCTGGTTATTTTTCAGTCTGCTGTAGTTGATCTAGAAATGTGGGTATGCATGAGATGGTATGGCACGTGCATGATCTTTTCATTTTTGATAAGCATTTTCTTTTCGTGTTATCCAGTTTGCATTGATGAGAGTGGTTTTTATCGTTCCTGATATTAAATACATGCATCTCGTATTTTAGATAGGAATGAAGGGTTAAATATCAGGACTGATTGATTGTTATAAATATATGTTTAAAATTATTGGAGATAGAATTCGACATAGACCAGCAAAAGTAAACGTAAGTTTTGCAAGAAAAAAAATATGGAACGCTTCACGAATTTGCGTGTCATCCTTGCGCAGGGGCCATGCTAATCTTCTCTGTATCGTTCCAATTTTAGTATATGTATTGCGTGAACAGTACATCAGTAATATGATTCCATTGTTATATGTATCCCAACACATATCTCCAGTTCTCAGACTGGTTTATATCATTTGTGAATTTTGGATAGCTCTTATAATATAAATAGACGGTCATAAAAATGTTATTTATCTGAACATATTATTTATCTTATAATTTTATGTATATGGTTTAATAGTTAAATAATTGAAATACTTACATTTCAGGAAATATTAATGAGTTTAATTTGATTAGACATTAGATCATAAAGAGTTATTGCCCTTCAATGGTTTATAGTTGTGTCGCAGTTAGGTTTCTTTCTCTGCATTAGAAATAACACATTTTCAGGAGGTGTTTATGTTGACATTAAAGTTCTAACCCGTTATTTCCAAAATAAACATCTTTCTCACAAATGTCATTGGTTATAAGTGTATGTGTTCTTACAAGTTGTTACAAGAGTAATGGTTTTCTCATTTCCCATGATTCCACAGCGCACAGGTACTCATTGAAGGGCAACAGCTGATCATGTTGGATATGTCTGAGCTCTTGTCTGATGTTGTGCAGACGAATTTCATTTCTGGTGCTCTGCATTGAATTTTTAAGGGATCTGCATTCGGTGAATATAGCTATCTTCTTTGGTCTTTGCAGTTCTGGTTCTGTGAAGACTTTTAGTGCATGATGACGTGCAACTGCTTGTGTTCTAAAGTTGGATGTGTACTTCCCAATGGGGAAAGCTTTAGATAATATTGTCGTCCAGTATTTGAGTCTTATGAATATGTCACCTGCGCCATTCATTACTGCCCTCTCTGCAGATCAATCTGTGTAGACCCGTGTCCTATTCTGTGGGGTTGTATTTTCATTCTATCATTTCTAGTGTCAATGCTTTTAGTTGAGATTGAGTCTGTTGTTAATTTATTTTTCCTCTTATTATTCTAGAAACCTGTTATTATGGAGACGTATGGCGAACTGTTGTCTTTCTCCTCATAGTCAGTTAGTGTTTCAATTTCTGTTTGTAGGTTTGTGATTTCTTTGTGTTGTCGGTGGAGATGGCTAGAAATGTGACAAAAGCTGGTTATTTTTCAGTCTGCTGTAGTTGATCTAGAAATGTGGGTATGCATGAGATGGTATGGCACGTGCATGATCTTTTCATTTTTGATAAGCATTTTCTTTTCGTGTTATCCAGTTTGCATTGATGAGAGTGGTTTTTATCGTTCCTGATATTAAATACATGCATCTCGTATTTTAGATAGGAATGAAGGGTTAAATATCAGGACTGATTGATTGTTATAAATATATGTTTAAAATTATTGGAGATAGAATTCGACATAGACCAGCAAAAGTAAACGTAAATTTTGCAAGAAAAAAAATATGGAACGCTTCACGAATTTGCGTGTCATCCTTGCGCAGGGGCCATGCTAATCTTCTCTGTATCGTTCCAATTTTAGTATATGTACTGCGTGAACAGTACATCAGTAATATGATTCCATTGTTATATGTATCGCAACACATATCTCCAGTTCTCAGACTGGTTTATATCATTTGTGAATTTTGGATAGCTCTTATAATATAAATAGACGGTCATAAAAATGTTATTTATCTGAACATATTATTTATCTTATAATTTTATGTATATGGTTTAATAGTTAAATAATTGAAATACTTACATTTCAGGAAATATTAATGAGTTTAATTTGATTAGACATTAGATCATAAAGAGTTATTGCCCTTCAATGGTTTATAGTTGTGTCGCAGTTAGGTTTCTTTCTCTGCATTAGAAATAACACATTTTCAGGAGGTGTTTATGTTGACATTAAAGTTCTAACCCGTTATTTCCAAAATAAACATCTTTCTCACAAATGACATTGGTTATAAGTGTATGTGTTCTTACAAGTTGTTACAAGAGTAATGGTTTTCTCATTTCCCATGATTCCACAGCGCACAGGTACTCATTGAAGGGCAACAGCTGATCATGTTGGATATGTCTGAGCTCTTGTCTGATGTTGTGCAGACGAATTTCATTTCTGGTGCTCTGCATTGAATTTTTAAGGGATCTGCATTCGGTGAATATAGCTATCTTCTTTGGTCTTTGCAGTTCTGGTTCTGTGAAGACTTTTAGTGCATGATGACGTGCAACTGCTTGTGTTCTAAAGTTGGATGTGTACTTCCCAATGGGGAAAGCTTTAGATAATATTGTCGTCCAGTATTTGAGTCTTATGAATATGTCACCTGCGCCATTCATTACTGCCCTCTCTGCAGATCAATCTGTGTAGACCCGTGTCCTATTCTGTGGGGTTGTATTTTCATTCTATCATTTCTAGTGTCAATGCTTTTAGTTGAGATTGAGTCTGTTGTTAATTTATTTTTCCTCTTATTATTCTAGAAACCTGTTATTATGGAGACGTATGGCGAACTGTTGTCTTTCTCCTCATAGTCAGTTAGTGTTTCAATTTCTGTTTGTAGGTTTGTGATTTCTTTGTGTTGTCGGTGGAGATGGCTAGAAATGTGACAAAAGCTGGTTATTTTTCAGTCTGCTGTAGTTGATCTAGAAATGTGGGTATGCATGAGATGGTATGGCACGTGCATGATCTTTTCATTTTTGATAAGCATTTTCTTTTCGTGTTATCCAGTTTGCATTGATGAGAGTGGTTTTTATCGTTCCTGATATTAAATACCTGCATCTCGTATTTTAGATAGGAATGAAGGGTTAAATATCAGGACTGATTGATTGTTATAAATATATGTTTAAAATTATTGGAGATAGAATTCGACATAGACCAGCAAAAGTAAACGTAGGTTTTGCAAGAAAAAAAATATGGAACGCTTCACGAATTTGCGTGTCATCCTTGCGCAGGGGCCATGCTAATCTTCTCTGTATCGTTCCAATTTTAGTATATGTACTGCGTGAACAGTACTTCAGTAACATGATTTCATTGTTATATGTATCGCAACACATATCTCCAGTTCTCAGACTGGTGTATATCATTTGTGAATTTTGGATAGCTCTTACAATATAAATAGAGTGTCATAAAAATGTTATTTATCTGAATATATTATTTATCTTATAATTTTATGTATATGGTTTAATAGTTAAATAATTGAAATACTTACATTTCAGGAAATATTAATAAGTTTAATTTGATTAGACATTAGATCATAAAGAGTTATTGCCCTTCAATGGTTTATAGTTGTGTCGCAGTTAGGTTTCTTTCTCTGCATGAGAAATAACACATTTTCAGGAGGTGTTTATGTTGACATTAAAGTTCTAACCCGTTATTTCCAAAATAAACATCTTTCTCACAAATGTCATTGGTTATAAGTGTATGTGTTCTTACAAGTTGTTACAAGAGTAATGGTTTTCTCATTTCCCATGATTCCACAGCGCACAGGTACTCATTGAAGGGCAACAGCTGATCATGTTGGATATGTCTGAGCTCTTGTCTGATGTTGTGCAGACGAATTTCATTTCTGGTGCTCTGCATTGATTTTTTAAGGGATCTGCATTCGGTGAATATAGCTATCTTCTTTGGTCTTTGCAGTTCTGGTTCTGTGAAGACTTTTAGTGCATGATGACGTGCAACTGCTTGTGTTCTAAAGTTGGATGTGTACTTCCCAATGGGGAAAGCTTTAGATAATATTGTCGTCCAGTATTTGAGTCTTATGAATATGTCACCTGCGCCATTCATTACTGCCCTCTCTGCAGATCAATCTGTGTAGACCCGTGTCCTATTCTGTGGGGTTGTATTTTCATTCTATCATTTCTAGTGTCAATGCTTTTAGTTGAGATTGAGTCTGTTGTTAATTTATTTTTCCTCTTATTATTCTAGAAACCTGTTATTATGGAGACGTATGGCGAACTGTTGTCTTTCTCCTCATAGTCAGTTAGTGTTTCAATTTCTGTTTGTAGGTTTGTGATTTCTTTGTGTTGTCGGTGGAGATGGCTAGAAATGTGACAAAAGCTGGTTATTTTTCAGTCTGCTGTAGTTGATCTAGAAATGTGGGTATGCATGAGATGGTATGGCACGTGCATAATCTTTTCATTTTTGATAAGCATTTTCTTTTCGTGTTATCCAGTTTGCGTTGATGAGAGTGGTTTTTAGCGTTCCTGATATTAAATACCTGCATCTCGTATTTTAGATAGGAATGAAGCGTTAAATATCAGGACTGATTGATTGTTATAAATATATGTTTAAAATTATTGGAGATAGAATTCGACATAGACCAGCAAAAGTAAACGTAAGTTTTGCAAGAATAAAAAATATGGAACGCTTCACGAATTTGCGTGTCATCCTTGCGCAGGGGCCATGCTAATCTTCTCTGTATCGTTCCAATTTTAGTATATGTACTGCGTGAACAGTACATCAGTAATATGATTTCATTGTTATATGTATCGCAACACATATCTCCAGTTCTCAGACTGGTTTATATCATTTGTGAATTTTGGATAGCTCTTATAATATAAATAGAGTGTCATAAAAATGTTATTTATCTGAACATATTATTTATCTTATAATTTTATGTATATGGTTTAATAGTTAAATAATTGAAATACTTACATTTCAGGAAATATTAATGAGTTTAATTTGATTAGACATTAGATCATAAAGAGTTATTGCCCTTCAATGGTTTATAGTTGTGTCGCAGTTAGGTTTCTTTCTCTGCATGAGAAATAACACATTTTCAGGAGGTGTTTATGTTGACATTAAAGTTCTAACCCGTTATTTCCAAAATAAACATCTTTCTCACAAATGACATTGGTTATAAGTGTATGTGTTCTTACAAGTTGTTACAAGGGTAAAGGTTTTCTCATTTCCCATGATTCCACAGCGCACAAGTACTCACCGAATAAAATCTGAGAGTATAATTTTTAATGAATATATTTTGGTTAGACTGTTAGACATTAGATTATAAAGAATTATTGCCCTTCACAATATTGTATTGTTACGTTATTAAGCACGTTACCTTGTCAAATATTTTTTTTTTTGTCATTTTATTAAAGTTGCTAACCATGTGATTTGAGGAAAGATGGCGCATAGTTAGCGGGCCAGATGGCTCTGCTGACTCTCTACGCCATATTACCCCACTCGCTGTGGTCATTAGTTCTCCTCATTTTGCAAAGTATTTAAACCAATTGAACAGTTTAATTAACTGTCTCTATACGTTTCTTGTTAGGAATTACAAACGGAAGAGCGATAATATGAAGCCGGCAGTCATAGATGCACGATCTCTGCCAGTAATAGATACACAATCCAATCCCCGCAATTCATAGATGCACGATCTCTGTCGTTCATAGATGTACAATCCCCGCCATTTATAGATGCATGATCTCCACCGTTCATAGATGCACGATCTCCGCATTCATAAATGCACAGTTACCACCAGTCATAGATGCACAATCTCCGCCAGTCATAGATGCACAATCTCCGCCAGTCATAGATGCACAATCTCCGCCAGTCATAGATGCACGTTCTCCGCCAGTCATAGATGCACAATCTCCACCAGTCATAGATGCACGTTCTCCGCCAGTCATAGATGCACGTTCTCCGCCAGTCATAGATGCACAATCTCCGCCAGTCATAGATGCACGTTCTCCGCCAGTCATAGATGCAAAATCTCCGCCAGTCATATATGCACAATCTCCGCCAGTCATAGATGCACAATCTCCGCCAGTCATAGATGCACAATCTCCGCCAGTCATAGATGCACGTTCACCGCCAGTCATAGATGCATAATTGCCGCCGGTCATATTTGCACGATCTCTGCCTGTCATAGTTGTACGATCTCCGCTGATCATAGATGCACGACCTCCGCTATTCATAGATAGTTGAAATTATAGTCAAACGCTTTATATAGCACTCCAACACGTTGTTATAGTTTTAAACGGATCTAAGCATCCATTTTCTGTATTAAATTTTGTTTTTCATATGTACGTTTTTTCATTTTTTTTCGTATTAAAGTTACATAAAGATACATACGCCTAGTCTTTGTGCTCTATTATCTTCCCACATTGTGACTGACTATGTTTAGATAGGAAGTGACGTTGTTATTTTGCTGGTTTTGTCAATTTTCCCATGATTTTGTAATTGTTTTTGCCTGCGCGTGTTTGCCCCAGAAATTGGGGCAAAGGTGGGATTATACTCATGTTCATAAAATCTCATTCTACGGACTAAACGTGATTGTATGTTGTAAATACCCTGACGATTGTTAGATGGATGGATAAGCTACACACTGCTGCTAGTTTGGTCTCTCATAGTTAAGTCTATTTGTCAGAATACGGAAAAAAGTGAAAAACGCGCATCATTGCCCCCGGCTACCCTATGCCTAGTCTTTGTGTTCTATAATTTTCGAATTACGTCGTAGTTTTTGTCAATTTCCACGTTGATTTCGTATTGATTTCTTTAACCCTTTTGTCTTGCGCCATCCTGCCCCAAAATGGGAGCAAGATTATTTTTTTTACATATGTTAGACAATTCTCATTCTACTGTATCGTAGCTGTATGTTTTCAAAAACCTCATGAATGTAAGATGGGTAAGCTATAGCCTACACTAATAGCAGTTTGGTCTCTCATAATTAAGTCTAGTTGTCAGAATACGCTAAAACGTGAAAAGTGCACTATCTTGCCCCTGACTACCTTAGATTTTGACAGAAGCTCTTGTCAGTTTCACCTGTTTGTTTATGTTTTTATAAGATTATCATCCTTGTAATGTGGTCACAATTATTCTTTGGTCATTCTCAAACTCCTGCAGATTATCAGGACGTAGTTTGGAGAACAGAATTTATTGTGTTGTGGTTTACAGCTTGAATGCGATATCTATACCTTTCATCTGATACATCCAGATTCAGCATACTCACATTACTTATAATGGACAAATTTAGAGCTAGGCCTTAGGTGTAGAACTGTATAAGAAAAATAAGATGGACAACCTCTAGATGCATATTCTTTATTGTGATCAACAAGGTGGATTTAAATATAAACAATTATGAGCCATACCCTTTTAATTATATTAAAATCTAATAAAGCTGAAGGTGTACATGAACTAAGGGATGACACTTCCTACAGTTTGCTGAATTGTTAAAGTAAATCACATAACAATATTCACAACAAAGAAATACACAATAAATGAACCATATTTCTAATGAATTAATTAATGAATGGTAAGATTTGTTGCTTGTATACAAATTTTGTATTAAGATTACTTTACTGAAGGTGTATACAAGTTTAAGCAATGAAATTTGAGTATATTGTGTACAGAATATAAAAAATATATCAGGGCCTATATGTTGACAGGTATATATGGGATTATAAATAAATGTGCTGTAAGTAATAGTATAGAACAAAGGAAAATTATCAAGAATGTAGGAAAGAAGTACAGCGAAATCATAATTTTTAAAGGATTGATCTTTGGAGGTCATGGCATGGTTACCTGAACTGTGGCCTCATTTATCTGTGATAGTCATTTTCTCTGCTTTATGCACACATTTAAAAGGGGCATAATCTTTTTAAAAATGTTCTAAAAACCATATTTTTTAGGTTTGTAATAAATAACAAAAAAGGACTTGAGTCTGCAAATAAAAGTGAATGCTTTAATATATAAGAAGGATAAGAGGCCTTAAATTTTTTTCAAACCCCAATCCACTGCAACTATCAAATAATGTACAGAGAAAATTCTGCATCTTAGAACTGCTCACAAGTGACTAGTCACATATACCGGTTTACAAAATTGAAGATTAATTCTTCAACCATGTGTAAATGCAGATGAGTGTCACAGATTAAATACCTGTCACAGTTGATATCCTACTATACAACATGGGCAGGAACAGAACAGATATCGCTGACAATACAGAGTGGACTAAATCAATCGTCATCATGGTGTAGAACATACAACCCTGTGATCAATCCCTTGAAAGCAAAGGTCGTCTGGTACTCCATAAATAATAATCTGGTCAGTGACACACTGCCAGCTGCATGGGCTCATTCATTGAAAGAGAACAGGACCTTAAATATTAAGTGACATATTTATTCTAGAATGTTATCTTCATCGTAGATACTCTGAATGCCTCTCTGTTCCAAGCAAGCAGACCTGCATTGGCCAAAGACACGTGCATACATTCTTCGATGTCGCTGGTCCATCGTCTTCTTTGTCTTCCTCTTCTTCTCTTATCCAGTACTCTTCCCTCTATAATCAGCCTTTCGATACCATCCTGTCGCTTTAAGTGTCCAATATACTGTAGCTTCCCTATATTCTTCTTCTTCTTCTTCTTTCGTTCACTTAAAACATGTCTATATCTGTAATTCTGTCTCCTTAATAAAACTCACTGTCTTTTGTAGTTCATACAGTGTCCCATAGAGTTTTGATTCCAGTGTTGTTTCCTCTGGCCAATATGTCTGCCTCAGCGTTTCATGCTCAGAACACTCTTGAAGTATATGTTTGGCACTCTGTGCTGCCTGTCCACATGTACACATGGCCGTGTTGCCAATCTTGAACTTTGTATACATGTGACTGCGGAGTCGGTTGTGTCCTGTTCTGAGACGTAGAATTATAACTTGTTCTGATCTGTTCATATTGTGATAGTCATCTTGTGTTGGTGTTTGTGGCTTTCTTATTGACTTTATCATCTGTTTTTTCTGATGGTAGGTGATTGGTATATCTGGTTGGTCTTCGGCAGCACCTTCCTTAGCCAGTTGGTCTGCTTTTTCATTTCCTGGTATTCCACAGTGAGAGGGTATCCACTGCATGGTTACCCTATACTGGTAAGACAATTCGCTAAGTAGTTTTTTTAAGTCTGTTAGTTTTCCAGACTGGAGAGCTTGAAGCACTGACCTTGCATCTGTCAGGAATACCACAGGCTGTAGGTCAGAGTTGGAGTTCAGCAGTTTTTTAGCTGCCACACTAATTGCCTGGATTTCTGCATCATAATTATTGCAGAATTTTCCTGTCGGTGTTCTGATTGTATCTCTAGGCTTGTGTGGATATTCTATATATACACCTGCACCTCCATTCCTCACAGCATTCTGTGCTGACCCATCTGTGTACACTCTGACCCATATATCTTGTGGATATTCCTCATCCAGGAAACTGAGGGTGACTGTCATTCGCTGCACACTGTTCTGTTCGTCCTCGCTTAGTATTCCTTTCACATGGGTCTGAATGTATATTGGCATTCCATGGCTTTCACTCCACGGGGTTTGCTCTGGTACAGACCTTAAGGGGCTGTCAACTTCAGGTAGGTCTGTAAGTTGTCTACGGAGTCGTTTAGCTTGATGGATAAAGCTGCTCCTTTTCAGTCGTCCCATTGCTAGATTTTGGAATCTTTCCTTCATTGGATGGCTTGGCATACACTGAAACTTTTCTGCTTGAATTAGTACTTTTGTGTCTCTGCGTTCGCCAAGTGTTTGCATTCTTCCCATTTTCTGCATCTCTGCTATGGGTGTTGATTTCATTGCTCCCAACATTATTCTAAGTGCCTGGTTTTGCACTTTATCTAGATCTTGTAATGTGGTGTTTGATGCAGGACACCACGCAGCTGAACCGTATTCCAGGTGTGGTCTTATGCCTTGCTGGTAAACTTTACTGAGTATATTTCCACTGGCTCCCCATGTGGTTCCACTTAGTTTTCTTAGGATAGCTAGCTTCCTCCTGGCTTTTGTTGTTGCTTTGTTTATGTGCTGCTTCCATGTCAGCTTATCATCAAAAGTAACTCCGAGGTATGTGGGTTGTTTGTCTTCTTTCAAGAGCTCTCCATCTATCTTGATATGACCAGCTTTTTGTTTTGGTGAGAGGGTAAAAAGTGTAGTGCTGCACTTATCTGTGTTAATGCTGACGCACCATCTATTAGCCCATAAGGTTAGGGCATCGATAGCTCTTTGTATTTGTTTAGTGGCCACTGTTGCATGTTCTTCCGTGCACCAGATCACCAGGTCGTCAGCATACATTGCCACTTTGATCCCGTGTGGTAGTTCAGCAACTAGGTCATTGATGTAAACCAAGAAAAGTGTGGGTGACAGGACTCCTCCCTGGGGGACTCCATGACGCAGTAGAACTTTCTTGCTCTTGCGACCATCTAATTGTACCCTGGCTCTTCTATTATGCAGGTATGCTTTTACCCATTTGTACATTCTTGAGCTAACCCTGCAATTTTGCAATTTCTTTAGGAGCCCTTCTTTCCAGACCTTATCAAATGCTTTCCTGAGGTCTATCCATGCTGCTAGTACCAGTTTCTTTTCTTGGAAGGCATCCTCAATCTCTTGGGAGAGGTAGGTTGCCTGATCTTCAGTAGAGTAGCACTGTCTGAAACCTGCTTGCTGTGATACCAGAAGGTTTTCACTTTCAAGGTACCACTGCATCCTAAGATTGATAATGCGTTCCATTGTTTTACATAGACAGCTTGTGAGGCTGATGGGCCTGTAGTTGGAGACTGTGTTGCCATCTTTTCCTGATTTGAGGAGTGGTATCATTATTGCTTCTCTCCACGCCTGTGGTACATTACCTGTGGACCAGCTTGTGTTAAAGATCTGCAGTAGCTTTGCTCTTGCTGCAATTCCCAGGTTTCTAATCATTTCATTGGACACTCCATCAGCTCCAGGGGACTTTTTCATTTTCAATTTGGATATTGCATGCTCCAGTTCTCTCATTGTGATTGGTGCCTCCATGACTTCAGGTATAGGTTCACCTTGTCCAATGTTTTGCTGGTTCTCTCGAACCTCCTGTTGTTTGTCTGGGCTGACTTTGACGTTATTGTCTTCTGCAAAGGAATCTGCAAAGTAATCAGCTGCATGTTTACCTGTTAAAATGTTACTATCTTTATAAAGTGTGATCCTGGTATTTCTACCTGTACCTTCATCATTTAGTTGTTTTACAAGTTTCCATAATTTCCTAGTATCTCTTTCTAGGTTCAGCGACTCTGTTTTTTCTTTCCAGCTGCTCCGTCTGGCTTGTAACTTGGCTCTTTGAAATTTAGCCTTTGTTTGCTGATATTTGTTGTGATGTTCTTGGCTAGGTCTGTTCTCAGCCTGCTGTCTAGATGTTTCCATCTCATTTTGCAGCTTTTCCAGTTCATCATTCCAGTAGGGTTTGTAGTTTTTGCGTGCCCCCCTGGGAATGGTTTTACTAGCAGCATGTAGTATACATCTATTAAATTCACTCACTGCTCTATTGATGTCTTTGTCCAAGTTCATGTCCTTAGCTAGAACACTGGTTAAATGCTGGTACATTTTCCAGTCTGCCCTTTTATAGTTCCACCTAGTGAGCGTGCTGCTGTCCGTGGTAAATTCATTGTGGATTTCCAGAAATACTGGTCTGTGGTCACTACCTCCAAGCTGCTTTCCAACAACACGTGTGATGTTCCATTTCAAGCCTGGTGAGTGGAATGCTAGGTCTGGTGTAGAGGTGGTGTGCCATGCTCTCGAGTAGAAGGTTGGCGAGTCTGCTGGCTGGTTAATAAGGATGAGATTATTTTCATCCTGATAGCTCTCAAGTTCGTCACCTCTCTTGTCGATATGATCGTAGCCCCAGCTCTGAGAGTGGCTGTTGAAGTCACCACACACCATAAGTCTCTCTTTGTCTGGAATTGTGTCTAGTGCCAATGGTTTATCATTTGGGCAGTAGTAGTTCAGGAGATGGAATTCTGCACTGTCTGTTTTTATTTGGAGCATCTGGTATTCTGCCCCTTCCATATATACTTCAAGCTGACATGCGCTGATATTGTTTTTAACAAGTGTCAGAATTCCACCCTTTCGCCTGTCCTTTCGGTCAGATCGGTAGCACTGGTAGCCTCTGATTTTGAAGGCTATGTCGTTGCTGAGGTGTGTTTCTTGGATACAGCATATGTTAACTTGTTCTTCACTGAGGACATTTTCAAGTTCCAATTTTTTGCTGTATCCATCTCTTTTACTGTTGACACCCTCAGCATTCCAGTGCATTATTTTTATTGGTCGTTTGTTTGTTTGGCCAGTAGCTCTATTCCCTTGCCTCCTGGCTCCTCGGGGCAATTGAGAAGGACTTCCAGTAACTGAGGTTGGGCCCTTTCGAGGTATAGGGCCCGGCACCGTCCCTGCCTGAACGTCCGCCACAGGGCAGGCACCATAACTATTTATAGATGTAGACATGTTTCCATTGTGTTTTGTGCGTGGCATCCTGATTATCTGTGCGCCTTTTGGCTGGATGCCTCCGTCTTCAGCACTCTGCTTACTAGGGCAGGACTATGGTCCTGCTCGAGTGGGACTGCCCGACCAGTCTTAGTTTCCAGCCCCTGATGGCTGAACTAAGCTCCATCACCTCTGCACGGTGCTGGTCTCGATGGAGCTTCCCTATATAATAATGGTATTTGAAACCACCCTTCCTTTAGTTTTAGCAATTTCAAAACTTCAATGTTATTTTTCTTCTCTGTCCATGATATTCGTAGGATCTTTCTGTAGCACCTCATTTCAAATGAATTTATTCTTTTGATTATTGTCTTGTTTAAAGTCCAAGTCTCACATCCATATGTTGCCACTGGGAAAATACATGGTCTTAAAATGGTAAATTTAGTGTCATTATTACTATTTTGTCATAGCTTTCTCATTTGTTTTAATTTCAGTAGAACCTTAAATATCTTGGGATAATCTCTGATAGAAGTCTCTAACACACACGTCACAAATATGAATCAGAAGGCTAAAAGAGGGATCAGTGTTATCAGGTTATGACGACCTTCGACATGCAGCAATGGGTCCTTTTCCTGTTTCTACAAGTGATGGTGCTATCTGTCATTGATTGTCCTTGGCCTACTAACACTGTCACAGACACAAGTCGATAAATTGTGAAAATTCCAAAATGAGAGCGGTACTTGGGTGTACTAAAGATACACCCATCTCTGCTATGAGATTTCTGCTTTATCTCCCCAGCATTAGAGTGCGACAACAGGTAGCACAAGTTAGGTCGTACCTTAAAGTGACAGAATACAATCACCACCCATTACACCAACTCTTAGATGAGTCAAAGGGAAAATGAATCAAGTATGGCAGATTATGGATGGCAGTGGTTGAAGACACACTGCAAAGAGTATGTAAATTGCAAGAAATAGGAAAGGGCAGTGAATGGATGGAGGTAGACACTGAGAAGAAATCACTGATTAAAGTAATAATAAACTAGATAAAGCGTGCCGAAAATGGACGAAGGTCAGGGCCCAGGTTACAGTGCATGAACTCACCCAGCTACACTTGAAACCACAAGACATAATTATATACACAGATGGCTCCGTTAACAGAAACACAAATAAAAGCAGTTAGGGTTTTGTTGCCTACAGAAATGTCATGAAGTTGGTTGAGAAATCTTCAGCATATTCCACTGTCACATCAAGCATCAGGATGGAGATGGAGGGAGTTACAGCAGTACTTAATTGGTTGATAACTGATACATCAACACACTGTAATACTCACAGACTCTCAAAGCATGCTGCACAAGATAGTTTAGTTCATGCTGAGAAAAGAATGGTGGAACTTATTGAACAACTCAATTGTCCAGAGCATTACATGGATATACTGCCCTGGTCATGCTGGGGTCAGGGGAAACGAGAGAGCCGACTTATTGGCAAGCAATGCAGTAATAGACAGCACATTGTTGAGAAGAGATAAAGCAGACTTAATGAAGGCAGTAATAAATTAATTTCAAGATGAAGATGATGTCAGTGAGGCTGAGACGTACACATACAGAGAATGTCAGAAATGGGAGTATCTAGAGGTGAGGGAAGAAAAAGTAAATTTTTTGGAAAGTCCTGAAAATTAACACCTTACTGGAACTCTTGAGTCTACATACACTGAGATGGCTGCTGGAATGGAGGATGGAACACTTATGGTAATGCTCTGCATGCTGTGAACCCAGTTTCTTATCAAGAATGAAGAAGAAGAATCGTCCACAAATTTTTTAATAAAATTTATTTTACCATAGCATTGAGTATCAAATGTTCTATTCAGATATTTGAGTCTTCTATTTAGAGACTGAATCTTCTATTCATAGAGTCTTCTTCTATTTAGAGACTGAATCTTCTATTCAGAGATTGAATCTTCTATTCATAGTCTTCTTCTATTCAGAGATTTAATCTATTCATAGTCTTCTTCTATTCAGAAATTGACTCTTCTTCTATTTAGAGATTGAGTCTTCATCTATTCCAAGACATTTATATTTATCTTTATTTATTTAATTGGCAGATTGCAATTTTAATATTCTTTGGTCCTTGGCAATACATGCTTCATTATAATTTTCTAAATACAATAAAGCTCTTGATAAAATAGTTAATACTCTCCACCAACATTCATCTTCCTAAACAAGTTCTCACTCCCAGTATATTAGATATTAATAGTACTTTCTCAATCAAATTAGTGGTGCAGCCATGGACACCATATTGGCTCACAGTTATGCTTGTCTGTTCTGGGTACATCAACACTACGTATGGAATACCAATGCTGATCCCTTCTATAATTCAAAGATACATTGATGATGACATAGACAATGGTGGGTATGAATATGCTATATATAATATGCATGGTGATATTTGGCTATTTCAGTAAAAGTGTCAGTTTGTATGTCACTGCACTGGTTTCCTGGCATCTTATTTAGATTTTTCCATCGCATTTCTCTACGTTATAATAAATCTTACATCACTATCTATCTATCTATTCGCTGAAACCCTTTGCTGCCTTTCGGTTTCAGGGGTAGAAGAGTTTTCTGGAGACGGCCCTCTTATGTGCTGAGTATATTGTGAAATTTGTCGCCTCTTTTATTTCAGTGGTCCATCGTTTTCGTGGTCGGCCTCTAGGTCTGCCTTTGCTGTATCTGTGTAGCAGAGCTTGCTGTGGTATGCTGTTTGATGGTAGTCTTCTGATGTGTGCAAACCATTTGATTTGTTGTCTCTTGATGTATTCTAAGATTAGGGTGGTGCCAACTTTTTGTCAGATGTCCTCATTCCTCACTCAGTCTCTTAATGATATTCCTAGAATTCTGCGTAAGCACGTCATTTCAGCTGTCACAAGCTTACGTTTGTCTTGTGCTGTCATTATCGATGTTTGGCATTGGTAGCACAGTGTTGGCATAATAATCGTTTTGAATAGTGTTATTTTGGTGTTTAAATCTGCGTATTTGTTTCTGAAGATTGGTGCCATTGGCCCAAGGTTTGGTATGCTTTACTACATATATTGTGTATTTCTTTGCTGTTCTTGCCGTCTGCTGTTATATTACTTCCTAGGTATGTGAATTCTGTCACTTGGTTAAGTCTGTTGTTTTCAATATATATATATATTGGTGTTTCTTTTTGTTTTTCCTATCTTCATTACATCGGTCTTTTCTATATTTATCTTCATGTTAAAGATATGGCATGTTTGATGTAATCTATCTATTTTTCTTTGTAGTTCTGATGATGATGCTACTAGTGCTTGGTCATCTGCAAATAGTAATTCGCTTAAGTTATCCTTCAGATTGTTTTCTTCCTTTGTCTTTGCTTCTTTACAGATGTGGCCTATGTATATTATGAACAATAGGGGGATAGTACACATTCCTGTCTCACACCCGAGTGAATTTGAAATTTATCGGATGTACCTGCGCTTGTTCTTACTGAGCATTGACTATTGGCGTATATGCTCTGACATAGGTTTATCAGATGTTGGAGAACTCCATAATCTTATTATCTTATATCACATTCTCTCTTTTTCCTTCCAGTTCCTTGTAGAACATAAGAGAACTGTCACGCTCCAATGATTTCTGTGCTGAAATGTCTTGTTTAACTGTGTCGCAAAGTTTCAATTGTTCTGGGCTCTTCTTCTGTTGTTTTTCGCCACTGTGGTAACTGGGTGCAAAGAATAAGACCACCATCTTTTCAGGCAGAATAAGTAAAGTTGGGGGATAAGCTGACAACTTGTCATCTGAGAAAGAATCATGTCACATCTTGTCTCAATTTCTTAATTTTGCCTTCTATCTAATTCATTTCCATGGATGACAAGATATACAGGCCAGCAGACATAGCACTTTTGTCCATTTGTGACAGACTCCATTCCAGGGAATGCTAGGTATGCAGAAACTATGGATGGGTCAACAAATCTGACAGAAGAATGATCAGATAGTTGACCCAGATGTGTGCTGTGCTCCATGCAGGACATGATAATCCTTGGAGACTGGCATGCCTCTCTTCAGAGACTAAACATGCATCTGTAAACCTCCCCTTACATAACCATGTTTTTGAGATCTTTTATCAGTCTCTTCAGAGACTAAACATGCATCCATAAACCTCCCCTTACATAACCATGTTTTGAGATCTTTTATCAGTCTGGATGTTACTTCAATTAACAACTGAAATGAACCTGAGTTTTTATCTAAAAGACTATGGACTGTCAAGAGTTACCTACTCACACCAAAATGGATTATTTCAATCATCATAATCTATTATTTTTACCCAAACATTCTTGTTTTTTTATACACCTCTTTCCCTGTGGATTCCAACCAGCACTTGTCTAGTTATGTGACAGGCTTCTTCTGATAGTACCAGTATGTCCTAACCATCTCCATTTTATATCATTCACCTACGCATGTGGTTGCGTCTGTGGGTCTCACCAATGGCCCACTAGACATACCATCCATGCAACAGAAAACCTTAGTGGATGATATGCCGTTATATTGAGGTTATCTTATAGAAGCTTCATGGCATGTCATCTATACAGTTATGATTTTGTTTTGTTGTTTAAATGTTTTTTCATGTTTGCCTGAATATATGTATGCACCCTCTGTGGTTGGGAGGGAGCCAGAGATGTACAGCCCAGCACTGAGGAGGAGGAAACTGACATCACTGTTTTTCCTATGGCTGAGGCCCATCATAGAGGCACAGTGACTCAGGACGTGACAATCCTTTTGACTTGAACATTTGGTTGCATGCCTGGAGCAATAGAGAAGTTCGGCATATCAGTAGTCAATTGGTGGCGGGGAATGAGCACAGTGAACCCTATCTTGGCTACAGTGGCTAGGAGCAGTGCAAAGGTTGAAACCTAACTTCCTGGAGGTGTGATAGTTATTATCTGGCTCTGTCCCGGGGTGGGCCTAAAATCCACAGACTTCCCAGCAATATAATGCCATCTAATGGCATTAGGTCAAAGGGCGTGAGCCCATGGACCGCTGGATCAGCAACCAACCAACCAACCAACCAACCATATCATTCACCAAAATAAGGTGGAACACATGAAACCTCATTTAACTGTGATATTCCTCTCTATAACCTTAGGAAGGGTCCAATTTTGGCATTGTTATCAGGTATTGGCATTGTTATCAGTAAGTATGCTTATGTAATTTATTTTGTAGTAGAGCATGCAATTTGTTCCTATGAAATGTTACTGGCTGGCCAGTTTCTTGATGTGAAATTACATCATAAAACCTACAGCAAAATATAATAATTATTGTAATCTGATATTTGGCTGCATTAGTAAAGATGTCAATGTATATGTACCTGCACTAGTTTCATAGCATATCATCTCAATTTCTCAGACTATGATATATTTAATATACATCTTACATCATATACATACATATTCAGATTATGGCACCACATGAAGCATGTAAGTCATTCAATACTCACTCCCATACTATTAAGGTGCATGCTCACTAAATGCTAAAAAATAATTGTTAACCAGTTATAGATAAGATATTTACACTTTTTATTTAATATAATATCATTTTATAAATAATATCAGTTCTTATGCTTATGTGTGTAATTGTATCTCACAAATATTAACTGATTACATGAAAAACATTTCATTAATGACAAATAAATAAATTACTATTTCTACACATCAACTCATTCTCTTTGATAAGATTTTTATCCTTGTGTCTATCTTATTGGAATCTTCTTGTGTATTATGTATTACAGTTTCATTTGACTAATTTAACTGTGGATGGCATAAAAAACTGAGACAAAAAAGGATGAGTTAATTGGCCCAGAAGTGTGTGCTGTCCTAGCAGGATGTGGTAATCCTGGGATTGGTACAGTGGAATGCCTCCCTTCGAGTGTCAGTCCAGGTGTCACCAGAGTTACACAACTGAAAAGAACCTGTGCTTTTGTCAGAAAGGCTATGGGCTGTCAAGAGCTACCTGCTCACAGCGAAATGCGATTATTTCATCATGATCATTTAAATAGCTTTAAATATTTTTGAAAACAATAATGATATCACATGGAAGAAGTTCAACAGATATAAGAAACATTCAAAGAAAGTGTTCCAAAAATTGAAGAACATATTGTGTAATATGTCACTGTCAATTGAAATGAGGAAGAAAGTTTTGCAGTATTACATGACACCGATTCTAATGTAGATTCAAGTCATGGACAATAAATCAATCAATAAGTAGGAGAGTGAAACATTGAAGGTCATAAAGATATGGTTCTATAGAAGAATAGTGAGATTATCACTGACAGTTATAAAAACTGATAATGTACTGAGAGAGTATAATACTTAATAACAGTTGCTTACCAATCAAAATTTAAATTAAGGTGGTCAACATTTAAGAAAGGAGTGTTTATAGATAATAGTGACAACAAGCTACAAAATCCATCCCTGTAACTCCTTAATGGGAAACATGCAGTATTAGACAGTTTCTTTTTTATAGTGACAACAAGCGAGATTGAGAAAAGAAAGTCAGACAATGACAGCAATGAGAAAATATTGGACAGTTGAATCTTGTGGCATGGTAGAGAGTCAACAATAATCCTGATTCATGATGCTGAATATAGTGATTATTGATTTTCTGAACTGACAGTTGTACACTCCGATAATCCTCACAGGAATTCTGTTTCTTTGAGGAGATAGTAGAGGGTATTTTCTGTAATTCACTGATTGTTCCTCATCCTACCGCTTAATTGACCCCCTCTACTATACTGAAACAGATAGTTGTGGAGATCCATGATTGTCTACACTAGTTATCTGCACAGGACTAGATGATGATAATGAACACGCTCAGACATCATTTTCAGTATGCCCAAAAGAGCTTATTAGAGTCTTCATAAAACTTATCTTAGGATGATACTGGTGACGGCTACATATAATTTATGTTCCTCATAACTTGAGCATATTTTTAGTGTATGACAGTCATTTGTCAGTTACAATCATAAAAGATCTTATCTAATATTAATCCATAATGTAATTTTTGGCACTTCTACTGTACTATCTGCTACAGTTTTTATGTTAATCTCTAGTTCAGTTGGCATATTTATCTTTACATTAAACTCTTCCACTTGATCTATATTGGTGTTTGAATTTTTGATACTATGAAATATTACTGTCTAACCAGTTCTAAAATGTTATTTTACAATGTAAGAATACAAAATTTGGACTTGCTAGGCCTACATGGTGCAAATAAAATAGTGGCACAAAGCACTTTATGGAAAAACTTGTCTATGGAAATCACACAAAAATTATAATTGATTATCAAAGAGCGAACCCAGAAGAATGTTAGAAAAACAAATAATAAGGTCTAAGAATATAGACTATTCATGATTTTGGAACATGATTGTACAAGTAAAGAGCTAACATGACTAAAATAACAACTATAAGAAACTCAACACCAGGCTGTAAGTGAAAAATAAATATAGATAAAACTGTGGCCACAGGTATTGCAGATGTGATGACAAACAGGCGGACGATGTTGGTGCTGTGTTTCATGATCAATGACATCACCAGACCATTGATAGCCTATAAGAGATCAGGAACAGAGCGGAACAATTTTGTTAGAAAATATATGAAGCAGTTACATTTTATATAGTTTTTATTATATAAAAATAAAAATACACAGTAAAAACGAAAATGGATAGATATTTTACTTCTCTCTTTTCCTTGAAAATGTGTATATATAACTACAAATCAAATTTATCTCTTGTATACATTTTACTGCTCTATGGTGGAGAGGTATACCATGCATTTTGGATGGCCAAGGTTAACAGGATTGGTTCCACTCACAGGCAACTGTGAATCTAGATCGTTCAGAAAACAATACAAGTGTACCACGCTGAATGTCTCTACATAGCCTAGAAAATCACTGTAGTCAAAAAATGTTGGATTGATAGCTTTTTCTGATAAGAAGGATGTGCTACCCAAGTTGTTGTATCTGATTCAGATCTCCTATAGTCAAGTTTTATATTATTCTTTAATCTCTTCCTTCTATCACTGTCATACCATATATGTGTTTCTATGTAAAGTTTGATATTGCATCTGTTGTCTTTTATGTGTTTCTATGTAAAGTTTAATATTTCATCTGTTGTCTTCTATCCTGATAAAGGCTTTCTAGTTGAAATGTCATTGGTATTTTTGTCTCTTTGCTACTATGTTTTGTTTATAAATACTGGCAACGCATACCCCAGCCGCCACATTTCAAGAGCGTTGGGTAGTTTCCCAACACAAGATTTATCTTTTTTAAGAAATACTATCAACTATAAATTTCACAGTCTTTTGTAGTGTATACAAAGTCCTGTAGAGTTGTGCTTCCAGTGATGTTTCTTTGAAATATTGGGTTTGCTTCAGTATATCATATTGTAAACATTTTTTAAGTATGTACTCTGCAGTTTTTTTCTGTGTTTGTTCTCCAACTCCTGCAGATTAGAAGGATGTTGATTAGAGAACAGAATGTATTGTGTCATGGTTTACAGCTTGTTGGAATATATTCACCATTTAGTATTCTTCTTCTTCTTTCATTCACTTGAAACATGTCTATATCTGTAAATCTGTCTCCCTAATAAAACTTACTGTCTTTTGTAGTTCATACAGTGGCCCATAGTGGTCCAGTGTTGTTTCCTCTGGCCAATATGTCTGCCTCAGCGTTTCATATTCAGAACAATCTTGAAGTATATGCTTGGTACTCTGTGCTGCCTACCCACATGTGCACATGGCCGTGTTGCCAATCTTGAACTTTGTGTACAAGTGACTGCGGAGTTGGTTGTGTCCTGTTCTGAGGTGTAGAATTACAACTTGTTCCGATCTATTCACAATAGTCATCTTGTGTTGGTGTTTGTGGCTTTCATATTGACTTGATCATCTGTTTTTCTGATGGTAGATGATTAGTACATCTGGTTGGTCTTCGGCAGCACCTTCCTTAGCCAGTTGGTCTGCTTTTTCATTTCCGGTATTCCACAGCGAGAGGGTATCCACTGCATGGTTACCCTATACTGGTAAGACAGTTCATTAAATAGTTTTTGCAAGTCCAACCATTTGGTATGACACATCCAACTTCAGCATGGCTTCTAGGTAACTTTGATTCCATATGAGATGGGACAGCCAAAACCACCCAAAACCTTCTTAGTCACCTCTTATGACATGAATAGAAGGTAAACAGTGTTGATATTCTTTATTTCCCTTCTGGGTCCCGGCAACACATGAGGGCTCTGCAGTCTGAGGTACATGTAAATATAGCAGTTTCGCCAATCTTTAATGTTATATACATGTGGAGTTAGTTGTGTTCTATTCTAAGGCATAGAATGACTTATTCTGATCTCTTTGTATTTTTGTGATAATCTGGTTTTGGTTTTCTGATTGATGTCATGATCATTTTCTTCTGATGGTAAGTAATTGGTAGAACTGGCTGGTCCTTAGAATCCCCTCCATTCACAACACAGCTATGTGTACAAATGAACATCCATCTGAGACAGCAAAGCATATTCTTCAAGAATAGCCCAGAATATGAATTGCTAAGGCAAGCACACTGCCACAGAGAAACAACAATTGAAGAAAAACACTCTACAGACCCTGTTCAAGTTACAAAACACAGTCAGGTTTATAAAACAACAAAACTTTAGATATACCGTTAAATTCCGTGTATAACCCGAGAATTTTTGGACAATAAACAGAGATGGCTTCATACTCTTCGTCTTATAATCGAGTAACATCAAATTAAAAAAAAAAATTACGTCCAAATCACAGTAAAAAAGGATAAAAAACACTTTAAAAAAAAATGCCAGTGACAACTCACATGTCCCGATATATTAAGCCAGGATAAAATGACTAGGGCTCTCCAACAATCTAGAGCGTACTACCATACTGCTAAGCCTCTAATTACATTAATTTCTATATATCATACAATATTTCCTTCGAAACCTCCGATATTTCTTGATAAAACTCACTTACTAGGTCTATATCGTTATTTCCGACATGCCATGCCCGCCATTTTTACTGAGCTTAATTTCCCCGGAAATGCTATTTTTAGCAATGGGTATTACCGTTTTTTATATATTGACCAAAATACGGTAATGGTCTGTGAAAAAACGAAATACGGTAGCCTAAGCTGATCTACCAGTAACACATGTTTATCATCAAGGCCCAGTCTTGTTTGTGTAGGGAAACACCGACTACCAGTAGTCTAAACACTGTCATACACTTTCATTTTGGGTAAAGCAAATGTTACAACAGTTACTGACCGTCTACTAGGCTATAAGACCTGTGTACAGAAAATGTAAAAACACATCAAAGGCAGATTTTGAGTATTTCCGTGCATGTGCTGGTCGGCCTTGCCAATTTTTAACATGCGACTCCAAGTATATAAATAGGGACCAAGACAATAATCAGAAACATAAAGAATGAAGTCCTAATTAATTCTGTACAGAGGTCTTTTTCTACATTCAACAGTCTTGCACAAACACGGTCTTGCACAAACATGTAACTGACATCCAAAACTTTGCTACTTAGGCAGTGTTGGGGGGATGGCGGAGAGAAATAAATAGTGAAACTCCTCTGAGCTGTGCCTCATGTTTATATTACTGTATAAGGTAAACATACGGGTCACACAAAGTTCAAACTCGTTAAGTTCAAACTGTTGATTCTGTATCTTTTAAAAACAAAGCCGGGGAATGACTGTCTGCAATATTTTTGTGAGAACTCTGTGGCAAATACCGGTAGTTACATACTGGTACTCTGTATATTCTGTTAATTAGTCCAGCCCACTGAGGCTGCAGATGGACTACTGGCCCCACCCATTTCAATCGGCTCAACCAATCCACGTTTCCCTCACATTATGTGATGCCATTCAGATAAGTGACTAAAATGTAATCTTTCTTTATAGAAGATTTGAAACGGGTTCCAAATCACAACACATCATAGGCATTTTGTAGTAAAATTGCACTGTAATTGATTCCCTCCCCCAACCACTGTACATTTAGTGGAAGAAGAGATCAGTTTCACAATCCTCTGTTATGTTTATTTTATTACCGTATTCTCCCCACATGGTAAACATAACCAGGAACAAAGTTCAAACTCTTCTGTATCTTATAAAAACAAACGTGATCTTGCTGTCTTGCCTTTCATCATTTCCCACTTAAACATCACTGTCAGAAGCCAGTGACATAATAGTTACATAGTAATTACTATTCACTAGCGCTGTTCCGCATCATAACGTCCAGACACCCAACACAGACAATTCATTCAGGAAAAACTTTGTTCCCCAAAGTCTTGCCACCTCATAAACCGTCTATAGTCATGGATAGGGAAGTAAGCCTACCGGGTATTCATTATTTTCGGATATATTGATCCAGAATACAGTAGCCACCGGGGTTTCATTCCTTGATTCATTCAAGTTACGTGAGTGAAGCAAATGAAAGGAATGCTATTTTCTTAGAGTTGCAAAAGTTTGTGTTAATTTCCATTTAGCATGTCGGTTCTTTCTTATGATGATGAAGTTCATTATTGTGGGCTTTGTTAAGTTGGGGATGTCGGTCTATAGTCGGACTTTCGACTTTCTCCACTTTTGGGAAGGGATAGTTAGGTTATCGGCCTACAATCAGATGGGTTTATATTCAGAATTTAACGGTAATCACATTTTAAACAAACAAACAAAAGTGGCATCCTCTCCTTACAGTCAGTTCTGCTTGCTTGTTTCCTGGGATACACATTTAATTATAAATATATGCAATAAATGAATATAGATGCAGTAATGCCCCATAAAGTTCATTCTTGGATATAAAGTATAATCACATTTGTTGCTAAGAAGAAAACTGTAATATGTCATGCATGTTGTAAGTGGTGACTATGGAGAATTGGATGTGATCTACACCATCATGCAAAAGGTCAATGTAACTAAAATATGCTGAAGCTGAATGGATGGTGCAGATATAGTAACAAAGCTGTAAATCACTGTGTAACTCTATTCTTCAGACTACATCCTGCTGACAGGAGTTTGAGAGCAAATTCAGAAGAAAAAAGAATAAGAAAAATCATACATACCTGTGACAAAATCACAGCCCACGTGAATTTGGTGTAACCATGAAAAAAGTTGAGATTCTCATCTGAAAACACAAAAATTGCCAGATATCATTCAGTTTACTGAGGTATATCATAATTTCTAGCTATCATTCAGTTTAGTGAGGTATATCATAATTTCTAGTTATTATTCAGTTTCGTGAGGCATATCAAATTTCTAGTTTATTTGCTGAATGAATCAAAATATCAGTCTCAAATGTCAAAGGAGTAGCAGTTTTTACAATCATCAATAACTATTAATAACATCAGTTTAAATTTTGTTAAACTATCTAATTAAATATGCCACCAGTTTCAATAGTGTTGCAGACAGCTAAAGAAAAGTAAAGCAAGTTTGACAGTGGTTAGCTTTGAGGTTTATTGATGACTAGCATTTGGTACAGGAACCAGTTCTCTTGTACGACTGGTTCTCCAGCAAAATCTTTTACAGATTTCCACTGTTCAGTGGAAGTGCTAAAAACACAGAACATATCAGTTACCACCTCTGAAGTAGTATGTGTCAGACCAGTGGCTCAAACAAAAACAGTGACACATTTCCCTTCTCTGTACTACATTTTGCTGGAAATCTAAAAAGAACATTGTCAATTACAGGAGAAAACAGGCGGGAGTTTGAAAATGAATGCCAAAAATTAAAAATATACTAACAGGATAGTAGAGGCAACTGAGATTTGGGTTTATAGAAAAATGTTGAGAGGTGCTGAAAGAGTAAGTTAGCAGTTAGAAAACATGGAGGTGCTGAAAGAGTCAAATGCAAGACGTGGGTTACTTGTTAATATTATAAAGAAACAATCTTTATTTTTGCAACACTTTATGAGACAGGGAGGTCTGCAGAACATAGTTACAATGGGCAAGATTAAAGAAAAGTGAGATAAAAAATGACAGTGTGAGAAAATATTTGATAGTTTGACATTGTGGCATGGTAAAGAAGAGTCAACACAGATCCTGATAAAATATACTGAAAATAGAGTTGCATAGATCCTTGATCACCTCTGCCAGTCAGAATGGCACTTAATATTAGTTGGTTAAGCAAAATGTGCCTTTTATAATGGCTTACACTCCTTTCAACCACTGATGCTAATTCGATTTGGTTACATCAGAGCTTTACAACCATAAAAAAATAGTGGAGTTAAGGTTTTGGTAATCCTGTCATTATGACCTTCGAGTTTAATAGCAAGGGTCAATACTTCAACTTCTACTGCCATTCTTCTCAAACTTGTGCAGATTAGCAGGATAACCACAAAGAAAAAAACACATTGTGTCATCATTTACAGTTTGGCTGTGATAACTCCACCTTTCAGCCTGACACATCTGACTTCAGCCAACATGGATCACTTTCACCATATATGAGATGGGATAGCCAACTCCACCTCTCCTTAGTCACCAATTACAATATGGATGGCAGGTAACAGTGTTGCTCTTCTTTGCTACCTTTTCAGGCCCTGGCAACACACAGCAAATTAAATGGAAAAAAGTATGCAACCACAGCAAAACTATGATTCAAAAGGCAAAAATTGAAAACACAGTAATGAAATTTTGCTAATCATTGAACACACACATAATTCATGTTGTTTTCAAATTTCTGAAAATTAAAATTTTACATATCTTAGAAAGATTAAGAAAGTGTTAAAGCAATTTAAAAAATGTTTTCAAAAATTTTGAATAACAATTATTTCATTACAATTATAAATCATGAATTCTGCATATTTTATACATGCAAAAAAAATGGTTAAAATGCAGTTTAAGTTAAACAAATACACAAAAACCAATATCGTAATGAGAATGCCTTTATCAAGGTAGGAACAAACAAACAAAGAAGACAGTAGTAAAAATACAATACAATAGAAATTATTTTTTATTGAACTTGGGTATGCAGTGTTACTGTGTTCTCCTATTCATCTATAGATACATATACCACAATTATTCAATAGAAAAATATTACAGTTGTCCTGTAAAACATTGCACAAAGTATATATTCATATGGCTCATATCTCAAGGTGAGACCAGTTTGTTTCAACCCCCAAATATTACAAGCAATACAGCCCTTATGTCGTTTTGTGCAATATTTTTCCAGAGCTTTATTTCTGTGTTCCTCAGTTTAGCAGGTAAGCATAAGCACCCAATTGTTCCATACCATTTTTTCTGTTTATCCAGAGTATAATTTCATACCAGAAGCCTCCAACTCTCAGTGGTGTGCTTTGACAAGAAGTCTCCTACTCAGAGAGGGTAAAAATACAATTGTATAGACAAAGTAACAATCTTAGGGATACAATCAAAGTACCAATGGGGAAATTATCTCATAATTACAATGCAGAAATCCAGGCAATCAAGGTGGCAACTGGAAAAACTGCTGATCGCCAATCTTGGTCCACAGTCTGTAATATTCCTGACAGATGCAAGATCAACACTCCAAGCATTCCAGTCCAGAAAACTGCCAGACCTGCAAATACTACTGATCAAACTAAGATATCATTGTAATGTAGCTATGTAGTAATTACCATTGTGTTGTGGAATACATAGAAACAATAAAACAGATCTTGTGGCTATGATGGGTGTTGCTGATAATCAACCAAATGTGCCAATGATGTACCATCAAAGAAACAGATGATAAAAGCAATTAGAAAGCCAACACCAACACAAGATGACTACCAAATTATGAACAGAACAGACCACGTTATCATTTTGTGCCTCAAACAGGACACAACCAAATCTCCAGCCAAGTTCAAAATTGGCAACACAGCCATGTGCACAGGCACCTGAGACAGCAGAGCATATTCTTCAGGAATGTCTGGAATATGAAATGTTGAGGCAAATATACTGACCCAGAGAAACAACAATGGATGAAAAACTCTACGGATCTCTGTAAAAGTTACAAAACAGTCAAGTTTATAAACAAAAACCTTAGATATAAGCACATTCCAAGTGAATGCAAGAAGACGAATATACACAAAGTTCTGTGGAACTTCCACAACAGGAAAGTTTCACTATAAAAGCATGTCATGTGCTAGATGTATATAATAGCATAAGGACTGATCTGAAGGAACACTGGTGAGATACTCAGATCTTCCACATGCAGAAGGCGAGACATATGTCACTATACCAAATAGCTGTAAACAATAAACTTCAATATATCAGATAATAAATATATTTAATTACCTAGAATTGAAGAAGTATTATTGATAAACTGATGAGCAACCAACCAATCAATCAATCAATCTATTTATTATGATGCATCAACTTACCGGACTGAAATACCCACATCAGCAGATTTAAAAAAATCCCAAAGGTGTACAAAAAGCAGTTCTGAAGTGGCAAGGATACCTGAAAAAAAGTTTATAATTTATCATTAAATGTCAACAGAAGAGGTGGCATCAATGATAATATGTAATAGATCAGTCTTATTTTCTGTTCCTTATCTTGTTGCACTATTATTTATTCATCTTCTATTGTCTATTGTTTTCTTTCAATATTATAACACTGTCTCCTTGGTTCATTTCCTTTAAATCTTTCATCTAATGTGGCTGTTAGGAAATAGTACATCTCTTCCTATCTATTGTATTTTTGCTGCTAGGCATTGCAGAATTGAATGACGATCGTTTTTTTGGATACAGAACATTTCGTTGCTTGATACGTAGCAGTATTTTAATATCTAAGAACGTTGGTAACTCCTTTAATTAAATTCACTTTTTTCTTGGTCTTTATCTTCCTCTTTGTTTCCATTCACATTTTTTTTTTCTTCTTCTTTCGTTCACTTGAAACATGTCTATATCTGTAATTCTGTCTCCTTAATAAAACTCACTGTCTTTTGTAGTTCATACAGTGTCCCATAGAGTTTTGATTCCAGTGTTGTTTCCTCTGGCCAATATGTCTGCCTCAGCGTTTCATGCTCAGAACACTCTTGAAGTATATGTTTGGCACTCTGTGCTGCCTGTCCACATGTACACATGGCTGTGTTGCCAATCTTGAACTTTGTATACATGTGACTGCGGAGTCGGTTGTGTCCTGTTCTGAGACGTAGAATTATAACTTGTTCTGGTCTGTTCATAATATGATAGTCATCTTGTGTTGGTGTTTGTGGCTTTCTTATTGACTTGATCATCTGTTTTTTCTGATGGTAGGTGATTGGTATATCTGGTTGGTCTTCGGCAGCACCTTCCTTAGCCAGTTGGTCTGCTTTTTCATTTCCTGGTATTCCACAGTGAGAGGGTATCCACTGCATGGTTATCCTGTACTGGTAAGACAATTCGCTAAGTAGTTTTTTCAAGTCTGTTAGTTTTTCAGACTGGAGAGCTTGAAGCACTGACCTTGCATCTGTCAGGAATACCACAGGCTGTAGTTCAGAGTTGGAGTTCAGCAGTTTTTTAGCTGCCACAATAATTGCCTGGATTTCTGCATCATAATTATTGCAGAATTTTCCTGTCGGTGTTCTGATTGTATCTCTAGGCTTGTGTGGATATTCTATATATACACCTGCACCTCCATTCCTCACGGCATTCTGTGCTGACCCATCTGTGTATACTCTGACCCATATATCTTGTGGATATTCCTCATCCAGGAAACTGAGGGTGACTGTCCTTCGCTGCACACTGTTCTGTTCGTCCTCGCTTAGTATTCCTTTCACATGGGTCTGAATGTATATTGGCATTCCATGCCTTTCACTCCACGGGGTTTGTTCTGGTACAGGCCTTAAGGGGCTGTCAACTTCAGGTAGGTCTGTAAGTTGTCTGCGGAGTCGTTTAGCTTGATGGATAAAGCTGCTTCTTTTCAGTCGTCCCATTGCTAGATTTTGGTCCATTCACATGTTGTATGTTCTTGCTACTGGCCAATACAGATTAATTCTCATTAAGTGACTGAACCATTTCAGTCTGTTTTTCAATATATTTTACCACAGATGTTCCAGTAGTTCTTGTAATCTCTTCATTCCTCATATGATCCTTTCTTGTTCTGTTTGCTGCTTTTTTTAGATATCTCATTTCACTCACAGTAAGCTTTCTTTCTTGTTCCTTATTCAGTGTCCATGTCTGACATTGATAGCACAATGTTGGTATGAAGACTGAAGCTATGATATCCCTTTTGGTTTCCATCAGGATACATATTTTTCAAGATTGGTTAAGTTCATAATTTATGTAGTTCGCTTTTTGAATTTGTGTTTCAAGCTCTCTATTTATTCTTCCATCATCTGTAAAAATGTCTCGCAGATATTTAAATTCAAGCACTTATTTCAGTAGTTAATCATTTATCTTTTTGTTGATTTGTATTGGGTGCTTTGCTTATAGACATTCATTGGTTTTTTTTATTGATCTTGTGATTGAGGCAGCTTTCATTGTGTGGGTTTATGTGACCTTACAGTTTCTCTATCTATGAACATCCAAAATAATTTGTTTCTCTTAATTTGTTTCAATAATTCAAAACAAACAAGCCATAAGAATGAAAAACTATTAATATGACTGGGAAAAGTTTGACCTATTTTTGTATGTCCTACTTTTCAACCATCAAATCAATGTCATATTGAAGTACCAGTAGTATGTCGTAATGTCATGTGGTAGTATGTCATAATGTCATGTGGTAGTATGTCGTAATGTCATGTGGTAGTATGTCGTAATGTCATGTGGTAGTATGTCGTAATGTCATGTGGTAGTATGTCGTAATGTCATGTGGTAGGTCATGATAATGTAATCTGGTACATCATGTAGTCAGTTTAATGAAATATGGTGAACAGCAACATTGTATTCGATGTCCTCCTGAAGCTGAAGTATTATTGGAAGGACTGCAATGAAATTTGTTTTGTGGAAGGAGAAGAAAAACCGTATGACAGCAGAACTACATAGAAGTGGTTCTGAAGTTTCAAGGTTACAATGTGTCATTGAAGACATGCTCAGTTCAGGAAATATCAGCCAAGCTAAGATTGTCTGAATGCATCATATTTGGTATTTTTGAGAGCTTTGATTCTGAGGCAGAAAGCCTCAACTTGGAATTAAACTCATTTCAAGAAGTTGAATCTGAGAGACATCTTGGCATTGAAGCTTCCTGAATAAAACTACCAAGGACTCCTCACATTGTCTTAGTGATAGCAGAAGACAACTGAATGTTGTGGACTGTATTTTGCGAAGTTAATTTACCTTTTATGATTTTTGTATATGATTAAATGTTTGCAATGATTGAAGGAATTTTAGACTCTGCATTTAACAAAATATCACTACAAGTCTATTTGCATATTAAAAACTTTCACACATAAGATAAAGGAGACAAAACTAAATCAAAATTTGTATGCCTCTGATCTCCAGAAATTATTGACTACCATTACTCATTTTCACATTCCAAAAAAAGGAAGTCCTATTCCCTATTGAAAATGAGATATCTTCAGCTTTATGATGCAAAGTTTCACCCTTCTTACAGGTGAGGCAATATTGTTCTTCACTATGTTTACCTTCAACATAGTAGGTTTGGTAACAGTTGTATAGCTGGATTTGAATGGAGATCCTGAAACCAGAATCTATGAACAATAGACTATCGTGATTGACACCACAGTATGACTTATAAATGAATAAAGGGTTCCATTTTAAACCAAATAGAAATTGGTAGGATATCCTGTTCATAATGTGGCCATCAACCCTGCATTTTTTGACTGTATAGATTTTCTAGGCAATATAATTACATTTAGTAGTTTGCCATTGCCCACCGGATGCAAAATAGCTTATGGCGGTATATAAATTTGGTACCTTGGCCATCACAGGTATGTACTGTATCACTCTGAACAAACCTGGACAAACAATAAATTGAAAACACCAGACCAGACAATTGGAAACAAAAATTAATCTATGCAAAGCTTACTTTCATATCCTTTTTCAAGATATATTCTGTATACACACCAGCAAAGCCAGAAATGATGCAGTATAGAAGAGCCATAATTAATCCCTGCATAGTAATGTGAATCTCCTGTAAGGATAATACTTCTTCTGTGAGTCCACTGTAGCTGAAAGAAGATGAACAGAAAACTACTCATGCTTGTGCCACAGTATTAAACGTAACAGGCTCTTCACAATTTCCAACTAAAGTGACTTTCAGTTGTGACAAATCTGTTTAGGAACCACAAAACAAAATAACCAACAATACAAAACAATGATGACCCAGTAATACTAAAATAAGAAAGAGAAAATACAATAAAAACAATGAAATGTGGAATGGCTGCAGTCGCTGACAAAATAATAATAATAATAATTAAACCCATAGCCCAACAGGGTTGTGATTTTTGGTACAGAAAGGTCTCCACACATCTCTATCCTCTGCCATCCTGATGAATTTGGAAACTTCACACCCCGTCCAGTCTTAACACTATTCAGCCATGTCTTCTATCCACCTTATCTTCTTTCACCTTCCACCGCACAGAGAAGAACGTATTTTGTCAGCTAAGAACATACCAGAAGACATAATAAAAACAGTTGATTTTGATGTGGAAACTATCACATAACTGTACAATAGCATATATGAAACAGGACCTAAAATCATCAGTATTCATACCACTACCAAGAATCTCAGGGTTGTGGATTGTACAGAAAACAGAACAATCAGGCTGATGATCGACGTAACCAAAATGCTAAAGATAACACATGAAAGAATTAAAAACATGACAGCCATCAAAGTCAGTGAAGAACATATTTTTTTTAGGGAAAATGAAGGAATCAGATAACTATACTTATCCAACTATTGATAAAAACATAGAAGTCAATCTACATTTGCTTCACAGACTACAACAAGGTCTTTAACAGAGTCCAACATTAATTGAAAAAGTAACTGAATACCTCCAAGAAATAGCATACCTGTCAACTGCCCGTAAATTCCCATAATTTTTACGGTTTCTTCCAAGCTGTACGGTTTTACGGGCATACACCGGCATTTACGGGTTTTTACGTGAATTTCTGCAGTTCGGTACGTTTTGGGTTTTTTTACTAAATTTAGTGGTGACACTGATATTTTAGTATATATTTTAGTGGCAACAGTGATTTGTGCGCAATAGTGTCGTGTGCGGGTTTTATTTGATCTGGTCTTGGGGCGAAGTATTGTTGCAAACAATGCTTTTAACACACTACCCAGTACTTTAATTATTCTCTGTGCGGGGGACGTTGTCTTTATACCGAATTTAGGGAATTTTTGTCCACGTGCATTGACAGTTACTCAGTGTATCTACAGTACACAAATACTAGTAACACATGTATTTTGTTTCTAGGCCTACTATAATATACATCATTTAATTTATATTATAAGTTTTTGTTTGCCTCCTAGACCTAGGTAGTGTAGGTAGGCCTATAGTTAAATAATAGAATATGTTATTTGTTTATGTAGGCCTAAATCTGATCTTTAGACTTGTCTTAAACCAATATTTTATTGTCAATTTGTTTCTTTTTGGTAATTACAAACGGAAAATGAGAAAATGATGCAGCTGACTGAAAATGATGCCGTCGCTGCTATAGATGCACGATCCCTTCCGATCACAGGTGCAAAATCTCCACGAGTCATAGTTGTATGGTCTCCGCCGATAATAGAGGCACATTCTCCGCTATTCACAGATGCACGATCTCCGCTATTCATAGATGCACGATCCCTGCTGGTTAGAGCTGCACAATCTCTACGGGTCATAGTTGTACGACTTCCGCCGATAGCCGATGCACAATATCCACTATTCATAGATGCACGTTCTCCGCTGGTCATAGGTGCACATTCTTTGCCGGTCATAAATGCTTGATCTCTGCCAGTCATAGATGCATCATTGCTGCCGGTCATAGTTGCACGATCTCTGCCCATCATAGATGCACATTCTCCGCCGTTCATAGATGGACATTCTCCGCGGTCATCGTTGCACGATCTCTGCCGGTCATAGATGCATGATCTCCGCCGGTCATAGATGCACATTCTCCGCCGTTCATAGATGGACATTCTCCGCCGGTCATAGTTGCATGATCTCCGCCGGTCATAGATGCATGATCTCCGCTTGTCATAGATGCATGATCTCCACCGTTCATAGATGCACATTCTCCGCCGTTCATGGTTGGTTGGTTGGTTGCTGATCCAGCGGTCCATGGGCTCATGCCCTTTGACCTAATGCTATTAGATGGCATTATATTGCTGGGAAGTCTGTGGATTTCGGCCCACCCCAGGACAGAGCCAGAGAATAACTATCACACCTCCAGGAAGGTAGGTTTAAACCTATGCACTGCTCCTAGCCACTGTAGCCAAGATAGGGTTCACTGTGCTCATTCCCCGCCACCAGTTGACTACTGGTTATGCCGAACTTCTCTATTGCTCCAAGCATGCAACCAAATGTTCAAGTCAAAAGGATTGTCACGTCCTGAGTCACTGTGCCTCTACGATGGGCCTCAGCCATAGGAAAAACAGTGATGTCAGTTTCCTCCTCCTCAGTGCTGCACCGTACATCTCTGGCTCCCTCCCAACCACAGAGGGTGCATACATATATATTCAGGCAAACATGTAAAACATTTCAACAACAAAACAAAATCATAATTGTATAGATGACGTGCCATGAAGCTTCTATAAGAAGATAACCTCAATATAACGGCATGTCATCCACTAAGGTTTTCTGTTGCATGGATGGTATGTCTAGTGGGCCATTGGTGAGACCCACAGACGCAACCACATGCGTACCGCCGTTCATAGATGCACATTCTCCGCCGGTCACAGATGCACGATCGATCATAAATGCATGATGTGCGCTATTCATAAATAGTTGAAATTATAGTCAAACGCTTTATAGAGCACTCCAACAAGTTATTATAGTTTCAAACGGATCTAAGCATCCATTCTCTGTATTAATTGTTTTTTTTCATATATCTTTTTTCCCCCATTTTTTCGTAGTATGTTAAACAAAGGCAAACTACCTGTAATTAAAAAAACAACCCAGAATGACCTTTTTTTATTTTTTTTGGCGCAGATATAGCCCCCCCCCCCATATTGTCTCACCATTGTCTATGATTTTATGGTTTTTCATGCTCAATTATGTATTTTCATAACTTTTTTAATGGTTTTTGGTCTCAACAGGTTGACAGGTATGAAATAGATAGAAAAAGATGTCAGAAATATATACTGGGAACAAATATGCAAAAATAAGGTGTAAAAACAGTTGCTTTCCATACAGAGAAATAAAAAGAGAGGTGAAAAAAAGACATTTTATCACCCAACCTATTTAACATCTAAACAGAAACTATTTTTAGATATATAGGAATGCCAGGGCTCAAAATAAGTAGGAAAATAATAAACAATCTACAATATGCAGATGACACAGTCCCCCTTAACAGAAAGTGAACAGGAGCCTCAAGGACTAAAAGATCAAATTGATAAAACAAGTAAAAATATGGACTAGATATTCTTTCTTCAGCGTACATTCTTAAACTCCTGCTGAATTTCTCTTGTAGCAGGACCATGGTCCTACTAGATTTCCAGCAGGATGTAGTCCAGAGAATGGAACTGAGTTGTATCACCATTTTATCTGTGCCAATGGCCAGACACATCCATCTTCGGCATGGACTAGATACAATCATTCAAAAAACACAAATGATGGTACATGTTAAGAAGAAGTTAAAAGGAGAATAGGAATTTATAATAGTACTTCTAATGACATAAGGAAAATATTGACACCCAAATAAATCACAAAGAAACTAACATTTATATTGGTAAAATGCTACAAGGGATACAAATGGAACAGATACTTCATGGGTTGGACATGTTACAGTATAGCAGAGTGCACCAACAACAAAAGAGACATCGGATGTTGGATGTCTGCTGCATCAACCTTCATTTTCAAACCATATGAAGTAGATTTAAATAGTTATCTTTCAGAAGCAGTATGTGAAAATATGATTCTAATCTGCAAATACCTCAACTAAGAGTTTGTAGTGAATCAACTGACAAAAAAGCTATATCAGGATCAAAAGGTGAGCTGAGAATAGCAACACTGTTTACCTTTACCTTCCATGCATGCCATAAGAGGCGACTAAGGAGGTTATGGTGTGGAGTTGGCTACTCCATCCCATATTGGGTGAAAATGATCAAAATTCTATGTTGAAGTTGTATGTGTCAAGCTGTAAGGTGCAGATAACGCTGAAATGTTATAAACCATGATACAATGTATTCCATTGTCTGATTACATCCTGCTAATCTGCTGAAGTTTGAGAATGATGTAGATGAAGAAGCTAACCAGGGCTGACCAAGGCTTTATTCATTTTCATAAAATGCAGTAAAAGAAGAAATCCCTGCAATCTGAAAATGCCTGTAAAGATCAACAAATGGAGTACACACCTGGTTAAAACAAGGTGTGATAAAACCTATTACCTTAACAGAAGACACACATATATCTCAGCCTGTCAATACTCATAAAATTAACATTTCAAGTGTGTGTGAAGCAGAAATAATGTACAAATCATTTAGCACTTTCTGTTGTCAACTGACCTATTAAGTCCACCAGCTAAAGTAAGAAGACCTAGAGAAATCCACTGTAGTGTTGTCAATCTTCTGTGAAATGAAATTGTTAAGTATTACAGTTAAATATTATTATTGCTACATAGAATAAACTATCTTAACTATTACTCAGCAAAACATAAAATACCAATGTTGTTCAATGCATTAGTGTTATTGAATTAGGTTTACCATAACATTTTTTAAAAGTGGATGTCTGTGGCCAAGTTGATAGCAACCCAGATAGCAACTAAAGATCAAGCAACATTGACTGTGGCTAACTTGCTTTTTCATTACATCCATAATATACAATTAAGCACCACAGTATATCTCAATATTGATACATACTGGTACATCTTATAGGCATCTTAAGAAGTCATACATTTGTGAAAGTTTGTGATTATCTGGCTATCCCTTTTGCAGTTTTCCATGTTTTAGAATCATAAAACAGTAGGAAGTAACATTTGAGTTAAATATTCTTAGTTTAATTCTCATACTGTTTGATGACATTACTCCTAAAGTGTACAAATATGCTAATACAGCTCTTACTGTGCTTTATCATACCTTTTCATAATCATTCTATACAGAAATGCAGTGGAGGCTATTTTTAGATTGCATAGAACCTGAAATGTTGAATATATTTAAAATGAAATTAGTATGAGACATATAACTTTAAAAGATGATGTTATGGAGACATTTGGCATAAAAGATATAATGATGTCATACACAAATGTGGTAGAACATGAGGCCAAATAGTTATAGAGATGGACTCAAAAATTCTTCTTCTTCTTCTTTCTGTCCTCATTCAAAAACTGTTAGGGAGTTGAATACAAAATTTGACCTGCACATGTAATGACGACTACTCTAGGAGAGCAGCTTTTATTCATTAATTTTCCTTTTGTGCTGAAGTTAGGGCAGAGGTCAGATCTCTCCAATTCTGTCTGTTCAAAGCTATCCTGTGCAGTTCTTGAATAGTATGAATATTGGTTGTTTTACTTTCTCTAAGTATTGCCTTGCTCTTTTGCCTGTAGGTATCCATTCAAGAGATTGGTGGTGTATTCTGTTGATGTCTGCGTGTAGGACATACCAGATGTAGGACCAACGGCGTTTTCTGATAACATCTGTGATGAAATTTTGATGTGTCTCTTCTCTGATTTTATCATTCGATTTGAATTCACTCCAATGCGTGTTAGTTATCCTACAAAGACATATGTTCTCGAAACTCAGTAATTTATTTTCTGAAGATAAAGAGCTTTTCCAGCTCTCACATCCATATGATAGCACCGGAATAATGCAGGAATTAAATAAGCGCATTTAAGTGCGTGTGCTGATTGACTTTCACTTCCAGATATTAGACAGTCTGTTAAATGCACTTTATGCTAGGGCAATGCGAGTTGTAATTTATGTCATGACATCACCGTCGAGTGTTAATTTGCTTCCTAGATAGGAGAATTTGTGTACTTTTTCAAGTTGTTGTCCATTTAAAGTAATTTCCTTAGGTGAATTGGTGAAGTCCATAATTTTTGTTTTTGATGAATTGATTTGGAGACCTATTTGTCCTGCGATGAGTTTTAATCTCAGTTTTTGTTTGTGCATCTTGATGGTTTCCACTCAATAGTGCAAGATTATCGGCAAAATCCAGGTCTTCTAATGTTGTTTTATTTATCCATTTGATTCCTAAATTTGTGTTTGATGTGCTTTTTCTCATAGCCCAGTCAATTGCGATATTGAAAAGTAATGGTGACATAGGGCAGCCTTGTTTAACACCAGTAATCACAGGGAACCATTCTGAATTGCCTTTTTCTATTCTAACACAGCATTTTGAGTTGGTATAGAATGATTTTATCACATTTATAAATTTGTTTTGGAATCCGTAGCTTTAGATAAAAGTCTTCTCGTAACTCCTTCAGATGGTCTTTAAGAAGATAATACACTAGCAACATAGAGTTTTGATGATAGATCAAAATTTGCCCTTGAAAGTCACTATGTACTGAAGTTTGGTATGCTCCTATTTGGTCTTAATGGTGGATAGCAACGGTCAAAATGGTGGATAGCAACGCAAGTGTTTTTGTTTGTCACCAACAGTTTCACTTGAACAATGGATATATTCGTTGTTTTCATTTAGGAGATTGTGTGGTGATGTGTTGTTATTCTCTGACCAGGAGGTCCACTCATTAAGATCTTCGCCGGTGCTAACGGAGTGCGTGCATCTGAGCTGAAGTCTTCGTGAGTGTAATCGTTGTCACACTGTTTGAAAAATGGCAGCCAATATCAAGCGGTCTAAACGAGGTGGCTCAAAAAGGAAAAGTCACCGGGCGGGTGCTAGAAGAACGAGATCGAAAACAGCTAGGCTAGGAATTAAAAACGTGCGTGTGCTGTTTTGGAATGTGGCCAGTGTACACAAGCGTAGAACAGAGCTAGAAAAGATGTTTTATGAGGCTGACGTCATTGCATTGCAAGAAACACAGCTAGGTGAAAGTGGTAATATCAGGATAGCTGGATTTCAGTGTTTCTATAACAGGCGACATCTTGGACAGGCAATCTTAGTACGCGAGGGTTTTAGTGTATGCGAGGTTGATATGTCCAAGTGGGATAGTAACAATATCCAGTTACAGGCAGTGAGGGTCCAGAGGGTCCAGCACCCAATCATGATTGTAAATGTGTATGCATGCAACACGAGCATTGATCTTCAGGGTTGGAAGATCCTAGGGGAGATAATGGAACAGGAAAAGCAGATCCTCTTTTGTGGTGACTTCAATGCGAAAGGTACATCATGGGGCAATAGTGCTTCGAACAAACAGGGAAGAGAACTTGAGGAGGCCCTGACAGATACGGACCTGGTGTGCCTTAACGATGGCCGTATAACACGGATGGCAAGCAGGGATGGTGATGATGATAGCGCTATCGACCTGGCATTGGTGTCATCAGCTGCTGTGGCTATCTGCAAATGGGACGTGCTGGGGCATCATGGCAGTGACCACCTTCCATGTGTTGTTCTCTTAAAAAATGACAAAAGTAAGCAGATAAGGCCAAAGGTAAGATCCTTTAAATATGATCGAAGAGGAGTGGATGTTGTGAGCAGAATTCGACAAGACAAACGTAAGGCTCAAGTAGTGGGAAATCTGGTGTGGGATAGGCCCTCCTGGTGGAACGAAGAGGTTCAAAGGGCATGGAGCGAGAAACGGAAAGCAGTATCACTATGGCAAAGGGCACGGAAACGTGTTGCGGCTCAGCCCATGGAGGTCGCACAATGGAAACGGAAGAAAGATATCTTAGTCCAAACATTCAAAGATATTGCAAAGTCAGCAAAGGCGTCAAAATGGGACGAATTTTGCAAAGAGATAACACGCGAAAAGTCACTAAAATTGTTCTGGCGGTTACACAAATCCATGAATGGTCTCACAAGACGCGTGACTATTGCCGATTTCCAGAGCGACGATACCGTCTGGCAGAAGACGGACGAGACAAAAGGTGCGGCATTGCTGGCACACTACACCGCACAAATTGGTCAGAGAAATGTGGAGGCATATCAAGAAATCAGGAAAACGCTCACAGACACGTGTAAGAACTTGAGCATGGAAAACCATATGCTAATCACAGTTGAAGAAATCAGGAAGGCACTGAAAAGTACAAAAAATACAGCACCAGGGCCAGATGGCATTAGATACGATGACATTAGTCGAAGAACGGATGAGGAGTTGGGAGAGTTGGCGGACATGTTCAATAATAGCCTTCTAAAGGGCACAGTGAAAGAAGACTGGTTGCACAGCTATTTAGTTCCACTACACAAACCTGGGAAGGACCACACCAGGATACATGGCTACAGAATAATAACTATGCAGAATACGATTGGCAAGCTTTTGGAAAAAATTGTGGCCCGGAAGGTATCGTGTTATCTTGAAAGAAATAAGTGTTTACCAACATTGTTAGGAGGATATCGTCCAGGAAAGAAGACATGGCAAAATGCAGCCATATTTGCGCAGGATGTTTTTGAGGGGTTCGATTCGCGCATGGAGACATGTGCGGTCGCAATAGACCTTGAGGATGCGTACAATAGGGTGTCCTTGGATATCTTGATGCACCAGCTGTTAAATCTTGCAGTAAATCCTTTTGTCGTGCGTTGGGTTGGCGCCGCCCTGATGCACAGGGTTGTAGTTCTTAAGTGCGGTAACTGGATATCTACACCAACGGTTATTAGCCCTGGCCTGCCACAGGGATCGCCTCTATCTCCTGTACTTTTCAATGTATACACAGTACATATCGCTGGCAATCAAATCACAGGTGTTGGCAGAACGATGTCATATGCCGATGATATCCTGGTGTATAGACAGGGCAGAAATCGAGAAGAGTGCGTCGTGGAACTACAGAAGGAGCTGGACAGACTGACAAATTGGTGTCGAGATACGGGAGCAGTGGTTAATCCGTCTAAGGCATTCGTGACGTGGTTTTCCTTGAACAATCACATGGTAAAGACACCCATGCCACAAGTTTCGTTGTCCGGGAAAAGTTTAGAAAGAACTAGCACAATGAGATATCTGGGTGTGTTTTTTGACAGAAGCCTGAGTTTCAGGGAACATGTTGACCACATTATCATAAGGGCAGGCAAAGGCTTAGCAGCAATGAAGGTTATGGCTGCTGCGCAATGTGAGCAAAGATTGTTATTTCTTTTGTACCAGGGTTTGGTAGTGGCTGTGGTGGAATATGCACTGGCAATTCTGACTCTTAGCCAAACTCAGATCGAAAGACTGGATAGAGTCCAGAATGCAGCAATGCGTATCATTCTGGGATGCACAAGAGACACATCGACAAGAGCTATGCGATACCTACTTGACTGCCCAACAGCTGAGCATAGATTACAGTATTGCCGTGCACGGGCGTACCTTCAAATACATGCAGATAAGGAACACCCGTTGCATTCCGAAATACAGAAAGTTAAAGGCAGCAGACTCATGAGAGGAAGGTCGTGGATGGGACGTGCTGAAGATGTAATACAAAGCGTGTGCCGATTACAGGATGTGGCAGTTGGTGCGGAATGGATAGGTCTACCCACAGATTTCGAAACTTGTTTGAGAGTAGTAATATCACTTAGCAGGGAATGCAGAGAATGGTGTCCCACAGCTGTGGAGAAAGAAGTGCAGGCTTTAATCAGTGAGAATACCAAAGAGGGGGATGTGATTATATACACTGATGGATCTGTAATTAGGCATGTTCGCAGTGCTTGGGCCTTTACAGCTCAGTGCGCAGGTAAAACGATCAAGGAGGAAAGTGGTGCCTTTTCGGTCACTACGAGTAGTATGACCATGGAGACTATGGCGGTGACCAAGGCATTTGAGTGGCTACGCACACAGAAAGTAATGCAGGTCTGCATCTTGAGTGACTCTATGAGTATGATTAAGAAGGTACAAGTGGGTCTCGTTCGCGAACAGTGGATTGAGGCCTTGAGAAATGCGAGCTTGAAGGCGGTTACATTTATTTTCGTGCCGGGACATGTGGGCGTTCGAGGCAATGAAAGAGCGGATCAACTGGCATCGTGTGCGATTGTGGCAAAGGGCGATGGGGCAATGGATCGCGCTGACGTTTTGAACTCCTTAATCCTGCCGAAGACGGATGTGTCGGGCCATTGGCGCAAATAAAACGGTGACACAACGCATTTTCATTCTCTGGACTATATCCTGCTGGAAATCTAATAGGGCCATTGTCCTACTGCAATAGAGATCCAGCAGGAGTTTGAGAATGAACGCTGAAGAAGAAGAACTCCTTAAGAGATATAACACGAGAGAGTGAGACGAATGTGGATGATGATTCCTTTTCAATGGCTAGGATTAAAGATCAGGGATTGAGATGCGGTGTTGCTAGAGGTGAACATTTTGGAGGGCGCAGAAGAATGATGGTCAACCAGCATAGGACCGGTACTGTCAGCAGAAGTGTGATGGCGGATACACTCAAGGAGAGATCGGAGCAACTATGGATGTGTCCAGTTTGCAGTGATGATGATCCGACGACTAACTAACTAACCAATTATTCATTTATTTAGATTGGGGTGGGCTTTGTTGTGTTATTGTTCATATTGTTTTCATACATAGTTGTTTTATTTCGTTCTCATTCCCCATATTTTTTTATGCGGTTCTCTATAACTATACTTGTGTTACCTTGGATATCTCTCCTGTTAAACATCTGCCAACTAATGCTGTTGTGATAGTGCTATTATTTTTACTGTTTCTAATGTTTGTCTTGTGTTTTTAAAAGACCTTAAGGTTGAAACTGTCTTGTATACTGTTATTTGTATTTTTCATACACCCCTATTCTATAGTCTGTGTGTTATTGTAAAGCTAATCAACCTTGTGTATTAGGTAAGTACTATCCTGACAGGAAACATGCAGTAATGAAAGTTATGTTTGAATCACACAGAGAAATTAAATAAATTAAACTTACAGAAAAGAGGCATTTAACATAAAACATTTTACAGAAATGATACATTTAAGAAATATCACTTCTCTTATAGTCCGTGGCATTGGTTATCATGTATGCTTAATATAATCTGTCTAGTGTACTATCAATCGTTTACGATACAGTGTTTCCTCCATGTCACAATGTCAAATTGTCCAGTATCTTTTCACTTGGTTTCTGTTCCTCCTGCTGTCAACGTTACTGTTGTCATGATATGTTCCATCTTTCTTTTCCTCATGATGTGTTTACAGAATGTGGACTGTCTTCTTGTGATGCAAGTGAACAGTTCTTTTTAAATTAACTTCTTTCAAGATGCATTCATGACACTATGTATCTGTCCATAGTGTTCTCAACATTCTACTTTAACACTATTCCAATGTTTCATATTAAAAACGTTCCGGTCCGTTCTCAGTACACAGGTCGAATGTCTTCATGGGATTACATCTTTTTTTAGGGATGTGGTTGGTCAAATACGGAAAATCTGTTTACTTGAGTTGCAAGATGATTCTGTGCCACTAGAACATACCTTGTTCAGCCCATAGAAAGCCTCCCTGCACTTCTCACAGGAAAACATGCAGCTCCAAAAAATTTTTGGTACGACTTATTTTATAAGAGGCATAAATGCAAGACCTGCAATACTTGGCAACTGACCGACAGGCATGGAGAACTATGACATCTGCCCTATGTGCCAAACTTGCAAACTTTACAAAAGAGGAACTGACTGACTGACTGATTTTATAAGTAGTCAAGTCAATTATTTTTATTTTACCTAAAAATTGTTTACTATAAATTTTGTTGCATGTAATTTCCAAAATGTTTATGCCATAAGCATGGACCAAACCACCTGACAGTATACTCCGGCGGTACGATCTTACAACCGAAGAATTTTACAGATTCTGTGGGCTGCTGATGTATGCTAGGTTGATAAATCCCCTAATTCAAATCTCTTCCTGTTGAAGACATCTATATTGAATGTGTTGTGGGCTATATCTTTTATGTTTCAAAAAAGGTTTAAGACGATCACTTTCCGAAAGTGTCTGATCCAGCAACTGAAATACCAACTGACAGGCTGTGTCCAGATGTTGAGGCTTTAAAGAGACCAGATAGATATAGTCAGCTAAATTTTACAGAGAAATTAGTTAGGTAGTTAGGAAATATAGGAGAATATGATGATGTTCCAGTTGTCGGAGAGGCGACTACTTTCTCATGGAATGCAATAGACTTTGAATTTACCAAATTTAATCAAAATTGTAAGCTCTGCTATAGTAAATCAAAAGTTGATAGAAAGAGTAAAGTCTGTAATACATATTTATGTTTCTATGGTCACAGAAAATGCATATTAGAATATAACAAGGCATAAAAACAGAAAACGGCATACATTTATCTCACATTATTTTTAATTTATCAGAGTTAAAACAATACACAAACACAATAACAACACAGTAACATCTTGCAGTAATATACTCAGCAATGTTTGAATTAATCCTACACTCATCTTTATAGCTGTTTGCGACATTTAAATTATATATAGATGAAAATAATTTTTTTCAGATTAATATTAAAAAATGATACCATTTTTTTAATGTGCCCATGCATACATCTATTGAAACATCTGTTCTATTTTTTTTTATATATTCGGCATAAATGGATCAGATGTAATAAACACTAAACTTTCCATATTTTTTCTTGTCATACTTATTTTATTTGTTCTTTGTGAGTTCTTTACAAAATTTGACCAAATGTTTAAAATAATCATTTATCATATTTTATTAACTTCTAAATCACATACTACATGTATGTTCATATTTTTGCTCAGGATACTTAGAACATTGTATTCTGAAAAAAATGACATATGATGCATTGCTGTATTATTTCATTTGTATTTTTCTACAAATTTTACACAAAATTGCATATATAATTTTTTATTACAATAGCAAAATGCCATGTCTGTAAAGTGTTAAAACCACATCTCTACTGCCATTACATAATTTCTTACTATAGTGCATTATTTCTTACTATTCTTTTTTAAAAGTTACCTCCCAGTGAAGATATTTTAAAACCAAAAAGTCTTACAAAGACAAAATATTTAATTAAACTAATGTTTATTAAAAAATCTCATTGAAAATATAATAGCTAATTACACAGATCTATACATATATTTAGAGAAAAAAGCAGGAAAAATAAAATACTGACAAGATATGTTAAAATAGCAAGCATTGCCTCCATGCTAAAAAGTGGATAAATACACACGTTGAAAAACTTATAATCATAAATACCTGGAAAGTGGCTGGATCCATCTGGTCTTGCATAAATACTGACAGGTTGTTATTGAGACAATAACATGCAGCTGGTATAGAAAACTGCAGGAAATTTTTAGCTTTCAGAAAGGGAAAACCATGTTTTGCTATATCCGGCCAAGCCATCAATAGTGCCAAGAGAAACTGGGAATAAATAAGATGCTGAATGTTCATGTTAGTTTGTCAAGTTATAGTCTATTGTCTTTCCCCAGGTGATTTGTTATCCATTTTTGCCATTAAGCATAGGGGTGATTGGAGCTGGAGCTTGTGTTCCAAGGCCAGATGTGTCACCATGGAACACATGTGCTATGACCATATTTGTTCAAGATGTCCCTGACGTTTTCTATCCATCTTTTTCGTGGTCTTCCTCTTGCTTTGTACCCATATCTCATTTGGTTATATGCCGTTATGGGCAACTTGTCGTGATGCATTCTCATAATGTGGCCAAACCACTTGATCTGCTTTTCTGTGTATTCTGTGCAAATGTTATACCTATTCTTTGCTGATGTCTTCATTTTGTAATCAATCAAGCCTGATGACTCCTGCAGCTTTCCTCAAGCATTTCATCTCACATGTTACTATCTTTCATGTCTGACCAACATGGCGGACAGGGATGTATAAACATTCAGGTACCGCCCAAGCTAGCTTCTGTGACTGACTTTGCGAGCTGATAGAAGTATTTGTGCGCAAATATATATTGAGTTATAAAGTAAATAGATTAAATCTGGTATAGTTAATTGGTTACAAAATGTTTTCTACAATGAGACAGAGTTCTGATAATGATAGAAATGGTAGTAACCAGTAGAGAGGGGAGAAAGTGCCTTCTCAGGGAAAGACCAGAAGAACGCACAACAACAACTGACCGGGAAATTGAGCTTATATACTTTTAGATCGCTGACGGAATGACAAGCAGTGCATTTATGGGAATACCTCTTTTGCAGGGATGCTGGTTCTTAATCCAGAGTATGTTTTCCAGCTATAATAATTTGTTTTAAAACTCCCACTAAATTTCTCTTAGAGCAGAATAGAAGAATGGGTAGCTGGAGAAAGTTTTTATTAATAATAGAAGAATGGATTATAGTCAGTCTTATAGCAGAACAATGATCCTACTAGATTTCCAGGATGTAGTCCAAAGAATTAAAATGTGTTATGTCACAGTTTTATTTGTACCAATGGCTCGACACATTCGACTTCAGCATATAGTTAGTAAGGTCAGTGAGAAAGTACACTGATCACCATGCTCTGACTATAAATATAGAATCTATTTAGTTCTTCTTTCCTTCTGCTGTGCTCAGTTATTGGCCATAATATACTAGCAACCATTCAAAACATAATATACTAGCAATTCATGAATGACATTGACCAAATTCTCTCGCTTAAAGTAAATGCTGCAATGTATGCAGACGATCTGGCGATATGGTGCAGTGAAGAGAGCGTAGGCACAACAAAAATAAGGTTGCAAGAAACTATGGACAATTTGGCCATGTGGACAGACCAATGGGCCATGTCCATCAATGCCCAAAAAACTACCTATACCATCTTCAGCATGTCCACCAAACCACAGAAAATCCTACTAACCATAAATGGTCAAACATTGCCAAAAGATGAGACACCTACATACCTTGGAGTCACTTTTGATCCAAGACTTACATGGAAACAGCACATAGACAAGTGCCAAACAAAAGGTACAATGAGGACAGCACTCCTTAAAAAATTGGCTGGAACAGATTGGGGGCAAATGGAAAAATTCTAAGTAGAGCATATACAGGTTATGTAAGACCAGCTTTGGAATATGGAATGTCAGCATGGGGGACTGCAGCCAAGAGTAACACTCAAAAGATCTCAAAGATACAAAACCAAAATCTCAGAATTATAACAGGAGGTATGAATACTACCCCAATCACAGAAATGGAAACATGCACAGGTTTGCCATCAATGGAAGAAAGAAGAAATGAAAAAATCCTCACACAGTATGCAAAGTTCAAATGTTTGGAGAGTCATCAAATGAACCAAAGACTAAGCAGACCTACAAAAGAGCGACTCAAAAGAGGTAGCTTTCTACACTCCGCTAAACAGCTCCAGAAATCACTCACAGATACAGACCTACAAAACCTAAAACCACTAAACACCTTTAACACATACCCAACATGGGACAGGAAAAACTTCCCAAGAATTATGGACAATATACCAAGCATTATTTCGAAAACAGAAACTACTATACAAGTACTAAAGGAGACAACTAAGAATCACATACAGAAAGCATACCCAAAGGATATATGGACACGTATATACAGATGGATCAGCGAAAGAGGCAGTATTAGATGGAGGATCAGGAATATATATAGTAACACCAGATGGAAAAGAAATAGAGAAATCCATACCCACAGGCAAACATTCCACAAATTTCAAAGCAGAAATGGAAGCCATAATAGAGGCAGCCAAAATGCTCATGAATTGCTTGCCGAGTCACAACAGACATGTAGTATTTCTAACGGATGCAAAATCAGTATTGCATGCATTGAAAGATCCAAAGAACATGAGCATGAATGAACTTACGGCCTGCTTACTACGCCTCAGCAGTACCACCAAAGAAACAGTACTGCAGTGGATCCCAGGTCACTGTGGCATACCTGGAAATGAAAAAGCTGATCTCCTGGCAAGGAAAGGGGGAATCACTGGAACAAATAGAAAATGATAATACGTACTATGAAAGTAAGACCATGTAAAAAGCAGAATATAAGAAAAAGTGGAAGCAAATGCACCCAACTGCAGAACCAAATGACCCCTACCACCAAATGTCACGCAAGGAACAAACCATCATTTTCAGCCTACGAACTGGTCACAACAGACTGAGAAGTCACATGTTTCGAAAGCTGAAGATTGGTGAGACAGACCTGTGCAACTGTGGACTACAGAACACATTCTTCATGACTGTCAACTCTACCAAGAAGAGAGGGAGAAAATATGGCCTACTGAGACGGCACTGCTTCCAGACTTGAGGGGTTCCATGGATGACCTGAAGCGAATCACACAATTCATTGAAGCTATTGGTGCTGTAACCTGATATCTGACTGAAGAACGATGAAGAAAAAGAAGAATATACTAGCAACTATTCAAAACATAATATGCTAGCAACCATTCAAAACATATTGAAAACATTATTATTTTTACGCTTAAAATGTTTATGTACATAGATGATTTTTCAACAAAGAATGCGTGCAGGTGATGAAGTTCATGCAGTCCCATTGTTAGGTATTTGATATGTTGATTGTCCTCTTCGCACACCAGAGACATCGATAGGTGCTCATATCTCTGCTTCAGTAATTCTCTCAGGGTTTAACGGCTGTTGGCTGCAGTTCTATGTTGGTTCACTGTTCTTTTTGAAATTTTGTCAGGTGTTCTTTATAGACCATGTTCATCCTCACTCCCAATTCGTATATTCTTGACATTGACTCATGCTCACTCATCTCAAAATCCTCTTATCATGCAGACTCATGAAGAGCAATGAGTATATGTGCTCGGCCGATAGGTTGACCATCTGTTATGGTGGCGAGGTTAGCTAATTGGTCAACCAGTTCATTTCCTTGAACACCTGTGTGTCCAGAGACAAAGATAAGTGTTAGTTTTTGTAGTGATGCTCGCATTTTAGAATTATTTATCGACTACAACACATAGACAACCAAAAATATGAAATAAGGAACTTAAAAGGCAATATAACTTTATATAACTGTCTAACAAACAACTAATTAAACTGAAATGGTCTGAAAAAAATTAATGCAAAATAACAAAGACAAATAAATAGAATTAAGGGACAACATGAAGATGATTGTGAGATAATGATAAAATCTTGAAGGAATACAATTCTGTCACTCCTGATTCCTATGCCAGGAGGTCAAGTTTGAAATGCAACACCAGTCAGGTTTCTCTAACATAATTATTTTAATAGGGAAGTTTTCCAGAGTTTTTGCAAGAACGAGATGACCATTTGACTCAAAGTGCCATGAGCTAAGTAGTCTTTTTTTCTTAGTGAAACGATGGTGTGACTTTCTTGAAATCTGTAGATACCAAGATTGATTCCCTCCCAGCAGTCCAGGCATGGGTCTTCTTCGATACAGCAGAGATTATAGGATGGAGTAATCAATCTCACACCCAACATCCTCAGTCACCTCTTAAAACATGCCTGGAAGTGACAGCATTACTATTATTTGCTCCCTTTTCAGGTCGACATAACCTGGCACATAGATAGTGTAATAATATAAACTAAATAAGAAAAACAAATATATATTACAAAGAAAATCATAGACAATGAATATGTTAATATTACCTTCATAGTTTCCATACTTAGCACCATTGATGATGACTGATATTGCACATGTCCATCTATACGACTCAAGTTGATAAAAATGCCATATGAGCTATATATGAAAACCCTGAAATTTGAATTGTAAATAACTAATGATCCATCTAAAGGATACGTCACATAAAGATAGAACACATCCTCACATATTTATTCAAGTATTTAACCTTTATGGTTAAATACTTTCATGCTAACCTTCATGCTATGTTTACAATTACATAATTTCTCCCTTGCTGCTGAATTAATTTTTGGAAATGTTATGTACATGTTGGTGGCTGTTTTGAAATAGTGATAACTTTTTTGTTGCTAGAGATATTTAAATAATATTTACAAAAATAAAGAAAGAATTGAATTCTGCATATATTGGTGTAAGTTTTGTTTGTGTGTGTGTGATATGAGACATGTAAGAAAGTCGTAAAGATGTTATTTTCACACAAAAAACAAGCAAATTATAACCAAAAAACAAACAAAAAAATAATAATTAAAAAATGTATGAATTTGGGGGGGGGGGGGGGGGGGGGGGGGATATCCTGAAGTGGCAACACTATAATATAGACCTAATTCAGCTGTATTTATGGTCAAATTACCATAATTTCACTGAGGAATATTAATAAACCTACAGATTTGTCATAAAATCCTTCTATAAATATATCTAGTTCAAAACTGTATTGCTCTTAAAAGGTTGATGTTTGAATATCAAATTAAATAAAGCAGGGTGGTGTAACCGATTTTGTAGTATGAAAACAACTTACCTCTCCTGAAATAGTCATCTGAATGACAATCCATAATGATTTTAATGAAAATACGATAAAACTAAAGTCTATAAAAACCCGATTCACTGCCATGGCACCATACCAATGTCCAGATGTGGATAGATTGCAGAAATTTCGATATTTCAATGACATTAAGCACATAGTTGCCACTAAAATTGAAGGAAAAGGTAGTCAATTGAATAAAATGACAGATTTATCAAATCTGGTCACTAAAATACTGATAATTGGGGTTTCTGTACTGATTGCAGTGTACCTAGCAACGGCTGCAAATATATTCACCGTTAGTGCACAAGAGACGGAAAAATGTTGGCAAATAAAGCTGACTGTAGCACGCTGAAGGTTAAGAACTAATGTCATCACATTCTAGGCAGATCCATCAGTTCTGATGCTCTTTCCACAGATGGCAAGGAGCATGTATGGTTAATGCTCCACTCACGTTGATTTTTCATGCACTTACTCCATCCTATGCCTTAATATTACCTGCTTGTTCTACAATTGATTCTAAATTCCTGCAGTCTCAGGACTGATGGCTTAAGCTGTACACTGTTATCTTTTAGTAGAGGATTCTGTAATGCTTTCAAAATCTCTTATTTGTATATAATATCCTTGGTGCCTTTGTAGCCAACACATAAGCTCATTACTTTCAGTGTACCAATAAAATGTAACGCATATAGTATGACTGCAATTATTCAAAATTAGGCTCTTCATTAGTCATGAAAAGAGTGTTTATAACATTGTGTCAGAGTTTAAAATGAAACAACAAAATCTGCACATCTCAGCATGCAGCATTAACTTTCAGCATTAAACTTTAAAATAGAGTACCTTATTTTTAGTCCCTAACTTATGCACATTGTGTTTTCTTTTAAGGCCAAAAATCTGGTTGGTTGGTTGCTGATCCAGCGGTCCATGGGCTCATGCCCTTTGACCTAATGCCATTAGATGGCATTATATTGCTGGGAAGTCTGTGGATTTTCGGCCCACCCCGGGACAGAGCCAGAGAATAACTATCACACCTCCAGGAAGGTAGGTTTAAACCTATGCACTGCTCCTAGCCACTGTAGCCAAGATAGGGTTCAGTGTGCTCATTCCCCGCCACCAGTTGACTACTGGTTATGCTGAACTTCTCTATTGCTCCAGGCATGCAACCAAATGTTCAAGTCAAAAGGATTGTCACGTCCTGAGTCACTGTGCCTCTATGATGGGCCTCAGCCATAGGAAAAACAGTGATGTCAGTTTCCTCCTCCTCAGTGCTGCACAGTACATCTCTGGCTCCCTCCCAACCACATGTATATATATATACATATATATTCAGGCAAACATGTAAAACATTTCAACAACAAAACAAAATCATAATTGTATAGATGACGTGCCATGAAGCTTCTATAAGAAGATACCCTCAATATAACGGCATGTCATCCACTAAGGTTTTCTGTTGCATGGATGGTATGTCTAGTGGGCCATTGGTGAGATCCACAGATGTAACCACATGCGTGAAAAAACTGGTAAAAAAGGTATATATTACCTTGTGTTTTTTACTGTTATTAGGAGAAAATCTTCCTCTATGTTCAGGTTAGGACTTTCTATAGCATTTCACTTCAGATGCTGAAATTTTCTTTTCTAATGTGGGTATCACTGCTCAAGCCTCAGAATCATGTTACCACTAGGAAAATATAAAGTCTTAATAACTGGATACTTACTCTACAATTAATATTAAAGGCCATAGAATCTTGTTGCCAACCAAAGATTGTATGCTCAAATTCTGAGACTTTGTAACCAAAGGCAAAAGTGGAGGCTGCTGTTGAAAATCATAAATATTGAATCGATCAGAATCTTATTGACAAAGTCTATTTTTTTAAAAATATTCCATTATTATACATGATATAAAATAATTATGATGATGATGTTCCTCCTTCGCAAGTGGAGATGAACATAGCATTGAAAAAAATGTCCATTTTATACATAGAGTTTGTGAGTCCTCAGATGACTTAGGAGTCCAATCAGGCTCTGTAATGTTTACTGCATTGTGAACTAAAAATAGTCTTAAAATGAAGGAAAAAGTATCTCCTTTTGCTCTTTTGAATCACAAACAATGTTCTAATTTGTTCAAAGCATTTATAATCCACATTGATATGACCATACCAGGTTGATGGCCAAGAGAATGGTTTCTCAAGAGCTTGGGTCAAAGCTGCAGTGTTTGAGAGATGCCTGCAAGTAGACCTTTTCTTCTTGCCTTCATTTGAATGCTTACCTACTCATAGTTCACCATAGCAGTCTCTGTGGAAGACGCTTGACTGTCATGTGTATGATGTGACTGTCCCAAAGATGGGACCTTATCAATAAGGCAAAGATACTAATTATGTCAGAGAAACCTGACTGGAGCTGAATTTCAAACTTGACCTCCTGGCATAGGAATCTTATACTTTTTTTTAGGATATCCACGTGAGTGATGTGATCCTGTCATTTCACAGAAAAAAAGCTTTCTCAAACACCAAAAGTAAAAATAGTTAAGCTGCCTTGCATGACTAGCATAAACAATCCAGTGAGGGCAGAATGACTACACAGTAGATCCTCAGTTTGATTTCCAGTCTCAAACCACATCGGATCCAGAGTTTAGCACAAAGAGCAACTGAAACAAGCAGCACCCTTGTCAATTGTTGTGGTAAATGTATATACCGGTATACCCGGGAGCCGAGGTAGTGTAATGTTAAGTTATTTGCTCGCTGACCAGCAAAAACATGTTTCAAATCCACTCATTATTAGTGGTTTGAAATATAAATTACTCCCATAGTTCACCCAGCCACCAGGGGAGTATGGTACCAGGGCTTATGCTCTAGGAAGGTAAAGGAATGATGCCATCGCTACTGAGCAAGTGCAGTAGGCGACACTAATCAGTATGTTTCTGATCAACCACTGACTAGGCTGCTGCGCACATATAGGAAATTGTATGCTATGACGCTGGTTAATAACTCATATTACCTTTATTTATATATATATATATATATACACACACACACACATTAATTATATGTATAATATACAATAACTATATTTATAATATGTTATGTTACTCTAGGGCCATGGGTGGCGCATAGGGCAGAAACCATAGCTTTCCATTTTTGTCTTTGTGTTGCCAGGTTTTTCAGTTCTTGGATGTTGTTTAGGTTCATTGGCATGCCTTCATTGACAAGGCCAAAGGTAGACCAAGAAAATGGTGGATATAAAACATCAAGATAGCCTTGAACAAACATGGACTAAATGCAACCACTGCAACACATCTGGCCTTGGAACGACAGCTTAGGCTCCTACCCCTACGCTTAACAGCAAGTGTGAATACGATCAACAATAATTCACCTGGGGAAAGACAATAGATATGCCTTCTCTATTAATGGTTCTTCGTAGAGTTTCTCTAGGTCTCCCTCTTCTTCTTACTCCCGGTGGCACCCAATTATTACTGTATATTCCAAATATTTAGTCACCCATATATATTGAGGCACCCATATTTATAATATGATATTGTTAAAATGGTATCTGCATGCTGAATTGTTTGTAAATCTCTAATAAATGGCAGTCTGTTTCAATTTAAGAAATGCTATGTCCTGTGACATTTTGTAAATCTGCAACTTTTTCTCTGTGTTCATTCTCATACTCTTGTCAATTAACAGGATGTAGTTCGGAGAACGGAATGTATTGCATTGTTGTTTATAGCTTGACTGCACTTTTGTGCATGACACATCTGACTTTAGCATGACTATCCCTGCACCTATTAAATGTCACAGTATTATATTAATAAACTATCTACCCTTTAGAATCCCTGCATCACACAAGTGACTGCCTTAACATAGCTCTTAACATTTACCTGCCTCAGCAAATCAATCTATTATAAACCTACTGAAGCTCATATTTATCTACTACTCCTATCATCCCCTGCCTTTTGCAACTTCTTTTCATTCTCCAAACTTCACCTTCACTGGTTTAGCAATATATTTATATATATATTTAGCAATGACAGGGTTACTGGTACTTGTCTGGAGAAATGGCAAAATGTAGATCAATTTTTAAAATGACGCACAAAGACATTACATTGAAGACTTTCTGGTGATAAACCGATTTTATACTGTTTCTGTGAAGTAAGATATCTGTGAACAAATAGCTATTGTCCCAAGAACAATGATGAAGGTTAACATAAACTACATAATGTGGAATTTGTTTTTTCATCCCCAGAGAATTCTTTCATATCAGAAGACTCCAAGTCTTAGTGACATGCAATGCTTTTAGAAGCCCCCTACTTTAGGGAGCCGTGTAGCGCAATGGTTAGCGCACTGGCTTTGCATATGAGTGGTCCTGGGTTCATTCCCCAGTTGAGGCGGAAATGTTTTTCATATCTCAATGGCTCCCAGGTCGATCCAGCCTTAAATGGGTAATGGATTAATCTGGGAAGTAAAGACTGCGAGGGAGAGGAGATGGCTATCACCCTCATTTGCAGAGCCTCTGAAATGTGAGATCGCTAACATGTCACACCCCTATGACATTAATAAATGCTATGTGTTACTTTACTTTTTTTTTTACTTGTTAATCCATTGGAAATTTCTAGGCACAATATTCCCGTAGGTTGCCATTACTTTCGGGAAGGAACAACCGTTAATCGAGCACCGTAAAGAGAACACATTCGTTCTAGTCGGCCATTTTGGCGGAAGAAATGGACTGACGACATTAAAGATAATATGAATACATCGCTAGAAAATGCAAGCCACATCGCCCAAGACAGAGAGAGGTTAAGAGAGTTCATTGGGAAGACAACGTTCTGGAAGGAATAGGTCACATGACACAGGGGGTTGGTGGAATCTGTGTGTGTGTATGTAGATGGCATGTTCCACCTTTTTGCATGCAGACATAAATTCATATCAAAGCTTGCAAGTATTGAAGATAATGGCTTACTTTTGACCACATATACACCACTCATGTACACATGCATGATCATATGGGCTTTCATACAGTTAATGTTAGAAGACAAAACTGTTACCAACAGAGAAAATCAGAAACAAAGACACAATATGAATTTTTTAAGGGACCACATCTGACATAAATATGTAGAGAGACTGAAAAATGAAGTGGTCTTGCTATCTTATGAGAAAAGAGCTGCCATTACCGCTTTGCAGATCCAAAAGTAGAAAATATGATTTAAGAGTATGAAGTACCAAAGGAAGTCTATGACAACATAGACTCAACAACAATCAAGTGTACTTGACAATGACTTGTAAATGATAGATACCACAACTACTACAAATGTACAATTCTTACCATGCTGTAAATGTGACCACCCAGTTATGTTCATTTCTTCTCAATCAATCATTTAGTTATTGAAACCTGGTACAATAAAAAAACATTTTAAAAAATTCAGTTTAAAATAAAAACTCATCAAAGAATTTACCTACTTTAGAGAGCTTTAGTCAGATGGCAGAATTAACGAGGATCAAACGGAATGCAAAAGAGCATATCAGGTCATAATTCTGATTACCATTGTTAAAGAATGTGTCATTAAAAGCAAAGCAATCATTGTTCAACTTGTCTTCTCACCTTCTCCTCCCTAGTTTTTATATCAATCTTTAGTAATACACTGATATACATTTCTTCAAATAACTATACTGTGGTCAACAACTCCAAGGTATGACCTTAAAGCCAAAGAGTTAAAATAATACAACATATGACATACACTGAAACCATTTCCTTTTCAAGTAAAGTTAAATCCAACAACAAAGCAAATTACCTGATGCTGTAGGAAATTCAGTTATGAGTGAAAAATTTGAGGCCCAACCAGTTCAAGAAGACTGCAATGACAAACACAATAACAGTTGATGGAATAAGAAGCATGAAGTATGTTAGGCCATCAGTTGGAAAATCCTGAAAAATGAAAACAGCAAACTAAGAGTGTTATAAGGTTTATTTCAATTCAAAGTGATGTCTACCCTGATGTTTGTCCCTATAATACTTTGTGGTTGAAACGTTGATGTGTTCTTTCTTATAGGATCTATGTAAAAATTATAAAACCAATTTTATAATTTTAAAAATATTTATTTACCATATGGTATAGTTTTATTGTGATATTCCATTCAGTCAATGTAAGAATTGTTGGTGGCTACTCCATATCCTTGAGTGGCAACATCTTTAAACAATGAATGACTTTAAAATGAACACATGTAATTCATCTTAAAAAAAAAATTTTAAATAAAAAAAAAAAAATAGGGTCAAAGGGCATGAGCCCAAGGACCGCTGGATCAGCAACCATCTAAAAAAAAAATTAGAAATATGAATGTTAATGTAGATGATAAAAATCTAAATGTAACTTTTGGTAATATTCAATAGCTTAATCATAGACTTACATTTTGACTCATTCAAATTTTACCAACTAAATATGTATCCGCTTCTGGCAATTACTACTTGATTAGTAGAACAGTGAGGACCTATTGTGATGACAGTAATATGATTACAGTGTCCTCCTCTACAATGGTCATATGCTATGTTGGGTCATTGTCAAGAGGACTACAGCCACACCACATAGGGGCCTATTACAAGATTGCCAAAATCTGCAACACCTCTTTAACCAGATATGGCCTGTACATACAGAGATCAATAGAATGTTCCTAGGGAGACCTACAAGAGTTGCATCTAATGCTTCCATTACTGCGTGCATGACCACATCCATTCAGACCAGCTTCGTTGGATATCTTTCGCACTTCCCACCACTGTGGCAACGCACGTTTCCACGAAGTGACGATCCTGCTGACACAGGAGACAACAGGGCCTGTTAAAAATTATTAAATAGCTATCACTTTGCGCCCTGAACATAGAAGTCCAGACCCTGCTTGTCACATGAATGGTATCAAAGACGATAGTGAAACAAAACATCATTATGTGTGATATATGCCTATTTTTCTATGAGATTTAAGTCTAGTGACTGGTAAACTTATTAAATAAGTAAGTTATTCAATGTTCAGGCTAATGCTTAAATATTATTAATCTTAATAATTATGTTGAGTGAGACACTCTAAAGAAAGTAGAAATCCCCATGCCAGTACAGTATCCCCAAAATGGGTTGACCTACTCAACGAAAACCCCTGCTAGTGTAACACTGACTGAGTCACTCAGTTTCAATAGATCAATAAAAAAAAATATTGCAACGTATTATTTTATTTTACACCTTCGCCTTCCAACAACTGTTACTGCTTAGCCTTAGAAAAAGTTAGATTATTTAGTAGGCTAATAAAAATATAAAAAGTATAAAACCTAGGCCCTAAATTAATAATAATAAATGAAGAACATCATATGACATACTCACCTAAGTCTAAGTAAATGATTGGGATCATTGTCTATTGAGTATTTTGTCTGCTTGTCCTATTCATTCCATAAATAATAGGAACCTATTTATTCAATCATAATATTCTATTCGATAAATAGACAGTTAAGTATAGGCCTATGCCTAATGTATATAACAGAAAATTAATACATAAATAATATACATAATAATAAAGTTGCACGAATCATTCAGGTAGTCTATCACATTTCAAATTCTCTCACCAAATTTTCCATGCTAACTTTTAGCTGTAGTCAAAATTTCGTTTCAGATTCAGAGTTTGTACTTTTAAGGACACAGTGTATTGTTTAGTTGCCATATTGACTTTTAAAACTTACTTGGTTTCTTGTGTTTTAGAGATGGTAATGTGTGTTGCAGTGTCTCCCGAAACTAGACCAAAGAATAGAAGCCTTGTGTCATGCCATGCAAACCACAAGAATGATTAAGGATGTATAGGCAAGGCCTTAAATAAGGGAGAGGAGGAAGATAATGTTTAAACCCCCCTTTGCAAAAGGTGGCCAAAAAGTGCCAACCCTCCTAGCAATTTTTCACACAAAGGGGATCACATTTTTCATCAAAATGTAGAATTGACACACGAAAATGACACGAATTACCTTTTTTAAAAGTCCCCCCCCCCTTTAAGTATACTTATATACGCCCCTTAGTTAGTTAGTTAGTCGTTGGATCATCATCACTGCAAATTGGACACGTTTATAGCTGCTCCGATCTCTCCCTGAGTGTATCCGCCATTATATTTCTGCTGACAGTACTGGTCCTATGCTGGTTGACCATCATTCTTCTGTGCCCTCCAAAATGTTCACTTCTAGCAACACCACAATTCCCTGATCTTTAATCCTGACCATCGAAGAGAAATCATCATCCACACTAGTCTCACTCTCGCGTGCCATATCTCTTAAGGAGTTCAAAACGTCAGCGCGATCCATCGCCATGTGCCACAATAGGGCATGACGCCAGTTGACCTGCTCTTTCATTTCCTCGAACACCCACTTGTCCTGGCACGAAACTAAATGTAATCACTTTCAGCCTCGCCTTTCTCTATGCCTCAATCCACTGTTCGCGAACGAGACCCACTTGTACCTTCTTAATCATATTCATAGTCACTCAAGATACAGACCTGCATTACTTTCTGTGTGCATACCCACTCAAACGCCCTGGTCACCGCCATAGTTTCCGTGGTCATGCTACTCGTAGTGACCACAAAGGTACCACTCTCCTCCCTGAACGTTTTACCTGCGTATTGAGCTGTGAAGGCCCAAGCACTGCGAACATGTCCAATCACAGATCCATCGATTTATATAATCACACCCTCCTCTTTGGCATTCTCACTGACCAAAGCATGTACTTCTTTCTCCACAGCTGTGGGACACAATTCTCTGCATTGCCTGCTAAGTGATATTACTATTCTCAAGCAAGTTTCGAAATCTGTGGGTAGACTTATCCATTCCGCACCTGCTGCGACTTCTTGCAATCTGCACACGCTTCGCTTTGTATGACACCCTCAGCATGTCCCATCCACGACTTCCCTCCCTTAAGTCTAATGACTTTGACTTTCTGTATTTCGAAATGCAACGGGTGTCCCTTATCTGCATGTATTTGCATGTACGCCAGTGCGCGGCAATATTGTAATCTATGCTCAGCTGTTGGACAGTCAAGTAGGTACCGCATAGCTCTTGTCGATGTGTCTCTTGTGCACCCAAGAATGATACGCATTGCTGCATTCTGGATTGTATACAGTCGTTCTATCTGAGTTTGGCTAAGAGTCAGAATTGCCAGTGCATATTCCACCACAACCACCACCACACCTTGGTACAAAAGAAACAACAATCTCTACTCACACTGCGCATCAGCCATAACCTTTATTGCTGCTAAGCCTTTGCTTGCCCTTACGATAACGTGGTCAACATGTTCCCTGAAACTCAGACTCCTGTCAAAAAACACACCCAGATATCTCATCATGCTGGTTCTTTCTAAATTTTCCCCAGACAACGAAACATGTGACATGGGTGTCTTTACCATTTGATTGTTCAAGGAAAACCACGTCACGAATGCCTTAGAAGGATTTACCACTGATCCCGTGTCTCTACACCAATTCGTCAGTCTGTCCAGCTCCTTTTGTAGTTCCATAACGCACTCTTCACAATTTCTGCTCTGCATATACACCAGGATGTCATCGGCGTATGACATTCTTCCAGCACATGTGATTTGATAGCTAGTGATATATACTGTGTATACATTGAAAAGCACAGGAGATAGAGGCGACCAGGACTAATAACCGTTGGTGCCGATTTCCAGTTACCACACTTAAGAACTACTATCCTGTGCATCAGAGCCACACCAACCCACCGCACAACAAAAGGATATACTGCAAGATTTACCAGTTGGTTCATCAAGATATCAAAGGACATCCTATTGTAGACATCCTCAAGATCTATTGCGACTGCACATGTCTCCATGCGCGAATCTAACCTCTCAAAAACATCCTGCGCAAATATGGTTGTATTCTGCCATGTCTTCTTTCCTGGGCGAAACCCTCCTAACAACGTTGATAAACACTTATTTCTCTCAAGATGACACGATACCTTCCAAGCCATACTCTTTTCTAAAAGCTTGCCTATCTTATTCTGCATTGTTATTATTCTGTAGCCTTGTATCCTGGTGTGATCCTTCCCTATATATATATCCACAGTGTATAACATAAAATTGTGTATTTTAAGACAGTCTAGTTGAGGCTATCAAATGGATATATCTGCGTGATGTGTAAAGAGTGATTATATATAATAATGTTGAAGTTTATGTGATGAACAAATTTACTTCGGTGTCAATAACACATTGAAATCGCTCACTATTCACCATGTAGCTACAACAACAGGTTTGAAGTCTCATGTGAACACAGCACCAGTGGACTGCCTGGGGCGTGTTCTGGCTCCACACTCGACTGACAGCCTGTTAGGCAGTCATAAAGTAGGTGATATTGTGCTGGGACTATCTCAAAAAGCATAACGGTCTTATCAACCTAAACACGTAGAGTCTGATATTCGGCGAATTTACGCGTACGAGGTACGATGGTTTATCGGCCCACCGGGTAATGTAGGCGAACGCCAGCAACGCGGTGTGGACCGCATCGGGCATGGTGAGACACGTAGAAAACTATGGTCATCCACTGCATCGTACTTCACTTCCAGTCGTCTCGATTCGTCTTGCCACTGGTTTCAAATGAGCTCCGACAAGAGAGTGAGGGCGACGCTTTGCACAACTCTTCCGCACTTTAATCAAAATCCCCAGTGCAAGTCATTTTCACATTCACGAAAATTCACCCGAAGGGAAAAGCTTTTACCACTGACCCTAGGAGCATGGAATGTACGCACACTCCTCGACAATGACTCTAACACAAATATACCGATTCAAAGACTAAGCTGAAAGTTTACAGAGCAGTGGTACTTCCAGTGCTGCTATACGCTAGTGAAACATGGACTGTGTATAGACGTCATGTGAAAAAAACTCAATCATTTTCATACAAATTGTCTCAGAAAAGTTATGAACATCAGATGGCAAGACAAGATTCCAGATACCACTGTCCTTGATAGAGCTGGTATCCCAAGCATTGACACGATCCTGATGCAGACACAGATTCGTTGGGCAGGTCATTTGGTGAGTATGCCAGACCATCGTCTGCCAAAGATACTTCTCTATGGTGAGCTAGAGAAGGGTATACGATCTCAAGGTGGCTAAAGGAAGCGCTACAAGGACTCGTTAAAGAACTCACTGAAAGCCTTTGAAATAGACCACGATACATGGGAAGAACTTGCACAAAATAGATCTACATGGCGTTCTAAAATAAAAAAAGAGCGCATCATCTTGTGAAAAGAAAAGAAATGCAGCAGCTCAACAGCGGAGAGCAGCTAGAAATTCACGGATAGACCAAGATCCGTCTACAGTCGGCATTCCATGTCCAAACTGTCCAAGGACATTTACAGCTCGAATAGGGCTCATTAGCCATCTACGAACTCATAATCAAGGACATAACTAAAATTGAATTTTCAAAAGTGGATGTAACAAATGGTCCTCATCACTTGTGATGGACGAACAACACGATCCTTCCCAGGTTTAGGTAGTGGAACTAAATATACGCCACTGTGTATGTTTATGGCATATATTTCGCTTTTCCATTTCATAGGTCAAATTATTCCTACAAAAGTGGGATGTGTCACGTCGAAAGTCGCAGGTATCACAGTCAATCCAATATATTTATCTTCTTTTTGTTCGCAATTTAACATGTTTACGCAGCAAGTTCGGTTTTCTTGATAACTGCTGTGTATTTGAAAGAACCGTTTTGCAGAGTACCATTGATGCTGTTGCATCTATTGACTTGGTATCTCAGCAAGCGTGCTTGTTTGGACAGAACTGTGGTCCTGCTCGATGTAAAGGGTGGCCCGATCCGTCTTAGTTTCCAGCCTCTGTTTGCATCAAGGTGCGGGCTTAGATCAGGATGTTTACATAGAAAGACGCAATTCATGTCTCTGTTGAAAACAGAGTATAATCAGAAACAGGTTTAATTGCCATAGGTTTTAATCCCACAGCTAACAACATTATTGGACATAAGTTCATTGTTTGGGAAGAACGTGTTTCTCTGCGTTCGCTCACTGATAACCAGAACGAAATGCAGTCATCCCTCGCTACTTCGCGGTTCATTGATCGCGGCCACAGTACATCGCGGATTTCTAAAAACATATTTACAGTATGTACACTTCAGTTACATCTACGTATGTTACACACACACGTATCATATTTATATTATTTATACTTTATTTTATGTATGTTATTTATACTATTATTTTATTTATATGTTTGAAACAATTATTTAATGTTTTAATGATAACATATGCACTTACATGATTTCATATACACTTATTGATATTATATATATAGAAAAAAGGTGTCATGTGACGTATTCCTTCCAGAACGTTGTCTTCCCAATGAACTCTCTGAACCTCTCTCTGTCTTGGGCGATGTGGCTTGCATTTTCTAGCGATGTATTCATGTTATCTTTAATGTCGTCAGTCCATTGTCTTCTTGGTCTGCCCCTTCTCCTCTTCTCAGATACTCTTCCCTCCATTATTTGTCTTTCTAAACAGTTATGTCTCTTTATATGACCAAACAGGCGTAGTTTTCTTTTTGTTATTGTGTTTAGTAACCAACACTCTGGAATATTCAGTGTGTTTATAATATCTGAGTTTCTGATTTTATCCTTCCATGATATTCTAAGTATCTTCCTGTAGCATTTCAGCTCGAAGGCGTTGATCCTCTTTGCCGCTGTTTTACTTAGAGTCGATGTTTCACAGCCGTATGTTGCAACCGGAAAAATAAAAGTTCGTAACATTAGCACTTTCGTTTCTATTTTGTTGTTTTTCCATATGTTTTTCAGCCGTGTTATTTTGCAATATGCCATTGTCAATCTCTTCCTTATTTCTGCCATGCAGTCTCCTGCACCGTTGATGTTTGCTCCTAAGTATTCAAATAAGAATAAGAAAAAAGGTACGTGTGTTAAAAATGAGAGGATGACACTACTTCGCGGTTTTTCACTTATCGCGGCCGGTTCTGGTTCCTATTAACCGCGATAACTGAGGGGTGACTGTAGTGTATTTCCATCCGGGAGCGTGAAGACGCTTTTCTGCTGGTTTAAACGGAGCTGCGTTATTTGCTCCTTCCGGACCAGCACATCCGATTTCGGCAAGATTTTTAGCATGTGACATACTTCATATCCGTTGCCATGCAAACGAGTGAACTTCTGCTCTACACAGTGACGTTGAACTTTGTTGACCAAAACGTGTTCCTTGGTTGTGTTTCCAAAGAGACTGTTGGCAGGGATTTAGACGTGGGTTGATTATGTTCATCTTGTACGAAGTGTTCTGCGTCCAGTGAATTTGTCTCATATAATTAGATTCCATTGCCCCATTTATCCCCGAGCACTGACTCTTATCACGAGTGTTTGCTTGGTTTCGGTATAGGAAATTGTTCGAACAGTGAAGTTTGACTAGGGTTGGTTCGCCATCTTAGTTGATGTTTCGTTCATCAACATCGTGAAAACTTCGTCCAAGTATGAGTTATCTGCTATTTTTTCGTATTGTGACGATATTGCATTCAGCTTTTGCCTTTACATACAGCCTGCTGTCAGAAGATAGATTCTTATTATTCTCAAACACATGCAGCTTAGCATGTCATAGTCCAAAGAGCAGAATGAGTTGTGATCATGGTTTACAGCTTTGCTGCAACATCTGCATCTTTCTGCCTGACACATCCGACTTCTGGGTCAATTTGACTCTATATGTAGTTGGACAGCCATCTCCACCCTACAACATCATTAATTGCTTCTTAGGGCAAACTTGGAAAGTAATAATTTTGCGATTTTTTACTTCCTTTCTGGCTCGACAGTTTTCGGGCGAGAAGACATCTGGAAGCTTGTTCTCGGATATGAAAATTACTTTTGTTATGGTTTCTATTTTCTCACTTTCTATGCACATGGAGCTGCTCTCTATCGCTGTGCTACCTTTGCATGCACTCAGTTGACGAGCCCTGCTTCTCTTAATATTTGCTCACTATTCACAATTATTGAGTTTTCTGACATTACACCTATTTCAGCCGTCGTTTTACACTGCTGCGACAGTATGTTTGTCTGTGGAGATCGAGAGGTGTTAATCAGCGATATTATTTGTCTTGTGCAATCAATTCTCGTTCCATCTCGATCTACAATCTACACTGTCCGAATAAGATTCACAACGAACTAGCTAGACCTGTTTCGCACGAGGTTCGAATCAATCTATTTCCAGGATGCACCACGAGGGGGTGCTCTTTTTAAGAACATCAATATCTTTTAAGCGCCTGGGAATGCACGAAGCAATGCATACAACTTTGCACCCTAAGTGATCCTTGATCCCTCCCACCAAGTGGATATGAACTATTCTTCTATATCCTTATCCTTGAATTAGAAGGTAGTAGATGAGACTCAAGCCAGGTCTTTCAGCTGACACACATTTACTCGTAAACTGTGTCTAAACGGTTTCTTATTTCGACTAGTCCTTGTTTTCTAGATGCTTTCTGTTTGTTGTTTGTTAGTTGGTGGATTTGTCTGTCTATAGTCAGAAACACCCCTTTCAACCGTGGAATGGTTTTCCTTTAGTTATATCGGGGCGTATATTGTGGCCCAATGGCCTGGGTTGTCCTGTTAGAGACTGGTGATTTTGACCTGGAGTCTGGTCTGCGTGTCCTTATAAGGACCCAAAAAAATATTGGGGGAGATGCTTTCTAATTTTCTAATTTGCCTTATATTATATTTATCTTCATGTCTCCACACGCGGAAGATCTGAAGCGCTCACTATTGGCATATCGGACCAATCATTATGCACCATATTACTCTCAGTAGATGAGATGCTATTATGGTGATGCTTTCCTCTTGTGGAAGCCCCACAACAATTAATTTATACAATGATATTTCCCTATGCAGTGCAACATTCAGATAACACGGTATTGCACATCACGGTAGGAGTCAGATGAGCTCAAACCCTGACAATAGTCCTAGTTGCCAATATATACACAGTATGAACAGGTAGTACATGGGGTGTGGTGAAAAGCAATTTTATGCAGGACGTGACAATTCATTGGAAGAGAACCAGAGTCTGGCAAACATGTTGGCACTGCATAAATGGAGAGTCCTCTTTAACGACGTGAAATGCATAGCTGGTTGCTTCACCTATACTAGTGACCATGGCCCAGGCTGGGTTGATATAGACACCTGACAGAATGGGATGTTTGGAAGGAAAATTGAAGATCATAACTCCACATCTGCATGTTGCGAAAAACCATATCACTATAATTTCTCATACCCCTGGGCTGGGTAGGAGACTTCTCATAACATTATAAACCGCTGAGAGTTGGATTCTTCTGGGTATTACAAAATAAGAAACCACCCCACTGCATGTATGAAGTGATAGCTAATCGATCCTAATTCATGGGGGATCGAAACAACAGCAAGAACGATCTTCATTTCTCAAGTGTCGCCATACATCATATGCTGAATACTGTATTTCACCACGCACCTCCGATTTAGGCATTTTTATGATCTCGAGAGTCTTCTTCTTCCTCGTAACCATACGCTTAGGTAGATTTCTTCAATGAATTGTACTGTGGTCAACTGCCCCGGGACAGGGCTGCAGAGTTTGTGTCAATAACTTTCATCTTCTCTTCATTTTTATGCTCTGCGTATATTTGTTATGACAACTATCTCAGAACGAAAGATCAATCGGGTTCGTCCTGGTTCTTTTAAATATGATTGTTTCTACTATCTTTTTTATTAGTAACAGTATGTTTTTTTTGGTAATAGGCTACATAGTTACTTTATCTATAATATTTGCTTTCGTATTTGTGTTACTACGCCTATAGCCTACACCTGATCGTCGAATGCTCTCTGGCTTTTTGACAATCATAGCTTGTCAACTGAGTCATAGACATCACTTTTTTTAAAGGTGCAGTAGGAATTTTCAAAACAAAAGGCATTACACTTTTTTTCAAGAGATAATTATAGGAAAACAATAGCTTTAACTATTCGTACTGTCGCAATAGGAGATTTTTGTATTCTCCCCTTCCTATTTTGTATTCCCAGCAAAGTTAACTATAATGTTCTATTTACCCAAAGGGGGTGGGGTGGTTAATCTTTAAATCTTCAGCCTCACTCCGAATCTAATCTGCATGTAAGACAATCAATAAAAGGTAATACTGCTAGTTCTTCTTCTTCTTCTTCTTTCGTTCACTTGAAACATGTCTATATCTGTAATTCTGTCTCCTTAATAAAACTCACTGTCTTTTGTAGTTCATACAGTGTCCCATAGAGTTTTGATTCCAGTGTTGTTTCCTCTGGCCAATATGTCTGCCTCAGCGTTTCATGCTCAGAACACTCTTGAAGTATATGTTTGGCACTCTGTGCTGCCTGTCCACATGTACACATATGATGTGTTGCCAATCTTGAACTTTGTATACATGTGACTGCGGAGTCGGTTGTGTCCTGTTCTGAGACGTAGAATTATAACTTGTTCTGGTCTGTTCATAATATGATAGTCATCTTGTGTTGGTGTTTGTGGCTTTCTTATTGACTTGATCATCTGTTTTTTCTGATGGTAGGTGATTGGTATATCTGGTTGGTCTTTGGCAGCACCTTCCTTAGCCAGTTGGTCTGCTTTTTCATTTCCTGGTATTCCACAGTGAGAGGGTATCCACTGCATGGTTACCCTATACTGGTAAGACAATTCGCTAAGTAGTTTTTTCAAGTCTGTTAGTTTTTCAGACTGGAGAGCTTGAAGCACTGACCTTGCATCTGTCAGGAATACCACAGGCTGTAGGTCAGAGTTGGAGTTCAGCAGTCTTTTAGCTGCCACACTAATTGCCTGGATTTCTGCATCATAATTTCTGCATCATCATAATACTGCTAGTAAAACTGTGTGAAAAATAGTACTTACGTAGAAAACAGGTGATGAAGTTTTACTGCATGATGACTAACACACTATCACTATCGGAAGCTCACGTGAAATAATAGGCCCTACACATAACGGAAAAGAAACAGAATTATACAAATAACAATACACATGACATAATCAACGTTTCAACCGAAAATTCTTATCAAGATATGCACAAAACATCAAAATACGACGAATATAATTTTTATAAAACATCATCACCTGTTTTCTACGTAAGCAGGCTAATATTTTTCATGTACTGTAAGACAGTAAGCATTCTTGTCGGAGAACCAGTGGCGTAGCGAGGGGGGTGCGGAGGTGCGGACCGCCCCGGGCGGCATCATCGGGAGGGCGGCAAATTTATTTTCGTCCAATCTTTTACAATCATTGACATATTGTTTTAATGTCACAAGGGCGGAAAATTATGATTCCGCCCCGGGCGCCATTGACCAACGCTACGCCACTGCGGAGAACCACTTGTTCGTTCTTTTCCCTGTTGAAATTTCATGCGAGATACATAGTAAATAGGTTTTTCCCAACCATAGACTCATCTAAATTGTTTTTATGATGAGGTGTTGAGCTAATGTCCAGCAAATCATCAGTCATGTGCCATTAGTATTGTAAAAGGGTTGCCAGTAAAACATATGAAACCAAAACGAGTTCTGTTTATTGCTCCAGCATACAAAAAACAGAACGGCCCCCCTATAGGCTAAGTACTTCATCGGTGTTAAAAGTACAATTGCTAGGACACCTTTCATCCAGCCAGTGCCGTAGATACGTTTCCTTAGATAAGCGAGGGGGCATTACCTAAAATGGTGATTCGTTCGTTTTTATATATTAACTCTTCCTTAAAGATAGATAAGAAATGACAATTTGACCATTATGTTCAAGATCGTTGGGAAGGGGGGGGGGGGTTGGCTTTTGGTACAGTTTCCGGCAAATTCCTAGTGGGGTCTACTACTAAAAGTAAAGTTCCGATGTGCTAGTAAGGTTCAACCCCCACCACCTTAATCTACGGACTTGCCAGTCTCGTTGAATAGCCAGGCGGAGAAGACACGCAAAATAAAGATATAAAAAAAAAACATTAGCGGCGAAGAAATGACAGAAGGCATGATACGAAAGCGATTAAGAACCTTTAGTTTGGCGTTAATGTTCCTAGATAGTTAGAGTGACCCCGATGCAATGCTGTAGTCGGGTATATCCAGCAAAAATGCGAAGATATCGCTGCTAATCTGTAAACCAGGACACAACGTTTAAGGTATCCGGGCTGTTTTTGTGATGGCTATATAATATATAACAAATGTATAGGCCCCTATGAATGTTATGTTGTATATGTTGTGTGGTGATGTTTGGTTTTTAAAAACATTTTTGTCTGGCAATCTAGAATAATTGCAAAAGTTGTATCAGCAACAACAAACGTTAGTCACTTTTTGTTTGTAGAGCGTAGGTTTAAAGGAGAGATATGTCTAAGATAAATGAGTGTCACTGAACATAGGCTACAAGTAAATTACAAGGCGCTGGAAAATTATTATAGCACTCAGTATGCAAGGAATGTAACACTAAATTAAAATTACAGGAGTAGTTGTTACTTGTAATTTGTACTGTGACTATGACTTTGAACTTTGACTACACACTAACAGTAACAGTACAGTAGTACAGTGTACACTGCTACAAATTGTAAGTAACGTTTAGTAGGCCATCATTAAGGTGTATCAATCCAGTAAGGAATAAAATGTTATATTAGTTATTTAAGTTATAGACCTAATATTCATATATTATAATAAATTTAATAATTAAATATCATAATTCAGCGATTACACGTTACTATGACTGACTTAGCCTTAGGCCCTATTCCCCTATTTAATTTAGTCGGCACATCGGTAAGAAGTCATGTTTCTCCATGCATTGCGATTCGCTGCAAGTTGTTTAGTTCTTGTGTGGTGTTATTTAATTGATCAATTACTGAAAAAAGTGCAGAAATGTAGACACATCGAGGGCATTTTTACAGACGATGTGAGAATGGACAGTGAGCTTGAGACAAGAACTCAATAATAAGCCAACTACGTGAATTATGACCTTACACCAATTTTGAAACACAAACAGTGAAACACTATCCCAATGGTCATGGAAACCAAGACAAATCATAAATGAAATCTCCATACCAACGTTGTGTTTTCAATGTTAGACATGGACACTAACAAAAGAACAAGAGAGATTACTTACTACTTACAAATGAGATATTTAATAAAAGCAGCAAACAGAACAAGAAGAGATCATGTTGAAAAACAGACTGAAATGATTCTACCACTTATTGAGAATTAATCCTTATTGGCCAGCGACAAAAGCATAGGCTATACATGAAAATTGAAAAGCACAATACAGAGGAAGACCAAGAAGAAGGTGGATTGAAGGAGTTATAAACATTCTGAGATGTCACAACATTACTGCATATCAAGCAAGAAAATGTGCCATAGCCTGAAAACCAATCATCATTCAATCCTGCTACTACAAAAGCAGAGAGAAAGGACTAGATAGATAGATAGATTTAAAATAAAACAACACACAAATGAGGCCAAATATACATTTTTGTGTGTTCACAAAGACAAGACACATCTGTTAATCCTATTACTGTAATTTTTAAATTTGCATAGGGTCTAATTAAAATGAAAATAAATTACCTGGTATATGCTACCTATAACTATTAAATATCCTATCCTATAATCTTGTAACTCTTTAGGGTCATAGGGGTATCACACTGGATGCTTCAGCACACAGAGTCCTCCAGCGATTTCTATCTTCAACAATGTGGATGAGTGAGGAAGTCTTGTCCGGTCATTGATATTGTCTGTCCATGCTTTTATTTGTCCTCCTCTGCTTCTTTCACCTGGAAAGGTTCCTTACAGTATTGTTTTTACAAGGAATCATGTCAGCATACATGTCCAAACCATGCAAGTTTTAACTATTTAATATTTCATTCCATGTACAATAAAATACCCACAGAAACTACCAGTATATATTTTTGTGTTTGCGAAAACAAGACACATCTGTTGATCTCAATGTTGTAATTTCCAGGTGCATCAAAATGAATTAATATTCAAAAAGGGCTGCTGATTAGCATAAATAAATTAAATTATATACCTTCTAAATAGGCCTATAATAAATACTACAAAAAGTATATATTTTTGTGTATGCAAAAACAAGATGCAACTGTTGATTGCATTAATTTAATTTTCAAATGTTCACAGACTAATTAATATTTAAAATGGTGGCTAATTCATCATCAGGTAACATATACTCAACAAGATGTAGCATTCATCACTTCCATTCAAAACTTCTGTCTATCTTGAGCCAGTCTTCCTGCTTCTGTTATTGTCATGTTCAGGTGGTCTTTGATGTCTTACGTCCATCTTCTTCTTGGTCTCCCTCTTGCTCATCTCCCTGGCATCATCTCCGCCATTATAGTTTTCTCTAGGCCGTCATGGTGTTTGATATGGCCTAAATATTGTAGTTTTCTGGGAAGAGCCATGATGTTTATTGAGTTTTCTTTTAGATTAATTTCTCTCAGGATTGCTACATTGGTGACTTTTTGGTTCATGGTATTCTGAGGATTTTTCTGTAACATTATGTTTCAAATGCTGCTTTTTTATTTTTCACTTTGTTGGTGATTGTCCAGGATTCACATTCATATATTGCCACTGGGAATATTGAAACTCATAGGAATGTTAGTTTTGTTGTTTTGCAGCAGCTTGGCCATATGTTTTTCATCTGTATCAGTTTCTTTGATGCGATAGGCAACCTACTTCTGACTTCTTCATAGCAATCCCCATATTAATATTGATAAGAGAACCAAGTTATTCAAAACTGTTGACTCTTTCCAATTCGCTGTTGTTGGTACGGATTGAGAACTTGCTAGTGGTTTTGTTGCGTATCATAATCTTGGTCTTGTTTCCATTCAGAAATACCGGTAGCTTTTATTTTTCACTATATTCTTTAATGGAGTTTATGAGGTGTTGGAGACCTGCTTGACTGTGTGCCAATAATGTTATATCGTCAGAATATCTTAGTTCTGGTATCTCTTGACCTCCGATGTTGAGTGGGTTGGACTTATTTCTCTGTTGGTCATTTCTTACATTCCTCATTACGTTCTCTGGATAAATGTTGAAGATACCTTTATAATATTATTTATATTTCTTAGGCATATTATTTATGTTGGCCTAGTCTGTGCTATCAGTATTGTCCATACCTGATTGGTGGATATTCTCTGGCTTTTGTGGTAATTATACATCTCTGTGTACATAGACTAAGCATGGAAAATACTGTGGTATTGCTTGTTCTCTCAAATATATCAGTGTTAGTGACTTTGTCCTACCACCAAACTCCAAGAATTCAATGTAGGCACCACATGGGGAAGCTGTTTAACAGTCTCTCATGGTGCATATAAGTTTATTGTATTTCACTGCAGTAGAAGAGGGTGCTGAGGACACAAGCCTAGTAAACCAATAGTTTAGCTTTTGTAGTTAGTTTTTTGTTTCTCCAGATATTTTTTGTTAGTCTATTCATTTTTTTGCCTATCATAATGCTGAGTTTTCTTTTACTCAGAGATAATTTATTGTTGTCGAAGGATCCTAGATATGTAAAGTGGTTAAATATCTCATACTCAACACCATCAAATACAATACGCGATTGCTTGATGGTATCTTGCGCAATAATTTGTGTCTTCCTTTTGCTAATTGTTAATTCAAACTCATGGTTGGTGATGGTTTATCACCTACTGTGTCCTTGAAATTTACAGACCAAAACATATCCATGAGTTAACAAGGAGATGGTAATCAGGGATTTGGATTTGGGTTGATTAAGTCCATCTCGTACAAGGTGTTCTACTGCCAGTGAACATGTCTTGTGTAATTAGTGGGTTCATTGCCTCCAATGTCAAAATCTTGAAAAGGTAATCAGGTCTTACAGTAGCAGAAATGGTCTGTGGCTAGTCGATTATCTGAATTTGGCCTACTGATAAAAAAAAGGTTGACCATCATAGCTGTAGTCAAAATTATTCTCACAAGCTGCTTGTGCAAAACAAAGGAAGACATCATTAACTCAAGACTAATTTTATCTACAAAGTATACAATTTCTTGGCGCAAATTTGATTTCGTCCACCGTTGTGACATTTGCAGTGTTAGATAAGTTGCATAAAATTATAGATTTTTGTAAATGGGGGTTAGAAGGATTAGAATTAGTTTATAGTTTTTTTTAGGAGGGAGAAGGGTTAGAATCAGTGTTTAGATTTTTAAAAATTGTGAATTTAAAAAGGCATAAAAGGGATTTTATAGCACAATGGTGGACGCAATCAAATTTTTACCAATTTCTTTAAATTTATAAATGACAATATTGCAAGAAAATATCTGGAGGCCACAGAGATGTGGTTTTATAGAAGAATGTTGAAAATATCATGGACAGCTAAGAAGAGTAATGCTATAATTCTACAACTGATCAATTCAAATAGAGAACTTACTAACTGTATTAGAAGACGACAATCACAGTTTCTGGGTCATGTCATGTATGGTTGTTGTATATGAAAAGTTTGATGATAGTTTGTCCATGAACTTTTAAAATATATGGACCATGACAATCCGTAATATTTGCTCCTATTGACACGAAAGAAAGAGTGCTATTATAAGAGCGAATATTCTTGGGAAAATGTGTATATTTAGAGTATGTATTATCAGAAAGTATCAACAAAAGCCAGGAGGAAGCTAACTATCCTTAGACAACTAATTGGAACTACATGGGGAGCCAGTGAAAATATACTCCGTAGTGTTTACCAGCAAGGCATAAGACCACACCTGGAATATGGTTCAGCTGCATGGTGTCCTGCATCAAACACCACATTACAAGATCTAGGTAAAGTGCAAAACCAGACACTCAGGATAATGTTCGGAGCAATGAAATCAACACCCACAGTAGAGATGCAGAAAATGGGAAGAATGCAAACACTCCATGAATGCAGAGACACAAAGTTACTAATACAAGCAGAAAAGTTTCAATGCATGCCAAACCACCCAATGAAGTAAAGATTCCAAAATCTAGCAATGGGAAAACTAAAAAGAAACAGCTTTATCCACCACGCTAAACGACTCCATAGACAAATTACAGACCTACCTGACGTTGACACCTCCTTAAGGTCTGTACCAGAACAAATCCCTTGGAGTGAAAGGCATGGAATACCAATATACATTCAGACCCACGTGAAAGGAGTACTAAGCAGGGACGAACAGAGCAGTGTACAGTGAAAGGCAGTCACCCTCAGTTTCCTAAACTAGGAATACCCACAAGACATATGGGTCAGAGTAAACACAGATGGGTCAGCACATAATGCAGTGAGGAACGGAAGTGCAGGTGTATTTATAGAATATCCATATAAGCCTAGAGATACAATCAGAACACTAACAGGGAAACAGGGAAATTCTGCAATAATTATAATGCAGTAATCCAGGCAATTAAGGTGGCAACTGAAAAACTGCTGAACAACCCTGGCCCACAGCCGTGGTATTCCTGACAGATGCAAGATCAGTGCTTCAAACTCTCCAGTTTGGAAAACTAATAACTTACAAAATCTACTTAATCAACTGTCTTAGCAATATAGGGTAACCGTGCAGTGGATACCCTCTCACTGTGGAATACCAGGAAATGAAAAAGCAGACCAACTCACTAAGTAAGGTGCTGCCGAAGACCAACCACCTATCATCAGAAAAAAACAGATGATCAAGTCAATAAGAAAGCCACAAACACCAACGCAATATGACTATCACATTATGAAAAGATCAGAAAAAGTTGTAATTCTACACCTCAGAATGGGACACAGCCGACTTCACAGTCACATGTACATGAAGTTCAAGATGCGCAACACAGCCATGTGTACTTGTGGACAGGCAGCACAGAGTGCCAAACATATACTTCAAGAGTGCTCTGAGTATGAAATGCTGAGACAGACATATTGGCCAGAAAAAACAACACTGGAATCAAAGCTCTATGGATCACTGTGTGAACTACAAAAGACAGTGAGTTTTATTCAGGAGACAGAATTACAGATATAGATCAAGCGAGAGAGCACAAGCACAGGAACTCAGGATACTCCAGCTTATTACCATGGATATCTTTGTGGTTTTGTGAGCATGATAATGCCAACAACATGTAAACTTGCCATTGTTAGGCCACAAAACCTTTATCCCCACAAAATTGACATATAAATTAGAAAATTCCACAGTTATTTTCCGCAACACAATCCTCAGGAAAATTTGCTGCTTCATTTGAAATTGCTTGACTTCGATGCATATGTGACAATGAATGAGCCTTGACATCCATAGCTCAGCGTCTATGCATTTACTCAGCAGTTTCATGCTGTCTCTGATGACATTGGTATTCTCTATTCATAGCGTGTCGATTTTCTCTTTGTGCTGGTGGATATAGCTTAGCTTGATACCGATGCAAATCAGAATTCTTATCAAGTCATGTTTGTCTTTATTGAAGAGTTTCTTGATAAATTTTTTTGCATCTCTCTTTCAATTCTATGTCTATGCTCTGCAGCATTTACGGCACGAATCTGAATGAGTGACTTGAATTTTATGACTCGACCATCTAGTTTTTCGTTCTTTTGTTTTTTTACGCTTTCTTGCAATTGCATCATCTTCATATCCATCATTTAAAGCAAATTATATGTATATTTTAAATATAATGTATTTTAGATAACTTTAACCACAAGCTAATACAGACATTTACTTGTTATGGCATCAATAACATTTGTATACAAAAATGCCATCTGCTTGGAATAACAGCATGACACCAATTGTTTTGAATAGATGTCGCATGGGAATTCCGTGATGTAAATGCGCTATTTATAGAGCGTCCCTGAGATGACAGAACATGACTATTATATTATAGATTCTTCATTCAATGAGAACTAAGATCGTCTTGACTGCTTTCAAATGGATTCTGTCATGCTTTTCTTCTTAAGTCAATAAATAATATATTTCAAAATGTAAATTGCACATATTTTTCAGTATTGATTTGAATATGCTTTGATCAACGTATCAGTATGCATGACTACTGGTCTATTAGTGAGCTTATGTATAATATAATTTATAGCATGTTTCCCTGAGATATGCTTGAATCGATCTACACCAAACTGCATTGTTATAACTTCACGCTGAAAATAAAGATATGATGATGATGACAATAAAGTAATTCTTTTAGCTGTGAGCAAAGTAATTTTTAACAGCACATAGCCTTTCTGACAAAAGCACAGGTCCTCCTCAATTGAGTAACTGAGGTGACACCCGAGCTAGTATAAGCTTTGTTGTTTCAAAGGTGCAGATGAGTTAATAATAAATAGGATAATAATACTAAGACCCATCAGGTCTATGAGGGCCTACTGAATAACCCATCAGGGTTGTTCGGATGCCACACTTTGACATCAGCACAGAAAGCTTTCCAATTATCTCTATCTTTAGCCATTCGGAGGAGTGTAGAAAAATCATGCTTAGACCATTCCTTGATCTTATCAATCCAGGATTTTATCTGTCCTCCTTTTCTTCTTCCACCCTTGACTGTTCTTTGCAAAATAATTGAATAAAGTGAGTTGTGTTAGAGGGTTATGTAGCATGGTTAGTCCCTAAAAAGATGAATTCCAGTGCGATAGTATCCCAGGATTATTATGTCCTGCCAGAAGTGTAGCATATATTCTGAGCTAATTAGTTCATCATTCTTTCATCAGCTTTGCTGACCAATCTGAAGATCTGGCATTCCCTGCCACCTAGGAGTCTGTCATAGAAGGACAAAGGTGCAATGTCTGCTGGTCTGTTGTCATCCATGGGGATTATTTGACTGGAGACAAAAATAAAATTTGAGATAAGACGCGCAATTAACCCATGAGTGGGGGACAACAGGATATACAATATGAAACATGTGTAACTGTTGGATGATTATTGGAGGGATTTTAACTGGAAAAAAAAGTCTCTACAAGACATTATCTACTAGAATTATACCGTTGTATGGTGATCAAAGGGTTCTGTATTATGTTTTGGTACTTTTGATGCTGGTAACTTACAGTTAGGAGCTGTATTTTTTATGTTGGTAACCTACAGTTAGGAGCTGGTAATGCCTCTTAATCATTAAAGAGCCGTGATGACACTGATTCAATCTAGATAAAATTGAAATTTCCAGAATTTCAGGAATCTTTCAGACGACATTTTGTGGTAAATTTTCAACATAAATTTCATTAAAGATGATGTTGATACAATGACCAAAAAAACATGAATTAAGCCATTTTGAAGAATGCAGCAGCAATACTTGGTTTAAAGAAGACTCCACACATTAATGGATATCAAATTACATATTACAATCTATGATTGTACTGCAATTGCACGTTACATATCTCATTGTCTATAATTGATTATTTTGGGGTATTTTAGCCTTCTTTCTTTCTGAAATTTTCTATAATATTTCATCTGTCATCCATGTTTTTTTGTTCTTGGCTTTTCTTATTGGTAAATTTTCATTTGATTTTTAATACTTTTCCTTAGGCTGTCCCATTTATTGTCTATTTTCTCTTCTGGATTTTCCCTTCTGTATTGTTCCATGCATTCTGTCATTAGATGTTCATATCTATTCTTTACATCTGCAAGGAATTATTATTATATATCTGATTGTTTTAATGCTGATGTGTCTATCTGTGGATATTGATTTCTTCTATGTTCTATCTTTTTAAATTTGACATGTATTTTGCACAGCACTGGATTATGGTCAGAGTTGATATCAGCTCCTGGATATGTTTTAGTATTCCTGACACTATTTCTAAACCTGTTGTTGATCATAATATAATTTATTTGGTCCCTCTTTCTGTCTTCAGGACTTGTCCATGTATATAATCTTATATTTTCATTTTCAAAGAATGTATTTCATGGTCATGTTGTTGTTCTTGCAGAACTGTGTAAGTCTTTCTCCTCTGTCATTTCTGGTCCCTAGTCCAAATTGCCCTACAATGTTCTTGTGTCTTGCTTTCCCTATTTTTGCATTCATGTCTCCTATGACTATTAGAATGTCTGTTGATTTACTGACTTGAGTAGTTCTTGTAGGTCTTCATAGTCTTCTTCTTCTTCTTTCGTTCACTTAAAACATGTCTATATCTGTAATTCTGTCTCTTTAATAAATCTCACTGTCTTTTGTAGTTCATGCACTGGCCCATAGAGCTTTGATTCCAGTGTTGTTTCCTCTAGCCAATATATCTGCCTCAGCATTTCATATTCAGAATAATCTTGAAGTATATGCTTGGTACTCTGTGCTGCCTGCCCACATGTGCACATCGTAGTGTTGCTAATCTTGAATTTTGTGTACATGTGACTGTGGAGTCAGTTGTGTCCTGTTCTGAGGCGTAGAATTACAACTTGTTCTGATCTATTGATAATGTGATAGTCATCTTGTGTTGGTGTTTGTGGCTTTCTTATTGACTTTATCATGTTTTTTCTGATGGTAGGTGATTAGTACATCTGGTTGGTCTTCAGCAGCACCTTCCTAAGCCAGTTGGTCTGCTTTTTTTCTCCTGGTATTCCACAGTGAGATGGTATCCACTGCATGGTTATCCTATACTTGTAAGACAGTTCATTAAGTAGTTTTTGCAAGTTTGTTAGTTTTCCAGACTGGGGAGCTTGAAGCACTGACCTTGCAACTGTCAGGAATACCACAGGCTGTGGGCCAGGATTGTAGCTCAGCAGTTTTTCATTTGCTACCCTAATTGCCTGAATTTCTGCATCATAATTATTGCAGAATTTCCCTGTTGGTGTTTTGATCATATCTCTATAAATGTGTGGATATTCTATATATATATATACACCTGCACCTCCATTCCTCACTGCATTCTGTGCTGACCCATCTGTGTATACTCTGACCCATATGTCTTGTGGATATTCTTCGTCTAGGAAACTGAGGGTGACTGTCTTTCAGTGCATACTGTTCTGTTTGTCCTCGATTAGTATTCCTTTCACGTGGGTCTGAATGTATATTTGCATTCCATGCCTTTCACTCCAAGGCGTTTGTTCTGGTATAGACCTTAAGGGTAGGTCTGTAAGTTGTCTACGGAAACACAGTGGAAACATGTCTTCATAGTCATTTTCGATATCTTCTTCAGGGTAGTCTGTAGTTAGCATCATCATTCTGTCATTATATGTCCAGTACCCACTATTGTATATTTCTATTTCTTTCTTTATCAGTATTCCTACGCACACAGCCCCCCTCCTTTCATGATAATCTCCTCCTGAATGTATAAAACTAAAATATTCCTTTCTTGTGTACCCAGCATCTTTCCATCTTGTCTCTGCTACTCCAATGCTACATCTATCTTATATTAATGTATGGCTCAGAAACATGGACAATGAACAGACAACTAGAAGATAGGATTGATGCCTGTGATATGTGGATATATAAACAAATAGGGAGAAATTAATGGAAAGAGAAAAATAAATAAAGAAGCTCTAACAACAATTCGTATGAAGAAAGAATTATTGAACGAAATAAAAAATCAAACAAAATGTTTTGGACATATTAAAAGACATAACACCATGTTGAAGTCCTTACTTGAGGAGATGCGAGCAGGAGGTAGGCAAAGATACAAGTGGGAGAGAAACTTCATGAGATGGACAGGCTAAATTCTAGCATACTGCACCACCAAGGCAAGAAATGAGATGTTGGAGGTCTGTTGCAGCCAACCTTCTTACGGAGATGGAACTTAATGATGATGAACCTCTTAATTAATTTTGTTTTATAAATTGTAATTATTCTTTACAATAACAAATTTTCAATAATTTACTGCATATTTGTCAACTTATTTGTTCCTAAATCTGTATATTTAACAATTTATTTCCATTTTTCAATAAAAACATCTGTGTATTTAGCACCCAAACACCCCCACCCCCTAACAAACCAGATTTCCCCCCCATCAATACATAGATGTGAGATAAAAATGTCAGCGTTAGTAATAATTACTAGGACATTGAACACCAAATGACCTTAATTTGTTTTTGTAATTTGTGGGGTGTTTTTTGGGGGAGGGGGTGAATCCGTATGAGAATGGAAAATCTGTACTAGTTGACACCTATGGTTCATTTTATGTCACCATTTTCCTCTCAAATTATATATAATATGTACTCATTTATCAATACCTGGTAATTTGGCATAAAATGAAAAACATGTGAGGGAATTTTTCTTATACTGAAAATTAATTTTATCCATACCTAAAAAAAAATATACCCCAGTAGTTTTAGAAGAGTTAATAGTGAGAAATGTCTGGTGCCTATTTATTTTCTGTTTCTTGTGTGTGAAGATGCTGCTTTAAATTTTCTGGGTCTCAATTGGGTTTACTGCTAGGATATATTGGATTTGTGATAAGTGCAGATAGGCTTGAATATGAGTTATCTATAGTCTGAGAGTTGGAAATGGATAAGAAAGATGTTATGAGGTATCAAAGCGACTATCTAATGTCATTACAGTTATGAATTAATTCATGAATGAATAACTAATATATATATATCTTACTGCATTATTTTTTAGATACTGTTGTCCTGGCTTCTGTGAACAACTTTTGTTGGAGCTGTTGAAGACTTTGGGAATAATATTGGGAAATGTTTGAAAACAAGACGGCATGGTTTTCAGCCAGCTGTCTTAATAATGCAAGACAGCTTTGGGGTAAATATTTTAGCCTTGGAGTATTGTCTGCTTTCCTTCATTCTAAGTAAATGACTAGTCTAATAACAGGACAGTACCATTCTTACTTGTCATATTACAATATGATTGTGTTCTTAATAAAGGCCTTTTAATTGAAACATCACTTTTCATGTGATTCCAGTGACTAACAAAACTTCATCACTATGTTTCCTAGTTTCACCTGTTGGATTTTAGATTTCCATTTACTATGTATTATCTAAATTATCTTCTTCTTCTTTCGTTCACTTGAAACATGTCTATATCTGTAATTCTGTCTCCTTTATAAAACTCACTGTCTTTTGTAGTTCATACAGTGGCCCATAGAGCTCTCATTCCAGTGTTATTTCCTCTACCCAATATGTCTGCCTCAGTATTTCATATTCAGAACAATCTTAAAGTATATGCTTGGTACTCTGTGCTGCCTGTCCACATGTACATATGACCATGTTGCCAATCTTGAACTTTGTGTACATGTGACTGTGGAGTCGATTGTGTCCTGTTCTGAGGCGTAGAATTACAACTTGTTCTGATCTATTCATAATGTGAAAGTCATCTTGTATTGGTGTTTGTGGCTTTCTTATTGAATTGATCGTCTTTTTTTCTGATAGTAGGTGATTAGTACATCTGGTTGGTCTTCAGTAACACCTTCCTTAGCCAGTTGGTCTGCTTTTTCATTTCCTGGTATTCCACAGTGAGAGGGTATCCACTGCATGGTTACCCTATACTGGTAAGACAGTTCATGAAGTAGTTTTTGCAAGTCTGTTAGTTTTCCAGACTGGAGAGTTTGAAGCACTGACCTTGCATCTGTCAGAAATACCACAGGCTGTGGGCTAGGATTGGAGTTCATCAGTATTTCATTTGCTACCCTAATTGCCTGAATTTCTGCATCATAATTATTGCAGAATTTCCCTTTTGGTGCTCTGATTGTATCACTAGATGTGTGGATATTCTATATATACACCTGCACCTCCATTCCTCACTGCATTCTGTGCTGACCATAAATTATCTAATATGTATAACATTTTCATGATAATTTGCTGAAAAGTGTATTGGCAGAGTTGTATAAAGTTGAAGACCTTCAACTTAGATTTTTTTGTTACAAATGTAAAGATAGGTAATGCTGCATGTCTTGAAATTCTGGAAAAATAAAGTACAGTCTATGAACATTTGTGAGTAACTGCTTCAGAAGAATACTAACATTAGGTGGCAGGACAAGAGAAGAAATTAAGAGATCTGGAGACAAACAAGATAAGATCTGGTAGTTACCCAGATCATCATCATCAGATGCTATGCCAGCTGGCATATGCGATCATGGCTCTTGACGGCTCTTTATCTCCAGTATTATGTAACAGAATTGTTGTTTCTCTGTCATGCCAGGTTGTTAAAATGTATAATATTTTCTTAGCCCTCTATCCCTGTTGCCTTCAATCTTGCCTGTTGTGACTATGTTCTTCAAACCTCCTTGTCTCATAATGTAGTCAAAAAATAAACATCGTCTTTTTCTTATATTATTGATTAAGCTCTGTCTGGCATTTGACTCTTTCAACACCTCTACATTAGTTTTCCTGGCAGTCCATGGTATTCTCATCATTTTCTGTAGATCCAAATCTCTACTGCCTATAATTTCCCACTTTCATATTTGTTTATTGTCCAAAACTTGCATCCATATGTTAGTATAGGAATTATTTAGCACTGTAGAACTCTCTTCTCACCTCTAATGACAAGTGGCACCCAGATCTCTAATAGCACCAAAATGAAGGAGATACAAATTAAAATTGATTGGATGCACTCAGAAAACCAGTAAAAGATGTAGCTAGAAGATAAATTACATGGAACCCACAGGAAAAAAGGAATGGGAAATGGAAACCCAGAAACACATAGAGACCATGAAGGATTTTCAGAGATGGGAAACACTTGGAATGATGCTGAATCCTTGGCTTTGATCTATACATCTATGAATGCGTAAACACCTAGGACTCAAAGGTTTGATTGATGATTGATTGAAAGTTGAAGGAAAATGGTGATAGGCAGACAGTGGGTACATTACAGAAAGCAGTGGTAACATTTTTAATGAAACAAATACATACATTATTTAATGAAATGAAATATCGATGAAGACACATTTCACAGAAGCTAAGAATACTGGTGGATTTAGCGATCTGCCCGCTACACACTGGAAGGACCCTGGATCATCCTGTGAGGGGGGGGGGGGCCCTCTCAGTGCATAGCACAGCACACAGACCAATGCAAACCTGTCAACATTTTAATCTCCAAAATATTCTGCTGCTTGTCATTTGAAATGTTCAAATGATTTGTATTTGTCTTTCTCTGTGTATTTCCAATCCCACTTCTAGCAAGTATAGCATATCTGGGAATCTCCCTGGTGTAGTGGTTCAACCGTTTTCTCTGTGCTCAAGAAATCGTGGGTTCAAATCCTGCTTGTTGCATCTTGTTCCTATAAAGTGGATTTTTTTCAGAGATCAATGGGGATTATCAGTTGAAGCTATGTAGTTACATGCAATGTAGTTACATGTACCAACTTTGGACTTACTGTTACCACATAGAAAACAGAAGTCTGTTACAACCTGCACCTGGCGAAAGCTATCTCGAGCCCTGCATAAAGGTAAATGGCATAGCACTGAAAGTTGTGAAAAGATTCGCATACCTAGGTAGTACATTATCACAAGATGCCAACGTTAATGATGAAGTGTATACAAGGATCGCCAAGGAAAGCAGAACTTTCGGCAGATTGTACGCAAATGTGTGGCATAGAAATGGCATTAACCTACAGACTAAGCTGAAAGTCTACAGAGAAGTAGTACTTCCAATGCTGTTATATGCTAGCAAAACATGGACTGTGTGTAGAGGTCAAGTTACGATATTCAATCACTTTCACACAACTTGTCTCAGAAAAGTTATAAACATCAGATGGCAAGACAAGATTCCAGATACCACTATTTGTGACAGATTTGGTATCCCCAGCATTGACACTATCCTGATGCAGACACAGATTCATTGGGCAGGTCATTTGGTACGTATGCCAGACCATCACCTGCTAAAGATACTTTTCTATGGTGAGCTAGAGAAGGGTAAACGATCTCAAGGTGGCCAAAAGAAGCGCTACAAGGACTCATTAAAGACCTCACTGAAAGCGTTTGAAATAGACCAACACACATGGGAAAAACTTGCACAAAATGTATCTACATGGCACTCTATAGTCAAAAAGAGCAGAAATGCTGCAGCCCAACAACGGAGAGTAGCTAGAAAGTCATGGGTAGACCAAAATCCGTCTACAGTGGTCATTCCATGCCCGAACTGTCCAAGGACATTTTGAATAGGACTTATTAGTCACCTATGGGCATGGACATAAGTCTAGCTGAATTTTAAATAGTGAATGTAGCAAATGGTCATCATCACTTGTGATGGACAAACACACAGTTACATGCTATGAGTGGTGCTCAGCAGGCAACGTAATGCTTTGAGATGGACAGAGTATATATGGGGTAACCATGTACAATGAAGTCAATCTTCTACACCTTTTCAATCTTTCAATAGTCATCCTGCTTATAAATTTATTTTTCTAATATACCGGTATATATGTATATATATACCCCCTATATATATATATGTATGTATGTATGTGTGCGTGTGTGAGCATGTGCGTGCGTGCCTGCTGAAAGCAATGGCAAACTACAATAATAATGTGCCTCATAATTTTTTTTTGGCTGAGTTATTTTGGTCATATAAAGAAACATAACAGGAAAGATTAATAGTTGAAGGCAGAGTTAATGGAAAGATTAAGAGTTGAAGGCAGAGTTAATGGCACTGGTGGAAGAGTTCGCCCATTAAGACAATGGTGCAGTGATATATTAGATTGTTTAAACATGTCTCTAGTTACGGCAGGCCAACTCGCCTAGAATCTAGGAGTGATCAGAGAATCCATAAAGAAGACCACTTTCGAGAAGAATATATCACATGATTTTATATGTATATGTATATATATATATATATATATATATATATATATATATATATATATATATATATATTTATTCATCTTTTACTCATGCTTATAAAATCTTATAAAATTCATATTTGATATACATATTTTTTTCAGTTGAGAATGGTGGAAAGCTAACTGAAGATGTTTCTCTTGCCCAGTTTGTCTTCAGTGATAATTGGGAACATGATGACACAAAAGGGTTGGTTAAATGTGTCTGCATTTACAAAAAAAACTCATTCTAATACAATTGTTTTCCAATTATTTTTTTTACCATGCCCCACCTCTTTCTAAAATTCTGATGCCCCTATGTAAAATATTTTTGTATATTCAAAAATTTAAAAAAATCCATAAAGTTTAGGGAATAATTCCCCCCTGAACAATCAAATGTCCCTGTGGGGTATGGACCAAACATTGGAAAACATTGGTCTAATGCATCATAGTTGTTTTTTACTGGTATGTCTATGTCTAAAATATGTATTTAATCAGTGTTAGAATTATCAGATCACTTATTATACTTACCGAGGTAGTTACTTAGTCTTTACCCCATGAGATAAAAAGGTTAGGAAGAGAGAGAGTGCCAGATTATAATTATTTGTGAGTATTAATTCTTGAAATATATTTAATGCTAGCTATACAGATTAGTAAACTGGGTATTTCAACTAATTTTTTTTTAGTACACTCTTTTAGGCCTTAAACAACCCACAATATGCAGATGACACAGTCCTCTTAGCAAAAAGTGAACAGTAGCTACAAAGACTAATAGATTAAGACAATAAATCTAGTAAAGAAGATGCACTAGATATAAACATTAAAAAACCAATTAAAAAAACAAACATGATAATCAGCAAAATCACAGAGGAACATTCACTAAACATAAAATACACGGAGAGGTAAGTCATCCCTTGCTACTTCCCAGTTCATTTATCGCGGCCTCAGTACATCGCGGATTTCTAAAAACACATTTACAGTATGTACACATTAGTTACATCTATGTATGTTACACACACACGTATCATATTTATATTATTTATACTTTATTTTATGTATGTTATTTATACAATTATTTTATTTACATGTTTGAAACTATTCTTTAAAGTTCTAATGATAACATATGTACTTATATGGTTTCATATACACTTATTGATATTATACATACACAAAAAATGTACGTGTGTTAAAAATGAGAGGATGACACTACTTCGCGGTTTTTCACTTATCACGGCCGGTTCCGGTCCCTATTAACCGCGATAACTGAGGGATGACTGTACTACAAATTGATCATTACCAATATCTTTCACACATAATCACAAACATCGGTAGATGGGAAACAGAAAGAGCATAGAAATAGTTAAAATGAGGGACAGATTAAGTGAGAATGCAATGTAAGGCAACACAGCCAGCACATAAATGTACAATTTCGGCATTTGTGAACTTCAGATTAGAAAGTCCACAATTATCAAATGGAATGCATTTATACATGAAGTTTGTGTCTACAGCATGACACAGCTGCCATGAAGATGCATAAGAGGAGAAGGAATTATCATGGAGGTAGACGAAAGCCTATTTACCAAAAGGAAGGCAAACTCTGGCAGAGCGTTGCCTCAACAATGGGTATTTGGTGGCCTATATCATGAGACACAGGACATTTTCTTGCTGAAAGTAAATACAAGTTCTGCTACCTTAATGAAGGCGATTGTAGACAATGTTGAACCTGGATTTAATGATATATTCTGACTGCTGGAGAGGATATAAAACTACAGAGATTAGGAGAGTAAGCTTCGACCACCTAACAGCAGACCACAGATACAACTTCATGTATCAAGTAACCATGGCCCATACCAAAACAGTGGAGCAAATGTGGGGAAGTGCAAAATGGCTAAATAATAAACATTTTGGAACAGAAAAAAAGGTTGGGAAACACTGCTCTAGAACAATGTCAATCCTTTCTATGCAATATTAGAGGAAATGAGGAGATACTGGCAACCTGTGTAATCACCCATCTTCCATGTACCCACCAACACTCGTCACTCTCCATAATATGCCCTCACCAACCCATCCCAAACACCGGCTCTAATGTCCCAAATCCTAACCCTAACACTGAATGTAGTCCCCGCCCAAAAACTAAACATCTAACCTACCATAATCGTAAATCCCCACTTCCCAAACTCTAACATACTCAGTCTCTCCTCCAGCAATATTAGTGAGATTTGCACTTTCAAAGGGATATAATAAATATCATGTTTATGCTAACACTGGTTAGTTGCCCCTAAATGCACTGGTCAGTTCTGCGGAAACAAACTTTCCAAAAGAAAGTTTTCTCCGGTAAATATGTGGTCACTTATTCCTGTATAGTACCGAAAAATTAATTCAATATCTTAAATAAATAGACATAGATGAAAAAAACATCAGACTGATTAGAAATATATATTGAGAACAAATGGCATCAATAAAGTGTGAAAACAGCTACTCATCATACATAGAAATAAAAAGAAGAGTAAGACAAGGATGCATTTTATCACCCAGTCTATTTAATTTCTACACAGAGAATATTTTTAAACAGATAGAAGTAATGCCAGGCTCAAGATCAGTGGGGAAATAATAAACAACCTGAGATATGCAGATGACACTGATCTTTTGGCAGAAAGTGAGCAGGAGCTACAAAGACTTATAGATCAAGTCGATAAATCAAGTTAAGAATATGGACTAGATATAGACACCCAACAAAATAAAAACTATGATAATCAGCAAGTCACAGAAGAAGGTGCTAAACATAAAAATGCATGGAGAGAAACTACAAGTATAACATTATCAATATCCTGGACACATAATCACAAATGATGGCAGATTTGAAACAGAAGTTAGAAGGAGAATAATAATGGTTAACAGTACTTTCAATGACAGGAAAATATTAAACAGTTAAACAAGTTAAAAATGAGAATTATAAAATGCTACATCTATGCTATATTAATATATGTTCAGGAACATGAACAATAAACAAACAACTAGAAGACAGAATTCATGCCTTTGAGATATGGATATATAGAAAAATAGGGAGAACATTATGAAAAGAGAAGAAACAAATAAATAGGTTCTAAAAACATTTACTATGAAGAAAGAAGTACCAGTATTAAGAGAAATAAAGATCAGGCAAATACAATATTCTAGACATGACACCTTATTGAAGATCTTCTTGAGGATAAAGTCAAGGGGAGGCGAGCAAGAGTAAGCAGAGATACATGTGGAAGAGTAACATCACGAGATGAACGGGTTACAGTCTAGCAGTGTGATCCACCAAGACAAAGGATATTGTAGGTCAGTTGTTGCTAACCTTTGTATTGGAGATGGCTCTTGATGATGATAACAACTAACGACTATAACAGGAGAATAAAGAAGAAAAGAACTTCACCTATCTATTAGGATTTGAAATGCTTGTAATTGTTGGTGAATTGCAGCAAAACTACATACTGAAAAACTTTTACAGAGTGAAGCAATTTTTTAAAGTATGCTGGACCTACTGTGTTAACATAAACAGGTCAACATAAAGTTCCATTTGTTTCCTTAAACATTGAATACATTGTTTCCTCAGACTCCGCAATAGTGATGCTTATCTGAAACAGCTTCTGGCCATTTTCAGTTCTCAGTATGTTATAGATGCTGTTCTTAATGGATTTGACAGAGTGATTTTAGGAAATTATTTTCTTATTCCACCTGACATAAAAAAAAGTAAGTCATAATTGTATATTGTTTTTGTTATAATATTTGACACTTTACAAGCATCACAAACACTTCATTTAGCAAATTTTATTCTTTTTCTGATTGGTATGACATTCAATATCCACTCTAAAATTATTCCTGTGTGCATGAACCATAGTGCTATAGGCAATTACAAAATCACATACATAAAACATGTTTTGAGGTAGCACATGAGGACTTTGCATGGTTAAATATTGTGTGCAGCAATTTCTAATGGAGTGTGAGGCAATGTTATATAGAGGAAATAGAAAATATGTGAGTTGATCACAAATGTGTTTGAATGTTGTGTTTTTTATTCTACTTTACCTGCCGAAGATGAATGTGTTGGGCTATTGGCACAAATAAAATGGTGACACAATGCATTTCCATTATCTGAAGTGCATCCTGCTAGAAATCTAGTATAACCATTGTCCTGCTGCAAGAGAGATCCAGCGGGAGTTTGAGAACGAACACTGAAGAAGATGATTCTGCTTTATGAGCATTAAAGGACTTCACTTAAATTGAATATCAAAGTTAAAAAAGGAAATAGAAATATATTATATACAAAGAACATATTGCCAACTTTGGTGGTAGAGAGGTTAGTGGGATAGTCTCATAAACTCAGCTTGCTCGTGGTTTGAATTGCAGACAAGTTGACTGTCCATATTGTATTATCTCTCTATATCTATACACTTTTAACAACTTTTGGAGCATACCCGGTAGTTCTTCAACAAACATCCTCCATCTTATCCTAAATTTAGCTATTTCTTCCAAATATGTCCACGTTCTACAAAGCTTTTGTGTCTTCATCTAATTTTTTTCTCCAGGTATTTCTTGGTCTTCCTCTATTCCTCTTTCCCTGTGAGTTACAAGCTTTGTAACAATGCCTTTCTTACAATGCTTTCTGCTTGTCTTCTTAATTTATGTTCTATCCATTTCCAGTGCCATTCGTTAGTTCTACCTCCACTGGAGTTTGTTAGTTCTTTCCATGATTTCTACATTTTGTTTTTAATCATACCACTTATTATACTAACATATAAATATATAATTGAGTTCTGCAGACATATTTTGGTATAAAGAATATCAATTACCAGAATAGTCAATACAGATACTGGTGTTGAAGTCTAATTGTTCCACTGTACCCCTTTCTTAGCATTTCTCTTCATATTAGCATTTAGTCTGGACTTTTTTTTGCATGCATGTGTAATCTTACTTTTTTATATCTATTTTATTTTTGTGTATATTTTGTCCAGGTTTTCATCCTAGTATGTTGACAGATATAGGAATACATTACTATAATTAGTAAGACAGTAGGACATCCAAACAGAAAGCAGCCAAAGTTCACTGAAGTCAGAGAAGCACTTGTGGCGTGGAGGAATTCAGTGCCCATGCTTATCCTCATACTGTCATGCTTTGCAACACACATGACAGAGGGACACAGAAAGAAAGAAAGTAAGGTAATATCGAGAGGAGAATTCATCTATGTGTTGCAAGTGCCCAAAAAGGGAAGCAATAAAAAGCAACTGTCTACCATGCATGTCATGAGAAGTGATTAAAGAGGTTTGGGGGTGAGGTAAGCTCTCATAATCCCATAGGTCAAAGTCATGGTAGTGTAATGTTAATTAAGTCATTCGTCCACTAAACCAGCAAGCCAAGGTTTTGAATCCACTCATTATTCATGGTTTGAAATAAAAATGACTCCAGTGGCACACTAAGTCATCAGGAAGTAGGTACCAGAGCTCATGCTATGGGTAGGTCGAGGAATGACATAGCTACTGAGCAAGTGGGGTGGGCGACACTAGTCTGGCAGTTTCTGGTCAACCATTGCCTAGGCTGCTAAGGACATGTGAGAAACAGTGTGCTATGATGATGATTCATAACTGATATTACCTTTATCTTTAGGTCAAAGAAACTAAAAGTCATGTTGAAGTTGAATGTGTCAGACAGAAAGTGCATATATCAGACCCATGCTGTAAATGAATACAATACATTCCATAATCCAGACTACATCATATTAATTTCTAATGGTTTGAGAACAAAAGAAGAACAAGAAATTGGAGAATCAATCAAAACTACATAAAATTATACTGTTTGGAGATTTTATGCAGTCCAATTCTGATGTAGAAACAGCACTTCATCAGATTATATACAATGAAATTTCCACTTTTTGTTGAGCAAATGCCCTCAAAAAGCCTCTTCTGCATATGATTGTGATAACAATAATCTTCCTATTGTTTTACTTTTCTCCACAGGCATTGACACAAGGACAATTAAAAATATGAGACCTAAATGCAACATCGCTAATCCATCAGCAACGAATTCTCAGCTGGCACCATCATCAATGACAAAATCAAATGATCATCAGCAAAACAAAGAACATAACAGCTCATCTTCATCATGTTCATCATCATCAAGTGCTGAAGTTTCATCACCACAAATAAAATCCCAGTCACTTTTACATTGTAAAACACAAAGCAAGAAAATTATATCACCTAATCAAATAAAAGTAAACAAAGTGACCAGCTCAGCATTGCTAGATACATCAGTAAGAAAGCACTGCAATTGTTATAAGTATAATGTTTTTGTTGTCATATATTATCTCAATCCAAACATTTTAAAAAATGTATTTGTATATGTAACATTACTTTTCTGTTATCATCGATCTATCTATAATCCATCTATATACCCACACTCGTCAGAGACGTATGGGTACCACATTGGATGCACACAGTCCTCCAGTGATTTCTATTTTCTTTTCTTTTTCATTGAGATGGGTTTCCTGTATGCAGAAAATACTAATTTCTTTCTGGTGCAAGGTGTTTTCGAGTTCGGTTCTTTTTATTTCTAACTCCCTCTGCATTCCAGTGCATAATATTCAGAGGGGTTTTTGTCCTGTCTGGTTGGCCAGTCACTTTCCTCTTCTGCCTCATTGCTCCACAAGGTAGAATAGAGGGACCTCCAGTAGCTGGCGGTGGATTCTGTCGAGGTTCAGAATCCGGCACTGCTCCTGCCTAAGGGAACTTCACAGGGTGAGCACCATGACAATTTTAATAATTTTGTCGTGCAGACATGTCAACTATTCAGTTTGCATGATACCATGGTTGATGGTGCGCCTCTCTGCCTGTCATTTCTGACTACAGCACCTGTGCTTGCTTGGGAAGGATTGTGACCCTGCTCGATATTGGGTTAGCCCGACCAATCTTAGTTTCCAGCCTCTGTTGGTTGGACTAAGCCCCATCTCCATGTCAAGGAGTTGGCCTCAATGGGGACTTGCTGTGTAGACATGTCAAACTCCGAACGAGAAGAAGAAGATTTCTATTTTCAACAATGCATACGATTGAGGAAAAATCTTTTCCTATCCATGCTTTTATTTGTTGTCCTCTGCTTCTTTCACCTTTGACCATTCCCTGCAGTATTGTTTTTAAAAAGTAATAATTTTACCATATATACCATTAAAAAATATTATTGCATTGGAACTAAGACAATTAAAGTAAGTAAAGTTTTCCCTATTCCACGCTATTGAGATGGTGATTGGTGATTTTAAAATATTTATAGTATAAATGGAAATTGAACCTTGAAATACCTGTACAGGAAGTAATTTCACTAACAACTGAGCCACAGAACAGAAATAACCTTCTCATAAACAAAATGCCAGTCGAGAAGCACTAACCTGAAGCTGAAATTAAAATATCATTGTCTGACATAAAGAACAAGAGTGACAAACTAGTATTTGACAAACAAGTTAAGAGATTATCATCATCATCAAGCTGGAAAGCTCATATGTTAATGGTGCAGTATTATCTGGTCTTTGGACTGTATCCTGCTAACCAGCAGGAGTTTGAGAATGAATATAGAAGAAAGAGACTACCGGGTAATCAGTTCATGACATTATTTAATAATAATCATTGTATCTATTCATGACAGTGGAATAATCAAGCATTTTTATTGAGCATCTCTCAAATGTAAAGTCTGAAATGTTTCACCAATGGTCCATCAGATCAACTATCATGAAATAACAAATCCCTAGTAAATGACAGGCATATATATATATATATATATATATATATATATATATATATATATATACGAGGCGTGTTCAAATGAAAACGGGACTTGTGGATTTATTTAAAAAGTATCATACGCAATTTAATATTTTCAACGGAATTGAACAAAGCAACCACTTGTGAATAAGAATGCACCTGGGTTCATCAGAAAAAATCTCCGTATGCATTTAGGCAAGCATCCCACTGTTTAGGTAGACGTCGAATGCCGTCCGAGAAAAAGTTGCGTGTCTGTTCTCTGAACCATGTGGTCACCGCTGTCTTCACGCTGTTGAAACGCTGTCCCTTTAGTGCTTTCTTCAACGGTCCGAACAAATGGAAATCACACGGGGATAAATCGGGACTATAGGCTGGGTGATGAAGAACTTCCCAATTCTTCTTTGCCAATGTTTCCTGCACAATTTTTGCGACGTGTCAACATCAATGCCGCCCATTATAAAGACACTTTAGACAAGCTGCATAAGGCCATCAAGGCTAAGCGACCAGGCAGACTTTCTCAAGGTGTGATTCTTCTCCACGACAACGCTCGTCCGCACGTCGCAAAAATTGTGCAGGAAACATTGGCAAAGAAGAATTGGGAAGTTCTTCATCACCCAGCCTATAGTCCCGATTTATCCCCGTGTGATTTCCATTTGTTCGGACCGTTGAAGAAAGCACTAAAGGGACAGCGTTTCAACAGCGTGAAGACAGCGGTGACCACATGGTTCAGAGAACAGACACGCAACTTTTTCTCGGACGGCATTCGACGTCTACCTAAACAGTGGGATGCTTGCCTAAATGCATACGGAGATTTTTTCTGATGAACCCAGGTGCATTCTTATTCACAAGTGGTTGCTTTGTTCAATTCCGTTGAAAATATTAAATTGCGTATGATACTTTTTAAATAAATCCACAAGTCCCGTTTTCATTTGAACACGCCTCGTATATATATATATATATATATATATATAAAGTGAAAGAAATGGGGTCAACCAGGGGTAAGGGAAGCAAGTGTTGTGTTCTTTCTGGAACAATCAGGTTACATAATCAACATCTGAATAGGACGAGTCTGCATATTATCTTGTGTGCTATGATGCTAGTTTCTAATCAAGAATAAAGAATCAATACAGTCCCATCTTCCATTTTAAATATATACGTGTGTGTAGTATATTTGCTACTCAAATCATGCCTTACTGTTCTGTTCCTTGTTAATCATAGTGAATTTTAATCCTGTCCCATCTTTAATTCTTTAATATTATTAATCCATACTTTTTTTTCCCCTCCTCCTTTTCTTCTCCATCATCTGCTATATATATATATATATATACACACACATACATACACACACATTGTATTGCATTCATACACGCGCGTGCACACACGTAAAGTTATTAATTGTACCGGGTATGTTGTTTTTAAGATTCTCATTTATTGTTTATTTTGACGTTTCCAACAGACACAACATATGAACAGTTGCAGAGGAACTAAGGGAGTTGATTTTGGTGAGTTCTTGTCTTCCTAGAGCATATACTGCAGAATTCTAAATTCTAATTTTCTAGTTAAAATTCTAGTTAAATCATCATCACCAAGTGCTGTCTGTGCAATGGACCTCCAACATGCTCTGTCTCTTGCCTTGTTGATGATGTTGCCTCCAACTTTCTCTGTCTCTTGCCTTGATTTTGATGTTGCCTCCAACATCATCATGACCAAGTGCTGTCTTTGCAACATGAAATGTCTCTTGCCAGAGGCATTCTCTGCCTCTTCCCTTTGATTGTGACCTCTGCTAAACTTTATCTTGGTCCTCCCATGTGTTGTTGAGGTCTGAACGGAGAGCAAAGAATAGCAACACTGTTTTTATGTTGTAAGAGGTGGTTAAGTTTATGAGGTGTAGTTGACTGTTCCATACCATATAGGGTCATAGTGACCCAGAAGCCATGCTGAAGCCAGATGTGTCAGTGAGGCTGAAATGTGCAGGTTTTGTAGCAAAGTTGTGAATGTCTCACTATTGGCCAATGGGACCAACCATTATGCAACACTTACTCTAAGTAGATGGCATGCCAATATAGATAGGTTTTAATCTTGTAGAGGTCCCACAGCATTTCATCTGTACAATTAAATTTCTCTTTGTGGTGCAATATTGAGGGGATCCAGCATTATACATCAGGCTGTGAATCAGATGAGATCCAACCCTGACCATGGTCCTAATTGCCAATGTGTACATGCTGCCCCAGTTACAATCATGTGGCACATGAGGTATGATGAAAGTAACTATGGGGAGGATGTGACAGTTCCCTAGGAGAGCCCAGAATCATGAAAACATGTTAGCTTTGCATAATTGGAGAACCACCATTTGATGGGGGGGGGGGATGCATAGCTAACTACTCTACTCATTCCAGCGACCATGATCCAGAGTTGAGTTTCTATGGACACATGACAGGAAGGGATGCTTTACAGGGGAGCTAAAGCACATGGCTCCAATTTTTGCAGAAAGGTAGAAAAGCCACAAAACCCCTAGAATTTATCCCCTCTGAGTAGGACACTTCCGATGAAACAATGAGACACCGCTGATAGTTAGTATGGGTGTTAAATAAAACTCTAGAGAAACCGCTCCACTGCACATAAGAAGTAAGAACTAACCATTTGTAATTAATTCCTGGGCATTGAAATAACAGCAACAAAATAATGTTTGCAAAAATGTCAGTTTGACCAGCTGTTCTCAACTAGATCCATATGGTGCCGCTGCCCCCCCCCCTTCCAGGAGCCTACAGTGATTTCCATTTCCAGGAGTGCCATGAAAAATTTTTTTTTAAAAATATTAAACCATAGACCTGTTTAAGGGACCACGGAAAAGAGAACTATTTTAACAGTATTGAATAAAATAATAGTAATATACCTGTAAGAAAGTCAACAACATTTTTTTAACTTCCTAGAGCATCATGGAAGAATAAAATGTTTTGAAAGTGGGTCATGGATTTAGACAGCCAATTTAAAAACATGAATTTCAATGAGAAATTTTTAAAATGAGAGAGAATTAAACAATGTAGTTGTCATTTCCATACTTCTATTTCAGACATGATCCCTCACATAAAAAGTCTGCCCAAAGTCATCAGCTGTTTACGCACACTTCACCCTGGCAAAGATGGAGTTGAGGTGAAATATGTCACATAAATGCTAACAAGTCACACAATTAATTTTATTATTTTGACTTCTGACATGTTTGATGGTGGTCTGTTTTGTGAAAGTGAGAATCAACTTTATCACGTAAAATTATAAATGATTTTCACGCCATGTCTAATTGGTTAATAACACTTTGCTGACAAAGTTTGGTGATTTGTCCAGAATTTTTGTTATATACCCTTGTTGATCAACACAAATTGAATATGCTATAATACTTAATACTTAAGTAATAATGCAATTGTAGAAATATTTAATAATAAAATTGTAGCGATATTATTACTAAAAATAGCTAATTATGGATCATTCCACAACAACAAATGGATACGTGTACCCATAGACCTCGAGTAATAATAACTCTCAATAGAGAATGCAAATAGTGGTGTTCTATTACTGTAGTCTGAGGTGCAGAAATTGGTCAGCAAGAATTCCAGGAAAGGTGACATGATATTATATATATATATATAGTTTGTTCGGTTGTTAGAAACATGCATATTTCTTGGATCTTCACAGCTCAGTGTGTAGAGATCATCAAATGAAGAAAGAGGAAAAAAGTACCAGTAGTCCTTTTTGCTGTGACTAAAAAACAGCATAAATATGGAGATTATGTCAGTTCTTCTTCTTCTTCTGCATTTGTTCTCAAACTCCTGCAGATCAGCAGGATGTAGTCCGGAGAACGGAATGCTTTGTGTCATGGTTTACAGCATTGCTGCAATATCTGCGCCTTTTGGCCTGACACATCCAACTTCAGCATGGCTTTGGGTCACTGACCCTATATGGGATGGGGCAGCCAACTCCATCCCATAACCTCCTTAGTCGCCTCGTACGACATGCATGAAAGGTAAAGTGTTGCTATTCTTTGCTCCCCTTTCGGGCCCTGACAACACATGGGTGATTATGTCAGTGACCAAGAACTTGAACTGGATGTGTACACACAATGCAACCGATGATATAATTCTTTGACTTGGGTTGCTGTGGAATTTTTTAGTAACTCAGAATTTTTCACAGATGAGTATGCAATAGTTTAAAGTAATGTAAAACCATGCTCAGTATTATAATAAACACAATTTAACTTAAATTTTATAAATATTTTTATCTGGGTCTAAACAATTTGCAGACACCCATGAATGTGGGAGATAAGTATGATGTGGATTACTGATCAGAAAAGTGTATCAACAACATTGTATTCTGAGTAGATCCATAGGTGCTCAGAATCCCCGAATGGTATACATACTGATGGTTTCTGCAGCATGCTGATTGAACATGCTCCTCATTCACTCATTTGTTCAGCTATATTAATACTGCACTTCCTCAATCACAGCAAATTCAAGTAGGAAGCATGAGGTTAAATGAAAATAATTCTTACAGCTGACGGGAATTGAACTTTTATGTTTACATGAAGGCGTTTAGGTCCTTGTGTACGAATATGCATGTTCTGTGTTTGTGTTCCTGAGGATACTTTAATACTTGTACAGGATTTTTGTAGATGTAATAGTCCTTGTCTCGATTGGTCTGTTCTCAGTGACTCGAGTACACAGGCTGAAAGTCTTGACAGCGCCACATCTTTTTTGGGGGATGTGGTTGGTCAAGTACGGAAAACCTGTTTACTTGTGTTGCAAAGCGATTCGGTGCTGCTAGAACAGACCTGGTTCAATTCCCGTCAGCTGTAAGAATTATTTTCATTTATCCTCATGCTTCCTACTTGAATTTACTTGTATAAGATATTATTTGAAGCAACATTGTTCTGTCTCTATGTTATTTATGTTTACAAGAAGGCCTTTAGGTCCTTGTGTATGAATATGCATGTTCTGTGTTTGTGTTCCTGAGGATACTTTAATACTTGTACGGGATGTTCGTTGATGTAATAGTCCTTGTCTCGATTGGTCTGTTCTCAGTGACTCGAGTACACAGGCTGAAAGTCTTGACAGCGCCACATCTTTTTTTGGGGATGTGGTTGGTTGGTCAAGTACGGAAAACCTGTTTACTTGTGTTGCAAAGCGATTCGGTGCTGCTAGAACAGACCTGGTTCAATCCCCATCAGCTGTAAGAATTATTCTCAATCACAGCCTATATTTAACATTTCAAAGACAACATGTTCTATAGATATTTAGTCTCCCTCATCTGGTATTGAGAATGATTTGTGTGTTAATTGTTCCCGTGGCATGCTGGATGAACATGCTCCTCATTCTAAACCTATTTCAGAAGCTGATATTTTTATACCTCAGTTGTTCACTTATACAATATCTGTTCAGTTAATTTCTATTATTATGTTGTTGTTCGTCCATCACAAGTGATGATCACCATTTGTTACATGCACTTTTAAATTTGAGTTAGTATATATCCATGCCTAAGAGTTCGTAGATGGCTAATAAGTTCTATTCAAGCCGCAAATGTCCTTGGACAGTCCGGGCATGGAATGACCACTGAACATGGTTTTTGGTTTGCCCGTGACTTTCTAGCCACTCTTCGCTGGTGAGCTGCTGCATTTCCTCCTCATTTCATAAGATGATGCGCCCATTTTTACTTTAGAGCACCATGTAGACTATTCTGTGCAAGTTCTTCCCATGTGTCTTGATCTATTTCAAAGGCTTCCAGTGAAGTCTTTAACAAGTCCTTATAGCACTTCTTGCCATCTTGACTATCCTTCTCCAGCTCACCATAGAGAAGTATCTTTGGCAGGCGATGATTTGGCATACGTACTAGATGACCTACCTAACAAATCGTTATCTGCATGAGCATAATGTCAATGCTAGGGATACCAGATCTGTCAAGAACTCTTATTATGTCACAGTTATGATGGCCTTTGTTGAAATGATAGTTTAGAGGCACTGAACAAGAAGTTGGCAGAGATACAATTAGGAGAGGAACATCATGAGAGAGATGAGATAGTATTTTAGAGTGCACCACCAAGACAATAGACAGATGATGTTGGAAGTCTTGTGCAGTAAACCTTTGATGCAAAGACTGCATTGGATGATTTTCTTCTTCTTTCGTTCGCTATTGTGCATAATGCATGACATTCTGATTGTTGTGCACCTTCTGGCCAAATGTCGCTGACTTCAGCACCTTTACTTGCTAGGCAAGACTGTGGTCCTGCCCGAATGTGGGAGGGCCCCGCCAGTCTTAGTTTCCAACCTCTGCTGGCTGGACTAAGCCCCATCTCCTCGCCAAGGAGCTGGCCTCGATGGAGGATGATGATTCCTGCTTCACTGTTCCCAGTTTGGTCCAAGAAAAAAATGTTACAAATCTTGGGCTAACTAGTGGGACAATTGACAGAATCAGTTGTTTTCTCATGTGTCTAACTATGAAAGATGTTTTCCAAGAATGGAAAAAATCCATATTTTTACCAGGTTAGATGGTCAGTAAGAATATGTTATGTTATTAGACTTACCTTCCAGAAAGTCCCAAATATTTATGTCTGCAGTATTAGTTGTGTATATAAAACATGATAGGCATAACATTTATTGTGCTGAATCTTGGTTTTTCTTAAAAGATGTTACAGATGTTCTCTGTTTAATAACTGCAATTAAAATGCTTTTTATTTTCTGATTGCATTTTTTTGTGATTGTTTAATTATTATTTGAAAGTGCTTTGTTTTGCTAAATATTATTAATCATCATGATTAAAGGTACTTCATATCATATAATGCTGTCCCTAGTACTGTTTAATGTGCACACAGTGTAAATTACAGGCAGATAGATCACAGGGACTGGTAGAATTATGTTGTATGCTGATGACATTCTGGTGTATAGGTAAGGTAGAAATCGAGATGTAGGTCCAGGAATTTTAAAGAGAGCTAGACCACATATGCGAATGGTACAGGGACTTAAGGGCATGAGAAAATCAGCCCAGTGAAGTATTTTGAGCGCTTTTTGACTGGAGTCAGATTTTCAAATAAATTGACCACATCATTTTAAATACAGATAACAACACTGGTTTACAAAAACAAAAAAGTTGAAAGTTGTCTATAATTTTTTAACTGAATTAGGAGCATTTTGTGCTACTGAAGCCAAAAATGACATACATTTTTCTCAATCAGGTCAGGTTTTTTAAAATAAATTGATTTAAAAAAATTATATTCTCTGACTATAGCCTTCTATTCATAACTACATTTTGGTGATATTAGTAGTTGATTTATGTGTTACATTTCTCACATAAAAAGTATTTAACAGAATGTATTTATTAAATGCTAACAAACATGGAATTATATAAATGAATAGAAGACATTGAAAAAGGTAAGGTCATGTGATGTATTCCTTCCAGAATGTTGTCTTCCCAATGAACTCTGAACCTCTCTCTGTCTTGGGCGATGTGGCTTGCATTTTCTAGCGATGTATTCATGTTATCTTTAATGTCGTCAGTCCATCGTCTTCTTGGCCTGTCCTTTCTCCTCCTCCCAGATACTCTTCCCTTCATTATTTGAAAAGGATGTGTATAGATAAGTATGATGTGGATTGCTGATCAGAAAGGTGTATCAACAACATTGTATTCTGAGTAGATCCATAGGTGCTCAGTATCCCCGAAGGGTATACATGCTGATGGTTATATACATTGTCCAAAATCTTAATACGCTCCAAACGAACTTGAAAACCAAATGCATTATCCAAGAAAGGTAAGGACATGAAAATTATGTCATCAATGAGCAAAATTCAAGACAGAAACTTCAATTTCATCAACTTTCTCGAGTGCTCAGCAGCAGGGATGTCTCTCATCAGAGTCCAGCAGTAATCAGTCATCATTACTGCATCCCAATGTCCTTGATACCTAGTCTCTATCTCTTTTATGTCCTGATGGAACCTCTCTCCCTGCTCGTCACTCATTGATATAAGATTCTCAGGAAACCAATCCATATGCGACAATTATAATGCACTTTTATGCTCATGTTGCATCCAAGTTTTTTTTAAAGCAGTCAGCATATTGTTGACAACTTCTTCATAGTTACTGGCTTTGGTGTTGCCCAAAAATTTCTTCACAACCAGAACAAAGGCCTTCCGTGCTTCCACTTCCAATTTGTTCATTGATTTTTCAAACTCAGGATCTCTGATGAGCTGACAAACTTGAGGACCATAAAAAATGCCACCTTTCAACCTCTCTATGGTTAATCCTGGAAAAGCGTGGCACAAGTAAGTGAAGCAGCCACCATCCTTGTCCAGGGCTATGGTGAACTGTTTAATCAAGCCAAGCTTGATATGCAGCGATGGGAATAGTATCTTGTTTCTGTCTACCAGAGGATTGTTGATGATGTTCTTTGATCTACCCAGCACCAATTCTCCTCGTGCAGGCCAGTCCTTCTTGGTATAGTGCTGAGACCTGTCCCTACTATCCCACAACAGAAAGCAGGGGTACTTTTTAAAGCCAGACTGTTGTCCCAATAAGAAATTGACCATCTTCAAGTCAACACAAATATACCACTTGTGCTGATAATAAGAAACTTTATCCGGCATATACTTCACCATTTCGTACTTCTCCTTCAGTGTAGTCGAGTGAGCAAGGGGTGCAGAAGTAAACTGATTGCCATTGTGAAGCAGAACACATTTTCTGAAAGATCTTCTAGTTGAAGCCATTTGAATCACTTGAAACCTTAAAACAAATACACAAAAAAATTAGCAATACTAGTACCGTTAAGTTTAAACATGTGAAATCTTCATAATTTGTATATTCCAAGATAAAGAAATTTTGCAACATATGGCGTGAAAATATCCTTACATGTGACAATAAAATACTTGCTTTCTATATCATTTGTCCTTTTAAATAGGGAAAAAAATACTTATGATCAAAGGTGTGGAAATCAATTGTCGTTTTACTGATTGATTTGACATGCAATATGACCCATCTATAAAAAAACATAATGTGGTGCTAGATATAAAAACCTGACCTGATTTAGCACAACCAATGTGATTTTTGGATTCAGCACAATAAAATTATCCTAAATCTGTAAAAAAACAAACAACCATAGACAGCAAATTTGATGTTGACCAGTACAATCTGTCTGCTCAGGTGAAAATAGGTTATTATTTCCTCTATAACAAGGCTTGGTTGTTTCTGTGATAGAGTATGCATCGGCAGGTGTAGTAAGCAGACCTAAATTTGTTCATGCTCGTGATCTTTAGATCTTTCACTGCCTGCAATACTGACTTTGCATCAGAGAAACTACATGTCTGTTATGGCTCAGAATGCAATTTATGAGCATTTTGGCTCACTCTGTTATGACTTCCATGTCTGCTTTGAAATTTGTGGAATGTTTGCTTCTGGGTATACATTTTTCAAATTCTTTTCCATTTGTGTTACTATATATATTCCCACTCCTCCATCTGATACTGCTTCTTTCGCTGATCCATCTGTATATACATATGTCCATATATCCTTTGTATATGCTTTCTGTATGTTGTTCTTAGTTGTCTCTCTAAGTACTTATATAGGAATTTCCCTTTTTGAAATCTTCTTCTCGTTCACAGTTTAATATTTCTACACAGCAAGTATTTTTTTAAATAATGCCAGGTATTGTCTATAATTCTTGACAAGTTCTGAAAAGTTGAGATGATAACATGGTTGGTTTTGTTGTTAGACATGCATATTTCTTGGATTTTCACAGATCAGTGTGTAGAGAAGACCATCAATGAGGAAAGTAGTCCTTTTGCTATGACTAAAAGCAGCATAACTATGTAGATTATGTCAGTGACCAAGAACTTCAACTAGATGTGTACACAGAATGCAACTCATGTCTGCATCCTCAGTGAGCATGATCAGAAAAATACATGTGGGCTGTGTTCATGAACATTGGCTAAAGGCAGTGAAGAGATTGAAGTTGGGTGTCAGTCATTTCTGTACCTATTCATGTAGATAGGTGTTTAAGACAATGAGAGAACTGAAGTCTGAAGGGGGTTGCTAATGTGTTGGATGGTAGAGCTATGCATTGGGCTGACATACTTAAATTCCTATGAGAAACAATACCCCAAATTGAAATTAATGAGGGTAATGATTCCTTTTTCATGTCCAGAATAAAGGAGCTAGGCTTGAATGCTGTCTTACAGAAGGGGGCACTGCTGTGGTCTTTGAAGGTTTTTCAACCAACAAATAACTGGAACTTTCAGTCATTGTCTAATGGTGGATACACTCAAAGGGAGATCAGAACACCTATGGATGTGTCCTGTGTGCAGTAATGATCTGATGATTAACTATTATAATCAATATAAGGTAATACTGCGTGAAATGTAACAACAACAGTACTTTAAGTAGAAAACAGGTTTAAGTAGATCCACTTGAACACGACGGACTATCACTAAAACTAAGGGGTTATGGGGTGTAAACAAGAAAACACACAAATTACAATACACGACATTTTTAACGTTTCGAACCGTCAGGTCTTTCTCAAGAATATATAAAATAAACAGTTAAAAACAAGGAAAACAGTAAAAACAATGTTTATATCACAGAGGCACTAGATACACTATTGACATGTAAACAATACGAAGTTCAAGATGACAATGATGTTTATGGAAACATGTAGCCATAGAAGTGGGTTTTGTTGAAAATTGAATGGGATATGATAACAGATATAACAAATTATTACCCAATACAACATGGATAGCCATACAATATCGACAACCCAACACACATTTAAACAAATGAATGTGTAGAGTTAAGTCCAAAAGGCTTGAGGGTACCAAACTAAAATATAAATCAATTTTCAAGAGTGTATCTAGATCTGTCACTACATTGTAGTGAAACTTCTTAAACCAGTGTTCTATGTAAGTACTAACTATTATAAATACAGTTTACAGTTCAAGTATCCAAAGACATTGAATATCATATAAATTACTGTAGGATTGTAGATATGACTTTGTAAAAGAATTCAAGTTTTATTTTTTTTAACTCGGTTGTGCAGGACATTTTTTTTTAGAAAAACCACAGTAATATCTAGTGTACAGTCATAAATGAGGGAAAAGGAGTGTGGGTTGCAAAAATTTTACTGTACTTCCTATATGTCCTACTTAAGTTTTGGGGAGTGGGTTTGTATTAGAACACCCCCATCTCATATCTATGACCCTGAAAGAAACACAGATGGCAGTAGCAAGAACAGAGAAGATACGTGAAGAAGAAAATTAGAAAATCTTGGATGGCAGAGTGTTAATGAGCATCTTCATGCATCAAATAGCACGATCTTAGAACGTCAATTAATATTTACACGTGTAACCAGTTAAGTAAGCATTTTGTTTAGAGATTTCATAGTTCATTATATTAAAATAATAGCAGAATGTCATTTTCCTCAAAGGAAAGGTGTATCTCATATTAGACATGTTTTTATTATGATGTCTTCAACATATCATTGTTTTGTAAATAATTACATAAAGCAGCATTTACAAGTATATTACAAACACGTCTTGGAAAGTTAAATTCATTACACTAAAAAGTATAACTATGAGATTGTACAAATATTTTTCACAAAAGGCGTGACGCAGAACTCTATTTTATAGTATTTCACACTGTCAAGGTGAAAAAAATAAAGAAACGAGAGGATGAAAACATGTTGTAGATAATTTTGTTGAAGAAAATAATTAAGAAAACATTTCGTAGACTTTTGGATTGCAAAGAAGCTTTGATATTAACGACATTGAAAATTTATACAGAAAAGAACACCAACATTCACATTTCTAATACTAAATTACATACATGTAGCAGAAGCGTCTTGTGAGAAAACCACATTTAGTAACTATGAGAAGTAAATATTTGAGACAAATCAGGAAGATGCGTAAAGAAAATTATGTTATTGTAAAAAAAAGTGAAGTAACCCATAACAATTATTAATGCCGTAGGGGTGTGAGATGTTAGCAATCTCACATTTCAGTGGTTCTACAATGAGGGCAGTAGCCATCTCCTCTCCCTCGCAGTCTTTATTTCCCGGATTAATCCGGTACCCATTTAAGGCTGGGTCGACCTGGAAGCCGTAGCGATCTGAAATACATTTCCGCCTCAACTGGGGAGTGAACCCAGGACCACTTATATGCGAAGCCAGTGCACTAACCACTGCCCTACGTTGCTCCCTATTGATATTGTATATACGGATGAAACGTGGATTAACGCTCATAACACTAATAAAAAAGAATGACCATCTGTAGATGGAACTATTAAAAGATATGTACCGAGCAGCAACGGTCAAAGATTAATAATGGCAAATACATGTCGCAGACAAAATGTTCTTTTGAAGATTGGTGAACTCATTTTCATTTCCAAATCTACTGATAATCGAGACTACCATGCTGAGATAAATGGTAATATATTTAGAGATTGGATAGAAAAGACTGTACTTCCATCATTAGATAGACCATCCTGTCTGGTTATGGACAAGCTTCCTACCATAATGTTATTGCAAGTGAAGATAAGATCCTTACAACCTCATCTACTAAGGAAGATATTAACATATGGCTTAAAAAAGAACATGCCGCCAAAGATGGATGTGTTGGGCCATTGGCGCAAATAAAACGGCGACACAACACATTTTCATTCTCTGGACTACATCCTGCTGGAAATCTAGTAGGACCGTTGTCCTGTTACAAGAGATATCCAGCGGGAGTTTGAGAATGAACGCTGAAGAAGAAGAAAAAACATACTCCATTTACTGAAATGCACTTGAAACCGGAGTTACTGTTAATGGTAAATAATGTACACAGAGAGAAGACTTTCCACAATTATATACATGTTTAACTGTTAAATGTATATATTATATCACTACATATAATCTCAATGCAACGAAAGAAAAATATTATATTCTCAATACTGTACTTTATTTTTACCCATGCTATGACATATTAACGATATTCCTATACCAGTAATTACTGTAAAATTTATTTTACACATACAATAAAATCAGTACTACATTAAAAACGGTATTCGTAGCAAAATATGAAGCCTGTGCGTTCTGTAATTACTGAGAAAATAGACAATATCAGTGGACAACTATTTATGAACGCACTATAGATGATAATAATAATATACTAGACAACGTTTCAAATTTCGTATATTTGGGAAGCAAGATAACAGCAGACGGGGTCACCAACTCAGAAATCAAGACTCGAATCGCTCTCGCCTTCAACACCTTTAACAGACTCTCAAACATCTGGAGATCGAAGATCGCAAGTAAACACATAAAACTGCAACAATTCAATGCAAGTGTGATTCCATCATAATAATACAATACATATATGGATGTGAAAGTTGGAAATATACCGCAATAATGGATAAGAAGTTAGTTGCCTTCGAGAATAGATGCCTCAGAAAAATCACAATTAGGGCCTACTAATCGGAAAGACTTCAAATCAAACGACATATTAAGAGAGGAGACAAAACAAGAATAAGTGACGAGCATCGTCAAAAAACGCCGCTGGACATACATCGGCCACGTACATAGAATGAAGGAAAACAGAATCCTACGACAAGCCTTCATGTGGACACCAGACGGGAAAAAAGAAAACAGGGAAGACCAAAAACAACGTTCAGAAGAATATTTATGAATGAATTAAAATCAACAGGCATAAATACACAAGACCTGCAATCCCTAGCAACTGACCGACAGGCTTAGAGAACTATGACATCCACCATATGTGCCAAACTTGGCAAAAGAGGAACTGACTGATATGTTACATGTAAATTATTTTGATGTCAAATTAATTTGAAACAAAAATCATAACTTTTTTCATGGTTGACGTACAGACTGAATTGACGTATCGTTGAATTGCAATTTTCAAGGGCTATCTAACTATAGTATTTTTAACGCTGTAACATTATTTTGAAAATTGTGTCCAAGTACCTACTAAATGAACACATCAAAAACTCATATACTAGATTTTACGAGATCCAACAACAACATAAAAATTCAAAATGTTCCATTATTAAAAGTCAACAATTTTACATATTTAGGCACCAATCTAGCACTGGATGGAGACTCATCAAAAGAAAATGTACACCGTATTGCCCTTGCAGCGGTGCTTTCAATAAACTACGTAACATCTGGACGTTAAACACACTAAGAAACACCACAAAACTCAGGTTGTTTAACTCCAACATCATCCCTATTCTATCATATGGATGCGAAAGTTGGAAAGCCACAGATAGGAGACGAGACTCCCTTGAAAACAAATGCATACGTACCATTCTGAATGTTAGGTGGAGTGACTTTAAATCTAACACTACTATAAGAGAGGAGAGCAAACAAACCTATATATCTTCCTTCATTAGACAAAGGCGTTGGACTTAAATCGGCCATGTTCTCAGAATGAACAGACTAAGAATTCCCCACCAGTCACTATATTGGGTGCCACCTGGAGTAAGAAGAAGAGGGAGACCTAGAGAAACTCTACGAAGAACCATTAATATAGAAGGCATGTCAATGAACCTAAACAACACGCAACAATTGAAAGACCTGGCAACACAAAGACAGAAATGGAAAGCTCCAAACCTATGGCCCTGGAGGAACATAACATAACCTACTAAATATAAATAGGTTGGGTCACATACGCAGAGTGCCAAACTGTCGCTTCCCAAAACAAGTAGGCACTACTATTCTGGGAACTAATTCAAGGCCATCGAGTCCGCGGTATAACAATGCTGAGGTATAAAGTATAAAGACGTATCTAAATCCTCAATGAAAGGCTACCACGTAGAATAAAAAAATTGGGAAAATACAGCCAAAACTCGGGATGTCTGGAGGTGCGTGCTGGAGCAGCATTAAAAGACAACCGTGCAAACACAAATCTTCCATTGCTGTGATATTATCACTTGAAAAGTCATAGTTTCTACATAAATATTCATCGGATTGCTTCTTCTTATTGCTAAATGAGCGTCTGAAAAACGCAAAAGGCCATACATACATAATATCCCCCTAGCAACACTATAACAACGGAGAACCACATTTTAGGGAGCACTCATTGTACATAGTGAAAAAATATAGGCCTTAGCACTTGTTGAACATTGTGCAGTAAATTTTGTGACACAAAGTTTTCATTTTGTTTCTGAAATATATACTTCATCATATATAAAATCTACGTATAGTTATTTTTGTAAATGCACGGATAAAACAATCGGTGATTAAAATGAATACTCTTTTTAATAAGGATATCCTTGTTCATGTTTAAGAATCTGGCAGTCATTGCATAAAAAATCTGGATCTGCCTACCTTAAATAACAAGGTATGCGAGTTATGCATGCAAGGTAATGTGTTTCGTTTGCCGATTTTGTCGTTTGCGGTTGTCAACAAACGAATGGATAATGTTAATAGTTCAGAAGTATGGTCAGCGGACATTATTTTATGTGTTTACGCAATGTGTGTTGATTTTTGACAAAATTGTTGCGGAATTGACAGTGTTTGTTGGTGTTACTGCACTAATTTCCTGTGAATAAATAATTAAAGTTAAAGCAAGGTACCGCAATTAATTATTAACAATGACAATACTCATTATGATTCATACTGACTGTCAATGAATAGAATTGTCAATTGAATGAATACATTATTCATTATACACTGCTAATAAAACTGTATACAGTATGTTATATTTAAAATAGTACTTACGTAGGAAACAGGTAATGAAGTCTTACTGAACGACAACTAATACTTAAAGTTGACTTAAAGAGTTTAACTTTACACACAGTACACTACTATTACTGTCGGATGCTCACGTGAAATAATTATAATACTAAGTATAATACTACTGTTGTTTAATAACACAACAGGCGCAACTGACGGTTTAAGTCTTCACTGTGACTTTTGTTCTAGTTTCGAGGTATTACGGTTACCTAACCTTTGCAGCGTGATTAGTAGAATTTGTATTTAAAATTAAGGTATATCAATTGAAAAGTAAAGGCATATTAATTTTGGGCTGAAGTAAAGTACAGTTCTCCGCTGTGACCTTTGCTCTAGCTTCGAGGTGTTTTCTAACCTTTGTGTTGTGATTGTCTTGCAGAGTGCTAGTATTGTTGTATGATTTAGTGTCGAATATAAGTAGTATTTAAAATTAATATTTATTTAAAACGATTACATTAGAGTTAGTATTCAGCCTGGGGTTAGGGGTTAAGGATTAGGATCAGTTTCTAGAGCTAATTCTAACCTCTTGTTAGAATTAAAGAAAATTATTATTATGTACAATAGCGGGAAAATATAATTTAAGGGACATGCGCAGTGGTATACATTTAGCAGACGGATTCAAACAATTATGGCATCCGTGTTTATGACATGCGATCTTACTTTCGTTATAAATTCATATATGGAGAAGAAAGCGTGTGAAGTCGAATGCTATATTATTAATTGAAAACGCTTGCATTAGAGTTAGTGTTAAAGAGTAGAATAAGTGTTCAGTATTTAGAATTAGGGTAGATTATTATTATATAGAATAGCGGGAATATTCATGGAGTTTGTTTCTGTAATAAATAAGTGTGTCCTGCAGAGAATGCTGACTACGGTAAGTGTCCGTTTGGTGAAAGTACAGAATAGTTCTCTGCTGTGCTATAAATAGCACACTGTTGACAATTTTAACTATCCAACGTCATGGATTCCCATGTAATACCAATCAAAATAATGGCTACCGTGACGTTACATCCCGATAATCCCACAGTTCAACTCTAGACACAGACCAACTTATGCATAATCTGTTTGTTTTACAATTTCCTATTACACTGCGCAACACATAAAAAATTACAAACATGAAAATAATCATTTCCTACTGAAAATGTGGTGAGAAAAACGAATATCACATTAAAAATTCTCAGTTTGCTCTTATTGTTGTGATATTCCTTGTTTATTGTGTCGAAAAAAGTGGAAAATTTTTCTGACGAAAATTTTATTCAGCGACGAATGCATGTTGACACCGTGCGACTTCTCTCAATGGCCGCTATATTGTTTAAATCGTGTGTTGATGTAAAAAACAAACCACATATTTCAACATGTGTATATAATTAATATTTTCAAGTAGTATATATATATTTTATTTTCCAGTGCTATAAATGTCTGAATTTGTATAAAGATTGGATTCCATAATGTCACGAAAGTGCGTTAATAGTGCTAACAATTTTTGCTATGTTTGTGGCGAGGGGACGTTGTCGTCTCAAAAACGGAAAATTACACCTTTAATTAAAACTGCATATCATCTTTACTTCGGCTGTAAGATAGGTGATCAAGACAAACCCTGGGCACCTCACATTTGCTGTATTACATGTACTGTGAAACTCTGTGGTTGGCTGAATGGCAAAGTGCGGTCAATGCCTTTCGCGATTCCTATGATATGGAGAGAGCCGAGAGATCATGTAAGTGACTGCTATTTTTGTATGGTGCCTCCTCTCCAACACGGAATATCTAAAAAGAAGAAGTGGACTTTGAATTACCCCAATATTCCATCAGCTATACGGCCAGTACCACATGGAAAAGATCTGCCTGTTCCTACCTCACCCAACCAGAAAGTTATAGAGCTTGATGCAGATTGTGGTCAAGAAATACAACCTGAGTTTGAACAAATATAAATAACCAAATGGTCAGAGGGTGTCCGACAAAGTGGATGGTGCCGCAGTAACCTAATGAACAAATAGTAACGCAAAATGAGGTAAACAGGTTACTAAAACACTTACCTAGCCTATTAATAAAACTATATTTAAAAAAAAACATACAATAAAACTAAACAGGACAATTCTCGACGTATCGACTCAAATTGAACCTTTTGTCAAGAGACAAACAACAGAAAACGACAAAATAAAAAACAAAATAGATGTCTATATTTCATCAAGCCCCGTCATAATGAATGCACGCATTTTCACTTTTACTAGATGCGTTGCCATCTCTGCGCTATTATGGAGACGGGGCTTGATGAAATATAGACATCTATTTTGTTTTTTATTTTGTCGTTTTCTGTTGTTTGTCTCTTGAAAAAGGTTCAATTTGAGCCGATACGTCGAGAATTGTCCTGTTTAGTTTTATTGTATGTTTTTAAAAAAAAAAATATTTTTATTAATAGGCTAGGTAAGTGTTTTAGTAACCTGTTTACCTCATTTTGCGTTGCTACTGAGTTTGAACAGGAAGATAATCAATTCACACCAATAGGTTCTGTTGATATTCTACATAGAATTTCTCAAAATGAACTAAGTGACTTAATTCGAGATCTTGACTTATCTAAAACAAAAGCTGAACTTCTTGCATCAAGACTTAAGCGGTGGAATCTCCTGGATAAAAATGTTAAGGTGTCTATGTACAGAGAACGTCAGAAATCTCTAACTCCATTTTTCACAATGAATAATAGCATTGTTGCTTGCCATGATGTTAATGGGCTTATGGAAGCTTTGAAAATAGAGCACATACAACAAGAGTGGAGGTTATTCATTGACTCATCAAAGTTAAGTTTGAAAGCAGTTTTGCTACACAATGGCAATTCATTACCTTCTATCCCTATAGGCCATGCTGTCCACATGAAGGAGACTTATGAAAATATGAAATTACTTCTTAAAGCAATAAAATATGATGATCATCAGTGGCAGATTTGTGCAGACTTGAAAGTTATTGCAATTTTACTTTTAATTATGTTACAATTAATTGCATGCAATTAGGTTACACAAAATATTGTTGCTTTCTGTGTGAATGGGACAGTCGACAGAGAACTTCTCATTACATTAGGAAAACTTGGCCTGATAGGAAGGTTATGGAGCCTGGTGAAAAGAATGTACAGCAAATTTCTTTGGTTGATAGAAATAAAATAATTCTACCTCCTCTTCATATTAATTGGGGCTAATGAAGAACTTTATCAAGGGCATGAATAGGGAGGGAGAGGCATTTAAGTACTTGAGGAAAAAATTTCATTACCTTAGTGATGGTAAAATAAAGGAAGGATTATTTGTAGGCCCACAGATAAGGGAACTGTTGAAAGATGAGCATTTTGATGCCATTATTCATGGGAATGAGAAAGGTGCATGGCAATCTTTCAAATGTGTTGTACAAAATTTCCTGGGCAATCATAGAAGTGAGAACTATCCTGTTGCTATTAATGAACTTCTGACAGCATATCAACAATTAGGTTGCAACATGTCACTTAAGATCCACTTCCTGGATTCTCATCGTGATTTCTTCCCTCCAAATTGTGGTGCAGTAAGTGATGAACATGGGGAGCGTTTCCACCAAGACATTGCATTGATGGAAAAAAGGTACCAGGGTAAGTGGAATACATCCATGCTTGCTGACTACTGCTGGAATGTCACAAGAGAAGCTCCAGAAGTGGTATAAAAGAGGAAAAGGAAACAATAAGAAATAGGATTTTTAATACAAATATTGAAATTACAATAACTCAAAAACTAGAGCTAATAAACATTTTCTGATGTCATATTCGTTTTTCTCAACCCATTTTCAGTAGGAATTGACTAATTTTATACTTAAAAAAAAAAAAACAACTTTTTTGTTGCGCAGTGTTATTTGTGGTGAGCGATCAGTATTTCTGCCCGCTATACATGGAGCGAGGTGCGCACACACATTATAAATATTATTTTGAATCCTAACCGTACTCTAATCACACAACAAAGGTCAGAAAACACATCAAAACTAGAACAAAGGAGAGAACTATAATCTACTTAGCTGTCCGGTTTTATTCACATAGTTACAGTTTCTCAACCCTCCGGATAATTGATGTTATGGAGATCTATGACGTCAGCTAGTTAAAAATGTAAATAGCATGCTATTTATAGCACAGCGGAGAACTATTCTTTACTTTCACCTAATTTTGTGTTAGTATTTACATTAGGGATGAGGATAATGGTTAGGATCAGTTATAAATGAAAAATAAATTTGTTTAAAAAATTATAATTAGAAGTGTGGTTGATGTCGTTTGTGTCAGGAGATGTGATGTCATGGCATCCATTAATTTCATTGGCATTACACAGGAATCCATGACGTCTGCTACTTATAAATTTAAACATTGTGTGCTATTTATAGCACAGTGAAGACTTAAACCGTAGTTTTACCCACACAACAATATATCCCTGGATAACACAGGATATAATCATACAAATAACATTACACAGGCCATAATCGACATATTTACTAAAAGGCCTTATCAAGATAAGCTCATAACATTAAAAAAACGAGAAGCAGCAATGACCACACAAATACAAACATGTCTGAGCGAAATATGGATGATGTGAGATGGCAGAAAGATAGGAGCAGGAAGTACATACAAAAATAAATATAGGTGGAAACAAACAAAAGGATGACGTAAATGATGGAGAACTAGACTAGTCCTACTGCTGTAGCTAACCTTCTACTACCTCGCCTCAATACTCCCTCTAATATTCCTCCTCCTCACCAGATCACTAAAGCAGATGTTCATCTTCCTGGTCACTCCAATGCCTAGATGGTCTGCATTCCTCTTGACCTCAGTTTCGGTAGACCTATTGCCTCTGCTTGCTCTTGTCCCACTGAGCGCATCTCTGACTTCCTTGACGGCATTTTCCAGCCTTTAGTCGAACAACTGCCTTCATTCTTAGAAGACACCAAGCATGCCATGACATTTTTTTCTTCTGACTGTACGTGTCTGTTCGTGCTTGATGTTTGCTCTCTGTACACTTCTATACCCCATGCCAATGGTCTCAGGGCTCTGCAGTTCTTTCTGGACAAGAGTCTCCATCCCTCTATATCCACTCGTACTCTTATCTGCCTTGTTGAACTGGTGTTCACACTCAACTCTTCACGCATGGTTTGCGTCTGTGGGTCTCACCAATGGCCCATTAGACAAACCACCCATGCAACAGAAAAACCTAAGTAGATGACATGCCATTATATTGAGGTTATCTATTATAGAAGCTTCATGACATGTCATCTATACTCTTCACGCATGGTTTGCGTCTGTGGGTCTCACCAATGGCCCATTAGACAAACCACCCATGCAACAGAAAAACCTAAGTAGATGACATGCCATTATATTGAGGTTATTTATTATAGAAGCTTCATGACATGTCATCTATACAATTATGCCTCTCATACTTTTAATTTTTTGTTACAATGTATTTTATGCCATGTTGTTTTCTTTTTCTTTATTTGTTTATGTATGCACCCTCTGTGGTTGGGAGAGCGCGAGATTTGCTGCGCGGCAGTGGGGAGGAGGAAGCTGACGGCACTGTTTTTCCTATGGCTGAGGCCCATCATAGAGGCACACTGACTCAGGACGCTACGATCCTTTTGACTTGAACATTTGGTTGCATGCCTGGAGCAATAGAGAAGTTCGGCATAACCAGTAGTCAATTGGTGGCGGGGAATGAGCACAGTGAACCCTATCTTGGCTGCAGTGGCTAGGAGCAGTTCATAGGTTGAAACCTACCTTCCTAGTAGTGTGATAGTTTTTCTCTGGCTCTGGCCCGGGGTGGGACGGAAATCCACAGACTCCCCAGCAGTGGGTCAAAGGGCATGAGCTCATGGACCGCTGGATCAGCAACCAACCACTCAACTCTTGAATATGATGGGCAAGTTTTCGATCAGATCAGTGGCGTTTGCTACAGGTACCAAGATGGGACCTGGCTAGGCTTGTCTTTTCATGGGGCATCTTGAACATCTAGTTTGGTTGACCTACGATGACCAGTTCCCATCTTCTGATTGCGTTCTTCTGTACACGCTCGTTTCCAGACAGCATCCTTTCATCGACTTGACTCCGTGCTCGCCTCGATACCATTACTAATTTCAAGGGTTCTTCCTCCTCCTCTGATAGAGTTGAACTTGTTCTTACCTTTCATCCCCATAATTCCACTGTCCGGTGCATCCTGCTTAAACATTATTCTCTTCTCCAGTCTGATCCTAACACCCGTGCCGCTTTCCAGGACTTGCCTCTGGTTGCCTATAAGCTCAACAAAAATCGGAAGGACATCTTGGTCCACATCCACCCTAGGTCTTCTGTTCCCAATAATTTCAGTACTCTTGCTCACGTGGTCATTGCTACACATCTCCTTATGTGGTTCAGATGCGTTTCATTTCATTCCCCAAAGCCACTTTCTCCATCGAGGAGGCCTTTACACGTGAAGCCCGTAATGTAATTTACGTGATGATATGTAAATGCTGCAGCAAGCAGTATATTGGGGAAACCGACTGAAGATTGAGCCACCACTTTTATGTAAACATCTTCATACCTTCAAGCATAGAACACCTACTTCTGTTGCCACAAACTTCAACAGCAATGACCACTGTGGTGTTCTTGATATTCAAGTCACTCCCATCAGATCCTGCATCACCGATGATATATCTAGGTGCTCTCTAAAACATCGTCTTATTTTTGAGTTGGGTCCCCTTAAGCCATTTTGACTCAATTCCGGCCACTCTTCTGTCTAGTTCTCAGTCGGTGTGGTCTTTATTAATTTTTTTCCATCTTTTTGTTTGTTTCTATATTTATGTTTTTATGTACTTCCTGTTCTTATCCTTCTGGCATCTCACATCCATATTTAGTTCTGACATGTTTGTGTCATCATCATCAGGTGCCATGCCGGGTGGCGTAGGCGGTCATGGCTCTCCACAGCTCTCTGTCCACAGTATTATGTATCAAAGTCGTTGTTGTTTCTTTGCCGTGCCAGGTTGTCAAACTGTCTAATATTTTCTCACGTTGTCGCCCTCTGTCTCTGGTGCCTTCAATCTTGCCTGTTGTGATTATGTTCTCTAAACCTGCCTGTCTCATGGAGTGGCCAAAAAAAGAAGATGAACATGTTTGTGTAGTGTGGTCATTTCTACTCATCGTCTTTTGATGTTGTGTGCTTATCTTGATAAAGACTTTTTGGTTGAAATGTTGATTATGGCCAATGTATTGTATTGTTATTTGTATGATTATATCCTGTGTTTTGTTGTGTGTATTATTTGACGTGAGCACCCGGCAGTGATAGTGTATTAGTCGCAGTTCCGCCCGTGAGTTGTTGGGACCCGAAAGGGGAGCAAAGAATAGCAACACTGTTTACCTTCCATGCATGTCATAAGAGATGACTAAGGAGGTCATGGGATGGAGTTGGCTTCCCATCCCATATAGGGTCAGTGACCCAAAGCTATGCTGAAGTCGGATGTGTCAGGCCAAAAGGCGCAGATATCGCGGCAATGCTGTAAACCATGACACAACGCATTCCGTTCTCTGGACTACATCCTGCTAATCTGCAGGAGTTTGAGATCGAACGAAGAAGAAGAAGTAAGACTTTATTACCTGTTTCCTACGTAAGTGCTATTTTCTATCCTTTGAATAAACCTTTAACTTTATTGTGTTATTTTAAATACAATATCAATGAGATTAGATTAGGCATGATTAGTGATGGATTGATTTATTGGCAGGTAGGCTTAGAGTAGAGTGTAGTAGATCCCTACACATTGTAAAACTGGAATTTTGGGTCTAGTATAAACTTTAAAGTCTTCTAATGCTTAAGCCTATAATTTTATTAAGATTACTATTCAGTCAAATGAAATAGTTAGGGCCTACCACACTTGAGTATTTCGTATTTGAAGTATTTCTTAAAATCCTATCCAGGTTTCACACAATCACAATGAATAGTCAATAGGCATACATCACAGTCACACTGTTTTATTTACAACGTTGGTCACCAGCGGTAGCATGACATTGATGTGGTTACCAATTCAAATTATTTTAAAATTAAATATTAGGGCCAATAAAAAATTAACTAGGCCTAAGCCCCTATAGTATAATATAGACCTAGGCATAGTACTATATCAGACTAGTCCTAGATAATATGTTAAAGCAGGTTTTTTACTATTAGAATTAATTTGCAGCTAGCACTAACACATAGTAGTAGAATGTTTTTCAGAACAGTGTAGCGTAAGTAAAACACATATCAATCACACCTGGATCAATCCAATGTGTCAATGTCACATGTGTGACTCATTTACTTTATGCTTTGTGAGGTATTTTCAATTATTAATTTAAATAGTAGTGGCATATTTAGAACTAACAGATTCATAGCTCATGTAAGTGTGGCAGTGCATTATTTTTTAACTCAATTTGGTAGCAAAGTCTGATTATATAGGTTGATAAAACTAGTAGATACAAATTGTGGTTGATGTTGAACAGTTAGCCAACTAGAGCTGGTCATACTTTTTTTAATATTAGTGTTACCCCCTTGAGTAGGGGGTCTCTATTATCAAGTGCATTGCAAACTGCTGAGATTAGACCTTTCAAATTGGACCCTTACAAAAAGGATTTGTTTTAGTATTATTATTAGTAACTATAATAGCAAGTGTTGTATATAATTAGTATTATGTTATTACTAAGAATTTATGCAATTTAAATTTGGTGCGTATCCTATTCAAGAAGTGGCCATCAACCCAACATATTTTTTCTGTAGTGATTTTCTAGGCAATATAAATATATTCAGTAGTTCGCCATGGCTTTCTGATTGGTCCAGATGCACAATTGCCTGCCGCTGAATTTTAACTCTGCTCTGTATGTTGTCCATCACAGATGTGCCCTGTACCACTCCATCATATAGTCTCACTGTTATTTATATACCGGTACTAGGATTACCATATTTCTCACTTGTCAAAAGATAGCATTTTTGAATGGAATATGGGGCACATTTTTGTAAGTAAAAAAAAATGTTTATATAATAAATACATATTCTAACAGTAAACAACATAAATCTTACTGTTTTCATATGAAAATAACCATGGAAGTGACTGACCCCAACCAGGCATGTCCACAGGTTGCAGGTATTGGAACCACCTCCAGATTTGAAGTTTAGCTGTGATATATGCCAGATCTCTGGACGAATAAGGAGTCTTTGACAAAGCCAGCGATGTTGCCTACCAGAACTGCAGGGATATAGGGTGGCGCTCATATCTCCACTGAAATACTTCCTATGTCTTGTGATGGGCAGCATCAAGCAAGTATGAGCAGCTATAAGCTCGAGCCACCAGCTGGGATCATTTACCTCAGTCTGGGCACGTTCTTAGGGTGGGAGGGGGCCTATAGATAGGAGAACATAGGAAATAACTACCCAAAAAATGTAAAGGATGGGGTCATCTGCAAAAATTCCCTAGACATCAGTCAGCCTCATCCCTTAAGGAAGAAAGGCAGATAGTAGAGAAACAGAGATACATCTCTTCTAACTACTATGTGCAGGTGATGCTCAAGAGTTCAGAAACCCATTGTAACGAATATCATCACAGATTATTTATCAGGGGCTACCAAACATTCAGACAGAACAGCGAAGGGCATAAGGGAGGCGTAATTACTCTTCTACGCAACATCATACCAGCAAAGCAGATAAAAATAAACACAATAGGAGAATAAGAGATTATAGCAACAGATGTGCACATAAATAACCAACACATTAGAATTTATAACATATACAGTCCAATAAGTAGAGCACTTAAATTGGAAGCAATGAATATTACACAGACAACAAAAGACACACACACCACACCCCCCCCCCTTCCTATTAGCCGGCTTGATAACAATACAATATAGTTACTACTTTGAAGTTGCCTAAGGGCACGAGATTCAGCCAAGATGTTGGTTTGCCTGAGGCGAGTGAAGTTGAGACATTCAATGGTCATGCTGGATTTTCTCGATGTAGTAGTCCAGGGTCCGGGATGCACCAGGCTTAGGTGTCCAGTCATGCTTGTGGGAAGCATACCGGGTGAATATATCATCCAAGTCAGAGAACTGTTCAGACAGTTCACTGTCATGGAAGAGAAACCGTAGGTGACGATGAAATTGTTGTAAGTCCTGCATAAGAGTGTAGCAATCATATGAGGGACAGGGGGGTATAAACTGGAGCTCCTGCTGAGAATATAAATCTTACCATCAGAAATATCAAGGTAAGGAGGCTACCTCCCTGATCATCATCTTTGCATTCAAAAGAAAACTTCCATAAGTACTCCAATTACCTCTCTAGTGTATCCACGTTAACTGACAGTTCTTGTTCTTTGTTGGTTGATAAACATTTTTCTAAGTCAACAGTAGCACTCTTTTCTGGCAATGCTGCATTTAAAGTCCATATCCTTTATTGCGGACATGGAAATCGAACCATCTTCATAAATTTCATTTACTCTTGTTGTTTCTCATAAGGAGTTAAATATGTCCACATGATCCATTGCTCTACCACCAAATATAGTAGCAGCACAAGCCAGCAGTTGTTGACAATTACTGTAGTGAATCAGGAACATTGGGAAATTACAAGAAATGGTACAACTGACAGACAAGCAAAAGCAGGCACAAAAAGGTAGCAATTTTATCACAGTCACCATCTGTTACTATAGTCCAAAAGGGGAGAAAAGGATAGTAACACCATGACATCTCAAGCACATTATAAGCAACTAAGAGGGTTTGAGATGTGAGGTCAGGGAGGTAAAGTGGGTTTAAAACTACCCAAAATGATCCAAAGGACATACTGAAGTCAGATGTGTCTGGCAGAAATGTACATATTGTTCATTAAGACAAGACATTCAATTCTGTAGATTATTTTCTGCTAATCAGCAGGAGTTTGAGAATAAACACAGAAAAAGATCATACAGTATCATCAGGGAAGCAAAAACGCTAACAATAAAATATAAACATACATGGAGTTAGAGAAAAGACAGAAGCTATCCTCAAAACCTACTCTGGGCAGATCACAGCAAACAAATCCTTAGACTTCACACAGGTCACTGCAAGCACATCTCTACAAAATAATACTGACCAATGCCTGTACTAAAAGGTTCCATAGGATTTGAATAGGACCTGTTAAAACTACTACTATATTGAAAGGTCAAACATTTCAATGCACTGTCAACAATCAAAATGTTTGGTGTCAAGACAATATTTTTCCCCGCATGACTCAATGCAGACGGCAGTGTTGTATACAAATGTTATTGTGAAGTGCAATCGTCAAGCTGATTAATGTTGTTATAATGAACAAACATCAATGGTTTTCGTAAAAAGATGGTGAACCACCCTTTCACAGCAACATTTGCATTTATTCATTCATAAAATATTTGTTATGGACTGTATGATGTCATGCTCGCTTTTGTTCCTATATGGTGAGCCGGGTTGACAAGCAACCCATAACATTTCGTCATGCCAATTCCTGAGGGATCTGAACGAATCTTATATATATATATATAGTGTTATACAGTAAAGGATGAGGGAAAAGATGTTAATGCCTGAAGGGGGCACTCGAACAAAATATAATTCCAAATTGCCACTAGGAACATGAAGGTTTAGTAGCTATAAGTAGATATTAGTTCAAAAATTCATCCAACACACCAAACATGATAGATTCATTCATATCAGAGAATGAATTCAACTCCAAAATTGTCCAGAAAAGCTATATTAGTACTACATTTGGCATCCCTGGCAATGAAAAAAGCAGGTGAACTGGCAAAAGTGGGAATTAATCTCCCTTAGTCCACACTCCTCAAAGTTCCAGGGATGCAAAGATTACTAAAGCAATCATTCAGTGGAGAAAACTAAATGGAAATTGCAGATCTGAGAAAGACAACATACACAAATTGAACAGAAACGAATTATCAAGATATGTTGTCTGAGAGCAGGATACTGTCATCTAAAGGCACACTTACCGGTACACTGAGTCAGCATCTGCAGCCTGCTTCAGTGGAGCAATAACACGATACCAGAGCACATGCTACATGACTGCTCCAGTTTTACTGTTCGCAGAACAACAATCTGACCCATATGAACATCTCTGCAAAACAAATTATGGGGAACCTACAACATAAAGTATACAGCTCTCATCTATACATTGTCATTTCCACTTGTGCCATTAAGCGTGCGTCGTGGGGAGTAAGTTTGAGTTGTCTTTCTTTGGCCATTTGGATAGCATGGGCCATAGTCAGACCGTCTCTTTTAGATTTCTTTGATTGTCTTACCCATCGAATTCTTGGTCTACCACTGCTTTGTAGTCTGATCTTCTGCTGTTGTATGTGTGAAAGGGTGGTTGCATTGCTTTCAATTTCATGAGGTTGCCAAATCATCTGGTTTGCTGTCTCTCAATGTAATCTGGACTTGAGATGGTCTTAATTTTTGTGTGGATATATCTTCATTTCTCCATCTGTCTCATCTAGTGTCATAGATTTCTCAAACATCTTATTTCACACACTGATTTTTTTTGCTAGTGTCTTTGTCAAGGGCCATATTTGACATTGATAACTCAGCGTTGGTATGAACGTACTGTTTATTGTTATTTTGTAGGCATGCATATTGATGGAGGTTTGAATATTAGCGACAGCTTGTAAGTCACAGCATTGACTTTCTGACATCTTGTTTCCATCTCTGTATCAAGTTTGCCATCATCTGTAAAGACGCTTTGCAAATATTTGAACTCTGATATCTACTTTAGTTTTTTTTACTATTGACAGATACATTTAACTGGCCTGGTGTTCTGCTTAACTCCATAGGCTCTGTTTTGGACGTGTTTAGTTTAATGTATTTTTCACATGTGTATGGAACAGGTATGTGTGCACTGCTGTAATTCATCTTCAGATTCGTCTATGAAACTTTTGTCATCTGAAAATAACAAATCATTTAGTGAGCTGTGTTCTTCATTTGTTTTCTCTGCAGTGGTGGATTCATTGTCTTGGATTTGCTTCTTTAGTTACCCAGTCCATGTATGTTACAAACAAGAGTGGTGTTCTATACATGACCAATATTGAACTAGAAGCATATTAATTTATCGCAGAAGTAGTGATATTAGTTGATAGGAGATATCCATGACAAAGTGGTAATAGCATTTACGTTTTGTTTACAAGGATGCTAGTTTAAAATTGGGTCATGGCACGTGCATATTTTCTGAAGTTTCTGTGAATTAGAAGCATTGCTATGAAGTTGCATGTTTTGTGCATTACTGTGGGCAGAGAACCTGCAAGTCTTGAGAGTGACAGGAGATATGGGAAAACTCAAGTCAATCCTTTGCTTCTTTTAAGCACAGATAGTTTAACAGTTTGGTGATAGTTTAATAAATGAGGGCTAATCAATCAAGCTAGTAAATAAAGTAATTGGTAATATATTAGTAGTATACAACTTAACTTACTTTGTGCTTTGCTGTTAATTAAATAACCCAAGCAGCACCATTCATTACAATTCAGTACAGAATGCTCCTAATATGTATTAACATGTGCTTTGCAATCATTTGTTAAGAACCTTTTCATGCCTATCAGACATGCACATTATTGTCTTAATGGAGGACCTTGTAGAGGCAAAAACTAACCGTATTGCTAGAAAACGTTTGACATACTGCAACCTTCGTGGCATATGCATATTGTAATAATTGTTCATCTGGTGACTACTTGCAAGACTGGTTAGATCAAGGAGTCTAGGGTATTACAATGTGTGTTGTGGCCTTCTTTTGGATTCTACTTTTCTGTTTTACCAGTTCAACATCTCACTACGCAAGGGAAGCCACATCATCTCAATTCACGGTGAGTATCAATTATTGAACTTACTATAAGAATGTTTTTGTTTCATATACTTATATTACATATTCCCCTTCAGATGTTAACCCCTTTATATTTTTATACGAATAATCCTTCCTAATTCTTGCTGGAAGATAAATAATATGTACTCACTGCAGCAAAACTAAAATTCAACATGTGAAACTTGGAACAAGGTAATCCAGTTTTGCTAATTACTTGAAAGACACAAAAATTGAGATTTCTACCTCATGACGGTAGATACTAGCAGGTGGCGCATGTGTACAGAAAAATTGTTGACGTACTGTATATTAGCAGCTTAGTTAGTTAGCTTCTCGTGGTATATAGATGATACATACTCGTTGCAAGTTGCTTAGATATCGTGTATTGATTATGTCTAATATCAAGCTTTCTCTGTTTATTGTTCTGCATAGTTTCTTTCGAGAGACCTATTTTTCTTTTGTCCCCTACTTCAGACAAGAAAGCATATTTAAGTTTGTCTGTTTTCATCTGTGCTAATTGTATGGCCGATATAGACTTTAAAAAAAATGAAATCACATAATTTGTTGTTTGGTTTCTTCCCTTAATGATTCACTTGTTTTCATCCGTTTCCATTTTATGTTCAGTATTCTTCAAATGTTAGAGGAAGAAATTGAATTCATTTGAAAATAAATGTACTTAGAATGAATGAAAACATATTGCAACTACAAGCATTAAAGCATCAAAGAGCGTATGACTATTGGTCTTAACAACAACATACACGAATTACACACAGTAGCATCACATCGCTCGAACTAGAGAGCTCTGATATCTGCCCTATGCACCGAACTCGGCGCTGAAGTAACAGATTCTTCGAATGAATTTGTGTTCAACTTGACTAACGTCTTCCTCTCCTTGTTCTTCTACCGGAGTCATTCACTGATAATGAATTGTACTGTGATCAACAGCCCAATGATGGCCGTCTGTAATGTCAACACCAGGTCTGGTAATGTTGAAATCTATTCACTCCCCCTCTTGTACAGTCGCAGACAAGCTGTGTGTAAACAATATAGCCTAGCTTTATTGTTAATATTTGCCCTGGCGGGAAGTTAATATAATATTTACAAGTATTACAATATAAGTTAATATATATAAGCTGTATTACAATATAAGTTAATATATACAAGAGTGTGAGATATGGTGTGATTCCTCTGAAGACTAATGTCTCGTTCTGCCATAAGATTATCCGCGAACTATGGCAGATGAATCTGCGAGTGAGATCAAATCTTGACTGTAGAAGCTTTTCAGGGACCAATGGTCATTAGGCCAGATGGGCAATTTAGTTTAGAGCGCAACTTAACAAGAGGTGGGCAGTCAATCGGAGTTGGGCAGAATGTTTGAATGTGTCAAGCAGTCAGCTTGAGTCGGGGGACTAAGGAGAAACTTGGCAAGAGGTATTTTTGAATTTAGTCTAGCTTAGTTTAGGGAAGATCAGAAAACTTGGCAAGAGGGAACAAAAGTGAGTTTTAGATCGGATTAGGAAGAAAAAGTGTAATCGAACTGCAGCTTGCTGCTGTGTTTAGAATATAGTTCAATAACTGACAAAATAATTACGCCTGGGAGCAAGTAATGTCTATGGGTGTCCTCGAACTTGCTTATTAATAACTTTATAATCACTATAGCACCCACACACGGTCAAAGTCGTCCATAATTACATAGTTTTGAGTATCGTAGATAGTGAACTTGAAATGCAGTATTTCTAGTGACCTAGTAAACATTTGATGTCACCCATATGTGACATTATTTAGAGATAAAATGATGCGTGATGAATGACGGATGGGAAGATAAACGTTAGAACGAAACTTCATCATTTTATATGTTTACACGTAGAGCTTGTCCTGTGCGTCATTTTTTTCAGATGGGTGATTAACTTACTACTATTTATTATATGGATTTCCAGCGTTCATATCCATATGTCAATACAGGCAGGACTGTTGCAGTGATAAGTAACGTTTTGTATGTTTGTTGGGGTGAACTTTGTTATGCATTGCTCTCGTGCATTATCAGTGTTAACAGATAGCCATGGTCCTAAAATCATTTCCTCGATGTGCACCGTATAAACATATTGCTTCGAAGCACGTGCTAAGAAATATGGCTAACTCTTTATGGATTATGTTTGGGCAGTGTAGACTGAGATGATACAAATGTATTGCACAAGACAATAACTTCAAGTAGTACCCCTTTGCACCCACAGCCAAAACACTCTCGCAGCACAATGTAAGATAGCAGCTTGCCTGACAGTTCTTGCTGAAGATGTAGAGACTTAATTGCGGTAATTTTTATTTATTTTATACATTTTCAGTCATTACTTGCTTCAAAAGATGCTTCTTATTTAGTTCCCCAATCTTCAAATAGCTTTTTACGTATTACTAACGCATTGGAAACGCGATATGAAGCACTTGTGGTTGATGTGCTATTATTTATCGCTTTTACAAAAATCTCTTATTGTACCAGTAATGGCGATACCAGGTATGAACATTATGTATTAGTTTATTGATTATCATCCTCGCACATCGGACATGACCATATGTGCTCAGATCTCCACTTCAGTAAATCTTTCAGGGTATACCGACTGATGGTTCTGGTTCACTGCTATATTTAAAATCTTTGTTAGGTGTTCTCAACAGGCCACGCCAATCTCCACTCAGGTATGAACATGTTGATATTTATCTCTCTTCCCCCCCCCCCCTTTTCATCGTCCCAATTTCAGACATACTGGCGACGATACCTGTGCTGTCGGCCGAATAGCGCATAGAAACATTTACACTTAATGCAAGTATTTCAATGAATTGACTGTCATATAAACAATATGACATAGTTTTATTGTAACTATGTATATCTGGCGGGAAATTACATAATATTACACCTGTGATTGTGAAACGTCTAGCCAGCGACGGAGAATTAGTCTACATATTTGGACGAGAGTTACTCCGAGGGACGACTGTTGCACAGCATAGGTATGTTGATTGGCAGAGCAGAAGAGGAAACAAGAGCTATTATATCCTGGGTTGATTATTAGTCGAGATTACCATCATCGGGCCAATTTAGATCCCAGGAAATCTCGTATACGTACAGATAGCTGTACATAGTAGAAAGAGAGACGTATGCATGAACTATTTCCAGTTATTTTTCATATTTGATACATTTTTTAGTTATCAAATAGTCAGCACATATGTCGATTCAGAGTTCTGTGAAGACATCGTATATCTTGTTACTGTGGCAATTGGCAAAGTGTTGGTAGATAGATTAAGAAGTACCAAAATAAACACTCTGTAGGAGAAACGGGTAATCACTGGGAAACCCATGTGACACTACATCCTGCTGGAAATATAGTAGGATCATTGTCCTGCTACAAGAAAGATCCAGCGGGAGTTTGAGAATGAACGGTGAAGAAGAAAAACTATCTAAACTTGCATGTTTTGACATGTAAGCTGGTATAATTCTCTGTCTAAAACGATTACGCAGAAAACAGTGGAGGATTTAAGAAGCAGAGTAAGACAAACAGAAAATCGTGTACGCCAAAGACGGGACCTATCAAGCTTTCCTATACTCATCCGCATCGCTGACGATAAAAATGTGTTTGCGGATTTTGTAGTTGCTGTTTCTATATTAACCCTATGATAAATCGCCGGAGAACTATGTGTTGATGTATCTAATATATTTAACCCAACGATTATTCGCTAAAAAAAACTGTGTGTGATGCATTCAATGTAGTACCCTATGACCCTAATGGGTTATGGATTTCATGTATGTATAAGCTCAGAAGCCAGTAATATAATTATAGGCCCTACTGTATAGGCCTATATATTTAAAATACAGTAATTTTTCAAAAAGCTTTGTGATCAAGTAAAAATAACTAGCTGGATCTAATTTGTCCTGTGGGTCATCTTGTACCCACCCTATTTTTTAGGTTATATATATATATTTATTACACATTATACAACACACATTACTGGCCCCTGACCTCGTACACACATACATAAAATTCATAACCTATCAGGGTTGTAGAGGTGATATATTAGATGTTGCAACACATGCTCCGCCTGTTTGACTTTCTCATCTCCAATTGGCTTCGTAAATCATCTGTTTATACCAGCTTACAATCTCCTAAGATGTTATATTTCAAACAGTCGTAGCGAAGATGTGCTCTCTCACGCGAAAGCATCGTCTGCAGAATAGAAATGAGACATTAAATATAAATTAGAACATTGTATGTCGATTCCTTGTTCAGACTTTGCCTTAGATTATCGATAACATTATACTTCGTCCAACCAAGCTGAACACCAATGCATATGATTGTGGTACAGTAGATCGAACGCTGGTGTGCAGAACGCTGGTGTGATGTGTGTTCGCACACTATTTGCATGTGTTGTGTGGAAATAACTGTTTATATTGATGAAATAAATTCATAAATATTTGAAAGTGCATTGGTATGTGACCAATAAAGCTCATAAGGCAATTGAAATTACCTTAAAAACATATTTCTAATGTGTGGTCTGTGCTCTAAAGCCATTGCACCGAATAGAAAATATTACTCTTATTTTCAGACAGGCAAAACTTGGAACAAGGTAATGAAGATTTGCTAGTCGCTCGAAAAACACACACACAAATCGACGTTTCAACCAAAAGGCCTTTATCAAGAACATATTCACACACAAAAAACAACGAATAAAAATATCACTATTGACATAACTACCACATAGCTAAATATAGATACAACCCGAAAGAGTTAAAACTAGAATGCCAGTGGTGGAGCATAATATACAAAACACACCTAAATATTGATGACGGAATAACGGGATATAATACATGCGACAGATGGGCATTGATCTCCAAGGGTTCAATCGTGCCAAATATATATATATATATGTGTATGTATGTATGTATCTATTATATCATCAGGTGACATTTTCTTTCCAGTACATAGTCTCCCCTATACCGAGATAGAATGTGTGGATAAATTTGAATACCTAGGAGCAAACATCAACGGTGCAGGAGACTGCATGGCAGAAATAAGGAAGAGATTGGCAATGGCATATTGCAAAATAACACGGCTGAAAAACATATGGAAAAACAACAAAATATAAGCGAAAGTGCTAATGTTACGAACTTTTATTTTTCCGGTTGCAACATAGGCTGTGAAACATAGACCCTAAGTATAACAGCGGCAAAGAAGATCAACGCCTTCGAGCTGAAATGCTACAGGAAGATACTTAGAATATCATGGAAGGATAAAATCAGAAACTCAGACATTATAAACACATTGAATATTCCAGAGTGTTCGTTACTAAACATAATAACAAAAAGAAAACTACGACTGTTTGGTCATATAAAGAGACACAACTGTTTAGAAAGACAAATAATGGAGGGAAGAGTACCTGGGAAGAGGAGAAAGGGCAGACCAAGAAGACGATGGACTGACGACATTAAAGATAACATGAATACATCGCTAGAAAATGCAAGCCACATCGCCCAAGACAGAGAGGGGTTCAGAGAGTTCATTGGGAAGACAACGTTCTGGAAGGAATACGTCACATGACAGTCTCCCCTATGGATCTCTTGAATTCTCCGCGGTCTTGAGCAAGTTTTCCTATTCTTTTAGTGACATGCACATGCATTCATGAATCGTTTTCTCCAACAGCGTCTTGGGCAGCCTTCTATCACCATCTCTAGTAACACTCTCTCCATGCCGTCGTGTCTCTTAATATGGCCGAAAAAAAATAGCTTTTTCTTTAATATGGTGCTTAGAAGCCAGTCATCTTGTATGTTAATTGTTCTTAATATCTGGTTTGTTTTTCTTGCTGTCCATGGTATCCTCAGAACTCTTATATAGTACTTTAATTCAAATGATATTATTCTCTTGTCCACTGTTTTATTTAATATCCATGCTTCACATCCGTATGGCGCCACAGGAAACACATGTTCGTAGTAAACACAACTTGGTTCTTATGTTAGAACTCTGTCATAGTTTCTTTAGGTGTTTTAATTTTGACAGCACCATTGTTGTTCTTCTCTTAATCTCTACTGAGCAGTCACTCGCATTGTTTATATTAGTTCTTAAATAATCACAATGTATCACTTCTTCTAAATTGAAGTTCTCAACATTAATTTTGGGTCTTGATTTAATTTTGTCAATTGTCACTATTTTTTTCCATTACATATGTAATAAGTTTTTCAGAAGAACAAGAGCTAAACATAAACATACATAGAGAGAAACTACAAGTAAAGCATTATCAATATCTTGGACACATAGTCACAAATGATGGCAGATGTGAAACAGAAGTTAAAAGGAGAATATGAATAGCTAAAAGTACCTTCAATGACATGAGAAGTAACATCTAAACAAATTACAAACTAAAAATGAGAATTATAAAATGCTACATCTATTCTATATTAATGTATGTTTCAGAAACATGGACACTAAATAAACAATTAAAAGACAGAATTAATGTATTTGAGATGTGAGTATATAGAAGAATAGGGAGAGCATCACGGAAAGAGAATACAAATAAAGAGGTGCTAAAACACTTAATATGAAGAAAGAATTACTAAGAGAAATAAAGATCAGGCAAATAAAATATTTTGGACACATTAAAAAACAGGACACCTTATTGAAGATCTTACTTGAGGGTAAAGTCAAATGGAGGCGAGCAAGAGGGTGGGAGAGTAACATCACACGATGGATAGGTTAGTCTAGCAGAGTGCACCACCAAGACAAGAGACATGGAATGTCGGAGATCCGTTGCAGCCAACCTTCGTTGTGGAGACGACACATTATGATGATGAACTTGTGGTTTGACGTAATTATGTTTGGTATGTCATGTTCGTTTGTTGTTAATAGCACTGTGTCGGCTGCATATCTCATTTGTGGTATCTTCATCCCTCCTTTTATTTATCGGTCTGAAATCAGGCTTCATTGTTACTTGCCTCACGTTTCTCATTGGTATATTTTCCGCATAGATGTTGAACAAGTATGGAGACAAGGTACATCCACGTCTTACTCCTTTCTGTATAACAGGAGTAGTCTTGTGGTTTTTGATACTGTAAATATGTTCACAGATTTGGTCTGCGATCCTCCTTCCAGTCTTCCCCTTGTTCCTTAGTGGTGCAACGTTTTCAAAGTACGTATAGGGGGCCTATTATTTATTGATTCCTGTAGTGTGATATCCTATCTATGTCTTATCTTGTATTAATACGCGAATCTGATAACTTATTTCTATACGCCATCTCTCTAGCCATCAATATATTCAACACTGACATTGATGAATAAATGCATTGGCATTACCGGAAAAAAAATCGATGGCGTGTGCCTGACATTTGTTTTACATTCAGACTCTTTCAGAGACTAGACTATGAAAATGATTGTCTCTTTATCCAGGAGTTATCAGGTTGGTACGCTTGGAAAACTCAATCTTGTCATTCTTGGCTCGGATAAGCACACATTTGTTTTTTTACTTTTGCGAATTCGGGCAACAAAGTTGATATTTTAAACTATTTTTATGAAACAGGGCGACACAAAATGCAGCTGCACTGTGTAATTATAATTCTTGGCTAGGTAAAAAGAAACGGTTAGGTATGTTGTTTTAGGAAGTGCAGTTGAACGCATATCGATGTTTCCAATCAAATTTATGCAAACACCAACTGTGCATAAATCATAATTAATCAAGGAAATACAGTGTACATACAACGAACATTCCTCAAATATGACAATATAGTAATCAGAGATATAAATGCTGGATTGAAAAAAGATGAAGGAAATATAATATAAATGGTATGTAAACTGAAAATGACAAATAACTATAAATAAAGAAACAGACATTGTAAAGAAAGTTGTGTGAACTGACAAGCATATTCTTGACAATACAAAATGCTGGGGTTGAAACTAAAAGAATGCTGAAAACCAAATATGTATACCGTACATTAACAGTTTGTAAATTACATACCGCAAATACAACACGAAATAGAGAGAGAGAGCACACTAAATACTACGAAAAGACACCCTCGTTACTTTGTCTCGTTGCTATGTTTTTTTATTGACTTATTTTGGTAACAAGTATACCTATTTCTGTTCATTTTGATTGGTTGATTGCTGTCTCGACATCTTTGCAATGAGCTAGGCTTTGTAAAGTATACGACTGTATCATTAATCTTCAATTCTAATGACAGAAAAAAAACAGAAAAACGCGTTCTGAGAATGGAAAGCATAATAGTATGCACCTTTGTGATCGAATGGAAATTAGGAAGAGTAAGAAGAACATAGTCTATATCTGAAAAAATATGGCGTAACATCGGGGAGGTGGACTGTCCATAAATTACGTCAACATTTTTACCCTGTCAAGATTTCGGGGACCCCGCCCCTCCTGCTTATTTATGTCATAAAAGTTAATTGATTTGAAAACAATTTGAAGTGTAGGAAAACGGTATTGTTGACATCAACATTTGTCAAACCTCCCTCCCCCTAATTGTTGACGTAATTTGTGAATATCCCCATGACAAGATGAATGAAAGCATAATAGGCATCACTACTACCCTTCATCTTATACTTTTAAGTATTGACGCTTATTTATCTTTATATTTTTAAAGATATCTGTTTGTGTGTATGCGATGATGACAGCAGCCTTAGACTTGTGTTATTGCATCTCTCCGGTGTGTGTAGAGATGACTGAAAAGTATAATCCTGGCGTATAAATTCCTTTCCACATTTGGGACACGTATGATTTTAATTGTATGTCTGTCTGTTCTATCTGTTTACTCAGCACGTTTTTTTCGCAGTGTCTCTGAGCGTTGCTTCTCAGCGATGCAAGCACCTTTTCTGGTGTTTCTGCACTACATTGGGAGATTCTGAACGACAGACTCCCAGGATGTTAATGCTCTTTAGAGAAGCAAGATAGTGAAAAAAATTGCACGATATACTTTTAATTTCCTAGCGAGGCCGAAACCCTTCATTTCCCACACATTGTTGCGCTGTATGCGCAAAATTCAACAGTCGCCTTATAGATTCTGTTGTTGGTTTCGACATCAATGCCATCAGCCCTGGAAAGAATACTACCGAGATAAGCGAATCTTACACTGATATGAGGCAATTGTTATTGAACTTAATAACTGGGTCGTGTACAGTTCACTAAAAAAACAAAAACAAAAAAAAACACATAGAGAGAGAGAGAGAGGATTCTTCATGCAATACTTAGGAAAGCTATCAGCAATGAAAGATATTGTTTAAAAGGTAATTGACCTACAACAATTCCTAAATTGTTCACTACTCCTTACATTATTTACTTCTTAAATTATTTCTATTTATGAATTACGTCAACTTCTGTAGATCCAAAAGTTATGTCTACTTCAGTTGCGTGGTAAGCAGGGCTGAAGATACGTTTTGCGAAAATATACAACGTTGGGTTGGTAATTTAGTTATAGCAACGCTTTTGACCATACAAATAACGAGTTCACATTACAATCTTTCGCCTGCCCGCACTAAGGCAATATTTCATAGCGATTACAATTAGCTACCTGGCAATACTACGGCAACCTTGCATAGCGCTTACAATTAGCCACTCGCCAACACTACAGAAAACTTAATAGCGATACTACTAACAAGCTGCACAGGTTCGATCGAAGTCACATCTTTATTCAGAAACCGTGTCATGTGAGGCTGGGCTATATTACTGTCGTAAAATCTCATTGCCTTTGAGTATCATATAACCGCCCTTTTCAAATAATCGTCACTATAAGCAACGTCGATCTGCTTTGTAAACATCAGCTAACTTGTTATGCAGGCTAGTTTTGTTGGATCTACAGAGATGCTAGCTAGTTCTGTTGTTGGCTTGTTGTTTACGTCCCATCATTTGTTCTGTTGTTCTTGTTGCTGTCACAACATACTCCCAACTCACATCCATTCAGTACCTGCAATGCTCTTCTCTAAACGCTTTTTTCCCCCTGCTCTTCCTAGGCGTAAAAATGAATATATTTACATTCTGTCCTGTAGTTAGATGAAATCATTTTCTCAATTTGCTTATGAAACTAAAACGTTTCTGTTTCATGCTTTTTAACCTGACACCATCAATCTTTGCTAATTTAGATGAGTGCTACTCGAGGAAATTACACACATCGGAACTAGGAAAATTACAAAAACACAACATGTAAACTACATACATTTGTGGATAACTACTTAACCGAGGTAGCTTACTGAACAAGAAAACTAAACATCGGAAGGCAGGCAGGGCCGTAGATACGATTTCAGGAAGGAGGTGGGTTTTACCTAAACAAAAAATAGTAATTCTCTGTGTGTCAATCGCCCATTTTCATGCGTATTTTCCTATCTTTGATTATTATTTTTTTTTAAAGTCATTAAGGAAGAAATTTTAATCTAAAGGTCCCTAAGGAAGGGATTTTAATTTTTTTTAAAACCTTTAAGGAAGGGGTTTTAATCTTTAAAAAAGGCATAATAAAGGAATTTTAATCTCCTTTTGGTTAAATTATCTAGTACTAAATGACATATACTGATATGAGGGAGGGGGAGGCAGGACACAATATTTTAAAAAATGAAGAGATATGGAGACGTACAGTTCTCGAATTGATAAATACCCTGCCAGATTTAGGCTAGTAAATGAAAATGGACTGTGTACTCAGAAAACAAGTAGAAGATATAGCTAGGGGATCAAGGGCACGGAACCCAGAAGGAACAACATCAGAAGGAAGACCCATTATGAACACTTAGAGAAGAGAGAACGTGAATGATTTGACAGAGATGAAAATCACATGAAATGAAGTTTAAATATATCCAAGGATAGAGGCAAATGGAAAATGTGTGTAAATTACCTATACATACACCCGATGATATGCAAACATCTTAAGGGGCACACTGACATAATAGATGGGTCATGTAGGCCTAATTGTGTGTGTTTCGATCTACCTGTTCCGGATTTCATAGTGACAAGACAGAACACATATACGAGTAATACAATTCTTCAGTTAGTTTCTTTTACTCATTTCAATGGCAATGTTATACTTCCGTATTTCTTATTATTTAACAGCTATATACTAGATTTCATAGTCTTTTATTTTTTGTGTTTTCGTGTGAATGGTTTTTTAAGTTATTGATCATTCTTTTATGTACATATCTTTTATACAGGGTTGAGCTGAATGAAATGTTTATTTCTGCTGGATTGTTATAATTCTTAATGTGTAGTCGATGAATAGCTTTCTCTATATTATATTAGCCTTACAATTGGTCACACCCGTTGCATGACTTTAATTTATCCATGCTTTTCATGTGGCGGGCGACATAAAAAGAACTAAAAAAAGACAAATTAAAAAATAGAATCCGATCAGCCAAAATGAATGATGGATCGGTTTTTTTTCCCTGTCAGGTCGTATATACACTAAAGTGCAGTCTTGGTTGTAGCTAGGTGATTCTAAGTTCTTGATTTATGTGATTTAGCTCTTTTCTTTACTATTAATAAACCTAACAAACTAAATGTATTGATTCTAGTGCAGTGTAAAAACTGTTATGTTCAATCCGTAAGCTATAGTATATTGTTATGCTGTGCATGGGGGGGGGGGTGGAACATGAGAACCTTCAGAGGCCGTTGATACGCTAAGAACGAAGTGAGAACCCTCACTGCAAGTTCGCGAGAAGGAAAGAGACACAAAACACTAATGAAATAGCGATACAAATATATCGTTGCGAAATACGGTACAATGCTTTTGTGGTCATTGTAATTTGCAGGTACTTAACACCTACAGAAGTAATGCAGGTAGCTATTGTTCGGATGTTGATGTTATGACAGGCGAATAACAAGGCGATTGCCTGTCTAGGCTACTAGGAACCAAGTGATTGTAGTCCGTAACGGTGGCCGGCCATATTGGGGTAACCATTTATCTAGATCGCCAGAAAGCGCGGAGCGACTTCACCTGTTCAAACTACCACATTAACTCACACCAACTTAAGGATTGTGACATCGAGGTGTTGATCCATTGGATTACATTAGAAACGACCACTGGCAATTATTATTATTTACGTTTATGTCGTAATGAATGAAATGCAAATGCCATTTTTATTGCATGTCCTTTAGTTTGGCTACTTCGGAGTCAATATTTGATGAAGTGATTATCTAGCCGTTTACTCTGCGAGTGAGAGAAGAAATGATCGACATATGCGAAAGTCTTGAACAGAAAATATTGTGAAATGATTGTGGGAAGAATGATGTCAGTAATGTAATGCTATCACGTTTTAGTTTAGGAAGGGTATAAATACTGAAACATATTCAGTTCATGGGATTCACATTCTGAATTCGGATTCGGCTGGAAAGTCCAGCAGTCGGGCGTAGCCAGTCAGGCAAGTTAGCAGAAGAGCATCCGAATTGCTAAAGTGAAATAGATAGGTTTGAAACATCAAGAAAACGTCTCGTGTTTTATTTTCGTATGTTCACGTGTCACTGGAACCCGACAAGGGAGAAAAGCAACACTGTTTACCTTCCATGCAAGTTGTACTAGGCGACTTCGGATATTTTGAGGTGGAGTTTGCTGTTCAATCCGATATAGTGTCAAAGTGACCCAGAAATCATGCTGAAGTCGTATGTGTCATCCGAAAGGCTAAGTATTGCAGCTAAGCTGTAAAAAATTACACAGCGCATTCCATTCTCTGAAATACTTCCTGCTAATCTGCAAGAGTTTGAGAACGAACGCAGAAGTATAGCAACGTCGTATGCCGAAAGTACCACTCTGAATTCTTGACGCCATAGTATTAAGCGATAATTCCAGGGATCTCTGAAAAAGTTCACTTGTAAACAAGACGTCACGGCCTAGTGATGAACCTGGAACATTGTGAACAGACGGCAAAGATAGCTTAACTATTAACACTAGTGCTCCGTATCCTTTTCTCAATATCGAGAATGCGCAAATTGGAAGTGAGGATCTATCCTGACCTGGTAGAGAAGACTCAACAAAGATTTCATAAAGAGCAGTGAACAAACAAAGAACTGGGGCAATCAGCCGTTACACCCGAGAAATTTACTGAAGCGGATATCTGAGCACCTATGGACATTTCTGGTGTGTCATGTGACGTATTCCTTCCAGAACGTTGTCTTCCCAATGAACTCTCTGAACTTCTCTTGAGCGATGTGGCTTGCATTTTCTAGCGATGTATTCATGTTATCTTTAATGTCGTCAGTCCATCGTCTTCTTGGTCTTTTTTCTGGTGTACGAATAGGATAACCAATATATCTAATACCTAAAATCCTTTTCTTTGAGAAGGGGTGTGTTGAACCCTACAAACCATGACCCCCGTATTTAGGACTTGCCTCAATAATTATTTTCTTGTTCAAGCAAGTCTACTTTGTTTATACAGTTTCTATTTTTATTTTCATCTATGACTTGAATATTTGATCATTTTATCCTTCTTTGCAGCACTAAGTTGTGAAAAATTAGTCACTAATCAACATAAAGAAAACAATTATGTCATCGATTTCAATAGAGATAAGATGACAGGGATCTCATTATATTGCAATGTTCATGACAATTATTGGGCAGACAAATTGGCCACACAAAAAGGGGGGGGGGAAGAACCACATCAGCTTGTTGAAAGTATAGTGACGGTAAAACAGGGTTGCTACAAAAATACACATAAAGTGGGACACAACGCATCTGGAGTGTCAGACAAACAGTAGATATTTCTGGACCGGTAGTAGCAAGTCGTAATCTTCAAATTCCGCTAGGTCACAATAAACTAAAATACAATCCTTTCAGCAAGCTATAGGCACCTGATGATTGTGACTGACGCTAATAATAACGACTTTTGACTTAACTATAGCCCCTTTCATTGGCTTTGCCCTCGTTTGAGTGTAATTATATAATGAGTAACCATCTAACGTATTAATGTCATTTTGTGCATAAGATGTTATTTTTGGTTAGACCCAACAAATGTATGCTTTATTTTTGTGCATGTCCAGTTTTTATGCACGAATGAAATCCTTTGATTTCTGTCAGCATACTAATTATTGTGTCTCGAGAAAATAAGTTTTGTCACTTCAGAAATTACACCGGATCATCAGCATCATCATCAAATGCCGTCTCCGCAACGACGGTTGACTGCAACAGACCTCCAAATTTGTGTCCAACTGTCTCTTGTTTTGGTGATAGACTCTGATAGAATGTAACCTGTTCATCTTATGATGTTACTCTCCCACTTGTATCTCTGCCTACCTCTTATTCGCTTCCCTTCGACTTTGCCTCAAGTACTTCAACAAGGTATCCCAACCAAACTGTAAACCATGACACGCCACTTTTTCTTCTTTGGACTACATTCTGATAATTTGCAACAGTTGAACGAACGAAAAAGAATAAGTATGAAATATGCGAGTCCAATGACAATCTTTTACAACAAAACATACTATCAGACTTCCTTCTTGAGGATTTTTAAAAGAAGTTCTTTGGTTCGTTCGTCTGGAACGTGCTTATATCTTAAGTTTTGTCTCTTCTATAAGTCTATAAGCGTAACATGTGACTTGTAACTCGTACAGTGGTCGTAGAGTTTTCCTTCCACTATTGTTTCTCTGGGCCCGTGTATTGGCCTGAGAATTTCACATTCTGGGCATTCCTAAAGAACATGCTCTACTATCTGGGGTGTCTGTCCACATAGCTGTGTTGCAATTCTTAAACTATGTATACCGCCCGTTTGTTGCCGGGGCCCGAAAGGGGAGCAAAGAATAGCAACACTGTTTACCTTCCACGCATGTCGTAAAAGGCGACTAAGGAGGTTATGGGATGGAGTTGGCTGTCCCATCGCATATAGGGTCAGTGACCCAAAGCCATGCTGAAGTCGGATGTGTCAGTACGAAAGGCGCAGATATCGCAGCAATGTTGTAAACCACGACACAGCGCATTCCGTTCTCCGGACTACATCCCGATAATCTGCAGGAGTTTGAGAACGAATGCAGAAGAAGAAAGAAGAAACTATGTATACATGTGGCTACGGGTCCGGTTGTGTCCTGTTCTGTTGCGCAGAATGACAACTTGTCTGGTATGTTTATAATTTGGTAATAGTAATTACGTAGAGCACAGGTAATGTAGTCTTACGTGGCGACGACTAACACACTATCGATGTCGGATGCTGACTTGAAAGAATACTCATAACGGTACACAATTATACAAGTACACAGGACATAATCGACGTTTTGACTAAAAGGCCTTTATAAAGATGACAAGCACATAACATCAAATGACGACGAGAAGGAATGACACAGCTACACACTAACGTGTCCGGTCGAAATGTGGATGCGAGATGCCGGAAGAATAGAAACAGGAAATATATACAAACGTAAATATAGGTGGAAACGGAACGAACAAAAAGATGACGTAAATTATGGAACAAAATGAATAAAGACAAAGACCACACCGACCGAGAAATAAACTCCTTTGTTTAGTATATAGTTAGACTTACGTAAAACACAGATTTATATATCGTTTCAATGGGACACGACAGACTATAGCTAAAACTAGTAGGTAATGATTGGCAATGATGAGCACACAAGAAATCATAAAAATTACAATACACAAATCACAGTCAACGTTTCAACTAAAAGGTCTTTATCAAGACACAAACAAAACATCAAAAGACGACGAATGGGAACAATTATCACAACGTCGAACGGAAATATGGAAATGAGATGCCGGAAGGTCAGAAAGACCACACCAACCCAGTACTAGACATAAGAGTGGTCGGAATTGAGTCCAAAAGGCTTGAGCGTACCCAATTAAAAAATGAGACGATTTTCTAGAGCGTACCTAGATCTATCATCGGTGGTGCAAGATCTGATGGCAGTGACCTGAATATCAAAAGCACCATGATGACCAACGCAGTTGAAGTGTGTGGCCACAGGAGTGGTTGTTCTGTGCTTGATGGCATGAAGATGGTTACAAAAGCGATCGCTCAATCGTAGGCCGGTTTCCCCGAAGTACTGTTTGCCACAGCGTTTACATATGATCACGTAAATCACATTACGGGATTCACATGTAAAGGCCTCATCGATGGAGAAAGTGGCCTCGGGAAATGAAATGGAGCGCATCTGAACTACGTAATGACATGTATAGCAACGGACACGTGAGCAACGAACAGTGCCAAAATGGTCAGTAACAGAGGACTTAAGGTGGCTATGAACCAAGATGTCCTTCAGATTTCTATCACGCCTATAAGCCACCAGAGGTAAGTCATGGAAAGCGTCACTGGTGTCAGGATCAGACTGGAGAAGAGAATAATGTTTGAGCATGATGCGTCGAACAGAAGAGTTATGGGGATGGAAGGTAAGAACAAGTTTAACCCTATCAGAGGAGGAGGAAGAACCCTGATGTTAGTCAAGGTAACGAGGCGAGACAAATGGCGCACACGGAGCCAAGCGGATGACAGAATGCTGTCAGGAACGATCGTCTACGGAAAAACTCAATCATCTCAGAGAACTTGTCGAGTAAATCGTCGTAATCGCTACATAAGCGACGCAGGCGAAGAAGCTGGGAGTACAGTAGAGAGTTGCGACAAACAGGAGGATGAGAAGAAATGTAGAGCAGAAAGCCATGTGCATCAGTAGATTTATAGTAAACGGATGTGCTGCGGTAAGGGGGATGAATGGTGACAATGATGTCAAGGAAGTTGACAGAAGTAGTGGAGATATTAGATGTAAATTGAAACTTTCCACTTTTTTTGTTTTCTCAATTGTAGAACAGCGCAATGTAGTATACGCCGTGTGTTGTCATGCACACGCGCTCGCTTTAGCAGGATATATATTTTTACATATGTAAAGCAATAACCATAATAAATTCTGCAAGACTGCTTGGTATTGTCATTTCAGAACGAAAGTAAACTATCAAATGTGAAGATATTCAGAGCTGTACTAAATTGCTGGTGGGTTTCGCTTTATGTGTCGTATCCGTTATTTTTCATATACATATTGCGCTGGCGAGAACACGATCCGTTAGATACATTCAAGATTATGATGTCTTTGAAAAACATACAATGAGGGTTATATGTAGCATTTGTAAGTAGATTTGCTTATTCACGGAGTACAGTATGTATAGAGTGTCATACTTCTCTTTAAAGTGCAGACAACACGTAATATTTGTCTCACTGGCGTAGTGGTTAGTTCGTTCGTTTTGTGCTCATTCGGTCGAATCCCGCTCGTGACGTCTTGTTTACAAAGTGGAATTTTATTGATGATCCTTGAGAATTATGAATTATCGCTTTAAGCTACAAGGTTACGCGCTATGAGTGGTGCTCTCGGGGGGCGCTTCGTTGATATGGGCGGTATATATATGTATAATTAAGTCAATTCTCCGTGCCTTTTGAATGGATGAAACTTTAACATATTATAACATTCACACGGTTAAATAACATGTCACGGTATAAATGTTCCAGTGTTGTGTAACAACCCTGAACAGGAAATAGGTGGCTGAGGTCACACAGGGAAAATGTCAAAATGAACAAAAATAGGTAAAAGTGTTACCGAAATAAGTCATGAAGCAACCTAACAACGAGACACAGTGACGGATCAGATCAGATAAAATCAAACAATAGGAGGAAAATATTAGATAGTGGAGAAAGGTGTGTCATATGAGCAAAGAAGAAAATACGAGGATGATACAGATAGGTTAGATATGTCATGTTATTTGAAATTCGGTTTTATTGTGGCTGTGTTTCTTCAGTAGTTTAAAAGGGGGCACCTTTTTTCTATTCAACTTGTAATGTTATTCTAGTACACTGTGTCTTGGTAAACAGTTGTCATGCCCATACATGTTGCCTCGGTTTCCAACTACACTAGATCTCTCTTATTATGGAGCCTGTATTTACAAACGTCCTTCAAATGAAAACTGGTAACTGTTTTCATATAATTGTATTATGTGTGGCTCATATGATAAATCTTAGTGATAATACAATCCAGATGATCTTCTTCTGCGTTCGTTCTCAAACTCCTGCAGATTAGCAGGAGGTAGTCCGGAGAATGGAATGCGTTGTATCATGGTTTACAGCATTGCTGTGAAATCTGTGCCTTTCGGCCTGACACATCTGACTTCAGTATGGCTTTGGGTCACTGACCCTATATGGGATGGGACAGCCAGCTCCATCCCATAACCTCCTTAGTCACCTTTTACGACATGCATGGAAGGTAAACAGTGTTGCTATTCTTTGCTCCCCTTTCGGGCCCCGGCAACACACGGGCGAATCCAGATGATGTTATTTGGTATTTCCATAGCACTTCATGGAGATCATTCATTACAAATAATTAGTAATGTAGAGAACATTTCTAGTGCAGAATTCCAAAAACTTTTGTCCATTTTTATTCATGTGGTTTTTAAATGAGTTTGAGTCCAGTCCGACACTAGTATTAAGATCACCCAGTATGTATATGAAGTCTGAATTAGGAAACGTATTCACCACATTATGCAGCACCTCATAGAAGGCACCCTTCACATATTCAGCTGGTGTGAGGGTTAGTGTATATGCAGTGATATGTGTGACAAATTTACACCTGGTCAACCATCTCAAATGTATTTGTGTACACTAACTGGGCTCTCATCAACATCCAACAGTTAATTCTTAACTGCAAAGCCAACAAAATGCAAGATATAGTTCCTTTCTTTAAGTGATGTATCCTCAAGGAGTGTCCCCGTAGTAGGCCAGCAATATATCTTAAGACAGTTGAGTTCTGTCTCATTACCAACAATTCTTTTCACATATCAATGTCATTGAGGTCAGTGGATTGTCCTGAACATATCTTCCTGACATTCAAGGTTGTGAGCTGCAGTCTAAAGTTTATATTATTCATTTTACTGCCTAAAACAATTGAGTTACAGCCTATGTTTTGGGATTTTATTCTAGCTTCCAAGAATTCGTTGAAGCAGACAAACTGGCAGATCAACATCTTAATAGTTGGGTTCTGCCCAGCTTGATATGAGCATTAGTTGACCAATGACTGTCAGAAATAACTTGGGGCTCTTGTCTATGCCAATTAGGGCTGGTTTACCTGCAACACCATTTGGTTTTAGATTTAATTCATTTGCCCTAGGATAGGCTTGTATCCTCACTATCTGAAGCTGTTAACATGTTGTGTGTTGTCTGAATACATAGATGCAGCCCAACATTAAGCATTAACAGCAACTTATTGTACCCATTGCTTTTTGGTAGCTCAGTCATGTATGACATGACTTGATATATGTATGGTCTGTGTATATATCTCTGTGTGTGTGCGTACATGCGTGAGTGAGTGCGTGCATGTGTGAGTGAAAATGTTAAGAACGAACGACCTATATTAACTGACATGATGATTTTGATAATTTTATCCTTTTTTTTAAATTAAAAAAAAACTTGTCTTCTGTAGATGTGGGACCTGGATTCTGCATCAGACTCATTGTCATATGTGATTTTTGTCATAGCCAGTGCTGCCTTGTTCTTATACTCAATAATGATGTTCTTCATCATTTTCTCACTTGTAGCAAGGTGAGTACTTACACAAGTTATAACAGTGATTTTACCTGCAATCATTCTTTGAATTGTAATTGGAATTTTATCCTTAAACTGATAAATTTTCTTGTATTTGTCCATGTTTTCTTCACATCTCTATACTTCTCTTTATTTTGAATCCTATTACTTCCTCTTGTTTATGTTCAAGATCATGACTATCCCTTTTATTGCCAGTTACTGGTTCTTCGCCCTGTACGCTATTGTCTTTATTAATTATACCTATTTTGTCATTATTCTGTCTTCTGCTTAGTCAGTTTTGCTGTCTTACTTTGCTCTTTTTGTGTGCTAATAAATTAATGCATATATCTCTCTGTATAGTTGTTCAGATCATTACATTATTATAAAATGCTGAATTTATTATCTCTATTAGAGTATTATTTTCCCTACTTACTTCTGTCTTATCCTTTTGTAATTTCTATAGTTTGATCATTTCTTCTACAGCAAAATGTATCTTCACAAACCAACAGGAGCTAATGAACTTGGTGATGTTATTCCAGGCATTTCTATTATCAAACCACTGATGGGTGTGGATTCATTTCTTGAACAAAATCTAGAGAGCCACTTTAGGCTTACCTATCCAAAGGTATATTTATAATAACAGATTACTATTAACATATATAACTTCAAATAGGGAAATTTACCAGTAAAACGAATGGTATGGCTTCATTTAGGGAGCAGTGGTTAGCGCACTGGCTTCGCATATGAGTGGTCCTGGGTTCATTCCCCAGTTGAGGCGGAAATATTTCTCAGATCACAATGGCTCCTTGGTCGACCTCCTTATATAGGTACCGGTTTAATCCAGGAAGTAAAGACTGCGAGGGAAAAGAGATGGCTACCACCCTCATTTGCAGAGCCTCTGAAATGTGAGATCGCAAACATCTCACACCCCTACGGCATTAATAAATGCTATGGGTTACTTTACTTTTTTTTATGGCTTCATTTATGCAAATATATACAAACAAGCATCTGGGAAAATATTGAATTCAGAAGTAAGGTCTGTGTGTTTCATGGACCCTAAAGGGGATCAAAGAATAGTGAAATTGTTTCCTGCCACAAATGTCATAAGAGGTGACTAAGGAGGTTTTTGAAGGTGAGGTTGGCTGTCCCATCCCATAGAAAGTCAAATTGACCCAGAAGCCATGCTAAGGCAGATTTGTCTGGTCAAAAGACACAATCAAGTAGTAAACTAAAACACAACCAATTCAATTTTCCAGATTAATCAACAGCAGTGTGAGAACGAATGCAGAAGAAGAAGAAACAAAATAAAAAAAGATAGACTATGCCAAGTAACTCAAAATATTCTCTCTCTTCCGCCTCCGCCCCTAATGGAAGTATGTGAATTAACTCATTAAAATGCAGAAAATAAAGCTGTTATTAATAAAGGATAGGTTTTTATTGTAATGCTCCTCCAGCATGAGTGTTGTCTGTGTCGATCAACTGGTCCATATTCATAGTAGCTTGGGAATATACATGTTGGAAGTCATGGCTAAAATCACATCTTTTTTAAGGATGCTGTGTTGTTCAAGACAGATGTGTTTACTGAAGTTGCTAAGTGATTGAGTGCCATCTGAGCGGACATGGTTCAAATATGTGCATGGTTTTTCTGTATTAATAAATCCTTGATGCTTCTATATTGTATTACAGCTGGCATTATGAGTAGAGTTAAAGTGAACGTTTGTAAAAGTTTAAAGTAGAAATATATTATTGTTGTACATTTCTATATTTTAGTTTGAACTGCTGTTTTGCTTCCATGATGAACAAGATGATGCCATAATGGTTGTAAAAAGACTGCATCAACTCTACCCTCATGTGAATGTGACATTGTTTACAGGTATATTTCATTCCTTCCTTATTTCTTTCTGTTATATATTCTACATGTATTGCACAGATAATAGTTTCTGCTGAACCTTTTGTAGTTTATATTTTAACATCCTCTTTTTTTTTGTTCTTTTTATTTTTATTTTTGTTTTTTATTGTCTTGATTGACAAAATTGTAAGATTATGACTAATAAATAAACACACAATTTAGTATTCTCATAACAAGTTGGCTAGACAATTCTAGAGTTTTAGGAAACCAGTGTATTTCAATAGCAGTAAGCTGTATTCATGCTATAATTCATCTATAGGATTTTTCAACTCCCTACTAAATACAAGTCTTCAACAATCTTCTTCATTTTTTTTTCCATATTTGGCTAGTTCTCTTTCACCACATCTTCCCTAGTACTTTCAATTTCCAATCAATCCCTTTAATAGTTATATTAAAATCATTATTCTTTGTCTTCCACTTTACTTGCAGATTCCAGAACAATGCATGTCTTGTAATGTTTTTTGCTTGTCTTCATTATGTACTTTCTATCAATCTTCAAAACTGTTTCTTAATCTTTCTCTGTCTACTGGTTTCTATTCTTTCAATAACAGTGATCCTGGATGTGTGCACCAGTGAACAGTATTTAACTACCAGTAGTAAAAAAAAATTGGTAGCTTTCAGTATATTATACATTGGTAGAATCAGGATGTAGCTATCAACTCAGCATTTTTTGGCTGTAGAGATTTTCTAGACAATATAAATATGTTCAGTAGTTTGCCATTGCTTTCTGAACTGTCCAGATGCATAATTGCCTGTTGCTGGATTTGATCCTGGTACCTTGGCCATCATAGATGTGCAGTGTACCTGCCGCCTCAGAGCGAGCCGGACAACTACCAGTATACACAGACTAAATCCACATTTTATGAGAAACTACTGTGGTAAACTACTTTGAGAGGCACTTAGTATAATTGTGGATAACTTTGTCACATGAAGTAGCACTATATTTTATGAGTTAAATTTGGTATACCATTGTGTCTCCCGTCACCAAGCAAAATAAAAATGTGACCAGTCAGTTTGAGTGAGAAGAAGGGGAATAAGAACCTTTGACATACCTACTGTGAAACATTTTTCTTGAGTTGTGCTGCTACAATTTTCAGCTAGACTTAATTAAACTGTGCACCTATGTCTGAGCTCTGAATTAAGCAATGTTGATTCTATCCTGGTATCTGTACATATGTTTCAGGTACAGGGCACAGAAAGGATATTGTGAATCCCATGGTTCAGAACATGGTGCCAGCCTATGATGCAGCAAAATATGAATATGTATGGATTAGCACTAGCAGGATTGAAGGTTAGCTATTTTTAATTGTGTTTTAGAAAATATGAGGTTTTTAGTTGTCTGTATACATGTGTGTTTGTACATGCAATATTTTAAATATTTTGTTTTTGCATTTCATTTCTTCTTTAAATTCCAGTCTTTTGTGGTTTATTCTTTTACATGTATACTACTGTATTTCTGAGAAATCTGGCTAAAATGGTGTAGAACAACAGTTGTGTTTTTCTGCTTGCCGCTAAGCTAAGTAAAGTTCGGTGTTTCAATGCTTTCTAACTGGAATATGTGATTTCTTTTCTGAATGGGATAGTTTAGAACATGGTTTAACCAATTGGAGAGGCTGAAACAATATTGTGACAGGTCTAGCAAACAAACAGTGTAGAACTAAAATGCACATAGGAAACATGAAGAGTTCTCAGAAGACAACAGTCAAACAAAAATCAACAACTTCAACAGGTGAAAGAATTCACCTATCATTGAAGCATCATATTATCGAATGGGAAAAACACCAAAGAAATCCAACATAGATGCAACATAGCATACCAGATCTTGGGGCTATATATCTCCTATTTTCAAAAACAAATATGTGAGCATGAACACCAAAACTGTACTATATAAAACAATCATCTTACTACCACTGTGCTACCAATGTCAAACGTGGACACTAACAGCAGAATTCAAAAGAAAACCTGTTTCAACATAAATGACTTGTCTATGTCAAATCCTCGGAGTAACAATAAGAAACAGAATCAGACCCGAAAACATCAGAAGACTAACAAATATGATGCCAATTCTGGATTACATCAGAACGCAACAAATGAAGTAGTTTTCGCATGTTCCCAGACTACCATCAGACAGTGCCCTTCAAAATGCATTGCTATACAGACATGATGGATACAAAGTCAGGGGGAGACCTTGCAAATGATGGATTACAGAAATAAAAGAGTCAATGAAAAAAAACATATTTCATCCCTCTAATTAACAGCATTATTTATGTATTAATTTTGTGTAAGAATTTTACTACATTCTGATTTATTTTGTTCCAAATCCAAATATTTACTAGCATTGTGTGTCTACTCAATAAAGGTATAAATAAAAATTGTACATGTTCTTTTATTTTTATAATTTTGTCCACTCTATAAAAAAAGTGAGACATAAATTTTGGGAGCCACTGATCTGAAGCAATCAAACCCACGTATGAACCTGAACCTATCTAAACACTTACTAAATTCATCTATAAACATATCCCAAAAGCGGGGTGCAAAGGGAACGCATTGCTCTAGGCGGACCCAGGGTGAGCAGATAACCAAGATCCCAAATGTACCTCCACGCGGTGCACCCTGGAAACAGAAATACAGCAGCTCGTGCTGATTCTGGCCAAATCATTTGGGGATCGTGTCCGAGAATGTGGGGTAGCAGATGGAAAGAGATTTGACTGCACAGGAGACAGACAATATCTCCGACACCACCAGCATCACCACATATAGCGACACTGTTGGCATACAGTGAAGCTAGTCAGTCCAGTCCGAACATTGGAGGGGCGGCCAATGTAAAATGCACGTAAAGGTAAATGCATGGTGAGAGACAAATATGTTTCATACAGAGTACAATGAAACAATGAAAGGGCAGAACAGCGCTAGAGGGCAGCGCAAACTGCAAATAGAAAGTGAAAAGTCCCTAGGAAAGGGAACTACAAGCTCCGTCAGCTCGAGACGGGCTTCTAGTTACCAGAGTTCCTAACAGGCAGAGACCCAGACCCATCCATCGGCGTTTGGTAAAGCAAAAGACCTAACCCAACTCTAATGTCGAGCCTTCCTAAACCGGAAATACGCTTGCAAAGAGAAAGGGTTCTGTACCCGATGGGTGTAGGCAAGAAAGGGACAACGATGGCAGTCCTGGCCCAACTCTACTGTCAAGGTTTCCTATACCGGAAGTAACTTGCAGAGAGAAAGGGTTCCGTACTCGATTCGCTCAGGCACAAAAGGGACAACGATTTAGCCCTGGCCCAACTCTACTGTCAGGTTTTCCTACACCGGAAATACACTTGAAGAGAGAAAGGGTTCAGTACCTGATGGGCTCAGGCGCTATTGGGACAAGGACGCTCAGCTCGAGAACGCCTTGCTCTCAAACGCGTGGTGTGAGACTCGAACTTGGACAAGGGGTACACGATGTCGGTGAATGACACCTCGGCTAAGAGGGCGAAAGAGCCAAGGTCCAACTCCTCTGTTGAGTTCTTCCCCTTAAGGAACCAGGCTCATGGATGAGAAACGGTTCAGTACCTAATGGGCACAGGCACAGCACGTCCAATTACACGAGGCAAGTTCATAGACAGTGGAACACCTCGTTCGAGTGAGACGAGAGCAAGAAAATCGTCTGGGCGAAGAGTCTTCACTACGCGTGCCTGGAGACAGATATAGAGGCTGTCACAGGCTAAGGGTAGCCCACCCGAATTGTCAAGGCATGCCGAAATCGGATGTGCTAGGCCTACAAGGCGCATAACGGTGGCACAACGTAATCACGCTCCCGGCGGAAATATCCGTGATGGTTACAATGGAGCGAACGAAAAACAAACAAACATATCCCAAAAGCAATTTTAATTTGTTTCAATCATGACCTGACCCCTGTATAAAGACCTGTGTACAGAAAATGTAAACATGACATGAAAGGCTTATTTTGGATTACTTCCGTGCGTTTCAGTGGTCAGCCTTAGCTTTTTTTGGTATGCAATTCCAAGTATATAAATAGAGACCAACGAAAATCTTGACAATTAAAAATGTAATAAATGAAGTCCTGTACAGAGGTCTTCTGCTGATCGACTGTCTCAAAAAAAATTACTCAACTTTTGCACACTTATTTAAAACTAATAAGATTAATGTACTAATAGAAATTTGTCATTATATTTTGTTATATGGTCTAGATTTCCCAAAAATCATGCTATATTGTTTCTTTGAGGAATCATGCAGATAACAACTGAGGAAGACTCAAAGTTGATGCTTAATAGTTCTTGATGATTTTAAAGAATACCATCACAGAACATGAATTTGTCCATTTAGAGAGTAGTAGTAACAATATGACATTTTAGGTCAAAGTGACACAGAAATGTCCTCTTGGCAGGTGTGACTCCATATATCACATTTGAGTGTTAAAGAAAATGTCATTAAATTAGAACACATACAACAGTGACGTAAAATAACTGATCCTTAAGGAATGTAATGCACAATTTTTTTAACCATCTTTAAGAAGTTGATATTCATATTTATTTATTCATATATATTCATTGTTATAGCAGCAGACAAATTTCTTGTAAGGATTTAATTTGTCAAAGATCACGTGCAGAATGTTTTGACATATTTTAACATCCTTCTCAACAGATATGCCCATGTTATGCAGAGATTATTCTGAAAAGCACTGACTTCTATAATAGAATAGTTTGTGTCCTGTTTTTTAAATAAAGCTTTTCAATTTTTGAACCTTTGTAAAGCTCTAATGACCTATATTAACTATTGTAAGGAGAGGGAATAAATAAGTTACAAACATATATTTTTTGTTGTTCTAGCATCCAGTGAAATCATATTTGATATGGCCAGCAAACTACAGAAGTCAAATGTTGCATTAGTTCATCAACTTCCATTTACTACGGACAGCCCAGGATTTGGATCTAGTGTTGAGAAAGTAGCTATTTTTGAGTTTTCCTCCATTTTTTGTTTTTTTATGTTCAAAAATATAGACTAAATTGTACAGTGGAATGCCTTTATACCATATCCTTTTATAACAAATTTATTTAACAACACTTCAAAATCCCCAGCTATATTTATTATTTATACTGTATATAACACATTTCTGTTACTACATTAATATTATGTCAGTTGAGACCAGGTTGTTATAATGGGATTTGACTATTTGTTTCTACATCTAGAGGACTATTTGTACTCTGAAAATTGACTTTTTACATTCAGCTGCTTTTATGGTATTAATTTTGTCTACTTGTTCTAATGGGGAAGTTTAAATAGTTTTCTTGCAAATTCAATATAACTGTTTGTCTCAATGTTATTATGATGGTGTAGTGCCTCAGTCTGACAGTCATATATTGCAGAGCAAATTTTACAGCAGTTTTTTTACAACCTTGAAAGTACACTTAGAAGTAAGGGTTGATAATCTTTTAACCGCTAGTGATATGTCTTCAGCAAACTTCATATTTGATTATGAATACCCTTGCTGTGTTAACTAGATGGGTCTATTTCAAGGTCACAATCTCAAAGCTATCCACTGTCAGACATACTCAATCTGTTGGCAGCTGTCTGTGTCACTATTGATATAGCAACGCCTGCCCGCACTTTCTTATAAAACAACTTAATCTTTTACTTTTGCATTTATTCTCAAACTTCTGCAGATTGCAGAATCTAGTCCAGAGAATGGAATGCGTTGCATTATTTTTTACAGCTTGGCTGTGATACCTGCACCTTCTGGTCTGAAAAATCTGACTTCAGCATAGCTTCTGGATCACTTTAACCCTCTATGGGATGTGACAGCCAGCACCATAACCTTTCATCATCTCCTTCATCATGCATGGCAGATTTCAGTGGCATTATTCTTTGCTCCTCTTTCTGGTCCTTGCAACACGTGCTAATTATTTAATATTTTTTGTCTGCATTGTTATACCAGATATCTCTTTCATTAACTGAGTACTAGATGAAATAGTTGACTCATATTTGATGTCATGTGGTATAGAAAACATATGCACCAGAATGATACTGATCATAGCTTTGATTCATGAACCTTTCATAATATGCACAAGGATGCACAATAAAAAAACAGACAAGATCTCACCTGGTGTATATGCATTGAGTGATGTGATAACGTCATGCAATGTCACACCTGCTTCATTGCAGTTTGCTTATTCTAGCTATGCAGACTATGCTAGCGGCTTCCATTGCTGAACAAAAAAATGTAATGGTCATCTATGTGTAGTAATGTGCTCATGATTTTATATACAACAAAGGTGAATGAAGCATTTTTGTTTATCATGAAGGTAAGCACATTTAGGCATCATGCTGTTTATTGATATGTAAGGTTAGTGCAAGGAAATTAATGAAAAATGTTGCTCATGATAATTTGTTTTTACAATTTTTTTAAAGATTTTTACAGTTTTTACAATTACATTTTAGTCTTTAAAATACGATTTACAAGTAACTTGGAGCCATAGTGGCATAATGGTTACATAATGAAGTACTGGCTTCATAACCCTGTAGTATCATTGCCAGTTGAACGGAAATTGCTCAATAATTGTAGCTATCATATTCAGGATGTAGCCATTAACCCAACATATTTTTACTGTAGGGATTTATTGACAGTATTTATGATCAATAGTTTGCTTTTATAAAGTCCAAGGTAGACCAAGAAAACAGTGAATAGAAAACATCAAGATAACCTTGAACAAAAATTAATTTAATGGAACCATAATGACATATCTGGCTGTGGGACAACAACTGAGCCTATCCATCCCTATGCTTAACAGCAAGTGTGGATACTATCAACCATCATTCATCTGGGGAAAGACAATAGTTTACTTTTGCTTTTTGAACACTCTGGATGCACAATTGCTTTCAATAAGATTTGAACCTGGTACCTTTGCAATCACCGATGTGCTCTTTACTTCACCGCCACCGAATTGAATAGAAATTTATATACCATAAATGACTTCTTGATTTTACCCAGTCTTAGGTAGTGGATACTAGAAGTCTAGAAAAGATAGCTTGTATGATTCTGATTACAGCACCCCAATCATGGAGATGGTATTACTTTCTAAAACTTGCCATAATTTGTACCTATTTGGCAAAATACCCATGCAGATTGATCACTTACACTAGTTTGAAATGATCTATGCATTCTATCTTCTGAAATAGTTATGTTATCACTGCTCATTGATGTTTCAGAGGTGTCGACAGCTCCTGTATAAGTGTCTAGCATCAAAAGTACATAAACCTAATCCATGCCTCTCTGATGTTTCTATTATTGAGCCTAGTGCAATTGTAATTATAATTGCTGTTGCAATCTTCTTTCTCTGAAACAACTATAAATAAGAACAATACATTGATGTCAACTAGTATGGATTTTCCATTTTAATACAGATTTCTGCCCCCACCCCCAAAAGTTGTTAAAGTGGTGTTTTTAAAAAAGTCGCTTTGTGTTAATTTTCTTAGTAATTATTACTAATGTAGATATTTTTATCTCACACGCTCATATGGGGGGGGGGGGTTATTGGTGCTTATTCAGACGTTTTTATTGAAATACTGAAATAAATTGTTAAAAAATGGATTTATGAAAAATAAGTTAACACCTATGATAATAGCTTGTTTCACACCACGTCTAGAAGCAGTTGGACTGCTTATTATTTCTCAGAAATAAACTACAAATGTTAGAGTAAAAGCAATCAGTTTTTAAAGATAAAAAAAAATTTGCTGTCGTGAAAATATTCTTGCATGTAGCAGTACAGAATTTGGTCAACATAAAAATCTGTTAGAGAACCACAAAGTATAAACTGATCAAATTATGATTGATTGAAACCAAAAGTGATATAGGTTACTGATCCTGTAGAGCTTTTTTAAATAGCCAATATATCGGGGATATGTCCGAGACACCTAAGCTAATCCACATCTTATTTCTGTTGACTACATAAAATATCACATAAACATAACATTTACGTATATATGTTTCAAAACTTGTATTTTTTCTTGCCAGTATTGAAACATTATGCTTGTTCTTGCAAATCTTCTTTTTTAGAAACACTTTATTGTTTTTCACATGTACTTTCCAGATCTACTTTGGTTCAGCCATGACCAGATTTTATGTATCCTTCAATATGCTGGGCTTGTGTTGCGTAACCGGTATGTCCTACATGTTTAAGAAAGCCTTGCTTGATCAGGCAAGTGGTCTGGCATGGTATGGCCGCTATCTGGCAGAGGATTTTTTTCTGACCAGGGCTTTGCATGACAGGTATAATCATATAATAGATATTCCGTTACTTTCCTGTTAACACTGCCCATGTTTTTAACGAAACAAATTTTAACGTGAAACCAAATGTTGTGTAACCAAAGGGGAAAGAACATGAATTCAAAATACAAGGGGAAGCAATCCAGGAAAAAAGGCATTGTTTTATATCAAGTACAAAATGTAAAAGAAGTGCTTTATTTATTCGTGGAACTAGTATTCCTTTACAGCATTCACAATGGCGTAAAGCGTGCTCTACTCTGGTGCTAGCCTCAACTTCCACATGAATTTTGCAAGATAACTTTCTCTTTTCTTGGAAGATTCACAATATTTATTTTAGCAACATTAAAAGAAGCTATCAGAAGTGAACATAGCATGATAAAAGACACCTACCACTACCTAAATTGCCAGGAACAGGTCACCATACTTCACCTAAGGATAGGACACGGACTGAACAAACACATGCACAGGATGCAGCTGTGTGCTACACCACTGTGCACTTGTGGAGCATATGAACAGACCTCTGAACATATTTTGCAGGACTGTCTCTAGCATAAACAATTGAGAGAGATGCAGTGTCCAACTGGGCAACCCTTCTAGCAAAGATATATGGAACAGAAGAGTTCCAAACAACGGTAGAGTTCATCCATAAGACTTGTCTGACGGTGTAGACATCAAGTAAAGAACAAAAGAATAAAAAAATTAAAGAGCCATTGTTTTGTGAATGAAAAATATGGTCTTGTTGACATGCACTGTTGTCAACCCAAAGTTTATCTAAAAAGAATGATTTTGGAAACAAAAATAAAATAAGATTGCATGAGCACGATTAGCAGGAAAGTACTGATTGTCTTTCTTGCTGTACACTTAAAGTCCAATAAATATTTTCCAAACATGAACACTATTAGCACTAATCAAGATAAAAGGTTCTCTTTAAAGTATCAAGAGCATGGATGTGATGCTATAAATACATGGTTAAGAATGCTTCACAATCAAAGTATGCTGGGAATGCTACCTGGACATATTGACCAAGCTGTAAATAAAATCTTGTTTTATTGAATTTAGGACATAAATGTGTAAGACACACATGAAAGTTCAGTGATATATATTTTAAACTACAATACAAAAACTTCACACAGCTTATAGTATGATTGAACCATTTTAGATAACCTTGTTCTTCTTCTGCATTTCTTCTCATACTCCTGCAGATTAGCAGGATGTAGTCCGGAGAACGGAATGCATTGTGTCATGGTTTACAGAATTGCTGCGATATCTGTGCTTTTCGGCCTATCACATCTAACTTTAGCATGGCTTTGGGTCACTGACCCTATATGGGATGGGACAGCCAACTCTATCCCATAACTTCCTTAGTCGCTCTTATGACATGCATGGAAAGTAAACAGTGTTGCTATTCTTTGCTCCCCTCTCAGGCCCTGGCAACAAACGGGTGTTTAGATGACCAATAGAGATATTTGTTTTATTTGTTGACCTAAACTTTCTGCTATTATGCGCTTTGAGAGAAGAGTATTTCTTCTGAGCTTTCTTTCATATCCAGCGATCAGTGGTATGTAAGACTTTAAGAAGACGCCTCATATTCAGAGGGGTTATTCAGAGGCAAATTTTGTATCTTGCTATTGTATCTTGCTATTGTATCTGCCTTATGTCAGCATATTTATCACTCACTGTGATTAGGTTATTGATCTGATGATGCACTAATTTATTGCAGAAATTAATATACATAATACAGTAAAGATGACCAATGCCCATGTCAAAAGGGTCCCCAGACTCCAGAACATATTCTGCAGACATGCCCACTCTTTGATGACGTGAGAACCAAAATATGGCCTCAAGAGACAGATCTGAAGGTGAAGCTGTGGGGCAACCGTGAGGACCTCCTGCTGATGACTGAATTCATGGAGGCGGCCCACCTTCCTGTATAGACTTATGAGCATAGGAAACTGATCGCAGAAGAAGAAGAATACAATAAAGAGATAGGACTACAGCATGAGAAAATATAAGATAGTCAACAACAATTGTGATACAAGGTACTAGAGATAAGGAATTGTAGAGATCTATGATCATCTATGCCAACCTCGGTGTGACACTTGATTATGAATACAGTAAATATGTATGTTAGACCATGTTATAAATAACAGTTATTGGTATTTAGGTTCTATAGCATATTTGTGAGGAAATAACAAATATTTACGTCTGGTTCATGTTTGGTAAACGGACCCTACCATTCCAATCATTTATAAAATTTACATTGATTCGAAAGTTTGTGAAGTCATTGACTGCCTGCTTGATTCTAGATAAAAATAGCTACCATAAGTTTCTTGCACCCACCTATGACCAATAGAGATGCAGTATGCATGTTACAGGCATGAAGACTGTTCCCGGATGCAAAGTATGCTTTCAGGGCCATCCTATAACTTATATTATTGCAATAAAGGAATTATTCGCTGGAAATACAATGTTAAGCAGCACTAAAAGTGGACTCCAACCAAAATTCTAGTTGTCATGATATGCAGATTCTGCTATGGCTAAACTTTCCTGATGATTTCTGTAAAGTGGTGTGCATGAGATGGCTGATGGTCAAGAATGCAGTAATGGAATGGAATGAAAGCTGTAGTGGAGGTGTATGTGTGAGGTGTGCATCTACAGCATAGCACAATTGCCAAGACATCGCTTCGGAGGAGAGGGCAAGACCATGAAGGTGAACTAGAGCCTATTCGCCAAGCAAAAGGTGAATTCTGGCCGAGTTTTACTTCAGCAATGGATATTTGGAAGTCTGTGTCATGAGACACAGGAGGTCTTCCTGCTGCTGGTGGCAAACAGAAATAAATATCTCCCTTTCCCAGTCTTTAACTAAATAAATATCTAATGAAAACATCAACCCACTGATGGATAATTATAGCCAAGGTAAACAATCAATGAAAAAATGAAGAACATAGATTTGCCTGTAGGCCTGTCTACCAAACATGAACCCTTTCTTGTTGTTGAGCTATCAGTAATTTTCGATTTAAGCTGCACAGAACTACACCTTATCTAGAGAGTGCTGCATACTATAATTATCCATACACAAAATCTAGAACTGCAAAGGAATGATATGTGTGTTCATTTTAGTAGTTTATCACACAGGTGTTTTGTCCACGCACACAAAAATGTTTTTAGAGGGAACACACTGGCCAGCAGTGCTTTTTTTGTTTCTTTTTCTGTGTACATTACAATCATCACGCACACAAAAATGTTTTTAGAGGGAACACACTGGCCAGCAGTGCTTTTTTTGTTTCTTTTTCTGTGTACATTACAATCATTTAGCTTCAAAAATGTTGTTTTTTTATTACAGAGGCCATATGATAATGTCTGCTATTCCAGCTAAACAAAATGTAGGACAGACTTCTGTCTGTCAGTTTGTGGACAGAATGGTCAGGTGAGAAAAAAATTGGTGGTTTTAAATGTTCAGTGCATTTTCTTTGCTAATTTTCACATTAACTAGGTAGTTAACTATATTAATATAAACCTTTAACTTTGGCAATCTGTGATGGGCTATAAATTACTTGTCTTAATTACTGAACATTGAATACAAAAAGACACATAACTGTTGAAACCATAGCAGTAGACAATATTGAGAGCGTGGGAGCAAGAGGAACATTATACATAAGGAAAAAATATTAAAAGGATAAAAACAGCCTGGTAATGCATCGTAATGATAGACTTATAATGCTGGAAATCTTTTACAGTCAATCTTCTCTGATGGCTGAAGGCATTCCTGATTCTATTGGTGCAGATACGCATGCAATGATAAATTTAGTTTAATCTGCTCTCTTTATTAATAAGTTGATTGTACTTTGTGGATAAGATAGTCTAGATTTAACTTTGTGAGTTAGTGTGCAGAATGAAATTATTTTTTTTTGCATTAATGTTTTAAAACTCCTGTCAGATATTTTTTGTAGCAGGATAAACCTACTAGATATCCTGCAGAACATAGTCCAGATAATAGAAAATATGCTGTTGTAATTTTATTTGTGCTCAATGGCCAAACACATCCAACTTCGGCATTTGTGACTAATACGTTCAGTGTTTTTACTACTTCCACTAAACAGTGAACGTTTGTAACCATATCGCTAGAAGTAGGCCAGCCAAGTATGCAGAATTATTTTGATTTTCCACATAGTTAAACTTCCCCTTTAATAATAAATCTTTTTATCCCTTCATGTTTCCATATTTATATATTTTGATGAAAATTGATGGCATTGGGAAAATAGCAAAGTTACAATTATTAAGAAGTTACTAATGGCGACATGATTGTGAGATGGGCAATAACAATCACATCGAAAATATAAATATCAATGTTTGATGTGAAATTTGATGAAAATTTCTCAAACCATGAAGCAGAAGTTGGAGTCATCAAGACAACCTTTGAATTAGTACACCAACAGTTAGGTCTCATGGAACAATAACCATCAGATACAGTCATTTTTACAGACTCCATGTCTGTGTTGGAGGCACTTAAACAGACCCTCATATGAAAATCAAGATATCTTCTACATAGCAGGAGTAGTACAGTCTACATAGTACAGTCTTATTTCCAAATATCCAATCAGAGTGGCCATGCAATATATCACTGGACATAGCGATCTAGCAAGGAATGAAATAGTAGACTGACTCGCAAAAAATAGGTTCCTCAAAACAAGAGAAAAGACCCTTTAGCGTGAGAACAGTTGAATTCTCAGAAACAACACAAGAAAATCTAGCTGAACAGGTTCTTCTTATTCATCTAGTTAGCTGTAAGATTTTGTCTTGCAGACATGTTAAATGGATGGGTTGCATGATACGATGATTGCTGGTGTGCCTCTCGATCTGGTATCTTTGACTTCAGCACCTTTGCTTACTTGGACAGGACTGTGGTCCTTCTCGTTTTATGGGATGGACCAAACTGTCTTAGTTTCCAGCTTCTTTTGAATTGACTAAGCCCATCTATACTTCAAGGAGCTTACCTCAATGTGGGCTAACAGGTTGAAATGCTTTTAGTGAAGTGATGCGATCACAAGACAATAACAACATAAATAAACTCTGCAGGAGAATCCAATCCCTTATCTTTAATTTTCGAACAGGACATGTCAATAGCCATTTAAACTGTAAATAGCTATATCAGCATCCAGCAACTACCAATATGTGGACACTGCTCTCATCTCACACAATACCTCCTTATCGGGCTGCCGACTCCTCTCAGTTGCCAGGTAAAAACTTTTGAAAAAAACCTTTAATGTCTAACAGACGAAACTTGGAACAGGGTACCAGTAATGAAGTATTGCTAATCACCACAAACACACATAATAACACATAAATCGACATTTCGACCAAATGGCATTTATCAAGAACACATTAACAACACAGCAAAATAGGGCAAATAATCACGCCACTAATGACGTTCACATTGACATGGCAGAGCTAAATATAGATATAACTCCGAAGAGTTAAATATTAATAATAAAGTGAGTATATATTAACAATTTTTAACATGTCATGTGACGTATTCCTTCCAGAACATTGTCTTCCCAATGAACTCTCTGAACCTCTCTCTGTCTGGGGCGATGTGGCTTGCATTTTCTAGCGATGTATTCATGTTATCTTTAATGTCGTCAGTCCATCGTCTTCTTGGTCTGCCCCTTCTCCTCTGCCCAGGTACTCTTCCTTCCATTATTTGTCTTTCTAAACAGTTATGTCTCTTTATATGACCAAACAGGCGTAGTTTTCTTTTTGTTATTGTGTTTAGTAACCAACACTCTGGAATATTCAGTGTGTTTATAATATCTGAGTTTCTGATTTTATCCTTCCATGATATTCTAAGTATCTTTCTGTAGCATTTCAGCTCGAAGGCGTTAATCTTCTTTGCCGCTGTTTTACTTAGAGTCCATGTTTCACTTAGAGTCCATGTTTCACATCCGTATGTTGCAACCGGAAAAATAAAAGTTCGTAACATTAGCACTTTCGTTTCTATTTTGTTGTTTTTCCATATGTTTTTCAGCCATGTTATTTTGCAATATGCCATTGCCAATCTCTTCCTTATTTCTGCCATGCAGTCTCCTGCACCGTTGATGTTTGCTCCTAAGTATTCAAATTTATGCACACATTCTATCTCAGTATCTTTTAACTATCTTTTAACATGATGTGAATAAATCAATTTCAGAAGACCTGCACTTTTTTAAAGAATGAATTTGAGCTGCGAGGAGTAGATCAACTCAGCAGAAATTAGATATCAACAACAATAATATATGAAATGTTATAGAATAGTCATATCATGAACAGATTGAGGGTTCTCAAAACTATAATAAAAATGCAAGCTAGCGTATTTTGGACATGTAAAAAAATACAATGGTTTATAAAGATTAATCATGGAGGGAAAGGTTCCAGGAAAAAGAACAAGAGGCAAACCAAGACTATGATGACACAGGATATAAAATATCTTTTGAACATGGGCAATTTCCACAAAACTGTGAGGCTTACATAGTGGCAATGAGGACAACAATATGCAAATGACACATCACATAGATGGATGTTGTGGTCAAGTTGAAGGGAAGCGAGCAAGAGGTAGGGAGAGATACAAGTTGGAGAGTAACATCACAAGATGCACAGGTTACAGTCTAGAAGAGTGCACTACCAAAACAAGAGACGGGATGTTGGAGGTCTGTTGCAGCCAACCTTCATTGGGGAGACTGCACTTGATGATGATGATGTTTTATTGACTTTCTCAAATGGATTATCTTCAGTGCAGGTGCTTGCCTAATTTTTTCATTTTGTTATCTGTCATCAATGTTAAGTAAGCTTGATAACCTTCTCTTCATCACAGTTTCTGTCCTTACTGTGTTCATCTTTTACACGATGAGTTTGTGTATTACTGTAGTTTGTTTTCATCTTCAAAACTGTTACAGCTTTGTATTTTTACAAATGAAATCATTTATGTTTTTTAACTGCTGTAGGTGGGTCAAGTTAAGGCTGAATATGATGACTGCAGTTACAGGAATTCTTGAGCCTCTTACTGACTGCTTTCCATTGGGCTTGTGGACAAGCTGGTCATTATATCACTTTTTCTCTATCAACCCAGTGGTTTTTTTCAGCTGTCATGTCTTGTCATGGATGACTCTCGACTACATCCAGCTAACCACAGTTCAGGTAAGTGTTTTTTTATTGTTGGAGTACTTATCATTTTTTTTTAAATCAAGAAAGCTAGTTTCACAGTTACTTTGTTAGATAGATAAAACTATGATCTATTAATATGTGTCAGCATCAACCTAAGGCTGCAACAAAAATAAAAATAAAATTTCTGTCACTATTTTCACAAATGTGTAACAACTTTGCTTCATACACTTCAGTTCCTGCTCCACTGTTCTCTTTTAAGCAGTTCCACATTTCTGCCTTATAACATCATACAATTTACAGTGATATACTATATTTACAGTGTTCACAAAGTTTGGTAGAAATTATTGACATTGAATCATGATATTTCTGTACTGTTCTCTTTCAGAATGGTCCTTTGTTATTTTCAAAGCCAAAGTATGTGCTAGCTTGGATTGTCAGAGAATTAACTGCTACATACATATTTCTTTTGGCTGTTGTTAACCCTCACTACATCAAGTGGGGCACAAGAATATTTCGAGTTAAAATGGGAGGACTCACAGAACTAGTCAAGCCAGATGAAAGAAAACCACAACGCTTATGAATGCATAAAAGTTAGACTTTTCTGTTGTGAAGTTGTTGTGAAGACGAATGTGCAATTTGGAAAACATTTAACATTTCTTTGTAAGGAAAGCAGCCTATTATTAATAGCAATATATTTCTGTGACATGATAGTCAGACATGGACATTACATCAACTACATATATGAAAGTCATGTTACCTGGACACACATGACAGCTTATAAAATGAGGGAATAAAAAATAACATTTTTCTAACTACAGTGTGAGTGAGTTATGTCAATTTTAATATATGTATTTTAAATGTATAATATATATATAAATTTCTTAGGCCAGTGATCACAGCAGAATCTAGCCAGTTACTGTAACACATCCTTGTAGTCAGTTTCGTTTAAATTAAACCATGGAGGTCAAAAAATCTTTTCTTTAATTCTCTAAAAGGACAGGGGGACATGGTGATGTTGCTTTGCCTGTTAGACATGCCACTGATTGAAAATGCTACTGAGTTACGATTAAGGGAGATTAACATTGAATGTATATGAGTAGGACTGGCATTCTGAGAAAAAGTGTGTATTTAGCCAGATAAGGGTAATAAATCAAGAGCATAGATATACTTTAAGATCTTTGGAAAATACTGAACACATTTGGCTCTGCATGAAGTTCAATAATGTTTGTAAAGTAATTAGTGGGACAAAATTAGACAAGGACATGAAATCGTCTTATAAATCATTTAGAGGCACATCATCATCATGCAGTGATCATGACAGATATGTAATTTGTATATTTCCTTTAATATAAATAAAAACATTTATTATTTGAGGCTAAAGGGGTACATTTTAATTGTGCTGATATCATATCTAAAGTAGAGTTATCTTTTCTTATTCCACACCAAATTGTTTCTGATTAAGCCAGGTTTTCCTGACTAACCAGTTAAGAAAAGTGTTGAATAAAATTATAGTAACTTACTGAATTACTTTCCTGAAGTTTTGTTAATGATAGTTACTTTTTAATTACTGTAAAAACACAACATTTTACAAAACTGCCCACTGTATGACACCACAAGGAGATAACTTTGGCCATCTGACACGGCTCTGTCATGGCACAATCAACCGCAGCACAGTTCATTGAAGAAGTCCATATCAGTGCCTCATTCCGATCGACTGGAGAATAAGCAAGAATAGGAAGAACTACTGTATTTAAGCTATGTTCTCCTGGACTTGGCCAATAACCAAAAACTTCAAAACAAAATCACTTGCTGTACTTTTACAATACATTCTGATGATACGATACACGTGATAGTTCCATAACAATAATAACTAACAAATAATACAACTAATGTAAAAAAAAATAAAGAACAAACAACAAATGAACAAGGACTATTTTCTACGTTACGGCCCAACAGGGACCTTTATCAAGAAACAAACACAAATGAAATAAACAAACAAAGTTATTCAATTAAAATACAAGGACTCATCTTGTTTTACTAGAAATGGCAAAAAATAAGTGGTAAGAGAGTTCCTGGGTATTTTTTGCATTTAATTTTTGTTTGTTTATTCATTTCTTGATGTAGGTCCCTATTGGATTGCACCATAGAAAATGTCCTTGTTCCTTTGTTTGTTATTTTCAATTTACAATATTTGGTGCAATTCCGGTAGTCATGGTACTACTTTCTTTGTGCGGAAAGCAAACAAAATAAATCTCAAGTGATAGGCAATTTTTTTTTCTGCGATTATTTCCCTTGGCTATAATTACCCATCAGTGGTTGGGGGTTGAGATATTTCATTTAGAAGGGGTGAATGGGTGGGCAGGCTCTCAGTGGTTGACACGCATATGGTGAGAGGGCTCTCAATGATAGCACACACATCTTTGCATCCGTCAGCAGTCCTCTCGACTGTAACAGACTTACGACATGTCTAACAAACTTACGATTGCATTAGCCATTTTGTATCTAGGAATCAGTCGAGAGTCAGTGACATCACAAAATTTCAGATTTTATAAAAAGTTAGATGGTCTGCCAGGATTGTACCCAATATTTTACATTGAGTATTTTTACTATTTATTAGTTTTGTTAGTAACAATAATAAAAGTACATTATCCTTAGTTTTAACACCTACTATTGACAGCTGATTCCATAGAATACATATAGCACAGCACTGACAAATACAAATCATGTTGAACAAGAATAATAGTTTAGCTTGCAGACTGATAAGCATTTTAAAAATAATCATATTTAAATTTCATTAATTGTGTCAATGTGTACATTTGAGTAAAGGCTTGTTTTCTGATTATTCAGAACAATAAATGTATAAATGTAAATATTCTGAATGCTAATTGAAAGTTTGTTTTTCATTGAAATTGTTAGAAATTGAAAGTAAAATGTTGATTTACATCCTTAAGTGCATTTTTTTGTTAGTGTATCCTATTCAGGATGTAGCAATCAATCCAGTATTTTTTGGCTGTAGTGATTTTATAGGCAATATAAATATGTTCAGTAGTTTTCTATTGCTTTCTGAACTGTATGGATGCTTAAGTGCCTGTGACGGGGAACAAACTGAGTACTTTGGCCATTACAGACTTGCTCTGTATCTGAGTACAGATAAGTGTTATAAATATGACATTTCAAATGAACTGAGTTTCGTTTTTGTAATTGTTCTGGATGTGGACAGAAAAAGTGAAGTAAATTTTTTCTCTTTAATTGACTTCAAAAGCATAGATTGACTTTTGTGCACTTGGGTTACCCAATATGTACCCTGTCCCTCTAAACGAAGCGGCACACTGCCTGCCAAGAATACCACTCATAGCATGTAACTCCGTAGCTTAAAGTGAAAATCCCTGGAGATTTCTGAAAAAAATCATCTGTGAATGATTTGTCAGTTTTAATTTTTGTAATATTAGTTAAATATTTTTCCTACTTTGCTGCATTTAGGTAAATGCTCAGTAATATTTGTACAAACTTTTGAGTTGCTATAAGCTTTGTGGTATGACTTTTGTTTGCTTCCAGATATAATAATATCATTGATCAACATATTCATCATTGTGGTAATGGATAAATTGCATCCACACTACATGGTAATGTCAGATTTAAAAAATAACTAAATCTAAGTAAACACCTTGATGACCAGCAATCCAGAGCGTACTTATCCACTATTACAGAGGATGCACGAAAAATTCTATACATTAACACTGCCATTTTCAAAAATCTATATAAAATCGATCTAGCATAAGAGAACCTTGAAACTTTCTATGTATTGTAATAACTGTTTGCACTTTCTGAATGAATTTGAAAGCCGCAGAGTTATTTCAAGTGCAAAATACTACTTATTGTAATGCTAGGCCTAGATTTACATTTATTTCTCTTGTGTTTGTTGCTTAATAATCAACAAGAAGATTTGTGCGATTTCTGCCGGAAGCATAAGTATGTTGTACCACCGTTATGCGCCATGTAGGCCCAGCACATCCAATGTCAATATGCCTTGACATTTCATTTGGGCTACCCTAGCCTGCGACAGTTTTCCTATGCCATCAGGGAATGAATGTGTATTGATTCTACACTGTGTTGGTATGGTATGTCATTTACTTCTCTCTTGCACAAGGTGTTCCACAGTCAATGAACTATCATGTAATTAGACATATTGTGCCTTATCCTATTGGGTACTGAACTTTTTCTCATCCGGGCTTAGGTTCTCTGGCCTGGTTCATGCTTAGGAAGAACTCGACAGAAGACATGAGCTCATTGATTCTCGTTGTTCCATAGTTTTTGTTTGTTTCGTGTCACATGTATGTGTTCATTTTTTTATATTCCTTGTCTGGTGTGGTTTCATCTCTTCCGGCAGTCTATATTGCACATGCCGATGTGAAGGTCCATATCCTTGCTGTCCGTTTTCTGTTGTATGTGTTAATTTTGTTTTAATTTATGTCTTGATAAAGGTCATTTGGTTGTAACGTTGATTTGTGTATGTTATATATGTCTTGAGTGATTAACAAAACTTCATTATCCTATTCCTGGATTTACCTGTTGGATTTCCGTTTTGCGCTTTAAGTACATACTGGTATTATTGAAAAAATCCACCATGGGAACAAGACGACATGAGCTGGATTCGAATCCATGACCTCCTGAACATAGGGGGAAAAGCTTAACCACTATGCCAGGGAGATCCCCAAAATTGAAATGCATTGCATGACATGCATGAAATGCATGACAAAAAGGTGGATGAGAAGTGTAAAGCAGAAAATTATGTGCATCAGTATGTTTGTAGTCTACAGATGTGCGAAGGTAGAGGGATGAATTGTGGCAACTATGTAAAGAAAGTTGACAGAAGTTAGAAATGAATTGAATAGCAGGGTTAAAATTGTTGAAAAAAATGAAATGAAAACACTCTTCATCACAGAACTGGACAAGGAAGGTCAATATTGGCATATTCAATAAAGTGTGTGTACACTTTGTACCTTTAACAAGCTATATTTCATTATAATTTGTATGCTGCAAGATATCTGTTTGTCTTGGGATTTATCACATGTCATATTTTGGTAATGGTCCTCTAATTTGTGTTAAAGTCTTCAATATTTTCTGTGCCAGTGGGTTTATTATTGTGATATTTTTTATGAGTTTCTGCTCTGCATGAAAGAATTATTTTAGTTATACAGGCTTTACCTGTCTTCATTATCTTTTCAAGTTATGTGTGTGTGTCTTGCTCACCAGGTTATGAAGTGGTTTTAGAAACATTTTCTATGTGGTTGTATTTATTGCTTGTTTAATCTGTTGGTTTTTTTCCAGGTGACCATCTGCCTTGTGTCCTCCCATTTTGACTCTTTTTGTTTCTATGAACAATAATATACCCAAAGCTGGTTGTGCATGTACTTATGTCAAATTGTCTAAATTTAATTTGTATTTGCTCATTGTGATGAGTTTTATTACAAAATATATGATCATTTATCACCAAATTTGTGTTCAGAGAGGTAACAGAATATGTAGATATTTTTATTTATCACTGAATGTATGAGCTATGGGATAACATATTTACCCAAGTCATAACCACTGCATTACATTGAGCTGAAGGGCAAGAGCTTAACTTTTGCTGGAACATAGACAAGACTGTAAGACATGATAGTATTTATATATATGTAGACTAGTCAGATTGATCAAGATTTACCATCTTTTTAGATATGTGCACAGGAAAGAATCAGTGCTTAGCAGGAAAAAAGGCCTGGGAACGCAAGTATGTGAGACCTAAGATTCAACAGCCACATGGTGGACTAAAGAGACAGAGGCAACATGGGTACTCAAAAAGTAAGCAATCAAGGATTGGTAATGCAAAAGAAAACAAGCACGCATCACACTCAGTATTAGATGGGAGGCACAGAGTGTAATGAAGAAGACAATCAAGACTTTTAAACAAGTTGCAGAAGTAGCAAAGTAGATGTGTTGGAAAAAATTTACTGGGAAGGTTATGGCGGACAAAGCATTACACAAGTTCTGGAGCTACATAGGTCAATGAAGTGGACAACAGAAACGAAACCCAGTAACGGCATGAGGGACAACTCTGGGCAGACACTGACATCAGATCAGATGAAAGGCAGAGCCTTCTTTGATAGATATCTTCAGCAAACTTTTCAAGGTGACTTAGATAACGCAAAGAAATGCTGTGTACCCTGACATCCATCATGGATATCAGGACCAAAGAAGACCAGCTTGAAGATTATCTGCAATAGAAGTGCAACTCGCTGTTAAAAATACATCTGATAGCACTCAAAGCCCAGATGGATTCAGGTACAGTTTACTTAAGGACATTGAGAAGAATATGCTAGCTAAGATGACAGATGATTATAATGTGAGTATGAACAGAAGAGTGGCTACATAGCTATCTCATACTCATGCCAAAACCAGGCAAAGATGCTGCTGACAAAATTGCATCATCACACTGCAGAATGTGTATGGTAAGATTCTGGAAACAATTTTCGCTAGATGCATAACCAGGGAACTAGAGATCAAAGGCGATCTCACAAATAACCTGGGTGCATACAGAACCAAAACTTAGTCACAAATGCAACCTGTTCTTGCATATGAAGGTTTTCAAAGAAAGGAAGAATCTGTAGTTGCAGCGATAGACATAGAAGATACGTGCAATAGAGTTAGTTACACCCATCTTGTTATATCATATGCTGGATACTCCACAAAATTAAGGCTGCCCAAACTGACCAATGCCCATGTCAAAAGGGTCCCCAGACTCCAGAACATATTCTGCAGACATGCCCACTCTTTGATGACGTGAGAACCAAAATATGGCCTCAAGAGACAGATCTGAAGGTGAAGCTGTGGGGCAACCGTGAGGACCTCCTGCTGACGACTGAATTCATGGAGGCGGCCCACCTTCCTGTATAGACTTATGAGCATAGGAAACTGATCGCAGAAGAAGAAGAATATGCTGGATAGCAAATGTGCTAATCTGTAGAAAAGTTGCTCTGAGGTGTGGATCCTGGGCGTCTGAGATCAGAACAATGTAATTACAATATAATTACTTGTCTGCCACAAGGATCTTCTCTGTCCCCAGTGCTGTTTAATGTGTATACAATTGCTCAATTGCAAACCTCAAGCAATTGTTGAGTTCTAAAATATGCTGATGATACTCTACTATACAACATGGGCAGGACAGAACATATCGCTGACATTGTACAGAGTGGACTAGATCAATTATCAATATGGTGCAGAACATACAACGCTGTGATAAATCCCTTGAAAGCAAAGGTCATTTGGTACTCCTTGAATAATAATCTGGTCAGTGACACACTTCTAGCTGTCAGTTGCATGAGCTCATTCATTGAAAGAAAACAGTACCTTAAATATCTTGGGATAACCTTTGATAGAAGTCTCTCAGTCATCAAGCAAATCACAAATATGATTCAGAAGCCTAAAAGAGGGATCAGTGTTATCAAGGTTATGGCGACCTTTGACATATAGCAATGAGTACTGTTTCTGCTTCTACAAGTGATGTCTGTCATAGATTATGGCCTCTGCCTACTCTCACAGACGCAAGTCGATAGATTCGGAAAACTCCAAAGAGACAATAAGAGCGGTACTTGAGTGTACTAGGAATACATCCAACTCTGAAATGAGATTTCTGCTTGATCTCCCCAGTATTAGAGTGCAGCATCAGGTAGAACAGGTTAAGCCGTACCTTAAAGTAACACAATCTAACCACCTCCATTACAATAACGTCTAGATGAGTCAAAGGGAAAACGAATCAAGTGTGACAGATCATGGATGGCAGAGGCTGAAGACACACTGCGAAGAGTATGTTTGAAGAAATAGGAAGGGAGACATTGAGAAGAAATCATTGACTAAAGTAATAATACAACACTAGATCAAGCGTGTCGAAAATGAACAGGTGTCAGGTCACAGCTACACTCAAAACCACAAGACATAATTATATACACAGATGGCTCAGTTAACAGAAATGCAAATAAAAGCGTTTGGAGTTTTTTTGCCTACAGAAATTGCATGAAGGTGGTTGAGAAACTTCAGCGAACTCCACTTTCACATCGAGCATGAGGATGGAGGTAGAGGAAGTTACAGCAGCACTTAATTGTTCGATAACTGATACATAAAAACACTCAGTAATACTCACAGACTCTCAAAGCATGCTACACAAGATAGAAAAGTACATTCTGAGAAAAGAATGGTAGGGCTTATTGAATAACTCAATTGTCTAGAGCATTACATGGATATACTGCCCTGGTCATACTGGGGTTTGAGGAAATGAGAGAGCCGACTTATTGGCAGATAATGTGGTGATAGACGGCACATAGCTGAGAAGAGATAAAGCAAACTTGATCAAGGCAGTAATAAATTCATTTAAAGACAAAGATGATGTCAATGAGGCTGAGAATGTACACATACAGAAAATGTCAGAAATTGGTGTATCTAGAGGTGAGGCCCTGAAAATCATGCAATCAACACCTGACCGGGACTCTTGATTCTACATACACTGGGATGGCTGCTGGAATGAAGAGCGGAGCACTTATGGGAGTACCCCACGTGCTGTGAATCTAGTTTCTAATCAAGAATATATATTATATCACTTATTGCTACTAAAGATTTTGTTTTGTGAGTTGTAATTATATTGGATTAATGTAGATTTATACATTTCTTATGTAATTGTCTACTGATAACAATATAGCTGCTTTTTTTTTAATGCTAGCTATAATGGTTTATGTTGACAATAACATACTATTAAAAGGTCATGCATTTTTTGTTTTCTTAATCCTAGTCTTGTATGGAATATATTGTACATTAATGGATCTTGAAACTGCTGCCCAGTTTCCATATGAATTTCTCATGGCTAATTTATTGTCAAGTGACTGGTATGCTTTACTTCATTGATATTGATACATAATTTATCACTGGTTTTGAACTTGGCTTTATAATAATGTTGTTTTATTATTATTTGCATAATCTGATCAAAATGTAGACAACAAATAATAGTCAGTTAGTACTCAGGACAAAGCTCCCAGTCCTCTCCAGGTTAGAGTGGCTGCCCATAGTTATTGCCTTAGTTCAGTCCAGTGTGGGCATGACAAAATTTCCACTTTGTTATAAATAGCTTTTCATTTAATTGAGTGATCTTCCATTATTAATAGCTGCACTTTCTAAATTTTCTCAGTGTTACTGCTTGTTGAGGATCTCCCTGTATGTTCACTATGTTTCACAATTCACATTCTGTAGTCTTTGAAATGAGAATATCAAATTTGTATCTGCATAGCACTCATAATTTCATGACCATAAAGCTCCAGTTTTATTTCTCTGTTTTGAGTTTCACTAAGTTTTTGACACAACATATTCGGTCATTTCGGCTCAAAATTTGAATGTGGCAAATACTATTCATTTGTTGATCTATAACTGTTGCCTAGCAACAGCTGAAAGAATCTACTTCAATGACAATATTCATGCATTAACAGTAAACTTTGAGGTCCCACATCATCAAATGCCGTCTCCGCATCTAAGGTTGGCTGCAACAGGTCTCCAACATTCTGTCTCCTGTTTTGGTGGTGCATTCTGCTAAACTGTAACCTTGTGATGTTACCTTGTAACATCTTGTGATGTTACTCTCCCACTTGTTCTCTGCCTACCTCTTGCTCGCCTTCCTTCGACTCTACCCTCAAGTAAGGTCTTCAACAGGTGTCATGTCTTTTACTGTGTCCAAAATATTTAGTTTGCATGATCTTTATTTCCTTTAATAATACTTTCTTCATCTTAAGTGTTGTTAGAACCTCTTTGTTTGTGCCCACATCATGCAACCGTACAAATGGGTTGCTACTGCTGTGGCACAAAAATTATGATCTTCTGCGTTCATTCTCAAACTTCTGCATATGAGCAGGATGTATTCTGAAGAACAGAATGTGTTGTCATGGTTTGCAACTTGGATGTAATATCTGCACCTTTCAGTCTGACATATATAACTTCAGCATAGCTTCTGTGTCATTTTCTCTATGGGATGGGACAGCCAACTCCACCCCTCCCCCCAAAATCTCTTTAGTTGCCTCTTATGACATGCGTGGCAAGTAACAGTTTACTGTTCTTTGTTTCCCTTTCTGGGTCTGGCAATACACAGTGAAAAATCAGAAGTTTTATTGATCAACCCTTGTATATTTAAAACTATATTGGGCATCTGTGGCTATGTCGATAGCAATACTGACAGTAGCAGAAAGGTTAAGTATGCTTGACTGCGATTAGCTTTCAGGTTGTTGTCCAGTATACAGTACGGGAGCCATTATCTCATACTGCTAGCCTGCTAGTATAGACTATAGAGGTTCCAGTCCACCCTTCAGTTGAAGTAAACAAATTTTTCATGTTTTAGTTACCATGTCGAAGTCAGATGTGTCAGATCATTGGTGCAAATAAAACAACAGCACAACATATCTGTTCCTTGGACTACATCCTATTGGAAATCTAGGAAGACCATTGTCCTTCTATAAGAGAGATCCAATGGGAGTTTAAGAATGAACCCCTAAAGAATTATGTAAAGATGGCTGTTTTTTTGTGGATAATTCTCACATGATTCAAATAATTGTCACATGATTTTCAGCAACTCACATATGATTCAGCAATGATTAATACTTTCTTATTGTATTTAATCTCTTATTTTTAAAATAGTTTGCGCCTATGGGTCTCACCAATGGCCCACTAGACAAACCACCTATGCAACAGAAGACCTTAGTAGATAACATGCTGTTATAATGAGGTTATCTTCTTATAGAAGCTGCATGGCACGTCATCTATACACTTATGCTTTTCATGCTTTTATTTTATTGTTGCAATGTGTTTTATGCTTTGTTATTTTTATATATGTATATACCCTCTGTGCTTGGGAAGGAGCCAGAGATGTACTGCGCAGCACTGGAGAGAAAACTGACAGCACTGTTTTTTCCTATGGCTGGGCTGAAATCCATCTTAGAGGCACAGTGACTCAGGAATTCTTTTGACTGGAACATTTGGTTGCATGCCTTGAGCAATAGAGAAGTTCGGCATAACCAGTAGTCGGTGGCAGGGAATAAGCTCAGTGAACCCTATCTTGGCAGTGCATAGGTTGAAACCTACCTTCCTGGTGGTGGGATAGTTATTCTCTGGCTCTTGCCCAGGGTGGGACGAAAATCCACAGACTCCCCAGCAATATAATGTCAGTAAAATGACATTGGGTCAAAGGCTTGCACTCATGGACCGCTGGATCAGCAACCAACCAACCAACCATATCCTATTTAATATTTCACAGTTCCACAGCTTTTTCACAAAAATTGTCTCTTGAAACTCTTTCAGTGTGTTAAATATATCAGCAAGTCTGTTAAATATGGACGGAGCAATCTACTAAATTAACGAAGATAAATGCCACACTGATGACATGGCATTCAGCTTGTATTTTAATTATTACTGTAATACTGCTCAACATTTTGTAAATGTACATTCTTCTAGGACAAACTATATGTCTGAATATTGTGTAAGCAATTTTCTCTTACAAGACTATAATATTTTTAAAATATAGATGCTTTTCGAAATTTTTTGGAAAAAAGCAAACTGCTGAAATGAACTGTAATAGAATTTTAACATTTTAAAAACATAAAAATTCATATAACAGTAAGTAATCTTTCTCCTCATTATGCTTTACATTAATAAATATCTTATTGCAGTAATTGAAAGTTTCATGCCAACAAATATTTGTATATATGAGTGGTTAATAGTGAAGAGTTCATGAGTTCACTGCTAATGTACTTATTAAGTTTTATAGTCTAAATTATCTAAACTCAACTTAAAAATATTTTGTATATCTGAGGATTATCTCTAGGTAAATTATAATTTACATGATTGTCTTAAGTGCTTTGTTCACATTTTTTTCACATAGAATGCTAATTTGTTGAAAGGCCACTGCTCTAGCTGAGTCCAGATGTCTATAAACTTCTTTGCTAAATCTGCAAAGTTGATGCTTGTTCCTTCTTCTGCATTCGCTCTCATATAACCACAATGAATATATTGTTTGATTTCCGCCAGGGAGCGTGAAGTACGTTGTGCTGCAAGTTCCACAGTAAAACTATGCTATTTGCACCTCGGTTGGCCACTTTGTGGTCTGGATGTCTGAGACTTAGTACATCCATTTTCGTCATACCTTTAATTAGGGTAGTAGGCTTCCCTAGTCCATGAGTCTGACTATCTGTCGATGTGCATGTGGGTGTATAGTGACTCTTCGCCAAGACAGTTGTCGTTCATGTCTATCTCACATGAGGTGTTCCACCATTTATGAACTTGCCTCGTGTAATTGGACGATCTGTGCCTGTGCCCATCGGGAACTGAACCTTTTCTCATCCACAAGCCTGGTTCCGGATAAGGAAGAATTCAACAGAAGAGTTGGACCCTGGCTTTTTCGCCTTCTTATCCAAGGTGTTGTTCACCGACATCGTGAACCCCTTACCCAAGTTTGAGTCTCACGCCACACGTTTGAGAGCAAGGCATTCTCGAGCTGAGTGACCTTGTCCATTGCAAATGAGCCCATCGGGTACTGAACCCTTTCTCTCTGCAAGTATATTTCCGGTATAGGAAAGCTTGACAGTAGAGTTGTGCCAGGGCTGCCATCGTTGTCCCTTTTGTGCCTGAGCCCATTGGGTACGGAACCCTTTCTCTTCGCGAGCATGTTTCCGGTATAGGAATGATAGATCTTAGAGTTAGGCCAGCTCTTCTTGCTTTGCCGGGTGCCCTTGATTGAGTCTGGGTCTCTACCCATAAGGAGTACAGTAACTAGAAGCTCGTCTCGAGCTAACAGAGCTTGTAGTTCCGATTTCCTTGGAACATTTTCACTTTCTGTTTGCAGTTGGCACTGCCCTCTGGCACTATTCTGCCCTTTCTATGTACTCCGTAGGAAATCTGTTCATCTCTACCTTTTTCATTATCCGCCCCTCCAATGTTCTGACTGGACTGACTAGCGTCATTGTGTTTTGACGCTGCATGAGTTGGTGCTGGTAGTGTCTAAGATATTTTCTGTCTCTTATGCAGTCAGATCTCTTTCCATCTGCTACCTCCACATTCTCGGACACAATCCCCAAATGATTTAGCCAGAATCAGCACAAGCCGCTGTATTTCTGTTTCCAGGATGCACAGCGAGGAGGTACATTTGGGATCTTGGTTATCTGCTAACACTGGGTCCGCTGAGAGCATTGCGTTCCCTTTGCATCCCTGCTTGTTCCTTTATCTGGGGATAATTTATGGACGAAAACTTTGCAAATCTTACTAGCTGCCTTTTTCTTATACCAGCTCTGAGCCTGGACTAACAATTGACAAAAGTAAGACACAAATTATGATTCAAGCTACCATCAAATAGCTATCAATTGTGATGAGCTAAAGGTACTTGACATATTTAGGATTCTCTGTTACAAATAAATTTCCCTGGATCAATAAATCAGCATAAGGATAAGCTAGACATCAACAATGAACAGACTAACAAAAATGGTCTGGAAAAACAGAGCATTAATTATAGAAACTAAACTCATAGTTTAGAGGACATGTATATATTGTGGAAGACTCTTTGTAACTGAGATTGATCTTGCAAGCCACATCCATAGTTGCCATGGTTTGTAGATTATACTCCCTATAGCACAACAATAATACTATTGTCTGGAAAGGCCAAAAAAACTGCAGATGGAGTGTATATGTGTGTGTGTGTATACATACATACATACATACATACATACATACATACATACATACATACATACATATTTATATATATATATATATATACATATATATATATATATATACACACACACATACATATATATTGTCTGTCCCCAGGTGAATAATGGTTGATGGCATTCATACTTGCCATTAAGCGTAGGGGTAGGAGCTTAAGCTGTCATTCTAAGGCCAGATATATTGCCCAGTTGCATTTAGTCCATGTTTGTTCAAGACTATATTGATGTTTTCTATCCACCGTTTTCTTGTTCTACCTTTGATTTTACACCCTGATATTCTTTTGTTATATGCTCTTGTTGGTATTTGGTTTGGGTTAATTCTCATAAGGTGACCAAAACATTTTACTTGCTATCTCCGAATATGTTCTTTTATAATACTTTTCTTTCTGACCAGACTATTGTGAATAATCTGGCTAACCACTGGACCCCTGTTTTTCTACTTGCTTTTATTGTTTCACTTGGCATACCGTTCTCTCTTGATGATTTACTATTTGGGCTATGTTTTAAGGCTTCTTCTATTTCTTGATTTAGTATATCTGGTTCTGTGGTTTCTAGATCTTTTTGAGCATTGGTGGTTCTATATTATGTTGTTATTATTGGGTTGTATAATTCCAGGAAGTATTCTTTCCATCTTGCTTTCCTATTTATGTTGTTCACTGAGGGTTTGCCATTTATATCATTAACAATTGTTATGGGATTATAGCTCTCTTCTCTCACTCGCATTGATTTAATACTTTGAAAAATTTTCTGGGGTTTCTTTTACATATGCCAGTTAAATTTTCTCCATACTTGTTCCATGAATTAACTTTTACTTCTTTGATTCAAACTTTGCATTTTCTCTAGCTAGTTGATATTGTAGATAGTCATCATGATGTGTGGATTTCAGCCATTTCTGGAAACATTGTTTTTTCTGTTGTACAACTATATACTATTGTTTGTAGATATATATATAAATTTATATATATATATATATATATATATATATATATATATATATATATATACACTAGTTAAGCCGTTAAGCCTAGTATTTTTAATTATATCTTAATATAAAGTTTCCTGCAAAAGTTTATTTAAAAATAGTTTTGATTAGTATTTTGGTCTTTTAAAAGAAATATTTAGTTGGTAAAAATGTACTTTTTATAGGGTTATGTTATTCTTTTGTAATTTTTCTTAAGAAGTCATTTTGGATCATCATCATGTGGCTTATTCTTTCCAGAATGTGGTCTTCCTTATGGATTCTCTGAACACTCTGCGATTCTGGACGAGTTGACCTGCCGCAGCTAGAGACATGTTTATGCAATCTGATATACCACTACACCGTTATCATCTTGCGCACTTTCTTTCCTTGTTGACATTTACTCTGCCTTTAGCTGTTAATCTTTCCATGCTGTTATGTCTCTTTATATGACCAAGAAAACACAGCTTTCTTGTTAGGATCTTGTTACGGAGCCAAAACACTTTGATGTTTATTGATTTTAACACTTCTTGATTTGTCTTTTTAGCTGTCCATGGTATACGTAAAATTCTTCTGTAGCATCTTATTTAAAAAGCAGTTATTCTCTTTGCTATTGTTTTATTTAATGTCCATGCCTCACCATATATTGCTACTGGAAATATGCATGTTCTCATCATACATAGTTTGTCTATGCTGCTGGTACCATGCCAAAGAATTTTCATTTGGGCAAGTTTCAATGTCACCATTGCAATTATTCTCTTGATTTATACAGCGCAGTCTCCTGAGCTATTTATGTTTGTGCCCAAATACTGGAAATGTGTTACGTCCTCTAGTTCAAAATTGTTAATTATTATCTTTTATTGTACTTTCAATTTATCCGTTGTCATAATTTGTTTTCTTCATATTTAACAACAGGTTTTGGGCTTCATTGTTTTTTGTTGATAGTAACATTTGCTTTAGACCATCTCCGTTTGTTGTTAATAAAACTGTCGTCAGCATAACTGATTTCTGCGGTCTGCTGATCACCAATGGTAATTAGTCGAAGTCATCATATATCATGTCTTCTTTTACGTTTCGCATTTTTTATAGGTATGTTTATTTCACCCATAAACATGACTCCAATTTGTATATATCAGACTATACGACCATTAATCACTACAGCCAAGAAATGCTAGGTTAATTGCTGTGTCCTGAATTGGATATGCTAACAACTATTAACAAATATAGGTGAACAAAGGTCATTTGTATTTTAGTATGGGTATGTTTGTATCAAGTATTGTATGACTTCACCATTTAGCATTATTTATTGCAATTTAATTGTGTTAGATTAGCATGGTGTATTGCAGGTTAAAGATAATTCCCTGAGATGTTTCATGTATAGATAGTTTTCCTCTACTTTCTTTTATCAACTTGTTTGGGTAGTGGTGAGACAAGGTTCAAAGTTTGACAACCTGGCATTGTGGAATGGGAAATGATTGACAGCACAAGAAACAGAAGGCTGTAGATATACATGATAACCACCACATGGCATAGACCATAAGAATAAGAAAAAGGTAGCTATATAAAAAGTAACAAATATTTTCAGATTTATTTAGAAGAATTATCAAAATACCATGGACAGCTAAGAAAAGTAATGCAAGGGTCATCAGAGATGCTTGAGTAAGCAGACAAATTACAGCAAAAATGAGACGCAGAGAGTCAAGATTTGTATGGCATGGTTAGAAGAGCAAACAATAAACGTTTAGTAAGCACTGAATGATTAAGGGAGAACAGATAGAGGAAAACAAAGAGAAATTTCTGGATGGGATGCAATCATGTCATGGGAGAATCTCAATAACTAAACTATTAACAACACAATAGATAGAGAGGTGTGGAGAAACATGAATACTTATACCACTTGGCAATGTACTTGATTTATTGATAGTCATATAGATTTTAGCACTTTGGAAATGTGTTGTGCTTCTGGTTTACGGAAGCGCTGCAATATTTCAGTCCAACTTTAGTCTGATTTTGGCTAGGATTTTATTTAACATGGCTTATATATTTTTTCTTGGTAATATGTTTGGTGAATATCTACATATATGTGTGTCTATGCATATAAATAGCATAGTCAAACTTTGTGCTAGACATTTGCAGTCTCATTATCTAGGTTATACAAGTTAAAATTGGATTATTTATTATCCTATATTTTTGTAGATAAAAGAATTGTATTTTGATGCTGACTAAATCATTATATACACTTTATGTAACCTTGCTCAAATGCATTATTTAAAAATTGTTGGAATGCCTCTTATCAATAGGCCCTATGTGAATCTCTTGTAACTTATAGCCATTGCTGTACAATTTACAAACAGTGAAATGTGTGAATTTGTAATGTAAGTAAAGTCCTTATTCACACCTTTTGGACATATAACAGAAATTGTGTTAGATTATTGATCTTCTGTGACGATCCACACATTTGTCATTATGTGTTCAGCACCATATGGACATGTTTCCTAGACTAGTAGACCATGGTTTTATTTCCAGTTGAAGGAAAGTGTGGGTTTAACCACAAATATCTCTTGATCATTATAACCTCAGAAAATTGCCAGCAAAAATCTAGGAAGTAAAGGAAGTGGATGCAATGCAGACTACATCACTCCTGGTGCTTTAATAGTAGCATACACATCCAGACCTATTACCATATTTCTCATACACCACATGGTGTGAAAAGGGACATTACTATTTTTAAATGGAGATTACATCAGATATAATTTATTACACTTCATATTATCCAATCATCTTGATTGAACCATGCTTGTAGTCAAGCAGATTGTATTTCTATCAATATACTACCAACAACAACACTTTTCATTTATTGTTTTGAGAATATGAATAGGTTCTTATATGATGAATTTACTCCATATTTTACCATTTAGTGGGTATTGTTGTTTGTTGGTCTACATTTTGAATCTATTTTACATATTTTATATAGTAATGATTTGTGAACGTAAATTCAGATGCTGTTATTGGTACTACATAAATATAACATGATGGGTAAAAATTTAATTGTACAAAATATAGACTATCACATACTGTCAATCTGTATAGTGTCCCTTATAAAGTAACCTTTTCAGCCATATTTCACTTTGTAACCCTTAAATCATTGATATATCAAAGATGCCAAAGCTCAGTAAGAATAACAGATGGAATGACTGAACCTTTTGAAACAAGATCTGGAGTAAGACAAGGCTGTGTGCTTTCACCTCTACTTTTCAACATATACATGGACAGAATAATAAAAGAAGCTCACATCAACAAAGAGAAAAACATTGCAAAGAAACCTGATTAGGAACTTGATAATGAAATAAATTAACTATTATTTGCAGATGATCAAAGACATATATAAAGATGAAGAAAATTTACAAAATCACATCAATGCAATGCATGTAAGAAGTACAACATGAAAATTAACGTAGACAAAAACAGAAGTTATGAAAATTAGCAAGTCTGCAACACTGATGGGTATAACAATAGATAACTCCAAAGTGAAACAAACCAAAGAAATTAAATATCTAGGCAGCATTTTTTCAGAAAATGGAAGACAGAGAAATGAGAATGAGGTGTCAGAAAGCAAACACAGTGGACCTACCAACTTTTACCATTACTTCTTCACATAAAGATCAAGATGGAAATCAAAAGACATAATATCTACAATTTTTATACCAACACTCTGCTACCAATATCAAACATGGTCCTTAACAGCCTCACAGCAGAGGAAAATTATTACATGTGAAATGAAGTGTCTGAGAAAAGCTGCAATGGTTACTAACTAGATACAATAACAAATGAAATTAAGAAAAGAGTTGAAATAATATCATGTATTGAGCATATCGAAAGAAAGCAAGTAAAATGGTTAGGTCACCTTATGAGAATGAACCCAAACCAAATACCAATAACAACATATAACAAAAAATATTTGAACATAAGGCCAAAAGTTGACCAAGAAAACGGTGGATAGAAAACATCAAGATAGCCTTGAACAAACATGGACTTAATACAACCAAGGTGACACATCTCGCTTGGAACAACAACTGAGGCTCCCACCCTACGCTTATGGCAAGTGTGAATACGATTAACCATCATTCACCTGGGGACAGACAATAGACATCATTTATTTTAAAAAAAATTAGGATTAAAGCATTTCCTGACACTGTATATCAGGGGTCGGTAACCTATACAAGTATAATATACGCCATAAATAGGTAGACAAAGTTTGTATTTTATACCCTGCAAGTGCTGTATATTTTTGATATGTTTTTTTAATGTTTGATTTTATCAACTTAATATTGTGTGTTTGAAAATTTTGTTTTGTTTTGATATTTCCAGCTTGTCATGTTATCATATCTATACACTTATACTTACTTCTTTGTTATTATACTTACATATTGTTTCTTCCATCATGATATCTGTATCTAGTTATTTTTATTTTTTGGGTCCCATAGTGGAGCATAGAATAACATTGAACTGCCTTGCTTGTGATACGAACTAAAGAGGATGAAACATGGAATTGGGTACTCTATACCATAAAAAGTTGTTTAAATGTGACTTTCCAGAACATAGTCTTCCTTATGAACCTCCTGAAATCTCCATGGTCTCTGGCAAGTTGTCCCATTTCTTCATTCCTGCATTTCATGCATTCCTGAATATCTCTTGTTCAATGATGCCTTGGTCTGCCTCTGCCTCTACTGTCTTCTATCGGTTCCTCCAACAATACTCTTTCAATGTCATTGTGTCTTTCCACATGGCAGAAGAAACCTAACTTCCCTCTTAATATGGCATTTAAAAGCCAGCCTTCTTGAACATTAATTTTTCTTAGCATGAAAAAATAATTGTATCATAGACATAGAAAGATAGTGATCCAAAACAAAAAATGCATGCTTAAGTCGAAGCATCAGGCCAAAAGAGCTATTGCAAACATGTTGAAAACCATAATGCAGTGCATTCTGTTCTCCACACCATATCCTTCTATATGGCAAAAGTTTGAGAACAAATTCAGAAGGAAACCTATTTATATTGAAATGAGAAATTGCTAAATAAATGGTATTGTAACAACGAATAAAATATTGTGAGACTTACAGTGGGAACAGAATGAACGGCTCATTCTATGTTTATGCTGTAGTCAGTTTACAGAATTTTATATTCTACACTGTGGATAGACCCATAAGTGCTTAGTCTTTTTTCAGTAAAGCTTGATAGCTATACATACATTTTATCTATTGTCACAGAGTTTCTTTAGAGAATTTCTCCAATGAATCATGTCATTATTATCTGAGTCAATAGTATGAAGTGTTGCTATAGAAATTTCTAGTATGTTTCTCCAATCCAGATTCAATATTTCCATTATATGTGTTTTCAAAGTCAGCATGTCAGCTCACTCGTTATTGCAAATACCTCCTTGCCTTGGACAATATATTCAAGAAACCATGGAGACTTAAGATCATCAACTTGTAAGGATGATAATGATGAAGAAGATGATCTATTCTTTTAAACTGCTTACATAGAACAATCAATAGCTGCAGTAGTTACCACAATCTCTATGCTTAGTTTTCCTTTGTTTACTTTAAATATGTTCAAGTCTATAGTATTGTCTGGTAACGTCTGTGGCCGGGGAATTAGTGAGCCTAGTAACTCACAGTATGCTCTGCTAGTCTTTCTTTGTCTTCAGTTGACTTAGACTGTTTTTTTGGCTGATGTGCCCTACCAATACAAGCGCTGTTAAAAAGTGTCCAACCCTGTGATTTAAAAAAATTAAGTTACTCACCTGTAGGTCTGGAGCTCTAATGCCTTTCAAAGTACTCTGCTTGGGACTACATATTCTCTAAGAATTTCTTCCATTATTATTGGAAGCATTGCTGGAAGACCTCATTAGGAATGAAGTATAGTTGGATCATCACATTCTACAAAATTATCCTCTTGTGACTCAAATTGAGTCTTTTTCATCATTTTCTACAGCTTGGGCAACCATCAAAAGTCACAAGGGGCCATGTTGGGAAAATGTGGGGTCTGATGAAGCACATAAATGTCATGTTTGATCAAGAAAGTCTGAATGATATACAAAGAATGAGCAGATGCATTGTATGCTGATTTTCTGTTTCCTATATTCTGTTAGTTTTGTCACACAGCATCAGGAAGGCAGCAGATGACCTCAATGTAATATTCTTTCACATTGTTATGCTTTGATCTTGTGGTTCATACTCATAATGTTGAGTTAAAGAACACAGTTAACATGACTAAATTTGTTGTGCACCTGTCTTGCTTGTTTTGGGGACAGTGAATGTTTTCACTAACGTTTTTTGTGTTTGTACATGTAGTATGTGAATGAAATTGAGACAGTTCATTACAGTTAGTCTATTTTCCACCAGAGCTTCTTTTCAATCTCCATACTTGCAGACCACACCTAATGCTGAGATGTAGATGTGGATACTTTTTGAAGTATGTGGTGTTTAAACCACAGTGACCAGGTCTAAGCCTAAAAATAATTATTTGATCTTTTCAATTGTGTGCATTGCATTTTTTTGTGGGGTTTGTATTAATTGTAATCCTATTTCCATTTGTTTCAGAACAAGATTTTATTAGCATTCCTATTTCTTTCATCTGGTGAGAGTAATATTTTGCTCACTTTGGCTGGCTGTTGGTCATTTTGTCTATTTCATTGCTTGGTGTTTCATAATGTGCTGCTATTCATTGTATATGATTTTCAGCCATTTGCTACATTTTTGTGTATTCTGGCTATTGACAACTGAGAACTTTGAGTTGTTAGAATTGGTCCATTTCAGGGCATAGTTGTTCTTCACTGGAAAAATTCCATACTTATTTGAATATATAGACATATTTTCATTTCATTTATCCATGGCATCCAGCATGCTGTGATGTGCCTATTGGCTGGTTGCAGTTATCTAAAAGTATTCAGTACTTTTACTTGCTAGAACAGACTGTGATCTTGTTCAAGTGTGAAAGGGCCTGGCCTGTCTTACTGTTTAGCTGCTGTTGGTTATACTGGCATCTATCTCCTGTCAAAAATCTGATCTTTATGGAGCATCTCCCATCTTCATACTAGAGTTGATTGTCCAAAAATCTGTGCATTGCAGAATCTAAAGCATTTTATCCTTATTTCCTTCTCACCTCTCTAGCAGAAAATCACCAGATTGATTAATTCCCATAGCCAAGACTCATCAGTTAACACTATAGACAGTTATGCATAGATAACATTTTGTAAATAATGTGTGTTATATGGTGAGAGCCATGTAAACTTGAATTATAATGTGTGCATCTTCCGTGGCATAACAGAACCTGAGAGACAAAGTTTTGTTAAAGTGAAAATCACCTTCAATAATAAACCAATATTTTTTAAAAATTATACAGGGTAATACACTTAACAACTGTAACTGTAATATAGAAGTGATCAAGGTTGATAGGTCTGAACTAATTGTGACTGCCAACTTGCAATGAGATTAGATAAGATTTGCTGTCAAATAAATTTTAGAAAAACTTTACATAATAAGATATATCCTCCTGCGAGACTAACAAAATCATTATGTGAGAAATCAAATAAATCTGAGCGATAAAGACTAATGAAGTTAAAGATGTAACTATAATACTATCAAAATAAACAAAACATTTTAAAAACTTAATAACAATAAACGCAATAACAATCTGTTTCCAAGTTTCAGTCCAAACAGGACCTTTTTCAAGAAATGAAAACACACAACAATAGCAAAAACTTATGTATAGAGATATTTCTACCAAGATGTCCCTGTACATAGAGAGAAAGGAAGTAAATAGATATTAGGGGAAACACATTCAATTATGTTTATTGCTGTGTGCAAAATCCTACATATTATTAATAGGTACAATTAGCGATATATATAGATACCAAAAGTTGAAGAATAAGTTTATAAGTGTTAAATTGGAACAGGAGAATACTAATTGCAAGGATGATAACTGAAAACATAAAGCACACAAACATTCCTAAAAGTGTGTGTGTGGAAAGTCACATGAGGACAAACACAGAGCAGGGGGCTACCAATAATCAGCAAAGAGAATTGGGGGGGGGGAACCATAATTGACAGTATTATAGTTTGAATTAAACAAAAAACAATGGAAGACGTTGATAAATATACACATACACATACATGTATATACATATATGTATGTTTGTACATACATGTATGCTTTTGTGTTTTTTATTGTCTATGGTGTTAACTATGGTATGTATGTATTTATTTATATTTACATATATTAATTGTATATATGTTTCATTCTGTTAATGTTTGTTATTAATAATTATTTTTATATGTGTCTATTTACGTGTGAATGTATGTATTTATAGTGCCTATATATTTATGTGTCTTTATATATATATATATATATATATATATATGTGTGTGTGTGTGTGTGTATGTATATGTGAGTGTGCGCATCGCGCATATGTATATTTTTCCATTGTTTTTTGTTTAATTCAACCTACATTCCTTATACTGTCAACTATTTCCCAATTCTCGACATTGATTATTAGTAGCCCCCTGCTCTGTGTTTGTCCACATATGACCTTCCACGCACATACTATTTGGAGTATTTGTGTGTTTTATGTTTTAAGTTATCATCCTTGCAATTAGTATTCTCTGATCTGATTTGACACTTATAATTTAATCTTCAACTTTTGGCATCTATCTATATATCGCTAATTGTACTTATTAATAATATGTAGGATTTTGTGTATGGCAATAAACATAATTGAACGTCATTGAATATGCAGGCGCTACTATCACCGCCAGTCACACACTGATTGAGAGGCTGGAGAGGATTCAGAACGAAGCGATGCGGATCATTCTTGGATGCACAAGGGACACACCCTGTGTGGCTATGAGATTTCTCCTTGATTTTCCTAGCATATTTCATAGAATTGATATGTGACGTGCAATTGCATACCTTAGAGTGAGTTCTGACATAGACCACAAACTACACAGCGAGCTCTCTCTTGTGAAAGAAGCAGGCTCAAGAGAGGCAAATCGTGGATGGGTCGGGCCGAAGATACCGTTAAACATATCTGCGTCCCAGAAGACATAGCTCCTGACGAGGAATGGATACCTGTTCCTACGTTCTTTCAAGAGGCAGTCAAAACTGTCATTACACTCAACAGAGAGTGCAGGAAACACAGCCACGTAAGCGTGGATGCTGAGGTCAAGGCACTAATATGCGAGAATGCCGATGATTCAGATGTTGTGATTTACATGGACGGGTTGGTCATCCGTTATCAGCGATGCACATGGCCTTTACTGTCAGATCAAAAGGGAAAACAGTACACGAAGCCAGTGGTGCCTTTACCGCAACAACGAGCAGTCTAACTATGGAAGTATGCATACTGATTCACTGAATATGATTCAGAAAGTCAAAGCAGGTAATGCACGTAGGGAATGGGCGGAGTCATTGGAGAGAGCTAAAATGCGGGCATCACTACGAAAACTCATGCTTATTTTGTTGATGATAATCAACATATCTAATACCTAATAATTGAACGTGTTTCTCCTAATATCTATTTACTTCCTTTCTCTCTATGTACAGGTATATCTTGGTAGAAATATCCCTGCACATAAATTTTTGCTATTGTCATGTGTTTTTGTTTCTTGAAAAAGGTCCCATTTGGACCACAACGTAGAAACAGTCCTTGTAATTGCATTTATTGTTGTTCAGTTTTTATATTGTTTTGTTTATTTTGGTAGTTAGTATTATAGTAACATCTTTAACTTCATTAGTCTTTATTGCATATTTATTTTGTTACTGCGGCACTCCCCACTTTGTCTGACTTCCTCTGGCATTTTGGTTATTTATATATAAATAAATCTGAACTAAGTGCCTTGATGTACGTCATGATAACCATTTAGGATCAGGTTAAATTTCACTATGAGATCAATGTCAAAGTTCTGTACTTATGTGTATGCATTTTCATGTGTTATTTACTTTCTATGACTGTTATTGTCTGGACTATCCAGCCAGTTGGATTATCCATTATTCCAGAGGTTTTTTGATATGACTTCATTACATTCCTTCCTTATAGTGATTCTATAAATACCTCATGTCTTTTTTTTTTTTTACAAGTAAGCTTTCAGCAAATTATTTTAAGCTGAAAACAGGTGAAAATTGGAACTATACGGTTGTTTTGTTATCTAATTATTGTCATTTTAAATATATTATTTTGCTACATGATATATTGTTTAACTGTTGTTTGTTACTGTTTATTATTTCATATCATTCCATTTCTTTCATATTGTTTCCCATAGCCTCAATTCTCAAAGACATGTTTTAATAGATTTCTGTTTGTGGAATAAGGATGATAATGTATTGTAATAACTATAAATAAAAGTTGGTCACCAGTTATTGAATTTTATCTTTCACTGTGTGAACTGTGATAGCTCATTGTTATGATGTGATTTGGATGCATTATTCATTGTTTTAGCAATGTTTAACTAAAAGTGCAAAAAACAGACTGCAACACATGGAGAATCAAAACCTCTGCCCTATGTGCCACCTGTGGCACAATAGGAACCAACTAACTAAATAATGTTGGTATACGTTTCTTGTGTTTTTGACAATTGCAGTTAAAGAAATGTCTGTAGCTATGTTGATAGCGATGCAAGACAGAGCCAAAAGATCAAGTACTCGTGACCGTGGTTAGCATTGAGTTTGATGACCAGAGTATAATTACAAGAACTAGTTATCTCATATGGCTGGCCTACTGTACAAGTTACAGATATCTACTGTTTAGTGGAAGTGATACAAACACTGAATGCATTCATTAGTTGCAACATTAAAGTCAAATGTGTTGGACCATTGACGCAAATAAAGAATGGCTATACAGCTCATTTAAAATAGCTTATGGATTATGCACAGATGTAACAGATAGGGTATTTCTGTTTGCAGTTCTTAGAAAAAATCATCGTTAATTATTTCAAAGCGTATGATTGGTCTGAAGACAACGTTTAAAAGAACAAGTCAGGCGCTATTAAAAGATCAAAGGTCAGGTCTTATGCAGCCAATGAATGTTGCAGATCTTAATGGAAATTTTGGCGTCAATGACAGCTAACATTCAAAAAATATTAAACCTAGGATTATCTTTCTGTAACATTATAGTCTTTCTTCTTTTTACCCGCTTTATATCCATGTATGTCTTGCAGCGTAATTTTTTAATTGTTTGGGTAGGCTACATGACTGGCAGATGTGACCAAATCACACAATAGAAGTCCACTTTTGTAATTTATGCACAGAGCCATGTAAACTTGTGTTATAATGTGCGCATCTTCCATGGCATAACAGAACCTGACAAGCAGAACTAGTAGACAAGTCGATTCTAAAATTGGTAATGCAATCATTGATTTCTGTTACATTATCTAACACTATCCCTAATGTTACCCGTGGGGACCCCCCCCCCTCCAACAACTACACATCCTACTCCACAATGCTATAATTCTAACATCAATCCTAACCCTTCCGCCCCTCACAATAACTAAAATAAGCTGTCTCCCCTCCAAGCTATATTTGTCATCTTTGTGCTAACAGTTTTATATTTTACGAAACTGTGGTTTGTTTGGCTAAAACTTGGCCACATTCCCAGACAAATGCCATTTTTTGTTTTAAATCTACAAATTTGTTTTAAAAATATTTACTAATGTCATGTAACGTATACTTTCCAGAACGCAGTCTTCCTTATGAATCTCCTGAAATCCGAGCGGTCTCTCGCATGTTGTCCTGCCTCCTCCAGCGACATGTGCAATGATGATGATGATGATTCAATCCCTTTCGCTGTGAGCAGGCAGCTCTTGACAGCCCATAGCCCTCCTGGCGAATGCACAGGTTTTACTCAGTTGTGGTGCAATTGTGTAAAGTGTGTTGTGTATAGCTGGAAGTGGTGGTAGTAGTTCTTGTCGGATGTCTGTTAGTTTTGGGCACTGCAGTAGTAGGTGTTCGACAGTCTCCTCTTGTGTGTTACAGTGTCTACAATTTGGTTCGTGTAATGGATTTATTCTGTTCAGGTGTTTATTAACGGGGCGTGGCCTGTTCTTAGTTGAAATGTGAGACTGGTTTGCTCGCTCAAGTTGTTTCAGAGGATCCATTGGGTTGGGTTTCTGTTGGTGTTCATATAGTGAGCGTCCAGTCTTTGAGCTGGACCACTGTTGTAAACATTCTTGTTTGTAGTTGTTTTTTAGGATTTGTTGGCATGTTTGTAGGGAGATTTTTGGGGAAACTGGGGGGTGGCAGCACCTCTCTTAGCTAGTTTATCAGATATTTCATTTCCAGGGACTCTGGCATGGCCATGTATCCATTGGAGTGTGACTTCTGCACCATATGATGTTGACAGCTGGTAAATTTGTCTGTTGATATTGCAACCAGGGGGTGTTTTTTTTGGTCTCCAAAGCTTGGAGTGCCGATTTTGAGTCGAAGAAGATGACTATGTCTTCAGGTGGAGTAGTTCCATTCTCAAAGTCCACAATAATTTGATTCAGCGCTTTCTCAATTGCTACTATCTCTGCTGTGTAGTTAGAGCAGATATCTCCGCATGGGCCAAACAATTTTGGTAGTCTTCTGGGTCTGTGTTCAGGTATTTTATCACAGCTCCATATCCAGCATTTTTTGTAGCATTTTGTGCAGATCCATCTGTGTATACGTGTATTATTTCTGGTGGGTATGTGTGGATTGTTTCTAGAGCAATGGTTTTCAGGAGTGGGGTTACAGTGTTCTTATCTGACAAGGGGTCAGAGAGTCCAGTCCTTATGCTAGGGGTTTTTGCTTGCCTGCAGGGTGGTTCATGGTCTATCAATTCCTTTTGTTCTCTATTTGTTGGCAGGTGGTGTTTTTTGTTTGCTTCTTTTGCGTTAATGAAGAACGATGTTTTGAGTATTCTGCATTTTTCCTGCCACTTTTTTTATCGTCTTTCTATTTTCTTCTGTGGTGTCCATTCTCATGTATCTTTCAAAGGTCTCTACTACCACTGGTTCTCTTCTTAGGTGTAAGGGGTCTGTGTTGATCTCACATGCAGCATATCTTTATAAAGTGTGATCCTGGTATTTCTCCCTGTACCTTCATCATTTAGTTGTTTTACAAGTTTCCATAATTTCCTAGTATCTCTTTCTAGGTTCAGCGACTCTGTTTTTTTCTTTCCAGCTGCTCCGTCTAGCTTGTAACTTGGCTCTTTGAAGTTTAGCCTTTGTTTGCTGATATTTGTTGTGATGTTCTTGGCTAGGTCTGTTCTCAGCCTGCTGTCTAGATGTTTCCATCTCATTTTGCAGCTTTTCCAGTTCATTATTCCAGTAGGGTTTGTAGTTCTTGCATGCCCCCCTGGGTATGGTTTTACTAGCAGCATGTAGTATACATCTATTAAATTCACTCACTGCTCTATTGATGTCTTTGTCCAAGTTCATGTCCTTAGCTAGAACACTGGTTAAATGCTGGTACATTTTCCAGTCTGCCCTCTTATAGTTCCACCTAGTGAGCGTTCTGATGTCCTTGGTAAATTCATTGTGGATTTCCAGAAATACTGGTCTGTGGTCACTACCCCCAAGCTGCTTTCCAACAACACGTGTGATGTTCCATTCCAGGCCTAGTGAGTGGAATGCCAGATTTGGTGTAGAGGTGGTGTGCCATGCTCTCGAGTAGAAGGTTGGTGAGTCTGCTGGCTGGTTAATAAGGATGAGATTATTTTCATCCTGCCAGCTCTCAAGTTCCTCACCTCTCTTGTCGATATGATCATAGCCCCAACTCTGAGAGTGGCTGTTGAAGTCACCACACACCATAAGTCTCTCTTTATCTGGAATTGTGTCTAGTGCCAATGGTTTATCATTTGGGTAGTAGTAGTTCAGAAGATGGAATTCTGCACTGTCTGTTTTTAGGTGGAGCATCTGGTATTGTGCCCCTTCCATATATACTTCCAGCTGACATGCGCTGATATTGTTTTTAACAAGTGTCAGAATTCCACCCTTTCGCTTGTCCTTTCGGTCAGATCGGTAGCCTCTGATTTTGAAGGCTATGTCGCTGCTGAGGTGTGTTTCTTGGATACAGCATATATTAACTTGTTATCACTGAGGACATTTTCAAGTTCCAATTTTTTGCTGTATCCATCTCTTTTACTGTTGACACCCTCAGCATTCCAGTGCATTATTTTTATTGGTCGTTTAAAGTTTGTTTGGCCAGTAGCTCTATTCCCTTTCCTCTTGGCTCCTCGAGGCAATTGAGAAGGACTTTCAGTAACTGAGGTTGGGCCCTTTCGAGGTATAGGGCCCGGCACCGTCCCTACCTGAACGTCCGCCACAGGGCAGGCACCATAACTTTTTATAGATACAGACATGTTTCCATTGTGTTTTGTGCGTGGCATCCTGATTATCTGTGCGCCTTTTGGCTGGATGCCTCCGTCTTCAGCACTCTGCTTACTTGGGCAGGACTCTGGTATGCTCGAATGGGACTGCCCGACCAGTCTTAGTTTCCAGCCCCTGATGGCTGAACTAAGCCCCATCACCACTGCACGGTGCTGGCCTTGATGGGGATTTGTGTTTATGATCTTGGTGCTCTCTAACCACCAGTACAGCCTATCATTGATCATTCTTTCAGCAACTTTGCCTAAGTTAGAAGTTAAGGATATTGGTCGATAACTAGTGATTTCGTTAGGGTATTTGTCCTTCTTTAGGATTGGTATAATGTTAGCTTTTCTCCAGGCTATTGGCAGCTTGCCTTCTCTCTAAGTCTTATTGATGAGCTCAATGATAGTTGTTAGTTCGTAGTCTGAGAGGTTGTTGATCATCTTGTTGGTAATTCTATCAGGACCCGCTGCTTTGCCTTTCTTGCATTTTATTAGGGCTGACTTAAGCTCGGAGAATGTGAAGTCACTTTAAAAAACCTCGCAGTTCATGGTTTGTTGCCTTTCCAATGATTTGGTGATATGTTTTATGGAATTGTCGAAGTTCTTTCTGGGTCATTTTCTATGTATGTGGGCGAAATGGTTGTTGAAGGCTTCGGCTTTCTGTGTTTCCCTCGTTAACTTTTCACCGTTGTCTATTATACGAGCTGCCAGGCCTTTCCGCCGTGTTTCTGCGTGTCTAGACTTTCACATTTTTCCTTCCACGTTTCCCTTTTTGCTTGTTTGCTAAGTAGTTTTACTTTGGCTGTGAGTTTATTATAATTTAGTTTATTGACAGGTGTTGGATGTTTCTCTACCTTTCGTCATGCTTTTTTCCTATCTTCAACAGCAGTTTTCAATTCTATATTCCAGTAAGGTTTGAACTTTTTTCTGAACCCACGCGGGATAGTTTTGGTTGCATCTGAGAGAAGTGCTGCAGCAGTTTCATTGTAGACTTTGTCGATGTTTTGTGTTATGTAGATTTTCTGGAACTGCTGCCGTACTAGGACTCTGAAAGTTTCCCCATCAGCCTTTCTATAGTTCCATGTGGGCTTTATTTTGTTGTATGTTGGCTTCCCAGATGCAGAGACTTCTAGGAGAATCGTATATGGTCGCTTCCAATATAATCTAGGACTCTAATAGAACACTGTGGGTGAATGTCAGATGATACTAAAGTAAGGTCTGGTCTTGTTCTTGCGCTGCTGGCCCAGTGCAGTAGAGTTGGGGGAGTATTAGCATTCTGGAGTAGAATGAATGAGGAGGTTCTATAAGCTCTTCTGTGGCCGTTCCTGTTGGGTTCCTATCAGTATAATCCCATAGAGGTGAACGACCATTTATGTCGCCTGTGATGATTGTCATACTCATGTCGGTCGTCCGGGCAAGTTTTAGTTTAAGGTGAACCTTAGGGGAGTTATAGATATTAATTATTTTTCGCAGTTTTCCGTCCCTCCATATTGTCACATCTTGTAGGTCTGTCTCGTCATCGGTTTCTATATTGGAAACCTCAGCTTGTATGTCATTCCGGATGAGTGTCATTAATCTCTGACACCTCTAATATTTACACACATTCGCTGTGTAACCTGTGACATTAATGGGAAAGTTTTTCGGTAGTAAAGTTTCTTGTATTAAAGCTACTTGTATTTTTAGATTCCGAAGTAGTTTGGTCAGTTCTAATTGTTTGTTTCTAAATCTTGCGATGTTTAGTTGGAGGATACGTAATGTGTCTGTGCTGTAGTGAGTTTTCCCGGTAGCACACTTGACACTGCTCTCTCCAGATGAAGAGGAGCAGCGCAGGTCTTGGTAACCAAGGCGACACCCGAGCTCGTGTAACGGTCGCTGTCTTAAATGCATAGTTTTGTATGGGGGTTTTATGGACGCATTTCTTGTCCCCGAAGAGAGACGTTCCAGTGTAACAGTGATCCAGGATCGTCACGTCCTGCACTTTCATGCACTTTCCATGTTCTTCTCCATTTTCATGTTCTACAATACCATTGCTATGCTTCCAGTCATTGAACATCGGGATGTAGCAAAAGAAAATTCTTTCTTGGACAACAGGCGACATGCAAAGCAATACAAACGACCTTCATCATCATTAAGTGCTGTCTCCGCAACGAAGGTTGGCTGCAACGTATCTCCAACATCTTCTGTATCTTGTCTTGGTGGTGCACTCTGCTAGACTGTAACCTGACCATCGTGTGATGTTACTCTCCCACTTGTATCTCTGCCTACCTCTTGCTCGCGTCCCTTTGACTTTACCCTCAAGTAAGGTCTTCAATAGGGTGTCATGTCTTTTAATGTGTCCAAAGTATTTTTTTTTGCCTGATATTTATTTCTCTTAGTAGTTTTTTCTTCATATTAAGTGTCTTTAGCACCTCTTTATTTGTTTTCTTCTCTTTCCATGATGTTCTCCCTATTCTTCTCTATACCCACATCTCAAAGGCATCAATTGTGTCTTCTAATTGTTTATTTAGTGTCCATGTTTCTGAGCCATACATTAATATAGAATAGATATAGCATTTTATAATTCTCATTTTTAACTTGTTTGTAATTTGTTTAGATATTAATAATTTCCTCATGTCATTGAAGGTAATTTTAGCCATTCCTATTCTCCTTTTAACTTCTGTTTCACATCTGTCATCATTTGTGACTATGTGTCCACGATATTGATACTGTTTTACTTGTTATAGTTTCTCTCCCTGTATGTTTATGTTTACCTCCTGTTTTTCTGTGTCTTTGCTGATTATCATGGTTTTTGTTTTTTGGATATTTATATCCAGTCCATATTCATTACTTCATTTATTGACTTGATCTATTAGTCTTTGTAGTTCATGTTCACTTTCTGCCAAAAGAACAGTGTCATCTGCATATCTAAGGTTGTTTATTATTTTCCCATTGATCTTGAGTCATGGTATTTCTTCTATATTTTTAAAGATATTCTCTGTGTAGATATTAAATAGGCTTGGTGATACAATGCATCCTTGTCTTACCCCTCTTCTTATTTCTATGTATGGAGAGTGGCTGTTTTCACACCTTAGTGATGCAGTTTGTTCCCAATATATATTTATAATCAGTCTGATGTCTTTTCCATCTATGCCTATTTCTTGAAGATATTTGATTAATTTTTCAGGTTTGACTCTGTCAAAGGCCTTGCTGTAGTCTATGAAGCAAATATAGATACTTTTTTGGACTTCTATATATTTATCTATCACTAGCCGGATACTCAGTATAGCTTCTCTGGTTCCTTTGTTTTGTCCTAAAACCGAATTGTTCTTCACCGACAACCATGTCTATCCTGTTCTTAGTTCTTTCATGTATTATCTTAAGGAGTATTTTAGTTATATGGCTCATTAGACTTATTGTTCTATATTCTGTACAGTCCACAGCCCTGGGCTTCTTAGGTAGTGGTATGAATATTGACGATGTTAGGTCTTTAGGTATAAGGCCTGTTTCGTATATGTCATTGCACATTTTTGTGATAGTATCTACACCAAACTCATTTAGAGTTTTTATTATGTCTGCTGTTATGTTGTTCGAGCCTGCAGCCTTTCCACATTTTATTGAATTTGTTGCATGTTCTACTTCCTTGGGATTGTGAATAGAGTGTCCATTCACGTTTTACAAACTCTCCATTCCGTAGTTCACGTTTGAGCACATTGTCAGTTAAATACCTTGCCGTCATATTCTCTATTCCTGACACAGTGGCACAAAATAAGTTACCAACAGAACTTATTAACAACACAAGAGACAGAAAGTTGTGGAGAAACGTGATTGATTGCCTACGCCACTCGTCATGGTTTTGACGAACGCATGGAGACGTGCGCTGCTGCAATAGACCTGGAGGATGCTTACAACAGAGTGCCCTTGGATTTCTTGATGACCATAATGCTGCAACTCCAAGTAAGTCCTTTTGTTGTCAGGTGTATTGTCTCGGCACTTTTTCAGAGACAGGTTGTTCTTAAGTGTGGTCGTTTATCTTCGTCACCAACAGTCATAAACCCAAGACTATCACAAGGGTCATCTCTGTCCCCAGTACTATTTAATGTGTATACAGTTCAAATTACAAGCTGTCAGATTGCAGGACCATGGAGAACCATGTCTTATGCTGATGACATCTTAGTATACAGGCAGGGCAGAGATAGTGAAACGATCGCCAGGAATGTGCAGAGGGAGCTTGATCGTATAGGAGAATGGTGCATTAGTTCTGGAGCTTTTGTTAATCCATCAAAAGCATCGATAGCATGGTTTTCCCTAAATAATTACATAGTAAACACGTCCACACCATCGGTTACTTTGAGAGGGGATGTCCTCGAGAGAACCAGCACAATGAAGTACTCGGGGGTTATGTTGGACCGAAGTCTGAGTTTCAAAGATCATGTTGACCACATCATTGTAAAGGCTTATAAAGGTCTTGCGGCGATGAAAGTTATGGCTGCTGCTCAAAGTGAACAGAGGCTGCTATTTCTTCTGTATCAGGGATTGGTGGTAGCGTACGCACTGGCATTTCTGACACTGAATCAGACTCAAACAGAAAGATTGGATAGAACCCACAATGAAGCAATGCGAACCATTTTGGGGTGTACGAGAGATATGTCGGCTATACGATACCTACTTGATTGCCCAACTGCAGAGCAAAGAATACAAATGCGCATGGCGCAGGACTATCTACAAATCACCGCTGATAAAGAGCACCCTCTACACCCAGAATTTATCAAAGTGAAAGGTAGTCAACTTAAGAGAGAAAAGCCGTGGATAGGAAGCGCAGAGGATGTTATACAGAGCGTGTGCAGATTGGATGATGCACTACCTGGTGCCGAATGGAGTCGTGAGCCCTTAGATTGTCCGACTGCCTTCGAAGAATTAATAACACTCAATAGAGAGTGCAGGGAATGGTGCCCGACAGTGGTCGAGTCGGAGGTGCTCGCTCTGATCGACGAGAATGCCAGGGAAGGTGATATGATTATATATATGGTTGGGTCGGTTGAAATACACATCAGGAGTGCCTGGGCTTCACAGCTCAAAGGTTGGGGGGGGGGGCATCAGAGTGGAAAGTGGTGCATTCGGGAATCAACATATAATGCCATACTGGAAAACGCACGAACAAATGACGGTACAAGTGACGATGACTCTTGTTCCATGACTAGAATAAGGGAGCTTGGTTTGAAATGTGGTGTCGCTAGAAAGGAGCGGTTTCGTGGGCGAGAAAGAATGATGGTCACTCAACGATGTACTGGGACCGTAGGTCAACGTGTAATGGTGGATACACTCAAGGAAATATCTGAGCACCTATGGACTTGTCCGGAGTGCAATGACAATGATCACACGACTAACTCCTCATGGCACTTGATTGATTGAATCAGTTAGAAAACTTAATTATTAATTAAGGAGGAAAAGGCATCAGTAAAAAAACAAGAGGAAATCCAAGACTTCAAGGAACACAGGATATCCAAGACATGTTGAATGTGAAAGTAGTGTAGCGTGCATAAAACCAAGAAGCTTAAAGAATGACAGTGAAAATGTTCTGCAAAGGACATCTCACATAGAAGTTACAAAAAGAACGAATAATTAATTTTACTGTCAATATACAATGTAGACCAATGCTGAACAACCCCTTATATTCAAAATGGCGGCGGCAGATTTAATATGTTGAAGACAAAAACTTATTTAGTATAATACTATTTACTTTCCATGAGTAGGGCATAAATCATAGATATGGCAGCCAAAATATGCGAAGTTGTATTTCTAATCGACACAAGTCTTTCATTATGTGCAGAAAGGGATCACTGTAGCGAAGTGATCTTAACTGTATTTCGCCTTTTGTCACATTTTCGTAATAAACAGAAAACTCGAAAAACTAAAACATCTGATGTAAATATGAAATGGGGCTTTAAATTTTTTAATACGTTTAGAACAATAGCTAGAAATAGAACACGCAAAACTTCTTTCAAAAGTATAAAACTGACTTATGTTGAGGATTTTGAAAAAATACTGAGGGATGTTTTTTCAGCTGAAAGAGAAGATGCAACAACAACAATTACAAAGTCAAAAAATAATAATAAAGCAAAGAGATTATCACCTGCAGAACTGTTGTCAACAGCTTTAACAGAAACACTACATGACTTTAAATGGACAGCACACGATTTATTACTTTCACCAGTGAACAGTAGGCAAATTAATTCAAAATTAAGTGATTCATTGTCATTGGTAATGTCAAGAAAAATTTATATATTTACTAAAGCTCCATGCTCTAGAAAATCCTTGCGCTATTTTTCAAACAAAATGGTTCTTGATTCTGATGTTTTTATTGATTCATTCATGTCACCAGTATTATTGAATGAATATCAGCAGAAAATGAAAATTTCATTGAGCTGTGTTGACTTTACATCAGCTGTTTGTGCATCAAAAAATGGCATTCAGGTAAGAAGTGTGTATCAAGTGTAGTTTTGAGTTCTGTCTTTAATAGCTGTCCTAAAAGTTATTAGTCCTAAAATATTTGTTTCATTAAAGTGAAAGAAATGTCACTTCTCTTAACTCTTTCCCTATGTACCTTCTTTTAATCGATTTTATTATAGATTAGATTGATACCATTTCATTTTCCATGGAGAGATGATTACAGGCTTTCAAGTACAAATGCTACAGACTATTCTACGAATTTCCTATAGGGAACATAAGACCAATGTGTATATACAAAATTCAATAGAGATGTATGCATGTGTACAAGAACCACTGCTTTCAATAGTGAAACGATGAAAACTAGCATGGTTTGGACATGTATGCTGACATGATTCCTTGTCAAAAACAATACTGCAGGAAACTGTCGAAGGGGGAAGAAGCAGAGGAGGGCAAGTAAAGGCATGGACAGACAACATCAAGGAATGAACAGGACAATATATTTCCACACTCATCTGCATCACTCAGGATAGAATTCGCTGGAGGACTCTGTGTGCTGAAGTATCCAATGTTGTACCTCTACGACCCTGAAGGGTTGCGGGTTTATTGATGATGATGATTGATTTCCTATCATTCAAAACTCAATTTAAATGAAGTGCTACAGAAAGATCCTATGAATATCCTAGTACTTACGTAGAACACATATTTTTTTAGAAAGTTCCACTTTAATACGGCGGACTATCACTAAAACTAAGGGGTAATCAGTAGTAAACAAGAAAACATACAAATTACAAGACGTTTTCAAGGTTTCGAACTGTCAGGTCTTTCTCAAGAATATATAAAACAATGAAAACAGTAAAAACATTATCAATACCACAGAGACACTAGATACACCATTGACATGTAAACAATACTAAACTCAATGTCACCTTTGAGTTTGATGGGCACTTTGACCAAATCAGAGGGGTCGCCATGGGCACTAAGATGGGACCTAGCTATGCCTGCTTGTTCATGGGCCACCTTGAGCACCAGGTATGAAAATTTTATTGGAGACCATCCCATCAGTGTTCTATAAGTATATCGATGGTGGAATTGGCATCACTGACATGCCGCCATCAAGTTCACATCAGAGATCTCCACCTCTCATGTGACGTCCTTTACTTATCTATTACTATCCAATCCTTCTGTCTCATCACGTCGGTACACTACAAATTTACAATTTTACTGAGGCCCATAGATTTTTTTCTATGCATCTCTTCTCATCCCTCTGCCTGTTGGGATTCCCTTCCATTCTCTAAACTTGTTCATCTCCGGTGCATGTGTATTTGCGAGGAGGACTTCCACGAGATGAAGGATTTCTTCCGCTGCCGCTTATACCCTGAGAGAATCCTAGGTCTGCCCTTCTTCGAGTGTGCAACATCTCCCATTTGTACACCATCTTAAACACTCTGAAGTCTTCCTCTACTGACAGGATCAAACTTGTTATCTCCTTCAATCCCCATAGCAATGCCGTTTGTCATGTCCTGCTCCGTCACCTTTCTCTTCTCTAGTCTGATCCAGAGACATGGAAAGTGTTCTGTGACCCACCCGTTACTTACAAATGTAACAAGAATATCAGGGATCTACTGGTCCGGAGTCACTTCCAGCCTGACATTCCTAATCATTTTGATACTATCAGCTATGCTACACCTGTGCCTATGTCACCCAGACCCAGTCTGTCACATTCTCTAAAGCCACCATCACCATTGAGAACTTCACATGTACCGGTATGTCCCACAATGTCATCTATGCCATCATATGCAAGCGTTGTGCCATGACATATATAGGTGAAACTGGAAGGAGGCTCACAGGCCGATTCTTTGAACATCTGTATAGCATAAAAACTTTGAGTTACCTTGAAAATGTTCACTTCAGTCACATGGGCCTTCAGGGTGTCCAGAACATTCAGGTTACGGCCATTAAGTCGTGCTTCTCTGGTGGCCGGTCCCGTCTTGCACTTGAACTATTACATTTACCAATATGGCACTTTTAAACCCTACGGCATTAATGAGCGCCTGTCTCATAGATGATTCTAGTTGTTCCATAATTTCTATTTGTTTCATGTCACATGTACGTAGTATTTTGTTTATATTCCTTGTTTGGTGTCATTCAACCTCTTCCAGTCAATCTACAGTACACATGATCATGTGAACATCTATAATTCTTACTGTCCATTTTCTAGGGTGTTTAAATTTTGTTTTAATATTTGTCTTGAAAAAGGCCTGAAACATGTATTTGGATTTGTGTGTGTGTGATTATAGGTCTTGAGTGATTAACAAAACTTCATTACCCTGTTCCTGAATTTACCTGTTGGATTTTAGCTTTGCACAGTAAGCACATATTATTGATAATGAGGAACCTTGTAGCAATGTGTGAATATGTGGGTGAATCCATAGGGCTGCATTGTGTTGAATGTGCACAATTAGGCATTTTAGTACAATACTAGTACTAAAATGTACTAGTATTGAAAACAGCAAAATGTGGTGCACCAACATATTTCATAAGATTCTACATAAGAATGTGGAATATAATAATAGTGCTTCTGGTGAACAAAATTTAAATACATGTCACTGCATGTGAAGATAACAGTTTGGAACACATTTACATTTTATATAATGTCTTGAAATGAAGTACCAAATGGTGATAATTATATTGTTTTCTTCCTTGGTCTTTCACAATACAACTTTATTACTTTCTGTATTCAGATGTTAGCATCTTCCTTTATTTTTTTATTCTTGTAAAATATTTTTTCAATTTTTAGGATGAAGCAACATCTAAAGATCTGTCAATCTTGAAAGATGCATTTAGAAAACTGGGAGGAAGTTTTATGTCCAAAAATGTGATCTTCTGCTGTGTTCCAACAACATATGATGATACCCATCATTCTGATTCTTCAATTGATCCTGTACACATATTCAGAAATTTTTCTTCAGAGTCACTTATTTCCAGTTTGCAGAAAAATAATTGGCCTCCTGTTGAGGCAGAAATCTCAGCCAAATTAAGCTTTAAGAGTATGTAGTCTTTGTTCTGTTACCTTGTCATGCTAAATATTTAGTATAATTATCTCTTGAACCTCCTGTGTGTTGCCAGGGCCCGAAAGGGGAGCAAAGAATAGCAACACTGTTTACCTTCCATGCATGTCGTAAGAGGCGACTAAGGAGGTTATGGGATGGAGTTGGCTGTCCCATCCCATATAGGGTCATTGACCCAAAGCCATGCTGAAGTCGGATGTGTCAGGCAAAAGGCGCAGATATCGCAGCAATGCTGTAAACCATGACACAACGCATTCTATTCTCTGGACTACATCCTGCTAATCTGCAGGAGTTTGAGAATGAATGTAGAAGAAGAAGAAGAATTGCCTCTTGAACTATTTTAATAGATTTAAAAAAGAAATCTTCAACATTTTCTGCTATTCATAAATATTCTGTGATTACATTGTGCTGTTCATTTATTCTAGATATATTTTAGCTATAATACCATCACCTAAGTATGCTTTCTCAGTGTTTTAATCAGAATTGTAAGGGAGAGTGAAACTGGTTGGTCCTGCAGGTAGTGGCTGGAGTTTTTGAAGTGGTCAAAGCTGAAAGAATCAGCTTAATTTTTGTGCTGAGTCGTGTGTTTGAGGAAAGAAACATACAAGCAGGTTTACTGACATGGCAAACATGGGCCTTGAACAAGCAATGTAGTGAGCTGATATTCTGAATGCCCTCAGATAAGTATTTGTCAAGTTGGCACCTGTGGATACGTCAATAACAATACCTGCAGCTGTGAAAAGGTCAAGTATGCATGATCTTGGTTAGCATTTAGGTTGGTGTTCAGTGTATAGTATGGGAACCCATACTCTCATATAGCTGCCCTATTATTGATATGGCTTTAGATGTCCATTGTTCAAAAGAGGTGATAAAACATTGAACTTATTATTTACAACGCTGAATTCAGATGTGTCTGGCATTGATTGTAAAGGGCCTAATAGTGCCAAATTGATATATGTAACTGTTCCCAAGCACGTCAGTTCTAGTCATCAGACAAACATGACTTAATGACTTTCATATGAATATCATCTGCACCCTTCATGTAATGACCATTAAGTCATGCTTTTCAGATGTTTGGACCAGACACGCACTTGAAAACCATTACATATATCAATTTGATATGATTGCGCCCTTTAAGATCAATGCTAGTCCTATTGATGATTAATGTTGTTCCTTAATTTTTCTGTATGTTTAGTTTTATTGATATTTAGGTGTGTTTTGTTTGTGTTGTTTTACCTTTGACCTTCACATTTTTACTCTTCCTGGTTATATCTGTATTTGCTCTGCGATGTGAACGTCAATAGTACCACTCTTTAAAAAAAAAAATTGGTAGCATTTCCTTTTCAGGGCGTAGACATCAACCCAGTGTTTTTTTTAGCTATAATGATTTTCTATGCATTATAAATACGTTCAGTAGTTTGCCATTGCCTTTTGAATGGGCTGGATGCACATTTGCCTGTGGCTAGGATTAAATGTGGTACCTTGGCCATCATAGACACGCTCTGTATCACTCCGCCACAGAGCTGTTCTTACTAGGTCATATTTTGTTGTGAATGTGTTCTTGATAAAGAACTTTTGGTCGAAAAGTCAATTTGTTTGTATTATTATGTGTATCCAGTGATTAGCAAAATTTCATTTCCCTGTTGCAAGTTTTGTGTTGAATTTCAGTTTTATTGCTTTAGATGAACATATCAGTTTTAGTCAGAAGAGACTCGTAACTCAAAATAGTGCGAGTGTGGTCAGTTGATACACTCTGAGGAATATCTTGAGAAAATTCAAACACTTATGGACCAGTGATTTTATGTGCAGTGATGATGATCTATTGACTAACTAACTTGTGGTGAATAAATGATGGTTGATCTCTTAGGATATTATATTGTTGATTAATTCAGCAAGATATTAGTGTGTTGACTCTTTGATACAAAGATATATATCTGCATAGATTTTAAGGTAAACATGAATACATCTTGCAAGCAAGATATTAACAGATACAGGTCAACTTGGTAGCAGACTGAACATTGTGAATTAGTTAAGTCACTTCCAAGCAGCTTTCTGATATAAAATTATTCTTAACTCTTTATCTCCGTGCGGTTTTCCTGCTATGCCGAACACGATAGTAAATTCATATTAAAATGTAGATTTGAGCGGCTTTTCGGCATAGTGGGTCTCCAAAATGTAGATATTAGCGGCTCGGTGGATATAAAGAGTTAAGGCTGAAGGGAATTGAACCAGTTCCATTTTAACGGCACAAAATCGCCATGCATCTCAAGTAAACAAGTTTTCCGTAGTTGATCAACCATATCCCCCATAAAAAGATGTGATCTCATCAAGACATTCAATCTTGTTTAATTCCCATCAGCATTAAGAATTATTTTAATTTATCCTCATGCTTTCTATTTGAATTAGCTTATATAAAATGAATACAGCAATTTATACAAATTTTTCTTGTCATATTGGAGATAACTTTGATTCCATCATCAGCAATGTATCAGCAACATCAATTTCTCATATTTACCAGTGTATGCTCATAAACAAAATGTGTAAGAATTTCTAAAAAACATTAAATTTATTTTTTCTTTTGAAACAAGATTCCAAGTGCCATCCTGTAAACTTGACTTCCGTGGTTCTGAAAGAAGACCAAGGGTAAAGTGTTTGAAATTCCAAATAAACTTTTCACAATTATGTTTGATGTATAACTTTATTTTAATGTAACCTTGATTTGTAGTTTTTATTCCAAAAATTATTAATAACCTCTTTTAAAAAAATCCATTTTACAAAAAAATTATTAAGGTTCGTTCATCATGTCACAAAATGCTGGCTGAAGACGGATATGCCAGGTCAAAAGGCGCAGATAACGCAGCTTGCTGTAAAACATGACACAACGCAGATCACCCTCATACGTCCTTCTCAGGACGGTCAGCGGAATGCTCTCAGAGGGTCCGCCGCAAGGCGTAAGAAAAAGAAGAAGAAGAATGGGTAATGTATTGACATACATAGTTGACTGTGACAGAATCAGATGTGCGGGGTCAAATGGCACAAATAACACAGCATTGCTGAAAAACTAACAGCACATTGTATTTCATGTTTTTCTGCTGAATTCACACAAAACTTTGTGCTGGTTATTTGATTTTTTTACTGTTATATTAGTTCAGAAGAACTCAGATGAGTAACTTATTCATCTTAAGTTGCAAATCAGGAACTTGTGCTTTAGTACATTACTGATACACATTACTGATATTATTATTATTCTGGTAGCATCTCTAGAACATAGTTTTCATTATGGATGTTCTGAGCTGCTCAAGATTCTGGGAGATATCACCTATGGCAGACAAGGGCATGTTTAAACAATTTGAGGTGTTTCTTGTCCATCACTGTCTTTGGCAGACCTTGCCCCAGTTACTAGTAACCATTCCTTCCATTATGAATTTTTCCATACTGTTATGTCTCTTTATATCACCTAAGATCCTCAATTATCTTATTATTATAATGTTGTTAGGTTGTTTTTAGCCAACAATCTTTTATGTTTAATGTTCTTATCTTTCGCATTAATAATATAATGGATTGAAATGGAATTTTTGGGGATCATTTTTGCTATTTTCCTTGATAAGTTATTGAACTGTATCAGTATGTATATTATTTTGTGTGATTTGTATTATTTTTGTTTCTGTTATTGCAGGTCAAAAACAAATTTAATGAAGGAGATTACCCTAAGCTGCAAACCTTATCAAACGCTCACAGACTTTACAGATATCCACTTAACACTGCTAGGGTTTGTTCCACAGTCACTTGTGTGTGATCTTTTGATTACGTGCCTGTCACATTCTTTTATGTTGAGCTGCATTGATGATAATACAGTATCCACTTTGCTACTGCAGTTGGCATCCTCAAGAAATGTGGGGGTAGGTTGGGATTTCGACAGTTTCTTATCTGTTTATGATCACAAAAGAAATATTACCGTTAAATTCCGTGTATAACCCGAGAATTTTTGGACAATACACAGAGATTTGTTCATACTCTTCGTCTTATAATCGAGTAACATCAAATTTAAAAAAAAAATTACGTCCAAATCACAGTAAAAAAGGAGAAAAACACTTTAAAAAAAATGCCAGTGACAACTCACATGTCCCGATATATTAAGCCAGGATAAAATGACTAGGGCTCTCCAACAATCTAGAGCGTACTACCATACTGCTAAGCCTCTAATTACATTAATTTCTATATATCATACAATATTTCCTTCGAAACCTCCGATATTTCTTGATAAAACTCACTTACTAGGTCTATATTGTTATTTCCGACATGCCATGCCCGCCATTTTTACTGAGCTTAATTTCCCCGGAAATGCTATTTTTAGCAATGGGTATTACCGTTTTTTATATATTGACCAAAATACGGTAATGGTCTGTGAAAAAACGAAATATGGTAGCCTAAGCTGATCTACCAGTAACACATGTTTATCATCAAGGCCCAGTCTTGTTTGTGTAGGGAAACACGGACTACCAGTAGTCTAAACACTGTCACACACTTTCATTTTGGGTAAAGCAAATGTTACAACAGTTACTGACCGTCTACTAGGCTATAAGACCTGTGTACAGAAAATGTAAAAACACATCAAAGGCAGATTTTGAGTATTTCCGTGCATGTGCTGGTCGGCCTTGCCAATTTTTAACATGCGACTCCAAGTATATAAATAGGGACCAAGACAATAATCAGAAACATAAAGAATGAAGTCCTAATTAATTCTGTACAGAGGTCTTTTTCTACATTCAACGGTCTTGCACAAACACGGTCTTGCACAAACATGTAACTGACATCCAAAACTTTGCTACTTAAGCAGTGTTGGGGGGATGGCGGAGAGAAATAAATAGTGAAACTCGTCTGAGCTGTGCCTCATGTTTATATTACTGTATAAGGTAAACATACAGGTCACACAAAGTTCAAACTCGTTGTTAAGTTCAAACTGTTGATTCTGTATCTTTTAAAAACAAAGCCGGGGAATGACTGTCTGCAATATTTTTGTGAGAACTCGGTGGCAAATACCGGTAGTTACATACTGGTACTCTGTATATTCTGTTAATTAGTCCAGCCCACTGAGGCTGAAGATGGACTACTGGCCCTACCCATTTCAATCGGCTCAACCAATCCACGTTTCCCTCACATTATGTGATGCCATTCAGATAAGTGACTAAAATGTAATCTTTCTTTATAGAAGATTTGAAACGGGTTCCAAATCACAACACATCATAGGCATTTTGTAGTAAAATTGCACCGTAATTGATTCCCTCCCCCAACCACTGTACATTTAGTGGAAGAAGAGATCAATTTCACAATCCTCTGTTATGTTTATTTTATTCCTGTATTCTCCCCACATGGTAAACATAACCAGGAACAAAGTTCAAACTCTTCTGTATCTTATAAAAACAAACGTGATCTTGCTGTCTTGCCTGTCATCATTTCCCACTTAAACGTCACTGTCAGAAGCCAGTGACATAATAGTTACGTAGTAATTACTATTCACTAGCGCTGTGCGTCATAACGTCCAGACACCCAACACAGACAATTCATTCAGGAAAAACTTTGTTCCCCAAAGTCTTGCCACCTCATAAACCGTCTATAGTCATGGATAGGGAAGTCAGCCTACGGGGTATTCATTATTTTCGGATATATTGATCCAGAATACAGTAGCCACCGGGGTTTCATTCCTTGATTCATTCAAGTTACGTGAGTGAAGCAAATGAAAGGAATGCTATTTTCTTAGAGTTGCAAAAGTTTGTGTTAATTTCCATTTAGCATGTCGGTTCTTTCTTATGATGATGAAGTTCATTATTGCCGGCTTTGTTAAGTTGGGGATGTCGGTCTATAGTCGGACTTTCGACTTTCTCCACTTTTGGGAAGGGATAGTTAGGTTATCGGCCTACAATCGGATGGGTTTATATTCAGAATTTAACGGTAGTTTTAATTCAAAAGGCACATGAAGATTCTCTAAGTGACGGCAGTGTATCTTCTTCTGCGCTCATTCTAAAACTCCTGCAGATTAGCAGGATGTAGTCCAGAGAATGGAATCTATTGTGTTGTAGTTTACAGCATTATTGCGATATCTGCGTTTTTTGGCCTGACACATTTGACTTCAGCATGGCTTTGGGTCACTTTGACCCTATATGGAATGGGACAGCCAACTCCATCCCATAACCTCTTTGGTCGCCTCTTACGACATGCATCGAAGATAAACAGTGTTGCTATTCTTTGCTCCCATTGTGGGCCCTGGCAATACGGGCGACAGTAGTGTATAAAGACAATTTAATTGAGAACTTCAAGGTAGTACATATTTCCCCACTCTGTTTTCTTATGTCAAACAATGGTGTGTTATATTTGGCTTTGATTGGTGTTTCTTTTACTGTTATATTTTGTTGGGATGATTTCTCAGAGTTTTCACAAGTTCTAGATGACCATTTGACTCATTGTGTCTGTAAGCGGGAAATTCCATGAGCTATTCCATAGAAATCTTAGCTATAACTTTAAATCTCAAGAAATGCTGCAAATAGATAAAAAGGGTGAGTTATGGCTGCAGGTTGTCATCACACTTCAGTCGAGTCCATGGGTGCTCCAATCCTCATCTCAACAAAACCATCAGAGTGAAGCCTCCAACAGTTCCAGTGCGATGCTGATTATCAGTCTTTTTGTATATCTGTTATGTTTGTCTTTACAAGTGGTTCCGATCTTTACATCAATCTCGCACAGTCTTGAGAGTGACCATGATTCACAATGGTTTTGGTTTGAAACTTGTATCTCCCTGTTTATTTTAGTATTAATTAGTCTAAATATTATATCAATAATTAATTTAAATATTCATTTTTTAGGGTTAGCGTTAAGTTTAGGGGTTATAGTTAGTTATGTTTTATATAACTAATCCTGACCCTAAATGAATGTATATTTAAATTAATAAATGATAAACATAAACTGATAAATATAGCCAAGGAAAATAATCAAATAGGGTGGACACAGGTTCCGGTACTATAGTAGAATAAGTGGACAAGTTTCTACGGAACAAAGAGCTAACATAATTAAACGGAATGAAATTCCAATAAAGACATATATTACAACATAGCCAACATTCTACACATTTAGTAATGAGAGCCCCCTATCAGTCAATATGTGCGCTACACACTGAGTGGGGGGGGGTGGTTATCCAGTCTGTTGCATGCAAATCGCTAAATCAGTATCTTTAGTCACATTTTTTTTTAATCCCCGAGAAACGGAAGCTCAGTGCAATAGAATATGAAATTAAAAAGTTGGACTGTTGTCACATGATTTGTCCGCTGATTCTTGTATTGAACCTAGGTTCCAAACCAGAACCTTCACACTTTAAAAAATCTACTGAGTGGACGAGGTCCCTCAACGCATTGACTTTCAGATCAGTTTGAGGTGCAAAGGGTACCGCACTGCTCTCGGCAGACACATGGTTAGCAGATAACCAAAAGTACCTCCTTGTGGTGCACTTAGGAAACAGAAATACAACCACTCATGCTGATTCTGACTAAACCTTTTGGGAATCATGTCCAAGAATGTGGGGGCAGCAGATGGAAAGAGAATTGATTGCAAAAGTGACAGTCAACATCTCTGACACCACTGGGCCAACTCATGCAGTGGCACTGTTGATACACAGTGACACTAGTCAATCCGGTCTGAGCATTTGAGGTGCGGCCAATTCAGTTGACACGAAAAGGTGGATGGATGGCGAGAGACAAAAAAGGTAACATATTGAGTACAATCAGAGGGCGGCGCAATGTGCAAATAGAGAGGGAAAATGTTCCAAGGTAATCGGAACTACAAGTTCTGTCAGCTCAAAACAACCAGTGCTCCTTACGGTCAGAGACCCAATCGTGGACGCTCGGCAAAGAAAGCAGCTCTGGCCCAACTCTACTGTCGAGCTTTCCTATACCGGAAACATGCTTGTGGAGAGAAAGGGTTCAATACCCGATGGGCTCAGGCACAAATGGGACAAAGTTGTTCAGCTCGAGAACACGCCTTACTTCCAAATGCGTGGTGTAACTCAGACTTTGATGAGGGGGTTCACTATGTCGTGAACGACACCTCGGCTAAGCAGGCAAAAGAGCCCAGTTTGAAATTTTCTGTTGAGTTCTTCATAAACTAGAACCAGGCTCGTGGGTGAGAAAAGGTTCAGTACCCAATGGGCACAGGCACAAAATGTCTAATTGCATGAGGCAAGTTCACTGGCTACAGAATGCCTCGTGCGCGATAGACGTGAATGACAATTGTCTCGGCGAAGAGTCATTACACACCCACTTCCTGTCGACAGATAGGCAGGTTGTCACAGGCTAGGGAAACCCACTACCCGAATTAAGTTATGACAAAAATGGATGTACTGGGCCACGGTGTGAGCTAACCAAGGTGCAAATAACACTGTTCTTCTGTGGAACTAGCAGTACAATGTACTTCCCGGCGGAAATCACATAATTTATTTGTGGAGGTTATCAGAGAGCGAAAGCAGAAGAAGATCAGTCCATTGATGAACCTATTGACACTGGCCATGCTCACCAGTATATCAGCTCGCTCATTACACTCGACACCTGCATATTCTGGCATAAATATGAAAGTAATCTTTCTGGTCATAGATTGTGTCAATAACTCCGTACACTGGCGGTGGACAACACCCACTTCAACTTTGCAGATCATGTTCATTGAGTCACTAAGTATGCATGCATGAGAATAGAGTGTTTTGTGAAATCAGCCATGACAATGCCTCCATCGCAGATTTTATCTCCATCATAAGACTGCTGCTCGTGGTTGTAGTAAAGGCACCTGCTGGATTGTTTGAGTTTTCTCACTGAACTGTACAGAGAAAGCACAAGCAAACCTTTGATGATCGATGACTGATCCACCAGTGTAGATTATTACATCATCCTCTGCTGTTAAAAGGTGATTCCTTTCCTGCAGTCTATGCAAGATTTTTAATCATACTTTATCACAATTGAGGTCATGTCTATCCTTATATAGTTAGCTAGACTAGTATGATTTCTACACCTTGTCTAGGTTGTTCTGATGTTGTTTGGGATCACAATGCATAGGGGGGGGGTAGAGTATTGAAGCTATGGTTTGCTGACCTTTATGCTAACTATGAGTTCAATGTGTTATAAAAAAACCATGTTTAGTTATAAGTTAACCAACTGTTTTGTAATCATTCTTTTTGAAATATTCGTGGTTGTATCATATTATTCTGCATTGTTTCACACATATTGATGCAATTTTGAAATGAATCTTCTTATCATTCTCAAGATACTTAGCATGACAACAAAAGACAGACCTGCCTTGATGCTTGCTTTGTTGCAAGCACAGAATGAAGATTTTGGATTCATCAGTCTACTGAGTCTACAAGCCACACTGAGTGTAGAGAAAATATTATTACAACACAGTGATGCCATGTTGGTGAATGAAGAAAATTTAGAAACCGAAGCTAGTCATCAGAGTTATAATGGACCCTCTCGACCTAGTTTGATGGAAAGGCTACACAGTGATATTCAGAAATTGAAGACATCTGTCAAGACATGTAAGCAGAAACTATACTATCTTGTTTATAATTGTTTTCATAATTTTTTTGAAAAATCTAGAATTCATGGAGTGTGGATGTATGAAGTTATTTACAAATATTGCTTTTAAATATATAGGCCTATAATTATGTGAGGTGCAATAATTATGATGCAGAAATCCAGGCAATTAGTGTGGCAGCTAAAAAACTGCTGAACTCCAACTCTGGCCTACAGCCTGTGGTATTCCTGACAGATGCAAGGTCAGTGCTTCAAGCTCTCCAGTCTGGAAAACTAACAGACTTGAAAAAATTACTTAGCAAATTGTCTTACCAGTATAGGGTAACCATGTAGTGGATACCCTCTCACTGTGGAATACCAGGAAATGAAAAAGCAGACCAACTGGCTAAGGAAAGTGCTGCCGAAGACCAACCAGATATACCAATCACCTACCATCAGAAAAAACATGATCAAGTCAATAAGAAAGCCACAAACGCCAACACAAGATGACTATCACATTATGAACAGATCAGAACAAGTTATAATTCTACGCCTCAGAACAGGACACAACCGACTCCGCAGTCACATGTATACAAAGTTCAAGATTGGCAACACGGCCATGTGTACATGTGGACAGGCAGCACAGAGTGCCAAACATATACTTCAAGAGTGTTCTGAGCATGAAACGCTGAGGCAGACATATTGGCCAGAGAAAACAACACTGGAATCAAAGCTCTATGGGACACTGTATGAACTACAAAAGACAGTGAGTTTTATTAAGGAGACAGAATTACAGATATAGACATGTTTCAAGTGAACGAAAGAAGAAGAAGAATGTGAGGTTGTTTTGTTCTTTTGCGTTCATTCTCAAACTCCTGCAGATTAGCAGGATGTAGTCCAGTGAGCAAAATACGTTGTGTCATGGTTTATTACAACTCGGCTGCAATATCTGCATCTTTCAGCTTGACACATCCGACTTTAATATGACTTTTAGGTAACTGGCCATCCATTGGATGGGACAGTCAACTCCATTCCCAAACCTTCTCAGTCATCTCATATGATATGCCTGACGGGTAACAGTGCTTCTATTCTTTGTTCTCCTTTCAGACCCTGACAGCACAACAGGTGGGAAAGGGGTTGAATTTCACACAGTTGAGGTCTGTGGGGAATATTGAGATCTGCATTGTTCTTTGATGATGTGATCATCATCCCATCATTCATAATTTGTTGTCTAGATTTGTTCTGGTACCCATTTACTGAGGTTTTGTTGACCTCAAAGCCATATGTAGCTGAAGTAATCAAAATACTGGGGACTGAACAATGGGCCATCCAGCTATGAAGTATGTGTTAACTATAGCGCAACTGTGCCTGTAACTCTGAACTGGGAAGTAAACTCCATATTTAACTCTTGTTACACCTGCAGTACTCAATGACATATCACATACTAACCATGCAAAGACAGATAATAAACTCCATGATTGTATGTAATCAACCATTTTTCTATTCACTCTTCAAAAAAAGCTTCAATTCTTTTGAGGGATGTTGATGAGTCACATGTATATCGATCCCACTGTATGAATTCATGGCATATTCCGGGCAGCACAGGTCAGATGTCATCACTGGTATCTAAGATTGACAGGTACATTTGTTATTAATACTGAAAACTACTGATTTTAACATTTTAAAATATTTGTGTGTGTCATTGCAGGATGAAATATGTTTGAAGCATTTATTTAAATGCATCATAGGAATATTTAAACTATATATGAAAGTGCTAATATTGTTTTATTGAATAGTTATACGTGCACAGAAAACAATCTCATTAAAGCCTTTTATTTCATGTATGATGCCATGGAAACAAAGCAAAGATTAGTAGGATCTCTGATGGTAAATTCCGATGGAGGCCTGGCAATATTACATGCTTTCTGCATGCTTCAATTGCACTAGAGTGAATAAGATAAAAGTCTCCTGAATAGAACAACATAACTTTGAATCCCATATTGTTATTTTCTCATCATATGTGATGATGATTATTTCTTAGATAAACTTTATGAATTTAGTTAGAGGATGAAGATATTACCCTGCGCATTGCTCGTGCTAGTGCAGCATTTGATGATCTTCATGTGAATGTCTGAATCCGGTGTGGTCTAAACCTGGAAGTGAAACTGATGATATACCGTGCAGTCATTCTGCCTTCGCTTCTATATGAAGTTAACCCTGGACTGTCTGTGCTAAACATGCAAGGCAACTTAATTCTTTTTGCCGTTGCCTGAGTAAGCTTCGTGGTGTGGTATGGCAGGATCACATCCCTTACACACAGATTCTCAAAAGATTTAACATGGAAACAATCTACGTCTTGTTAATGGGATCTTAATTTCTTTAGGCCTCATGTCTTCCACATGCCAGACAAGTGTCTTTGAGATACTGTTCTATGATGAACTGTGTTTATATAAGTAGTCAAGTGGAGGCCAGAAAATATTTGAAATACTACTTGAAGACATCTCTCAAGCACTGCAGGATTCTTCTTCTTCTTCTGCGATCAGTTTCCTATGCTCATAAGTCTATACAGGAAGGTGGGCCGCCTCCATGAATTCAGTCGTCAGCAGGAGGTCCTCACGGTTGCCCCACAGCTTCACCTTCAGATCTGTCTCTTGCGGCCATATTTTGGTTCTCACGTCATCAAAGAGTGGGCATGTCTGCAGAATATGTTCTGGAGTCTGGGGACCCTTTTGACATGGGCATTGGTCAGTTTGGGCAGCCTTAATTTTGTGGAGATGTGCTTGTAGTCTGCAGTGTCCTGTGCGAAGTCTAAAAATTGTGGTTTGTTGTGACCTGTTTAGCTTTAGAATAGGGTCCTGTGGAAAGTTACTGCCTGTTCTCTGACTCCATGTATGTTTGTATATTCCTTTGATGAGGGTTTTTGCTTCAGTCAGTGATATTCTGTGGTGGAATTGTTCCTTTTTTGCACCTGCTTTTGCCAGTCTGTCAGCTCCTTCATTTCCTGCTATTCCACAGTGTGCAGGGATCCACTGCAGCACAACTTTATTGTTGGCAGATAGTTGATTTAGAAGTTCTACAGTTGTTTTTGTTAGGAGATCTTTAGGTTCCTTTTGGATGGTTTGGAGTACTGACATGCAGTCACACAAGAAGACTATGTTAGCTCCTTTGAGCCTCCGTTCCTCTAGAGCCTTTGATGCTTCCAAGATTGCTTGTAGCTCTGCCCTGTAATTTGTTGATAATTTGCCAGTAGCAATTGAGAGTTCTAGTTTTGGGGTGTTTGGTATGAGTATTAGTATCCCAGCTCCTCCTTTCTTTACTGCACCCTCTGATGATCCATCTGTGAAGACATGAATCCACTGTGAGGTAGGGTATTGGGTGTCTAGGTGATCAAGTGTTTTTGCCTTAAGGGCAGTAGGGGTTTCCAAAGTTTTGCTCTCAATGCCTGGTATTGTAAGTTTTGCTGTATATATGGGTGAAGTGTTTGTGATGTTGCAATATGCTTCTAGCTGTTCCCATTCATCCGGATTGTTGCTGGTTACTTCTTTATTGGCTTTCATAAGTTTTTTTGATAGGTGATTGAAGCTTGGTCTTTTCAGTCTGTTTTTTGTTAGTTCTTTTGTTTTTTCATGCATAGGGTGATGTTTCAGACGTCTAAATTTTTCTGTCATTATTGTGATTTTCTCATCCCTGCGGTCTGTTAGGTTTTGTAATCCTGCTGTTGCTTCCATTGATGTTATAGGTGTGCTCCTTAGTCCTCCTGTTATGATTCGGAGACCTGCATTTTGAATTTTGTCCAGCTTTTGAAGATTGGTGTTTGCTGCTGTTGCATATGTGGTCAATCCATATTCCAGAGTTGGACGAATGTGACCTACATAGACTTGTCTTATGGTTTTTATGTTGGCTCCCCAATCTGTCCCAGATAGTTTTTTCATTATTTGTAGTCTGCGTGTGGCTTTATTTTCTGTCTCTTCAATGTGTGATCCCCAAGTAAGTCTTTTGTCAAATTTTAGCCCCAGGTAGACTGGGGTGTTTTCTTTTGGGAGTGGGGTATTGTCTAGAGTGAGAGTATAATTTTCAGGCTTTGTGGAGAGGGTGAAAAGTGTAGTGACGGTCTTACTTTTGTTTATTTGAACACCCCAGGTTTTTGCCCACTCTTCAACTTTGTTTATTGCCTCCTGCATTCTAACTTTTGCAACTCCAATGTATTCTGATTGGGTCCAGATAGCAAGATCGTCTGCATGGAGAGCTCTATGTACATATGGTGTGAATAGTTTTGGCAGATCGTCTATAAAAACTATAAAGAGTGTGGGGGACAGAATTCCTCCCTGTGGGACACCTTCTGTTATGTTGACCATTTTACTTTTCATTCCCTGGAGTTTGACTCTTGCATGTCTGCCTCGTAGGAAGCTTTTTATCCACTGAAACATTTTGCCTCTGATTCCTTTCTGGGCAAGTTTTAGCAATAGCCCCTCTTTCCAGACTTTGTCAAAGGCCTTTGTGAGGTCAAAGAAGGTGGCTAGGAGTTTTGATTTTTTCTGGAAAGCATCTTCTATTTCCTGGGCAAGGTATGTTGTTTGGTCCTCAGTGCATCTGTGTTTTCTGAAGCCTGATTGGCAGTCATCTAGAAGATTGTTTTCCTCCAGGTAGTTTAAGAGTCTGTTATTCACCATTTTTTCCATGACCTTTCCTAAGCAACTAAGTAGACTGATAGGGCGGTAACTTGTTTTGTTGGTTTTTGGTTTTCCTTTCTTGGCAATTGGAATTATTTCTGCCTCTTTCCATTCTTCTGGGAAGATCCCTTGCGCCCATGATTCATTAAAAAGGTCTAGGATTCTGCTTCTACCCACAGGACCTAGGTGTTGGAGCATTTCATTTGTGATTCCATCGGGTCCAGGGGCTTTCTTCTTTTTTAGATTTTGAATTGCCATGTTAAGTTCTGATTTGTGAAAAGGTGAGGTCATTGTGCCTGGGCAAGGTTGATGTTTATTTACAATGTTTTTTGTCTCTCGTCTTACTTCAGCAGTTCTTGTTCTAGTTATCTTAATTTTGCTTTCTTCAGCATAGGAGTCTGCTAGAATATTTGCAGCTTGTGTGCCAGTGTAGGACTTCCCCTTGTCTTCTATGATGATACTACTTTGGGGGTTGTTTTCTTCATTGAGACACTTTTTAAGTTTCCACATTTTTGTTGAGTCTTTTTCCATGTTGAGTGTTGCTGTTTTTTCTTTCCAGCTGGATCTAATGCTGTTTAGCTTTTCTCTCCTGAAAATTGCTTGCAGTCTATTGTGTTCAGTGATATTGGTTTCTGTTGGTCTAGTTTCCATCTTGGATCTTGCAGCAGAGGCTTCATCATGCATAACCTGGAGTTTTTTGTTCCAGAAGGGTTTGTAGTTTTGTCTTCTTCCTCTAGGTATACTGTTGTTGGCAGCTTCCAGGATTATTCCTGTTATTAATTTTGCATCTTTCCGTATATTTCTTGCTGTAAGATGTGTTAGTAGTTTTTCCTCTGTAAGGCGTTGGTAAGTGTCCCAGTTAGCCTTTTTGTAGTTCCAGCTAGCGATTTTGTGTTGTTGCTTTTCTGTCTTGTGGTTCCCTTTTATTGTTAATATTACGGGCTTGTGGTCACTCCCACCAAGCTGTTGTGCCACTACTCTTTCTGTCACACGTTGGATGTCTTCTGTTGCAATGGCCAGATCTGGAGTGCTCTGAGATTTCCATCGTCTGGAGTAAAAGGTTGGCTCTGATAGATGTTCATTTATAAGGATTAGCCTATTTTCTATCATCCAGTCTTCTATTTCTTCTCCTCTCAAGTCCATAGTTGGGTAACCCCAGCTTGGGGAATGACTGTTGAAATCTCCAACTATAATATGATTTGATGATGTGAGAGGTATTGTCCTGAGGTGTAATTTTTTTTTGTTTGGGCAGTAGAAATTTGTGATAATCAGTGGTTTTGGGGTTGTATGTAATTTGATGGTGAGATGTTCTGAGTCGTCTGGGTTACGTGCGATTTCTGTAGTAGGTATGTTATTTCGTACCATTGTGATGATCCCTCCTTTGTGGCCTAATCTATCTAATCTGAAGCATTCAAAGCCTCTGATGGAGAATCTGTTGCTGTCATTAAGATGTGTCTCCTGAATGCACAAGACATCAATCTTTTGCTTTTGAAGGAAATTCTGCAGTTCTAATTTCTTCTTAGCCACACCCTCACTGTTCCACTGCATAATTTTGATTGTGTTTTTGTTGTCATTATTGGTTTGGCCGGTTGCTCTACTCTGTTTAATCCCGGGTCCCCGATACACAGAGTCATCCTCAGTAGCTTTTGGTGGACCCATTCGAGGCTGGGGGTCCGGAGCTCCTCCTGCCTGGCGATGAACCACAGGGGCAGCCCCACTTCGTGTAATAAATCCGAGCATAATCATTAACTGTATAATGCGTACATGTCCCATTTCCATTGCTGGGTACCCACGCCTATTCAGGCTGACATGTTCCGTCTTCGGTGAGGAAAGTTATGGAGTCTTCCTATCCATGTTCTTGGACATCCTAGCACTGCCCGCAAGACATCGGAGGTTTGTGGAGTGGCCTTCTCCTATTTTACTGTCAGGGTTGTCTCCCATAGCCTTTCCATCTCCCGATGGTGACTGCAAGGCAGCAATTTTTTTTGGGGGAAAAAAAAAAAAAAAAAAAAAAAAAACCCCACGCGCTCCTGGCACGGAGTTCATTACTCCACGCCAGCAGCGTGAGCTTATAGCGGCTCATACTCGCTTGAAGCTGCCCGTCACTGGACACATGGGGTATTTCAGTGGGGATATCAGCACCGACTGATATCCCGCCCCGTCCTGGTAGGCAACAGCACCGGTTTGGTCCGCGGCTGCTTAATTGCAGCAAACACTCCATATATGGATATTTATGGAGTGCCCTCCACCATCCGCCACCTGTGGACGCGCCTGGTAGGGGTCGGTAGCCCCCCCAGGACTGCAGGATTGACCCAAGCTATTGACAAACCACAGTTCTTGACCTGTTCAGCCTGAGTACAGCCAGATCAGTACAGGTATTAAAGTTTAGCGTGCGGCGATAGAGTGCGTTCGATAACAGTTTACACTATCTAAAATATCTGCGGTCGAGTGTAAAAAGTAAAGTAACCAATAGCATTTATTAATGCCGTAGGGGTGTGCGATGTTAGCGATCTCACATTTCACAGGCTCTGCAAATGAGGGCGGTAGCCATCTCCTCTCCCTCGCAGTCTTTACTACCCGGATTAATCCGGTACCCATTTAAGGCTGGGTCGACCTGGGAGCCGTTGCGATCTGAAAACACTTCCGCCTCAGCTGGGGAATGAACCCAGGACCACTCATATGCGAAACCAGTGCGCTAATGCGGCTCCCCCAGGTCGAGTGTACAAACCCCCGAAAGATCCTGTTGCTATGTCCCCTGTAATCAATAAAAGAAGTCACATTAAAAAAAATTTTGGTTACCAGATTATTTGAAATCTGGCAAGTTATTCGACTTTTTTCTACAAATGTAGTGGCAATGTGATAGAACATCAGTGAAATATAAAATTTTTTGCAATATCTTGACAATTTCAAACCAGAGCAACACCATGATGTGAATTGGGTTTTATAGACTTTAGTTTTATCATATTTTCATTATAATCATCATGGGTTATTCTTCTGAAAATGGATTCCTGAGAGGTAAGTTAATAATCACACTCGAAAATACGTTAGACCTCACTTTTTCGTATATTTTGACTTATAAATCAGCTGTCTTATATCAATCAGTTTTGGAGTAGATCTAGATTTATAGAAGTTTTTATGATTAATATTTATGTTTATTCACTTTTCCCTGTGAAATAATGACAATCTGACCATAATTACTGCTGAATTAGGTCTGTAAATAGTGTTGTCACTAAAATATTTCCCCAAAAAAGTCAGACTTTATTTACTATTCTTTTTCAATATTATTTGTCATAATTTGTTGGTTTTTATTTAAAAAAACGTCTATATGACTTTCTTACACGTCTCGTACCACACACACAAAAACAAAACTGACACCAATACATGCAGAATTCAATTCTTTGTTTATTTGTACAAATATTATTTAAATAACTCTAACAACAAAAAAGTTATAGTGTTTTCAAAACAGGTCACCACCTATTATGTAACATTACCAACAATAATCCAGCAGCAGGAGGAAAGTTTTTTTGATTTGTTTACAGCATGCTAAAGGTTAAAAGTTGAACAGTGTAGAACACTGCAGGCAATTTAAAAGACAGAAGTGAAAGGAGAGATCAGACATTTGTCCGTCGTCTCAAGATCTGCTACATTCCTGGTCACATTGCAACAGGTCTTTCATAGGTTGTTTGAATTGACTCATCAACCATCTGAGGACTCGCAAAGAATTGAACCTAACTTTGACTGTTTTCTTCAATGCCATTGTCATCTTTGTTTTTGAATTAGGGAACATTAGATGGCCAATAAGTTATATGCTGGCTGCACATGTCCTTAAAACAAACCAGGCGTGGTATGATCACATAAGGTGCTATTTGAACTTCCCTGTCTTTCTAGCTTGTCTCTGCTGATGAGCTATGACTTTGGTATGATCACATTAGGTGTTGTTTGAACTGTCCCTGTAGTTCTAGCTTGTCTCTGCTTATGAGCTGCATTTCTCCTTTTTTTCATAAGGTTTGCATTTTTAAAATTTAGAGGTCATGTAGCTGTGGTTCATGCATCGTCTACCCATGTATCATGGTTTGTGTCAATGATTTTCAGTGAGGGCTTTAGCAAGTCCCTGTAAAGCTTCTTTTAGCCACCTTGAGAGTGTTTGCCATTCTGCATCTCACCATAGATTGAGAATTCACTATTATATTTAATAATGTAACTTTCTTAAGGGAAGTTCTGGAAATCCACCCTGGGGTAGTCACTAGGAGAAACACTCAGCATGGAGTTGAAAGTACAAACCCCATTGTCTATTACAGTTAATATTTTGCAGAGTACATGTTAGTCCATTTTAATGTAACCTCCGTTTATCCTGTTATATAGCTTATATTTAATGTACATAGTGGTGTATAAATTGATATATGAATGTCAATTTATAATAATATGGTTTATTGTTCAGACTTCATTCTGTGAATTCAAAGTCAAAAAAGGACTTTCTAAGACAACTAAAAAAGCATTACATGAAAGAGAGAAATCCAACTGAAATTATTCAAAATGCACAGCCACTAGCAAATACTCCTATCAGTGGTAAGAAATTTAACCAGTTTCTTCTATTTTGAGATGACATTTGTTTTTCTTACCCACCATTCACTTGTGTTGTAACCATTTGTTTTGAAATGTTATATACATGGACTGAGAGTTGGACATGTTAAATGTCCTAGTTAATGGAACTAGAAAATTCACTTGAGGATTCACAAATGAATGTAGTAAATACCTTAGTTTGCATTTCTTCTTCTGCATTCATTCTCAAACTCCTGCTGATTAGCAGGCTGTAGTCTGGAGAATGAAATGCGTTGTATCATGGTTTACATCTTGGCTGTGACAACCATGACTTTTGAGCTGACACATGCAACTGCAGGTTGGCAGGTAACCGTCATTACTCTTTATCCCCCATTTCAGGTCTTGATAACACAAAGGCGCACTTGCAATATTATACAAGAGGTTCATTGAAACCTGTTCGCCAGACTACACCATGTTTACACACATGGTTGTGATATAGATTGGAAGAGAGTGCCGTGACTGGGCTGCCAACAGAATAGAGGGTATGATCCAAGAACTCATACTGCATGCAGCACTCGAAGCTACATGATGCGATAATGTACACGGACAGCTATGTGACATAAGAGACAAACAGGTGTGGTTGGGGTTTCGTGGCCTACCAAAATGGCAGGAAATTGGCTGAGAAGTCAGCTGCGTACCCCACTACAACATCGAGTATGAGAATGGAAATAGAAACAGTGACAGTAGCTCTCACTTGGCTGGCGACACAACCACCAACAGACTCAGTGATTTTATCAGACTCTCAAAGTATGCTGCGCAAGATAGAAAAGTGTAGGATCAGATCTGAATGAGTCACTATTCTCCACAACGCACAGAGCATAACATGGGTCTACTGTCCATACTGAGGTCAGGGGAAACAAAAGAGCTGACGTGTTGGCTGGTAAAGCCTTGGTGAACGGTGCCGAGATAAGAAGTGACAGGATTGAATTGATTAGAGCAGTCATGGATACCCTACAAGAAGACGAGGAGAAAGTTGACCGAGACAATGTACATATTCAGAAAATGGTAGAAATGGGAGTGACTAGAGGCGATGGGAGAAAGTGCTCCCTCTCCGAAAAGATCAGAAGAATGCGTAATCAGCAACTGACTGGGACACTGAGCTTATACACTTTTAGATGTCTGACGGAACGACAAGCAGAGCACATATAGGAATGCCCCCAGTGCTGTGACGCTTGTTCCTAATCAAGAATCAAAGGCTTACAGACAGCAGTGTAATAAGAACAAGTGCAGAAGAAGAACGTACTTTAAGTTATTTTCCTGTATATAAGATGTGCTTTGAAGTAACCCTGCTTGTCATGAGTGATATTTCATCCTGAATGAAATTCTCACAAGATAACTTACAGACTCAAGAAGTAAACATGTACTTGTATAGACTAGATGATATGAGACGTCCACAAAAGGAAGCCTCTCTCTCTCTCCCTCATATATATATGAGAAGAAATCTGTAGCTCTATGTTTTAATGGAACGCATAGGTTGTGTGAATTTGGCACATTTGCCAGCCCATGGCACTTGCAGAAAATCTTGAAAGTTCTCTTGTGCTCTGGCAAAGCTGAACATTGATAAGAGTGGGTGACTTTTTTTTTACCTCTGACCTATAGCGTGATGGTCTAACGAATGTAAACATTTGTCAATTTCGGCTAGTCCTACTGAGTAATATAAATCTGTATTATTGTATTGTTATTGGCATATACCATGTTTAAATATAATTTGATGATGTATTTACATGTTAACTATGATTCCTGCTATCGTTTCTGCATTGTATTTGGTAATTGATCCAATAAAAGGATACATTTCACATCAAGGAAATAGTTATTTGCGTAGAAATTACACAACGTTCATAAGTAGGCCTATGTAATTTTAATTTCTTCGATATGGAACAGGGTTAGAGTAAGCATAGAGTGTCAGACTCAGGCTCTTGCATTTGCAGTTCATTATTCACTGGTGTTTTATGACTTTTTTTCCATTTTATTTTTTTTGGTTATTTTCTTGATCGGCAATGCCGGGCCTAAGCTTCTAGTATATATAGAATTATATCTAGAATATATATATATATCTGTGTATGTGTGGACGCATGCATGTACACGTGCAATTCATCTACTGGGGGTTATTGTTCAGCTATGATGTATACAGATTATAATAATAGACAATAATAAAATTAAAATAAACCTTCAATGTGTTGCCGAGACTCTAGAGGTGAGCAAAGAATAGCAGCACTGTTATGCTGCCATGCATGTCATAGGAGGCGACTATTAGCAGGTCATAGTGTGGAGTTCACTATCTCATCCCATATATGGTCAAAGTGACCCAGAAGACATGCAGAGGTCTGATGTGTCAAGCTGAAAAGCACAGATATATCACAGCTAAACTGTAAACCATCACACAATGCATTCCATTCTCTGGACTGCATCCTGTTAATCTGCAGGAGTGTGAGAATAAGTGAAGAAGAAGATGTTAATTTGAAAATTAACAGTTTTCATTGCTCTGTCAATAGAAGATAATACCAGGAATGTCCATCTTGTTGTGATTTTTAAGAGCTGTCATACAGGCCATGCTGTGTCTGATCTGTATATGTCTGAATCATGGTGTAGCGTCTATGTTCACTTACTAGTATTTTAATTAATTGTCTCAGTTTAAAGTAAGTACACTTGAACATGAATGAATAATGGTTATTATCATTGCACTAATACATTATGATCTGCATTTGTAGGTTTTGGAAGAGTGAGCATTGGAAGTTCAGGAGACTCAGAATCTGGTTCTAGATCATCCCATGACAGATGTCTTAGGTCATCTTCTCTCAGTCGAGGCCGTCTAATGGTCAACAAAGCTAGGAGCACAAACTTTACTGCAACAGAAGATGAAAATGAAAGCATGCATTCCAGACCTGGGAGTCCAGAGAGAAGACAGAGCAGCTCAGCTGGACTCATTGACCTAAGTTTGTAAAAACCCTTTCAACACACTCATTTTAGATGTATTTATTCTCTTCCACTTTGTGTCATTTCTGATTTGAAAGTTGTCATGGTATTTTAGTGTTAGTTGCACAGTCTGTTCTAGTATTCATATTTCAGATTAATTTTGCATGCTCAGATTTTCTTCTTTAATATAAGGATGAGTTTTGTAAGACAACAGCAAATCTTTCTTACTCATTCTGCATCCATCTACTGTAACCAGCAAAGAATATTAACCCTTGACCATGACTATTTACTCCATAGCAAGCTAATAACAAAAAATATATTGAAGTTGGATGTGTTGGGTTTAAGGTGCAGATATCACACCCAAGCTGTAAACAACAATGCAGTCAATTCCTTTTTTTCCAGTTTACATCATGCTAATTGGCAGAAGTTTGAGAACAAGTACAGAAGAAAATTTCAATTTGCATTGTTTTCTGCTAAGTTGTTTTTTTAGTAACTTCCTTTTAGCCTTCAAGGTCTATAGCATAAGTTATTTTGATAGTTCTTAGAGAAGAACTAATTTAAATTTCCATTTCAACTGGATATTATTTCATTTTACTGCTGAGGACTCCTAGATTCACCTAAATTGGTACCAGATTAAACCTGGAAAATTAAAGGTGAAGGTCATGATGCTGACCACATACCCAGTGTTCTGTTGATCGTCAAAATAATCTGGATGTATCACTGTATTCACCATAAACATTCTCTCCTTCCAAGGACAGATAAATGGAACACCTTATATGGAACAAAATAACAACTGACAAACATATGCATATTCCACACAATGGCATCGAGCCAAAGGAACTGAGCCTCTTAATCAGCAACAAACCAACCCCATAAACCAAAATGGTTGGGAAAATGGGTTTTACCAATTCTGTTGATTTGTTGTAGCCATAATTGTTACCAATCTCTAAATTAACTTTCTGCCATATACTTTACACATGTTGGACCTGCAGAGAAGAAAGGGATAGGATATGGTGTTTTGAGATAGCTCAATTTTATAATGTGTAGAGTATCAAGGATGACTTGAAGCTAACCATCAATTAATGTTGGTGATGTTGTGCTTATTGAAGAATGGCTAAGAAGACCACATTTTTTTCATAGAAGTGAACTCAATTCCTTTCCAGTTTCTGTGTTTTTCTGTACTTTAAGACCTATAAATTCTTGTCCCATTAAAGTATTTATTTCCACAATTTAAAATTTATCAGACTTAGTCATTATGTATAAGTACTCTTGGAAAGCGTGGTAGCCTAGTGGATAGTGAGCTTGCTTTCTATCATCTGGTTACAGCGTGCCAGGTTCGAAATCACGTCCGGACATTAAAAAAAAAAAATCAGAGTTGTGATTTCTCACTTGACACGACCACTCCTCCAGTCGACTCAGCTGTAAATGAGTACCTGACGCATGAGTTAGGGAAGGTCAAAAACAGCAAGGGAGAGAACTGGCCACCCCACCTAATATTTGCTGCGGCTTAGTACATGAAGAGTTATCTTCATCCCAGACGGCAGATGCCATGGGACTTACCTTTACCTTTACCTTTACTCTTGGAAAATAAAAAATTGTTGGTTAGCTAGAGATCGATTCAAATGTAAAAAGAATTGTTGGATAACTAGAAAACAAAGAAAATATATTAAAAAATTGATTAGTTTCTGGAGTTCCATTTAGCTTTCTATGTTTATGTTGCTGTACCCAAAAGGAGATGGAAGAATAGTAATATTGACACCTTTCATGCATCATAAGTTGACAAGCTTAACCCCAACCCATCTGTTGTGATGAAGGTTGGACCATGCCTGAATTGCAGAGTGGGAATCAATTTACAGCATGATTTGAAATTGCAAGAAAATTGCAGCAAAGTTCCCTTCAGAGTAGAAGACTGCCTGTGACATTGCATTTGACAGTGACTGAGTAAAAAACAGTCTGGAATTGCAAAAGTTCTGAAAATCTTCCGTATCTAAAAATAATGGACATTGCATGCTACAGTGTCTGAGTAAAAAAAAACAGTCTGGAATTGCAGAAGTTCTGAATATCTTCCATATCTAAAAAAAATGATAAACGTCAATAATGATAAATCCACTACTAGGCATATGGAACAGGAATGACAAAATCTGGGATTGGCAACATCAAAGAATAACCCTTGTTTGATTTTTCTACACTCATCCGAATGGCTGTAGGCAGAGGTATTGAGCTTTTTGTGCTGATTTCTTCAATCCTCTATATCCCTTCACAGGTTATGTGTCTTATTGTTATTATATTATTTCCTCAGGGTTCTATCTTCATCATTATTTAACTTTCTTAACAGAAAGTGATGGCAATATTTAATCTCATAGTATGTCTTCTAGTCTTTAATTCAATGAATGGGAGATTGCAGTGAAACTGTACCATATATATATATATATATGGTTATTATAAATAATAATAAAAAAGGGTTAAATAATAGTTTTACATAAAGCAAATACATTCTACTCTTTATAAATAATTGATCTATCTTAAACATGGGGAAAAAGATGTATAATTTGTCTAAGAGAACCAATAATTTTCCTTGCTATGAAGCATTGTATGTGAACAGAAATAGCTGCATTTGCTTGTGGAAAAGTAAAGCTAGAACTATATCTTTTTTTTTCCCTCACAGATTTAAAGACAGAAGAAGATTTGAAAAGCTACCTGCACAGACAGTATGATCAGGTTTTAAATGCAGGTGTTGCTATGGAAACCACTATTCAGGCAATGGTTTCAGTCACAACACAGTTTATGCGCAAAATGCAATCAGCCAATCCGCAAAGATCATCAATAGATTTTATTAATGGCTGCCTTACTTTAAGTTCATCAAAGATGAAAGAAAAGTACAGTAAGCAAAGCTTAGAGGATAGCAAGAATGGCAGGGTTATAGAGTAAGCAACTTTTCGCACTTGAATCACATATTTATGTTTTTGTATAAATATTGAGGTCAAATAAGTGGTAGACAATCTGGGTTGTGCTATATGTCTATACCTACTTGGCCACATAATCATAAGGGCAGGCAATGGCTTAGCAGCAATGAAGGTTATGGCTACTGCGCAGTGTAAGCAGAGGTTATTTCTTTTGTACCAGGGTTTGGTTGTGGCTTTGGTGAAATATGCATTGGCAATTCTGACTCTTAGCCAAACTCAGATTGAAAGACTAGATAAAATTCAGAATGCAGCAATGCGTATCATACTTGGGTGCACAAGAGACACATCGACAAGAGCTATGCGATACCTACTTGACTGTCCAACAGCTGAGCACAGATTACAGTATTGCCGTGCACGGGCGTACCTTCAAATACATGCAGATAAGGAACACATCAAAGTAAGCATGAAAATATTCAAAAAGGATATACTTTCAAGCGGATATGAAAATGAATTTTAAAAAATTTTGCAGCAAGTACATTTAAAAATTGGGCAAATTTGTAAAATGTAATATAAAACGGCCAAATTATAACCTGGTGCAGCACACAAAAATCTGTGCAGAAGATGAATTGTGGACCTCCTATGTTCGTTCTCAATCAGATTTAAGCAGATGAACATGAATTACTTTGTGCTGCTAGCATTACGGAGTATCTACGTTATTTGTGGCTATCGGCCCAGCTCAATTGATTTCGACAAGATTGTGGACTTCCTTTGTTCGTTCTCAATCAGATTTAAGCAGGTGAGCATGAATTACATTAATGAATTACGTGCCTTTCGGCCCAGCACATTTGATATCGACATGATTGTCAACCTAATAAAGGGTTCTCAAATACCACTTTGTATATGTATTTTTGCAGCTGGCCAAACCAACGCCTGATCCATGCATGCGGGAACAATTGTAGAAGGAATGTAAATCCTATATTCATATTAACCCTAGAGTTAGTTGAAGCATAAAATTGTGAACTTAGCATAATTTTTCCTGTAGGTCTCATTAGTATAAAATCAATTTTACCTACTTGCAATAATACATGTTGAGTGTCATGATCTCAGTGTATTTGTATAATTATTTTTTAAATTTTTTTAAAATTTATTTCAGATACAAGCTCCAGGTCATGCTGCTGCTAGAAATGGAGTCTTTATTGATTGATGCTGATGTGGATCATCAAGTACTTAATGAGGTAAAATTTATCAATGAAAGAAAAATATACTTCTTCTTCTCATTATTCTGCTTTAAAATGTTTGTCACATTCATACTCACACCAATGAATGTTAAACTTTATGGTACAAAACAAGAAATGGAAAACACTGTCCAATTTATACAAGAAACAACACTGCAGATATAGACATTATTAGCGAACGGAAGAAGAAGAAGAATACTCACTCAAATATTAATTCATATGTTTGTATTAGTAAAATGTGTACTGAGCATCCCTCTTAAGAACACTTGAGTCAATTGGGTACCCAATGAGACTGCTACAATTCATATTCTTCATTCCATGAAAGTATGAAGGTGATAATTTAGTTTGATGGATGTATATCTGACAGCTGTGGTGTCAAGAATGGAGTTAAGCAAGGATGCGCCCTTGTTCCAACTTGCTTCGGAATATTATATTCTGCACTTTTACATCTATTTCTGAGGAGCACAGTAGCCTAGTTGATAGTGAGCCTGTTTACTATCACCGGGTTACAGCATGCCAGGTTCAAAACCATGTTTGGCTTGGCACTTTAGTGATTGCCTTCCATGCATGTTGTAAGAGGCGACTAAGGAGGTTATAAGAAGGTGGAGTTGGTTGTCCCATCCCATATTGGGTCAAAGTGACCCAGAAGCCATGCTAAAGTCAGATGTGTCTGACAAGAAAGGTGCAGAGATCGCAGCAAAGCTGTAAATCATGACACAGCACATTAAATGCTCCAGACTACATCCTGCTAATATGCAGAAGTTTGAGAATGAATGCAGAAGTTACACAAATGTAACTACTGCAATGGTCAATGTATATTATTCTTGTGACCTTGTCTGAAAATTCATTATGGAACTATTTTGTTTACTTGATGCTAATTTTATGTGTTTATTTCTTGTGTTTTTCAAACACAATTTTAAAATAGTTTCATAATTTAATTTTCAAATATATTGTATGGTTTTATCTTCTTCAGCTTGTATCCATGTTGAGAGTTCTATCGTTCATGTCTGGGGTTACATGTTTGACAGATTTCCTAGGAGGCATTGTAACAAAGTAAATATAAACTTATGTAAATGTTGCAGATGTTCTTGTAGAACTAGTTAGAATCAATGTCGGACTCAGAATATGTTGGGCATGCACATTGATAATTCTTGTTGCTTTCCTGCTTAACCTTTGACCCTACTTTCATAGTCATGTCATATTTGATGGCTTATTCTCTCAATCTCTGTATCGTCTGTGTGTTGCCGGGGTCCCGAAAGGGGAGCAAAGAATAGCAACACTGTTTACCTTCCATGCATGTCGTAAGAGGCGACTAAGGAGGTTTTGGGATGGAGCTGGCTATCCCATCCCATATAGGGTCAGTGACCCAAAGCCATGCTGAAGTCGGATGTGTCAGGCAGAAAAGTGCAGATATCGCAGCAATGCTGTAAACCATGACACAATGCATTCCGTTCTTCAGACTACATCATGCTAATCTGCAGGAGAAATAACGCAGAAGAAGAAGAATCTCTGTATAATTCTGCAATTTGCTACAGTGTCCTCATTAAACTGATGGTCACTAGAAATCATTGTATGGTGATGTTTGAATCTATGTATGTTTGGTATATAAATCCATATGTTTGGTGTATTTGATTCTATGAATGAATGTAATCATAGAATCAAATACACCAAACATATGCTGGGTGTATGAATCTGTGTGTGTTTTATGTATGAATCCATGTGTGTTAGGTGTATAAATCTATGAAAGATATATGAATCTATGAATGTTTCAGATATTTGATTCAATTAATGTTTGGTTTATATTGAATCCTTCTGTGTTTGAGATGTTTTACTCTATGATTTCTGGGTATATCTTCTTCTTCAGCATTCATTCTCAAACTCCCACTGGATATCTCTTGTATCAGGACCATGGTTCAATTAGATTTCCAGAAGGATGTAGTCCAGAGAATGGAAATGCGTTGTGTCACAGTTTTATTTGCGCCAATGGCCCGACACATCCGTCTTCGGCAAAGGGTATATGAATCCTTGTGTGTTTGGTGTATAAATCCATGAGGAGTATATGAATCCATGAATGTTTGATGTATGAATCCATGTGTGTTTGAGATATTTGATTTCATGCATGATTGGTGAGCAAGACATAGGTAAAGATAAAGGTGGGAGGGAAACATTACGAAATGAATAGATTGTAGTCTAGCAGAGTGCAATACCAAGGCGAGAGACAGGTTGTTGGAAGTCCATTGTTCATCAGCCTTTATTTCAGAGATGACACGATGAGGATGATGATTGGTTTATGAATCCATGTGTTTGAGGTATATTATTCCAAACATGTTTGTTGTATGAATCCTATATGTTTGTTGTTTCATTGCCTGTATGGTGAATTCTCGATTCCCTGTATATTTGATGTTTGAGTCTCTGGTTCATGCTTTAATCTCAGTATGTTCTGTGTTTCAATTAGTACATTAATTGTTGTGTACTCTGTATGTAGGTTTTAATCAAATATGATAGTTGTGTTGGGTACATCCATTATACAGAACATAAAACTAATGTATACATGTGAAATAAAATAGATGCTCTTGCAGGTTGACAAAAACATCGCCAAGCAATGGGGAAATTTTGCAAACTTATTTTGTTTGGGCACAGGATGAGGCAAGATTCCCCTTCCAAGACAGGCTTGCATCTGATATTTGAAGGTGGGAGAAGAGAAGAAAAAAATAGTATGGATTGAAAATATTAAAGATGTGGCAGGATTAAAATGGCTCATGGCTCAGTAAAGCAAGGAATTGAGAACAGGCTTGGAGGGATTTTTGGGTTGATGTTTCCAAAAGTGGTACTGATATGACCCTGAAAGATTATGGATTTGATGATGATGATATGTGATTGAAATAAAGCTAAAATTATTAATAGATGCAAATGACTCCCACAAAACCATCCTGACAAAGAAGTAGTTAACAAATGAGCACGCAAAACAAGACTAAAGCAAAAATCCGCAGTATAGCTAGCAGAAGAACTAAACACGAAACATCACCTTCCTGAAGATAGAGACGAATCTGAAAGAGTATCAAACATCCCACCTCATACTACCCTAAATGAACACTACACCAATTGACAAGTCAGTAACCAAAGCAACAAACCAAAACACCCTTAAGGGTGTTCGGCATCATTCCACTAGAGACATCTATTCTTACCCCAAGGACTGGATCCAAGCATACATAGATGGGTCAGCCTTCAAAGCCACCATCAATGCAGGATAAAGCTCTCTCATAGTATTCTCTGGCAAAACATCAATAGAGTTATCTGCTCCTTGTGGCGAGTCTGTAGCAACTATGATGCAGAGGTGAAAACAATATCAGAAACACTCATACATCACCACAAAATGCAAAAATGATGCAACATGTCCAAAAAACCTAGTAATATTCACTGACTCCCTCTCTGCTCTACAAGCCTTTGAAAACTGGAATCCAACAGCAGAGAAAACTATAAGCAACATACTCCAAGCTACAAACATACTTTCATCCTATGGCATCAATACTACACTACAGTGGATACCAGGCCACAGAGGTATCAGTGGGAATGAAAGTGTTGATAAATTTGCAAAAAAGGGAGCAAGTATGTCCCAACCAGGAATTCCAACCAACCTTAGAACAGCTCAACAAATTATACATCTGTAAATAACAATGTATGGACCGCTGGCTCAAAAGGAAGAGTGCTATATGCAGACATGTCCCAACCAAATCCACACAACAGCATAAATAGACTACACTGCAAAGATCAAACCACAATATTTAGACCGTGAAGAACAACTTCACAAATATCTACAAAGAATTACTGCAACAGACAAGAGGAGGAAACAGTAAAACACCACCTTATTGAATGCCCTGCACTAAAAGACATGAGAAAACAACTGTTACCACCAAATCCCTCCATCACCAACACCCTTTATACAGACACAATATAGCTGAAGAAGACATACACCTACCATCACCTGGCACAGGGAAGAAAGAGTGAAAGCTCACAACCTTGGGGATCGAATAAATAAGCAAGTAAGTATTAATTTTAATAGAAATTGGGATTATTTGGAAATTGTATTATTTGTCAGATATTGAGCTTTCATGAAATTCAAATGTTAGTTCAGAATGATTGTTTAACTTGTTTTAATAAATTTTGCTTTCCAAAAGTAATCCTCTGTTGTTGTATTCAGCTATTCAACAATCCTGCCGAGACTTTTGGTGGATATTTTTGATGAACTTATGTTACCGCTGCCACCGTCTCTTGCAAAGTTTGCCTCTCCAGTAACTCCAAGCAGTGGATTTGGAGCTCAGTTTTCAGTAGTAAATGATAATAGTTTGCTGAGTGCTCCAGGGTCTTCACAACCAGCATCTCACTTATCAGATCAGTCATCTCAACAGGCAAAAAGGTTTGGCACATAATGAATCTTAATTTAGCATGGGACATTTAGTATAGTAATTATAATAATATTAATAAATCCATAACCTGCATTTGCTGCAGCAACTATTAGGTAGAGTAGCCAGTTCCCTTCCTTGCTGTGTTTACCTTCTCTAACTTATTTGTCGGTACCCAGTTACATCTACGTTGACTACGGTCGTGTCATGTGAGAAATCAAAACCTGAATTTTTTGGGTTTGGATGTGGTTTTGAACCTGGCACGCTGTAATCTGATGATAGTAAACAAGCTATCAACTAGGTTACAGCGCTCCTCATAATATAATAGGGTTAGTAATGGCGGAAAAAATATTGGTAGTATATCCTACTCAGGACGTAGCCATCAACCCATCAGTTTTTGGCTGTAGTGATTTTCTAGGCAATATAAATGTGTTCACTAGTTTCCATTGCTTTCTGAATAGTCTAGATGCACAATTAACCTGCAACAGTTTGAACCAGGTACCTTGGCCATCACAGGCAAGCTCTGTGCCACAGAACCAAACTATGTAATGATGAACTAATCACACCTGAGACTGGACCAACTTTTAGTTTTTAGGAGATATCAATAAACCAGAGGTGGGTGTGTTCACTGTTCACCCATTGTCAATTCAATTGCAATAAGAAAATTCAAGGGAAATAAGAGATGCCCTTCAATTGTCCATTGGTGAAATCAGGGGAGGCAAGCCAGAAACATGGCAGGTAGACATCATCTAGTACCATTTCTGCAACAAAGGTTGGCTGCAACAGATCTCAACATCCCCTGCCTCTTGTTTTGATGATGCACTCTGCTAGACTGTACCCTTTCCATCTTGTGATGTTATTATCCCACACGTATATCTATCTACCTCTTGCTCGTTTCCCTTTGACTTTACCTTCAAGTAAGGTCTTCAATAAGGTGTCATGTCTTTTAATGTGTCCAAAATATTTTATTTGTCTAATCTTAATTTCTCTTAGTAATTCTTTATTCATATTAAGTGTTTTTAGAACCTCTTAATTTTGTTTAGTTCCTTCTCTTTCCATGATGTTCTCCCTATTCTATACATCCACATTTCAAAGGCAGCAATTCTGTCCTCTGTTTAGTGTCCATGTATCTGCTGAGCCATACGTTAATATAGAATAGATGTAACATTTTATAATTCTCATTTGTAACTTGTTTGTAATTTGTTTAGAGTTTATTATTTTCCTCATGTCATTGAGGGTACTTTTGGCCATTCCTATTCTCCATTTAACTTCTGCCGTCATTTGTGATTATGCATCCAAGAAATTGATAATGTTTTACTTGTTGAACTTTCTGAATTCAGAAACTGTACATATTGTAACTGCAGGATATATGCTAGATATAGCAGAATCGTGTATGTTATTGGGCGTTGAAGGTCTAAAAAATGTGTAGGATGTGCAGGTATAAAATATGGAAGGTGTGCTGGTATAACTACATTGTGGATATGCAGTTGTGGAAAATATTCCATTATTATATTGAACGGCGAACTGTGGGTACTGTTAAATTTGAACTGTGGGTACTGTTAAATTTGTTGGATTGTTACTCTCTTTCTTTTTATACTGTCGCAGTTCATACTTTGATGATGACTACACACGGAACATTCTAAAACAGTTAGGTTAGGATTAAACTCCATCCAGATATGGGCACTGTTAGTAGTCATCAATTTGACTCGAGCTAGAGATTTACTATCCTTGTTGATTTTGAGTTTATGATTTCGCATTACACACTTGACACACAATGTGGTTGAATTTTTTGTTTCACTATCGTCATGATATGTATCCCATAAATACTAGCCAGGTCACTTTGATATAAGCTACAGGACAGTGGTTTCTTCTGCATCCTTTTATCTTTCTTAGATAATGTTCTTCCTACACAAATTCTGCACAAATCATTCAAAAATCGCATGTGTAGTGAACTGCAGTGATCCATCCTGTTTTGAAATAAATTTAAAAATATTATTAATACATTCTCACAAAAGAAATGTATAACATATACTTATTATACTAGTAAGCAAATTACTATTCTGTGTATGTGTAGCATGCAACAAACTTATTCGAACGGTTGTGGGATCCAACCGCGATTGATAACTATCACACAGAACAAGTTCATAGCGTTAATGTTACAGAAAGAATGAATCTTTTACATGATCTAATTGCGCAATGTAACTAATTTCGATCATATTTGCACAAGTAAAATGAGATCTAACTAGATATACATGCTAAACTAGTGTTTGATCGTGGCATAATAGGTTTATTTTGGACTTAATATTTGCCGACCACGAATTGATAAATTATCATGAAGACACGTTCGTAACGTTAATGCTACACAAAGAATGAATCTTTTACATGATCTAATTGCGCAATGTATTAATTTCGATCATATTTGCACAAGTAAAATGAGATCTAACTAGATATACATGCTAAACTAGTGTTTGATCGTGGCATAATAGGTTTATTTTGGACTTAATATTTGCCGACCACGAATTGATAAATTATCATGAAGACACGTTCGTAACGTTAATGCTACACAAAGAATGAATCTTTTACATGATCTAATTGCGCAATGTAACTAATTTCGATCATATTTGCACAAGTAAAAGGAGATCTAACTAGATATACATGCTAAACTAGTGTTTGATCGTGGCATAATAGGTTTATTTTGCACATTCTTATGGTAAACGATGATCTAACAAATTTGACACTGTATGTAAAGTAATGATATTAGGCCTACTAAATTAACATGAAGAATTATGAAATAGACTTACCTGTATAAATATTGAATGTGCACTGGTCAACAACAATGACATCTAATTTGTACAAAAATATGAGGATGGAAAATGTTGATGGTGCTTGCAAATGCACAAACTCTGGCTGCTGTATAAAATGCAATTGAGAAACGGTATCTTTGAACCAGAAGCGAAATCCAAGCCTCCACGCGAATTATTTCATTCACCGCCGGGTAATAAATATGTCAGGTCTGTAACACCCCTTCAGGACTTCAAAAACTGAAATTCCTCGTGTGTGGCCGAACTAAGAGTTAATATTTTGGTAAAGAATAACAGGTGTGTAATGGAAATAACCACAATAACACGGGTAGAAAAGATGGTGACTCATCATTGGCAATATATAAAGGTCATAAAGGTTAGGCTTCATAAGCACAGCCACATAGATCTATACATCAATGGAAATAAGATGTGATGACAACCTTCAAAGACAATCCCTAAAGATTGTGAGAAAAAATATTGTCACAGTCAGACTGTCCATGGCCTTGAATGATGATATAACCTGAGAGAGTATGACTTTATCACTCTTGTTTCCTATACTAGGCTCTACAGTTTTACTGTCAGCTTCAAAATAGTTTTTAACTTGCATTCTTTTTGATGGGGAAGGTTTACAGAGTTGTCTTTCCAAGTCCCAGATGACTGGCTCAATGTGACTGCAGGGTTCAATGCACAAGCTCAACATTCTTCTAATCTGAGGGGACTTTGTAGTAACTTTCTTGCACTCTCAAAGCATCCTTAGATAAAATGGTGGATTCTCTTCCAACAATCCAAGCATGGGTCTTCATGATTAGTACAAAATAATGTGTAAAGGTTACTATAAATTCCTAGCTATTAATGTTACAAATAAATAGCAATAAAACAAAGAACAAGGACGATTTTCCACGTTCCTGTCCACAGGGACCTTTCTCAAGAAACACATAACAATAAAAAAAAACCATAAATATATTTAAAACTGGGATGACTTGGACATGTTTTTCTCACCACAAAACATTACCAGGCCATTCCAGTTTTAAACAGGTTTCATCACTTCAGAGATCATAGGTTGAGTCAATCAGATGACCAACCTTCTTAAGTAGCAGTATTAATATTCTTTGCTCCCTTTTTGAGCAACACACGGGCAGCAGTCATGAATTATTAGTCTCCATATTTTCAAGTTTTGATCATGTCTGCAGTGTGATACTACTTTCTACAGTGACATACATAGGAATCAAATAGAGCTACAATGGCGATTACAGTAAAAAAAAGGCGCAGCATCTTGTGAAAAGAGGAAAAGTGCAGCAGCTCAACAGTGGAGAGTTGCTAGCAAGTCACTGGTAGACAAATAAACCATCTACAGCGGTCATTCCAATGTCTGAACTGTCCAAGGACATTTGTGGCCCGAATGGGACTTATTAGCCTTTAATAATAATAATAATGAACTCATAATTGCAAACTGAATTTTCAAAAGTTGATGTAACAAATGTTCACCATCACTTGTGATGGATGAACAATAGACATTCGAAGTCAGTGTCAAGGGGACTAAATATTATTTAATAACCAAGATGCCAGAGAATGTCTGACAAAGAGAAGAGAGCCACAGTTACAATAGGTCTTTGTAAAGTAACATCAACCAAACACCATACAAATTTTAATAAAATGGATAGATCTCACCGAATACATGTGCCAGTGGAATGTTCCAGTGCCAGCTGGTGAGATTTATACATTAAACATTTAAGAAAATAGTGTTTGGTTGATGTTTATTGTTGTTTTTATCATTTATCATTATCATTTTTTCTACTTATTTATTGATTATATTTTTGCGAAGTTACTTATTCCTCTTATGAAAATAGATATTGTGGATGATTCAATATTTGCTGGGAAAGCAGTTATAGATATTTTCATGAAAAATAGTTTTAGACTGGTGCTAGATCATAACGAATACAATTTTAAACACAAATTTTTAAACTCTGTCTAGTGATAAACGTGTGTAATCAAGGTAGTAATCAAATAACACAAGTATTTAAACACAATTGGCACAACCATGAAGAGAAATCAAAGTAATGTTAAAGAGAGTAGAAGAACAAATACTAAACAAAGTGAGACAGATTTTAAAATGTTTAAAACAAATTTTTTTTGGATCAAGATATGAATCAGCACATGATTTGTAGTAGCCAGTGGTGTGTTTGTTGGGGATAACAAAATAGAAATATGGAGACTCAACTCAGTTCCATTTGAAAATTCTAGACAATAGACTACAAAATGGCAGCCTAACTAAGGAGTTGGGATCAAAACACAATTTTATTTATAACCAGAAAACTTCCAGTAGTTTTATCATAAGAGTGATTTTACTATTTTGTTTTACTTGTTTGGTAGTGCTAAATATCATGTTATATTGTACAGTAGAAAGGGGGGGGGGGGGTTGTATCATTGTTTATGCTTTACTTTTTACAGAACTTTGCAATGTGTTACACCTTTGTGTACTGGTTGCCATGTGTATTTCTGTTGTGTTTAATTTTTTTTCCTGATTTGTCAGACATTTGTTTGATTTACAACACAGGTTTCAGAAATTTAAACAACATCCAAGCATTGCTGACTTTAGACAGAGGAAGCAGATTCTGGTTAAACCTAAGGTGACATTTTTGCTATATGGAACAGTTAAATACAATGGAAAATAATTAATATTGATATTTGAGATAGATATGTATAATAAATATTGTCAACAGAAATGTTTTGAAAAATGAGGGCACATTTATGAGTGTTGTGACTCAGAATATTTGTTCAAAAGTTGCAGCTGTCTGTAAATCTTATCTTAATACACTTAAATATGGGATGGAGATTCTTGAATAGGAACCAGCTTCTCAGCACTGGTGCCATTCCCATCAATGCTCAGCTCGTGGGTCCAACATTCATCTAAAGATGTATAAGTTAAGTTTGAAGTTGTTGGATGTGCATTCGTCAAATTTTTCTATAGGATGCACTTTCTCCCCTTTCTTCTGGTCACTCATTTCTATCATTCTATCTATCATGCACAATGTCTCTTTCAGCCTCCTCTTCATCACTTAGTAATGCACCCATAGCTGCCCTAATTCTCAGCTCTGTTCCTTACCACTGTACATAGAAAAAGCATTTGTCTGTAGTGCACATCTTTACAAATTAACATCTCTCTCCCATATTGCATTCACTATGGAAGAGAGATGTTAATTTGTAAAGATGTGTGCTACAGACAAATTATTTTGTTCTCACAATTTAATACAGTTGACAATATTATATGTACTATATACATGCTTCACTAGTATCAACAAGGAAAATAAGGATAATCTGCTCTCTCATTACCGGAATGACAAGGCACAAAAATGAATGTGATACCCCCCAACTTCGATCTCCCCACATCATGAAACCACTGTTCACTAATACAACCAGCTTGCATTTTCCTGAGCATGCTCATTGAGTCACTGAGGGTGTGTAGACATGGGTTGCACTCAGTGTGTCCATCCATTTCAAGATGCTGGTTACTATCATAATTTTCATTGTCTAACAATATAACCATTAGTGTATATAACCATATCACTATACTTGGAACTCTCACTAATCAATGCCGTCCTTTTAGATTCAACAGCAATAGGACACCCTTCCTACATTCTCTATCAAGAGTTATCACTACCTGAAAAGACATATGACAATCTACAAGAACATTCATCCATTCCACGCCATGTGCCACATCCACCAGTGCGCACATTGGCCAGCGCCGATTTGTGGATGTGAACATATCATTTGCATTGTAAAATTACATCTATCTGGTTGTCTAGCGCTAACACAATTGTGGAAATGGAAGTCTAATCAAATAGCTAGGATTCGCTGATTGCTGTCAGATGACATTAACAATCATGGTGTTACATGTCGATAAAAGTGAATATAGCAACAGGCAACAAACATCGCTAACGGATGTAAATGACAGAAAGCAAAAAGGCGATGTTTGTAGCCAATGGCTTGCTAAATGTTAATGATAAAAAATGGTATTTATTAGTTCTTAGTATACTGACCCAAAATCCACTTTTTTATGTATTCTGTTTTAGCAATATAAATATTTGGATGGGTGATGATAGAGTTTGCATATATTATTTATTTGTAAGTCAACAGTGATGTATTATGCATGAACATGTGCAGACTTGAATTAAATTATCAGAAAATGTGTTTATAACTTTATATTGACAGAAGAAATATATATGAGGAGTGTATGAGGAAACTTCCATGAAAAAATAAAAAGTGATACAATTTTGAAAAAACACTAAATCTAAACATAATACAGACATGTCACTCCTGCCGAAGATGGATGTGTCAGGACATTGGCACAAATAAAACGGCAACACAACACATTTTGATTCTCTTGACTACATCCTGCTGGAAATCAAGTAGGATCATGGTCCTGCTACAAGGTTAGATCCAGCAGGAGTTTTAGAATGAACGCTGAAGAAGAAGAAATGCCACTGGTTCCAAATTAGCCCTATTAGAAGAAAATATATTTCCTTGTGCACATATTTGGTGGATTTTAATTATTTATATATGCAGATTGTTTTCAATAAAATGGTTGTTCAATAAGTATTGAAAATCATTAAAAGAATTATGACTGTTTACAAATGAGTATTTTAATTGAAAAACAAAGAAATATCATTGGATTTTTGCTACCATATCTTGTAAAACACTTATGTGCACGCAAGTATGACAAATATTTGCAACCTGTGCAGTTCATATATGTTATATTACAGCTGTGCCACTAGTTCTACCACTAATACAACTAGAAACAGTAAGTGACATCATCCCCTTGTCACCAGTCTTTTGTTTGATGATTGGAAACATCATCTCTAACAGAATAATCAGAACTTAACTAATATACATGCTCGATAATTCATTCCTACTATTTACAAATTTCAGTAGCAATAGAATAATATATATATTGCTGAATCACAAAAAATAATTGAATGCGCAAGTAATGAAGAAGCCGTATTATCCTTCAAGAATGTTTTCACTTTTCACCAATAAATTTGGTAAAGAATAATTATGTTATTTACTTCTGAAATACACCATGTGTAATTCACAGAAGTATACATTTCTGAGAAAATACCTAGAATGAATTTAATTGGATGAAATACTTTGATAACTTCTAAAATAAAGATCTATCTATAGCATCTATTAGATAAATGATCTGTACATCTGTAAACCTCAAGAAAAGACTTGAAATGGCTGCCAAGGCAAGGTTGAATATAAAGGAAAATCACTACCATTATCAAGATCAAACTATAAAAATCACTAGTACTATCTATTTTTTTTTGCATGGATGTGAAAGCTGGAAAGTTATCACAGATGCAGGAAGAAAGATTCGGACGATCAAATAAGATGTTAGAAAGCCAATGTCGTGACTTATCAACTGTCGCAATACTCAAACAACCAACAATCTGTATGGTGACAAAACGCCACTTGTGTTCTACAAATTTTATTGAAAAATCATAAGACAAATGTATTTGTCAGAGACAAAATGACCAATATTGTAGTGTGGTAGGAAGTACCATAGACATCTGTGAAACAGTGCTAGCTTGCATGGTTTGGACATGCAATGAAACTGGCCACACTCATCAAGTTATTAAAACCCAATCAAAATTATGTAGCGGAACAGTGATTGTGTAATTAATTAAAAATTATAACTACAGAACTTCCTCCAGAGAGAAAAAAATGTATGTCCTGTGCCTCCAGACACCATTCACTTTCAAGGACTATCAGGAATAGTTGAGGATGGAAGGGAAAGAGGTGGACAAAGAAAATTGTTGGTTGATAACATCAAGGAAAGATCTATGTATGATTTGTTCACACTAGTCTGTGTGATAGAATAGGTTTGGTGACAGGCTATTTGTGTCTGCCAATAGCCATTTTCTGTCATCAGTTGATGACATCAATGTTACACCTCTGCGACCCAACAGGTTACTGATTTCAGTATTATTATTTGAAATGGAGGAAAAGTAAATTTTTTGTATATGTTGCTTTAGAGCTTTGTATAAAAACTGCCAAAGTACAATCATAAATAGGGAGGGCACAATATACCCATTTGAAGTAAAAACAATGTTAGACAAGGCTACATACTATCACTACTTCTGTTTTGTAACACATATGGACATGATAACTAAAGAAGCAGATCCAAGAATCCAACACTGCAGAGACACTAAATAAAGATCACAGTTCACTAAACAAACTGCTTTTTGAAGATGATCAAAGTTTTATATATGAAAAACTGAAGATGAATTACAGCAACACATAAACATGCACCATACAACCTGCGAGCAATACAACTTCAAACTAAACACATGTAAAACAGAGGCTATGATGTTAAGCAGAGCACCAGGCCAGTTAAATTTATCTGTCAATGGTACTAAACTAAAACAAATCCTCAGTTCAAATATTTAAGTATCTAAATATTTACAGGGGATGGCAAATGTGATAGAGACCAACTCTGTGTCAAAAACATGACCTTTGACAAAGACGCTAGTGAAAAATATCACAGCATGTGAAAGGAGATGTTTAAGGGTAGCTATAAATGTCATCAGAAGAGACAAATGGAGAAATGAACATATCAGGAAAGAAATAAAGACAATCTCATGTTAAGACTACATCGAAAGACATCAAACTGGGTTGTTTGACCACCTCATGAGAATGAAAGCAAAGAAACTCATCCTCAGTGCATACAACAGCAGATGATCTGATTACAAGGCATGAGGAAGACAAAGAACTAGATGGGCGGAGACAATCACAGAAACTTCAAGAGACATGAGCTGACCATGGCCAATATGACCCAAATAGCCAAAGACAGACTCCAACTTTCCCTCTACAAAGCTTTATTGTGGAAATAACAATAGATTTGTTTGCATTATTGCCTCTAATTGTCAGTTCATGTGAGCAAATCTGAAGATGTTTGAGCTGTGAATATTTCGTCTAAAGATTTTTATTACCTAAAGAAAAGGGTTCTTTATGTACATGGGTAGTACATTTTGTGAGTGTACTCTCTAATTATATATGTGCACATTAGAGGGAATATTTTTTGTGAGACTGTTTCCATGTCTAATTGTGTGATTTTAATGTGAGAAACACAATCACAATTCTGGTACCATCCTTGCCTGTGTGTTTTTGTGCATACTGGCAGACTGTGTGTTGTCAACTGCTAATAATTAATGAATTTCTAAACAAAGATGTTCACTACTGAACAGGTAGAAAATAAGAAAGTGGAAAAAACCAAAATCAAGACAAGATCATCCTCATCTCGAGTTGGACCAGTAGGTGTGTATTTTTTATCTTGCATTATTTCATTGAGCATATGATTAAACTTATACAATTCTGACTGGAAAAGTATTGGTATATAGTAGACTAAAACTATATATCAGTGTTGAAAGAAAAAGTAAAGCACCAGTTTGTTGTTGCACTTGGTCTATGTTCAGCTTATTAGTTATGTAAGATTGTTTATAATGTTTGTGTCTGTTAGGAGAGACACTTTGATGTTGCTGTGTTTATGTACCCATACCTGCAATTTGAACCACAGCTAAAACTGTTTTCAATGGATCAGGTTGTGTTTTCTACCTATTTCCAATAACACTTCCATCTTCTGATGGTGACTATAAGACAGTAGCTTAGTTTGTTTAATATCACTCGCTCATCACTTGTGATTTGCACAAATAAAAACCTTAGTGGCTGACTCAACCACGAAGAATGACAGAAATAAAGACAATCTCATGCTAAGACTACATCGAAAGACATCAAACTGGGTGCTTTGGTCACTTCATGAGAAGGGAACCAAAGAAACTTGCTCTCTTTGCATACAACAGCAAATCTTGTTACAAGGAAGACCAAGAACTAGATGGGTGGAGATAATAAAAAATCCTTAAAGAGACACAGGCTGACCATGGACAGGTTCTGAGAATTTTGAGGAATTGTGCCAACTTATGATCGTAACTTCCTCCATTTGATATGCAGGAGGACGATCTGTCAACCATTTAACTAATGAAAATATTATTTTACTTTCATATACTAGTATAGAACTAATATGTTCGGTAATTACATATTTTACTTGGTTGTGCAGACATGTTAACTAAGCAGGTTTGCATGATATGGTTACTGATGCATTTCTTGGCTTGGTATATCTGAATGCAGCTCTGTGGTTTCTTAGTCTGGACTGTGATCCTGCTTGATGTAATTAACCTTTACGACTCTGCGGTCGCAATAATGCGCCTATGAGAACAGCTCCGTTGTGCCTGCAGGCGCAATCCCGCTACATAGGATATCGCCCGATTCCCGAGTACGGAACTTCACAAAGTAATGATCCCGTGACGTATAAAACACGCCAAACGATGCTAGGAATACGTCGCAGTTTAAAGGTCAAGTTACTTTACTCATTACGACTGCAAGAAGAGAGAAAACCGGCTGGTTTTGTCAGTGAATTTCTGGAACGACGTTGGCCATTTTTTAGCCATATTTTACTATCAAATTGAGTACCGCGTGGCATGGCTAAGTGATCGTGAATACATGTTTTAATTGTTGTTTTTTATGTTTAATATGTTGTTATTTGATAAGAATGTTTGTGTAGTCGTTCAAAAACACAAAAATAATATGTATCAGGGGTGCCACGTGTGTGCTTAGACAATAATTACACTGCGTGTCGGGCTAGACCTAGTGTTTACCGGACGGACGTTATATGCGATTTCTTATAAACTACATGTTTTAATTGTTGTTTTTTGTGTTTAATATGTTGTTATTTGATAAGAATGTTTGTGTAGTCGTTCAAAAACACAAAAATAATTATATGTATCAGGGGTGCCACGTGTGTGCTTAGACAATAATTACGCTGCGTGTCGGGATAGACCTAGTGTTTACCGGGCGGACGTTATATGCAATTTCTTCACGTTTTATTAGTTTTTTTAGTTCATCTTATACTAGTTTTGATATAAAACAATATATATACAATAAGTATAGGTATTTATGAGGATTTTATCAATGATTCCACGCATTGCTCAAGTATTAGGGTCGTCAAGAAGTTACATGTGCGATTTGAAAATTGCGTTTTGCGATTTTCCCCCCGAATTTTCAACTTCACAACTTGCTCACAACTGTCATATCATACATACAACAAGAACAAAAACATGACTATATTCACTATTCACTCCTTTATTTAGATATGCAAAAATTATTTTGATATCTTTTAAAATAAAAAAGTTATCACGTTTTCAAAACACCCACCATCAATAACGAAAATTTTCCAAAAAAGAATTCAGGCCCAAGGGGATGTTTCTTAATTTTTAATTCAGGGCCCTAAAGGTTAATGGACTAACTAGTCTTAGTTTCCATCCTCTGTTGGTTGGACTAAGTCACATCTCCACTTAGAATTAGCTGGCCTCAATGGTGATTAAAAATTATTGAACAAATATTGTTAGCTTATCATATCTCATGAATAGTTATATTGAAGAAGTTGTCAGCACTTTTTTGTTACCTGGATCTAAAAGGGATAAAAAAAAAGTATCACTGTGACCTGCCATGCATGTTGTAAAAGGTGAATATGATTTTGGAGTTTCCATAAAAAAAAAGTCAAAGTGACACAAGCTATGCTGAAGTCAGATGTGTCAGTTGAAAAAGTGAATATATCTCAACCAATTTAACATAATTCTTCTCCAGACTACATTCTGCTAACCAGTAGGTGTTTGAAAATGAGTACAGAAGAAGAATTCACAACTGTCCAGCAAACTTTCTTTGACCAACCTCTGTTGTGTCTTCAATACTGAAGTCATAGCATGCAGTTATTTTAACTCGTCTTTCTCAAACATCCTGCTCCAAATATCAACATTGATGATGTTCCCTCAGCAAGCAAAAGCGAGCATGCAGTATGAAATGCTAAATCCAAATAAAAACATTGATGATGTTCCTTCTTTGCAAGTGAATGTGAGCAAGTAGCAAAAAGTACATTAGGTTTGTGAGCCCAATTCCAATTTGGGCTGGAAAGACTCGTTGAAGTGTGAGCAATGATGAAGGTTGTGAGAAGAGAGAAAACAGTTTTTTTAACTCTTTAATTGCCTGTAGTGACTACTCTTGTCATAAGTTTTAGTACCTCTACTGCTCTGATCATACCAGACTGGGCAGTCAAAAACTATGTTTCTGAAGAACTTTAAACCATCCTACAAATTAGATGTGTTCAGGTAGTCTTTAAAACTCATTTTCTGGCCTCCACTTGAATGCTTACATCTCACCATAGAACAGTCTCTTTGGAAGATGCTCATCTTGCATGTGGATGATGTGACTAGCTCAGTGGAGTTGAAACCTGATCAGTAGGACATGAATACTTTTCATATTATCTTTCATGCCTACTCAGAATTCTGCTGCATTAAGCAACAAAGACAGATTACTAAACAACTAGCAATATCGCCTGGCATACATGTTCACAACTAAGGATGGTTGTTATGGTATTGTCTGCCACATCCAGTAAAATATGAAGCCCACAAATTTAAGAAAACAGATGTGCTGGAATGAAAGGCATGAATATCACAGTTTTACTGTAAAGGTATAACATAATATGATTATTCTTAAATAATCAAAGTGGTTATACTAGAGAGAATTCAGGATAAGAAGATTTTAAAATATTTCTTCAAATTAGATTTTGTCATTTAGAAAAGAAGTCTAAAAGTCTGATACTCCAGAATGATAACATAAGTTTCTGACCATACTTCATGTGTTGTTATTTGTAATGTTTCTTTATTGTACTTGTTTTAGGGTGTGAACGAGCAAAGAGAAACTTGTTTTCTGACAAAACTAAACATGGTCACAGTCACAGCAAGATCAAGGATAAATCCAGAGTTCATCATAGACAGAAACAAACTCACCCAAGTAGGTTTATTTTAGTAGTTCTGTACAATCTTTAGTTGACTCAGTAGTGAGAGGTAATTTATGTTCGGATCCGTCAGTATTACAAGCAATTAAGCTCTTGTTTCCGTTACATACTTTGGGGGGGGGAGGAGAAAGGGAGGGTGGTTTTTCCAGAACTTACTTTCATACCCAAAAGACTTCTACTGTGTGTGTACACCCAGAAAACGTCAACTATGTGTGTATATAGAAGACATGTTTCCATTTTGTATGCATTTATGCAACCATTTCATGGTACTAATGTTGGCCGCTTGTGACTACACAGTTCATTTGACTGCTCAGCTTCAATATGGCAAAGAGAGGTTACATATAAAATGCAGTCTGCCCCTTAGGTATGCTGAATGATGTAATACATGTTTGTGCATCTGCAACTAAGAACACACTGTGTGAACATGTTCAAGAGAAGTGTGACTAAAGAAAATGACTGCTGTGTAGATGGTCAGTAAACCAACACAGAGTGGATGTGTTGAGACCTATTCACTGAGGGATATTTTGATTGAGCAACCATTGATTGTTGATTTGATATGCAGTGAGGACGATTTGTTAACCATTTAACTAGTGAAAATGTTATTTTACTTTCATGTCGTTATATACTGCTCCAAAAAAGAAAGAGACATAATTTTTTTTGGAGTTACTTTTATAAAAGATATTTGCCGATTGACATCATTCAACCTATCGGCTATGTCCACCTGGTTATTAACTTCTCATGGTTACCTGAATTGTACTGACCTCATTATTCATGAGGCCATGAAAGAGGTCAATGTCAAAACAACATTTTTGGCAATAATTCGTGACAGGTTCATGAGAATCCTGTGAAACATTTTGAACACATAACTCTGACCATATTTTAAATGTCTATAAAAGATTGATGATCCTCGAATAAATTCAGTTGAAAATTCAATGCACAAATATGACTCATCTCACTTCAGAACAACAATACATCATCATTGGATGCTTACAGACTGGACAATCACAAAGTGTAGGGGTCAGACAATTTAATGTGGTTAGAAGCATCATTATTTGCCTTTGGAGGTGATTTCAACAAACTGGCTCAGTGGCATATCATCCGTGCAATGGAAGACCCAGAGTCACAACTCCTGCTGAAGGCCGCTTCATATGGTTGCATAACCTAAGGAATCGATTTGTATCTATGTCCTCCACAGTCCAGTCAATGCCAGCAGCTCGCTGAATTTCAGATCAAACTTTCAGGAACCGGCTGCATGACGCTGGTCTGGACTAGTAGACCCTACAGAAGTCCTGTTCTTATGAACCGGCATCGCTAGAACCGACTGTAGTGGGCGAACCATCATTGTCAATGGACCATTGAGAATGACTATAGACAGGTTTGGTTTAGTTAAAAGTCTGAAAGTTTCTTAATGCCAAAGCTAAAACATTAATTCTGTAAAATAAAGTTTTGGTACATGTTTGAAATAATGTTGCATTTATTTTTTTTGAACAATGTATATAGTTTTACAGAAATGTCTTACTTTACAAATTACATGTCAAATACCCATTTATCCTGACACTACCAGTGTAGTGACTAAGTCACTTGCCCACCAACTAGGTAATCTGGAATTTAGTTCACTTGACATACATGGTTTGCAAAAATACACCAGTGGTCAACCCAGCCAACAGGAAATAGGTACCATAGCTCATGGCCTGGGAAAGGTGAGGAATGAAATCTATCGCTACAAAGTGGTGGAGAATGCAGAGGTAGCTTCTGGTCATCCACCGACTAGGTAGCTGAGCATTTATAGATAAAATAAATCATGTGACATCAGGGCTTCAATGTCATGCTTACAAAAATGGACATTGATTTTAATACAATATCACGTCTGTGGTGCAGTGACTGCTACAGGATCTATTGCTTACTCTGATAGTAAGCCTTTAGTACACAGATGTTTCCATAGCAACACTTTCATGAGACGACTCTATTCTCACAAAGTTATAAATATTTGGGACCTCTTCAAGGTGCATGAACAGTACATGTTGACATGTTTACCTGGTGATGACACCTGGAACAGACCAAAAAATTGTCTTGTTAAAATCTAGTTATTGCTAGCTGCACCAGGATAGGGACATTTCTATTGTGATCTTATCTTCTAAAATATTGTTAAGACACATGCATTTGACATCTTTGTCATTTGCTATGATATATTTTCAGAAACATCTCGAACCTTGGTGCTTGGAACACCTGTTCACAAACAGACATCTCAAAGACACCTGTTGCAACAAGAGAGACGTCGCAGGCGTGAGAATTTCCAGTCTGAAGTTCAGGTCATTGCTGAGTCACCAGTGAAAGGTATGACAACACATACATAATCAAATATTTTAAATATATAGAAATTAAGAAAAAAATTACTAACAAAGAATAATTTGTGAACTTATAAGAAAGATGGTTTTCTGCAAGAACAGAAGAATATTTTGAAAAATCTGGTTGATGTATTTTTTTAATGATTGTTTTAAATCAATTCAGGTATATGTTGATTTTATTATTTTAAAACTCTTTCGGAACTATTTTTTATCTTGCTTAACTTGATTATAAACCAGCATCACAGCACAGGATATTCCCCTAAGTAATATGCTCTCTGTGTCATCAGCCATCTAAGAGGGTTCAAAGTCTTAGTCATATGTTGAATGCGTAATCTTTTAATCTTTCCAGAGAGGAGATAATTTATTCCTTTTGACTCTTGCATGACAAGGACAGTATGTTCTTGCATTAGTATGGACATACAAGTTGCTTGAGAGCGTCAAATAATATATTCCCTCTAAACTGTGTGGTTGAGTGGATGTACCTGAAAAAGTACTGTGCACCAAGTTTGATATTTCTTTAAAACAAAAAGGTCTTCAAGTGTCACCTCAAGAGTAGTTTGCGCATGTAATTTTCTAGCTACCTAAACCACCATCTGATTTGTACATTGGAAAATATTTAGTCTCCTTTCTTAGCATGCATCTTTCTATCTCAAAAAGCATGCTTTGAGAGTCTATTTTACTAATCTGTCTTATTAGTTTGTTCCGTTGTTTAATTTGTCCTATCTTTGAAAAGACATTTTTGGATATAATAACAGTTAGAAAGTAAATGTCTAAGCAACCATCACTTCAAACTTGTTTGAGAATAATTGGACCAGTTTGTTTTCTAGACCAGATGTAATTGCCAACCAAGAACTGCTGACTTTGTTGTGTAGAATATTCATATAGTGATAATTTGAGATATTGGGCTAGATTACTCAGTACTTAGATGAGAAACATGACAGCATCATAAGAACCACCAGCAGTGGATCCCACAGGGAAGGGAGAATCTCACTAAAAAGTATCTGGTTCAGAACAGGGGAGACCAAGATTAGAGAAATGAACCAGTTCTGCTGCATTTTCTTCTGACTTTTTCTAAAAACTCCTTCTGGTTATGAGGATGTAGTATGAAAGATGAATCTTCAGTGTCATTCATGGTTTATAGTTTGACTGCACCTATTTGCCCAGACACATCCCAACTTCATCATTGTTTCTGGGTCACTAACCTATAGAAGATAGCCAACTTCACCCCAAGACTACATTAGTTGCCATTTATGACATTCAGGACAGATCAGTGTTGCTATTCTTTGCTCCCCTTTTGGATCCCTGCAACACATGGTGCAATATGTGAAGGATGTTGTGGACCAATTAGAATGGAGGGATTTTGTTGCTGCTTTGCAAGAAGCTACAAGACATGTTGGCTATTCATTGCTTTAGCAGTATGTAGCTAAGGATAAAAAAAGATAAGATCTAAGTTTATCACAGTTTCTATCATAAAGAGATGTTGAAATCCACTCCATTCAAACCCACAACCTGTCAGTGTCGAAGGAGTATTACATTGGATGTGTTAACACAGTCCCCCAATGATTTCTATCTTCAGCAATGCGGATGAATGTGAGAAAATCTTGACCTGTCCAGTCTTTCATATCATTGTCTGCCCATGACTTTCTTTTGATCCCCTCTGCTTCTTCCACCTTCAACTGCACTATGCAAGATTGTTTTTGACAGGGAATCATGTCAAGGTACATGTCCAAACCATGCAAGTTTTCATAGTTTTACTATTAAAAGTAATAATTCTGGTAAACCTGCAAGATTCTCTATTTTATTTTTTATGTACTATGTGTCTAAATCAGTAGTTCTCAATGTGGGACATGGAGACTTTAATAAGAGAAATATTTTTTAAATGGGGAGAGAAGGGGCATGATCAGCCAAGATGCTGCTTAGTTTGTTCTACTCTTTGCAAGTTGAATGATAAACAATAAGACTTGTAGTAAAGTTTAAAAAGCCTTGGTAACTTTTAATGAAAGTTAATGCCCGATTTTAGGCACTGGGGGAGCCAAGGAATAAAATTTGTCCCGAAAGGGGACCATAGGGGCCAGAAAAATGGAAAACTACTAATCTATCTAATTTAGAAATATTGTTTCAAGTAGGGGAAGTTGATGTTGGCAATTCAAGACTCGTATCATTCAGGTTTGTAAATAAAATGTTTTGAATAAACTACAGATGATCTTCTGATTAATGTGAATGTTGTACAAACATAATAAATGCTGAACAGATCATAGAAAAGTGTCTAAGCTATGAAGTACAGAAAAAGACTAATGTAGTTATCACTAGCACTATTCTATGAAAACTTTAACAGTCCTAGACTGACCTGGTTAGAGTATTATAAAAGAATTGTTTAATTAAAAAGACAAATATCAGCGTAGAATCAATTGTCATAATTGTTTGATTTACAAAAAAGACTCAATTTTAAAAATCATATGAAAATATGAAGTTAAAGTAATTGAAAAACTAAAATTATCAATACCTTTTGCACTTTTGACATATCATTCAGTCACCTAGAAATTATTCTTTCACTTGGGTGGTAGGGGAAAAATTGTGTAATTTTATTCCTGCTTTCTAAAGGTTAATAAAATCAGATAGAAAATGTATTTAAGAAGTCAAATGTAGAATTGCCCAGGCAAAGGCAACATTTCACAAGATGGAGAACACCCTGTAATATATCTTTGCCAATTGAGATGAGAAATGGAGTTCTTAGAAGTTATGTAGAACCATTTCTGTTGTATGGAAGTGAATCTTGGACACTCAGCAGAATAGTGAAAAATTATATTAAGGCAACTGAGATTTGGTTTCAGTAGAAGAATGTTAAGAACACCATGAACAGATAAAAAGTGAAATGAAGATATCTTGAAAGAATTTAGTTAAAAAGAAAACTGCTTACCTACATTAGAGACACATATTTTTAACATATGAGAAGAAAGATGGAACACTTTGTAACAATAGGCAAGTTGAAGAGCAACAGAGGTAGGGAAAGACCAAAAGAGAAGATGCTTGACAACCTAGCATCTTTGCATGGGAGAACATCAGTATCAGAAACACCACGTAGCTTGAATCATAAGAAGAATGACCATTGCTTTGAGTATATTGAAATTGTTGTCTTGAGAGCATACTCATGAGAAAACAAAGATTGAAGTTTAATTCTGTAGCATTTGTGGTTTTTCTTTACTTAGTTCTCTTCTACATTCGTTCTCAAACTCCTGCAGATTAGCAAGATGTAATCCACAGAACAGAATGTGTTGTCATGGTTTACAACTTGGCTGCTATATCTGCGCCTTTTGGCTTGACATATTCAACTTCAGCAAGGCTTCTGGGTCATTTTGACCCTCTATGAGATTGAAGGGCCAACACCTCAAAACCTCCTTGGTCTTTTTTGTCAAGTTTGCTATGAAATACATGGTAACAGTATTACTTTTCTTTGCTCACCTGGAATACACTGGCATTACTTCTATCTGCAGAAGAAGTAAAAAGTTTTCTGCTATAGTCTACACTTTTCTGATTTAGTCTCTGAGAGTATCTGTAGAAGAAAAAGAGATTCAAGTCTGTTGCTGTAGCTTATATTTCCCGATTTATTTATATCTTAGAGCATCTGCAGAATAAAAACAAATAAAGACAACAGAATTAAGTCCATTATGTGTGGATGTCTGTGGCTATGTCGATAGCAATGCATGACAGTAGCCAAAAGGTCAAGCATGCATGATGGTAGTTAATTTTGAGTTTAGTTCTTGTATGTCTGGCTTACTATACTAACGATATGGTTACATATGTTCAGTGGAAGTGGTAAAATGCTGAGTGTGTTAACTACCAACGCAGAGTTGGATGTGTCGGACCATTGGTACAAACAAAATGGCATCACAGCACATTTCTATTCTTTGGACTATATTCTGCTGGAAATCTAGTAGGACCATTGTCTTGCTATTTAGAGAGATGCAGTGGGAGTTTGAGAGCAGACAAAAGAGAGAAGAAATCCTTTGTAATTTCAACACTTTAAATCAACGTGCAGTAAATCATTATGCAATGATTTTCATGTGTAAAATTGTTGATCTTGCTCAGATGATGATGATGATGGTGAGGGAGGTAATGGCGATAATTCAGTCCTGAATCGACCAGCCAGATACATTGTGAGAGAGGCCTTCTATTCATCTAACACTCAACCCTCTAGAAATTTAGCCAGATGCCTTGAGCTTGCTCAGAAGGGAGATGTACAAGGAATTAGCTCTCAGAGTAAGTAGACGTAATCTTTAGATAATGTTTGTGTTTAAAAGTCAAGACACTTCCATAGTGTGTCTGCTCAGTGCTAGAGTGCATAGTGAGCTCACCTTGCAAACCCAACTTGGTCGAATTAGCTTTTGGTTTGAAAACTGATGAACCTTATTTTATCGGCAGTGCAATTTGATGCATCAGTGGTGTCTAAATTACTCAACAATAGTTGAATAAAAATATCCTGCACAGGATAGGCTTTAATCTTTATTATTGTTATTCCATAATATATAATAAATTATGAGCATCAGGTGCTAAGAATTTTAACTATTAGAATGGTTATTGAATGTTTGAACGTCTAGTCCATTTGCAATATTTTTATTTTTATGGTTCTCTATTTGTGCTGTGCATTTTGTTGAAGACCTAATAGTTGAAACATCAATCTAGCCTGTTTGTGTACTGTCTTCTCCTTCTTCAATCGGATGTCATCGAACCAATAGCTTCAATGAATTGTGTGATTCGCTTCAGGTCATCAATGGAACCCCTCAGGTCTGGAAGTAGTTCTGTCTCAGTAGGCCAGATTTTCTCTCTCTTCTTGGTAGAGTTGACAGGCATGAAGAATGTTTTCTGCAGTCTCTGGGCTCAGTCCACAGTTGCACAGGTCTGTTGTGCCAACCTTCAGCTTTCAAAACATGTGACTTCTCAGTCTGTTATGGCTAGTTCGTAGTCTGAAGATGATGATTTGTTCCTTGCATGACATTTGATGGTAGGAGTAATTTGGTTCTGCAGTTGGGTGCATCTGCTTCCACTTTTTCTTATATTCTGCTTTTAACATAGTCTTACATTCATAGTATGTATTATTACATTCTATTTGTTCTAGTGATCCCCCTTTCCTTGCCAGATCAGACTTTTCATTTCCAGTAATGCCTTAGTGACCAGGGATCCACTGCAGTACTGTTTCTTTGTATACTGTTAATTATATTTGTTCATGTCTGTTAGTAGTAAAACTTATTACTTTGTGGTTTTGTTAATACCTATAACAGTTTTACTGTAGCTTATCAATTATTGTGTAAATATATAGGAGGTGCCAAGCAAAAAAAAAACAAAAAACTTTCTAGACATTTGTGGAGATAATCAAATAAGAAAAGGTAAGTTATGAATCAGCTTCATAACAAATAGTTGTACCTATAGGTCAGATGCCTAGCCAGTTGTTGATAATATGATGTGTCAGACATGGTGATGTGTCATTCCTACACTTTCCTGAGCATGAGTCCTGGTACTCATATCCTGGTGGCTGGATTGACCTCCATGGTTTTCTTGCAAATCACAAGTAACAAGTAAACTCTAACCCAAGTTGCTTGGTCATTCGGTAGTTAACAAAGTAACAACACTATCATGACTTCTAAATAAATATAACCAGATATAATCTTAGACTAGCACCCAGAGGTTGAGAAAGAGTGTAGGACAGGCAATACCCTAATAAGAAAACCAAATATCTAAAACCACATAGAAAGTGATACGAAACTTCGAAATGTTTATTTTGCAAAAGTTGCTTTCTTGTGCTCGTACAAAATGAAAGGATAGAGGTAGCTTGACACATTTGTCAAACTTTGTCATTGAGTCTTATATAACTTGTTAATCTTTGTTGTTTAACAGGATATGTGATTCACAGCAGCAAGTCGCAAGGTACCCTTGCTAGTGCAGTTCGAGGAGAGTCCCCCTTATTGTCACCAAAGAGTCGTCTCATCAAGACTTTCTTGTCTTCACCAACACCCAAGTCTAAGCTCAAGCAAAAGCAGTCCATTACGACACCAGTAAGACGGTCTCCAAGGAAATCAGTCAAAAAACTTATATTTAAAGATAGTGATAAAAAAATTAATATAAATTCACGTAGACCAGCTGACACAGAATATGCTCATTTAATATTTGATGGGGAGAATGCAAATGATTTTGATCTCCTTACTAGTCCCACATTAAGCAGTTCCAAAAACTCTGTTCAAGAAGGATACAGAACACCTGAGAAACAGGTCATTCATAGTCAACCATATAATTCAGAAGCTGTTTCTTGCCCTCCTGCATTGGTGCATACCTTCTCAACAGACCCATCTCTCAACTTGAGTTTTAGAAATATTCTTTCTCAAGACAGAAGAAATGTGAAAGTGCCAGAGGCTTCTACTAAATTTTGTGCAGGATCATCAGAAAGTACTACACAACTTCCTTTCAATAACTCTCTATTAAAAAGAGTTCGTCGCTCCACTGTATTTTCCTCATCAGATTTTTCTCCAAGATTGCATGATTTAACTTTGCCAACGAGCTCTAATCAATTAAAGGAGTCATTTATTAAACTTACTAGATGTGATATAACAAGTTGTACATCATCATTTAAACAAGCACAGAAAGGTGCACAAAGTGATATTGACCAAATATTTATGCCAGCTAAGGAAATGAAAGCCAGTGGTTATGCTCAAGGTAAGGACATATTTACAACACCCAAGAAAGCAGTTTCATCTCAGGCAGTAAATACAATTGATGCTATTTTTACACCTGGTAAAGTCAAGTTTTTAGACTGCTGTCTTATTTCTCCTCCAACTGGGACTGGGCATCCACCATCACTTGAGACATCAACACCTGGAAAGTCTATTTTGAAGAACTCACCCGTTTTTAAAGGAAAAGTGAAACGGCGTATAGAACTACAGTCGTTGTCAGTATCTCAGTTGACAAAAAATTCTAAATTTATTAGCACAAATGTTGAACCATTTCCTAAAACACCATTAGCTTCCAAAGAGAAAGGTTGCAGTAGATCAGGAATCAATATCAGCACACCTTCAGTGAGTGAGACTGGTAACACTGATCAGATTCAACTGGATTCAGTATCTGTTAATAGTAATCAGTTAAATGTAGAAAATGAATACCTAGATAATTCACAGTACAGTAGTAAACAGTGCACAACTCTTTCAAGTGATGTGTCTACCACAAACTTGCATGACTTCGGTTATTGCAGCATTCAAAACTGTGCAACTAAGATGCATAGTCAGACAATGGATTATTCTTCATCTGAAGATAATTCATATAATGTTTGTCCAAAGAAAATTGACTTGCCAGCAGTTGTTACCATCTGCACACCATCTGCTGGCAGTAAGCCTGTCACTGACACTATTAACAAGTGGGTTAGACTGAAAAAGTCCAGTCCTAAAAATAGCCTGAGATTATCACTTTCTCCTGCATATCCATCTTCTAGCAGTGATGGAAAACTGAAGATACCAAGTTCAAGAACCCATTTCTTACATCTTGAGATGCATGATAGTAAGAGTGTCACCAAAGAAAAGCGAAGTTTTGGTGTGAAAGAAAAGTCAAAGAAAAGGAGTTTACTCTTTGAAGAGGAAAGTTTGACAGTTCTATCCCCAAGCAAGAAAAGGAAATCAGAGCCTAGACTGTTCAATATGTGATGATTGTTTCCAGTGATAAAACTTATCTGTGTTACTGTGTATCTGATTACTGAACTGAGCTGTATTAAACTTTATATCATATGACCACCGAACTGTTGGACTCTGAACTGAAGTCTAGCACAGCTCAGTTCTATCATTACAAAGTGTAACACAGCTCAGTTCTATTATTACAAAGTGTAAGACAGCTCAGTTATGTCATAAGTTACAAGTCTAATGACTCAGTTGTCATAAGATAACAAAATCTAACACCTTTCAGAACTTATAATTGACGACAGAACTGAGCTGTTTAGACCGTGTAACTCATTGCATTGCTGAGCTGTTTTAGACCTTTTGTATCTTATAACAATTAAGATGTGTTTCGACTTTGCATTTCATGGTAGAACTGATCTGTATTAGCCTTGCATCTTATGACAGAACTGTGTGTTAGTAGACCTTTCATCTCATGACAGAACTGATCTGAGCCTTGAATTTTATGACAGAACTTAGTTGTGTTAGACCTTTCATCTCATGATAGAACTGAGCTGTGTTAGTTATGCATATCAAGCAGAATTGAACTTTGTTAGGCTTAGATTAAGTTAAGACTGTAAACTTGAATGAATTTTTAATTTTAACGATTTCTTTACTTTTAGCATTAATTCCTATTTTAAACATAAATTCTCAACTTCAAGTGTGAATTATTAATTTTAAGTAGGCCTATACATTTAACACTCTAATTTTACGTGAGTTATTAATTTTACGTATAAATTTTGCACTCTAGTATAGTATAAGTTCTTATTAAGTATACATTACGACTTCAAGGGCAAACTATTTTTATTGTGATTATCCATTAAGTGCACATTCTTTATTGTTAGCATACATTCTTCTTTAAGTAAGTACTTCATTGGAGACATAAATTCCTGAGCATATGGCTGTATACTTCACTTTGAACACGACTTATTCACTGTAAGTGTGAATTCTTAATTTTAAACTTTATTTATTCACTTACAAGGTGAATTCCTTCATCCTCTTTCACCTGTCAGTCATACACTGATATGGATTTCTTAAATGAACCTGACTAGTCAACAGCTCTGAGATAGGACAGTGGAACTTGTCCATCCGAGGTTTTTCAGATGCCTTAGTTTCATTCTTGTCTTGTTGCAAAATGGGCGGTTCTGTAAAATATGATCTGTATATTTTGCAGATTGTCTACATGGTCACATGTAGGTGTCACCAATTCTAAACCTTCCATATCTTTTGTTTGAGTCTGTTGCTTCCTATTCTCAATCTAAAAATTATTATTTCCTTTTATCTAAGCTTGTGGATGGCATCATCTTTTTGGCTGCATAGGTGAGTTGAGTTCCATTTCATGTTTATGGAACTTTTGATGATTTCTAGAAAAGGTATCGAATCATCTGTCTTCCAGTTTTGGCCAGTTTATGAAGTTACTTCGATTATATTTAGAAAAAATAACTTGTTTACACAAATACCCTTTCCCCCTTTTATTACAACTGTCTTGTCTCCATTTTTATGTAAACTATTTCTATTTGATATTAACAAGTATAGGTAATTATATTTTACCATTAACCGAAATCTAAAAAATAATGAATTTTAACAAGTATAAATGGTATGAACACATTCCGCCGAAGACGGATGTGTCGGGCCATTGGCGCAAATAAAACGGCAACACAACGCATTTCCATTCTCTGGACTGCATCCTGCTGGAGATCTAGTAGTACTGCTACAGGAGAGATCCAACAGGAGTTTGAGAATGAACGCTGAAGAAGAAGAAGTATGAACACATGCACTTTGGGAATTGCTGCCACACATTTTCACTGTCTCCTCTTACTTGTCGGATATTCTCTGGCATCTTGGTTTTTGTTGGTTGGTTGGTTGCTGATCCAGCGGTCCATGGGCTCATGCCCTTTGACCTAATGCCATTAAATGGCATTATATTGCTGGGAAGTCTGTGGATTTTCGGCCCACCCCGGGACAGAGCCAGAGAATAACTATCACTCCTCCAGGAAGGTAGGTTTCAACCTATGCACTGCGCCTAGCCACTGTAGCCAAGATATGGTTCACTGTGCTCATTCCCCGCCACCAATTGTACTGGTTATGCAGAACTTCTCTATTGCTCCAGGCATGCAACTAAATGTTCAAGTCAAAAGGATTGTCACGTCCTGAGTCACTGTGCCACTATGATGGTCCTCAGCTATAGGAAAAACAGTGATGTCAGTTTCCTCCTCGCCAGTGCTGCACAGTACATCTCTGGCTCCCTCCCAACCACAGAGGGTGCATACATATATATTCAGGTAAACATGAAACTCATTTCAACAACAAAATAAAAGCATAATTGTATAGATGACATGCCATGAGACTTCTATAAGAAGATAACCTCAATATAACAGCATGTCATCCACTAAGGTTTTCTGTTGCATGGGTGGTATGTCTAGTGGGCCATTGGTGAGATCCACAAACGCAACCACATGCGTTGGTTTTTTGTTAAATTCTTTATTCTTTCGTTCGCCTGTACTCTTTTCATTCTTTTGTCTCTTCTATAAATTTGTCTGTTTTGTAACTCACACAGAGGACCATAACTGTAAGTTTTCTTCCAGTAACATTTGTTTAGGTAAATGTGTTTGCCTGAGCATTTCATATTCTGGACATTCATTAAGTACATTCAATGCTTTCTGAGGTGCCTGTGAACACACGTGACTGTGTTGCCAATGCTGAACTTTGTATACATGTGACTATGAAGTTGGTTGTGTCCTGTTCGGAGGTGTAGAATGACAGTTTGTAAAAATAATTTATACTTGTTTGAGAGAATGAATACCTTTTGTATTTTGGGTTTTTCTGTGACATACACTTTGTAGAATGTTGTCCTCACTGATAGTAAGCCACTTGGTTCTTTTTAAGGTGCCTTGCTTCTTCCAGTGTCATTTAAAATGTCTTCAATATCATGTGTCTATCAACAGCTAGTTCTCTTTCCTTGAACATTTCCCTCCATAATGAATCTTTCTAACCTATTGTTTTTTTTGTATATTATGGTACATTTAGAAATTCGTGCCCATGGGAAGAAAAGAATATATAAAAGACTATTTGATTTCATCATGAAATAGATATAAAAATATTACATGTGAATTTTTGAATATTTGTGCAAGTAAATAAAAAAAAGCATTCCCTATATATTGTATAGTAAAATATGAATAGGTTCAATTATCACAAAATTGGAAAGATTACCACTTCACTTGACATGTTTAGGGAATATTTATAATTGCACCAAATATTTCATGAGAAGCTTGAGAAATACTAACTTGCACAATATTTCACATTGATTTTCTGACACGTGAGCACAATACAGAGGTAGAAACTATATTATAGACTTCATGAAGGTATTTTTCCCTATATCTGGATTTGTTAATAAATCCACATACCCCTGCACTAATAAAAGTGCACCTGGATTACAGAAATAAAACAACCAATGCCCCGCCGAAGACGGATGTGTTGGGCCATTGGCGCAAATAAAACGGCGACACAACGCATTTCCATTCTCTGGACTACATCCTTCTGGAAATCTAATAGGACCATGGTCCTGATACAAGAGATATCCAGTGGGAGTTTGAGAATGAACGCTGAAGAAGAAGAAGAAACAACCAATGCAAATGACGTAAAATATATTCTGCAGACACACATTATTTATTAAACATAAGGCAATAGCATAGAAATCGACCATTCTCTATATCATTATTAACATTTTAATGCCCTTATAATGTCTTTTTGATTTTAAAAACACATGACAAAAAATGAATTAGATACATGAAATAAATTTTGAGATATATGAAAGAGGGGCATGAATTTCAGAATGGACTATAACTTTTGACTAGCCATTTTAATCTTCTGTGTTCAGGCCTTTATGCACATTTCTGTTGAATTGTCTCGCTGTCCATAATATCGTTTCACAATCATATATTGTCACTGGAAAAAATAAAAGTTCTTAATAGTTGAAACTTTGTGTTTTCCTGTTTGCCCTTTACCATAGATTTTCATGTGTAATTTTTTTGTAGGCCCATTACTAATCTCTTTGTAATCTGTCTTCTATACAATTTCTTGTGGTGTACATTTTTGGTGTTACTTATGTTCTATTTAAAAAAATTTTTTCTCTGCACAGTATATGTGATATTGCAGTTTTACAGTGAGACTGTGATGTATGTGATTTTGTGCCATGCACAGCATTTTTGGGGTAGGGTTTTTTCCTTCCTTTGTTGATGCCTCCTTGGGTAGTCAGACTATAGTCATGCATTTACTATTCTGCTACAGGGCTCATCACATATAGGTGAAGAATGGTTTTGAACATTTATGATTTCCTGACCCTGTGTCTCATATTACCTCATTTTTAATCAGTTCATAGATGGAGCTTTCAAAAAAACAATTCTACTGTTCAATTAAAAAGACAAATATCAGCATAGAATAAATTATCATAATTTTTATTTACAAAAAAGACTCAATTTTAAAAATCATATGAAAACATGAAGTTAAAGTAATTAAAAAACAAAAATTATCAATGCCTTTTGCACTTTTGACATATCATTCAGTCACCCAGGAATTATTCTTTCACTTGGGTTGTATCACAGAATAAGATTTCTAAAATACAGTTTTATTTCTTAACAACAGATCAATAGTATTTATATATGTCTAATGTTCCACCGGGAAATTGCAACAAAAAAAATGTAAGTTTTAAAATGTAAGATTCAAGGACGTTTTAAAAAATATCACCATAAGTTAAATGTCATATTTAATTATTTGTGAAAGATTATACTTCCAGTGGATTTTCACTGATCTTTCCTGGGATAGAACCAGAGTCATCAGGCTTATACCAACCACTCTGTTACCTTCTTCTAAAAGCTCAGCGTAGAGAAATATAAAATAGAACAATCATATCATGTTATACAGTTACTTTTTGAATTAATTCTGCAGCATTCAGGCTCTTATTACCTAAGTTCAATACCATACCATAACTTGCTTGAAGTTGTTTTGTTCCATATAATGTGTTTCATTTATCTGGTGTTGGAGGAAGAACATTTGTCTAATGTCATCCAGTGATGAGGATTTAAGAAAGTGACTGTCAACATTTTAATGATTGTGTGTATGTAGCTGAAATTCTGTAGCGATGTGTGGTTGGAATTTGTTTTTGTTATTAATTACTGTTTTCTTAAACTAAAATATGGTGGTTTCATCTTGTCTGAATATCTTTGGTTCATTTTTTATGGGTGGCCATGTAGCTAAACATTCTTGCCTATTTTATTCAAAAAAATGTATTCTTAGGTTGCAAGATTTGTTTGACTGTTTAGAGGGTTGTTGCTGTAAAAAAAAAAGTCAGATCAGATACTGTCTGTTCATCTAAAATTGCCTGCAATGGATATTTAACACTCTTGTCTGACATCTGACAAATTGTCACCTATCTCATGATGCTTCCTTGCCACATGTACCCAGTATCTTTTTTAATATTGCATGCCTCTCTTTAACCTTCACCACCAATATAATTTTCTCCAGGGTGGCATGCTCTGATTTTTAAATCCTTTTTCTTTAAATTAAAAAAAAATTCTTTATTTGTATGATTTTTATTTCTTTCATTAATTTAATAATAATGGAACTTCTTTTTAATAGGACCTAATTATTTTTTTCATTTCTCATTCAATGAAGTGGATCAGTTCTCATATCTACACCACAAGGGCATCAATTCAGTTCTCATCTATCCATGTTTCAGAACCACACATTTAATGTAAATATTGTATATCTAGTTTGTGATATATCTGGATGTTGGTACTGAAAAAGTGAGAAAGAAAATATGTCCTGCTGTGACTTCTGAACCTGTGTAGTTCCAAGGATGACCTTGAGCAAATCATACATTTCATTGAATCTATTGAACCACTGAAGAACAATGAAAAAGTATCTGTCTCATGTGATTAAATGTGCTATTGCCATATCTGCTGTTATCTGTAGTCATATATGAAAGATGTAAACAAAAACTTGTAACTTGCAATATCTCCTCAATATTTTTATATTGAGCCTTGGTTTCTCATTAATTTTGTTCATTTCCATAGTTTTTGTTGTAAGAATCTTTTCTTATCCATAATTATTAACTATGTTTGTTTGTCTGCCTGTTCGACCAATTATTGTAATTTTTGCTCACATATATTTATCAGCATTGTCATTTACATATTAAAGAATTTGTTATTAATATTAATTTGCCATTGATATGGAGATTTTCTCAAGATGAGCTAGGTTGCAAATTACAAGTATATCCTTGTTCCCTGCCTTCTTATTTTTAATATAAATGTGTGATAGTATCTATTCTATTTTGTTATTGCTGCTTGTTCTGGTTACAGCTTACTGAATAACCTGATTTTCATCCAAGCATATTTCCTGTATGTATTTTTGTAGCTTTTCATGCTGAACGTGCTAGACTAAATTACAAAGTCAGGAATATATGTTCGACATTGCAACAGAAACAATTTTAGAAATGGCATATATGTTTGACATTGAAAGCATTAGTAGTACATTAGAGAAAATAAACATTTAAAAAATACAAACGGTAAGATTATAATGTATTCAGAAATGCTAAGCATGTTAGGAATGTTTGGAAAAACACTAGAACTGTGTTTTGAATGAGGACATCGAACAGTGTCAAAGTGATAACTATCATTAAGGATACAATTTTGAGACTGGCAGAAGTTAGAATAAAACATAGGGTGAGCATTACAAAGTATTTGTTAAAGATGGATAAAACATTTGTATAGTTAACAAACTGCTGGAACTGTCAGCATGCATTCACTATGCTGACTATCTGCTGAAAGACCATGATATTTAACAGAGCTAGTAGTTTTACATGTAATTTGTTATGTTGAGGTCTTGATAGGTCTTTTGAAAAATGGACACAATCATTAGTGATATCACTTTCTAAGAAAGTCAGCTTCTAACTTGTGCAAGAATTACATAACTTTTAGTCTAATCACCCATTCTAGCAAAGTGATGCTAAAGATCATTCTTAAAAATAATACAAGCTAATTCAGAAGAATTGTTAGCAGAAGATCAGGCTAGTTTCTGTAAAAACAGAAGTACCACAGAACACATTTTTAGCCTCAAAATAAACATACAATGCACTTATAACATCAATGTGCTTGGTATCATACATTTCATTGATTCCACAAAGACATTTGATCATGTGTGGCACCTGTGGTCTATGGTAGATACTGAGGAAATATAGCTTTGACACAAACATCATAGAAGTTATTGAAGCGTCAGTTGTGATCCCATTAGTGAAAACACTCATGACTTTCCTCCAGAAAGAAGGTAGTGATGCTGGGATCAAAACTATGAAAGCAGCTCTGCTTGAAGCTGTTAGCAGCAGATTTGCGGAAAGTGAATCTAACAGTATTTACACCTGTGTCACACTACTGGATCGTCGATTCAAGCTGTGCTTCTTCTCCGAACGTGGCAGAAGTGATGCACGAGTCCATCTGATGTTAGCAGCTAACTCCATTATTGATTCAGCAAACACAGTCAGTGCACAGGATCCATCAGCTACTAGTAGTAGTACTAGTGTTTTGACTTCTGTGAGCACTGCCACACAGTACGAGTCCAGCCTATAGAGCAGTTTTGACACAATTGTCGAGGAAAATCCCACAACAGATCGTTCTGCAAGTGCCGAAGGCAACAGCATTAACACTTTGATGACACAGTACCTGTCAGAGCCACTTCAAACTCGACAGTCAGATCCAGTTTCATAGTGGCATGCCAATAAGCAAAGATTTTCAAGTATGGCTAGACTGGTGCAGGCATTTCTTGCACCACCACCTACAAGTGTGCCACCGGAAAGGCTGTTCAGTACTGCAGGAGACATTATCACTGACCACCGTAGTAGCATTGTACCACAAAATGCGGAAACGTTGATTTTCCTGAAATACAACTCATCCCTTCTTGACTCTGAGAGTTCAACTTCATAGCCATAATGAAGACTGACTGACTAAAATAGTGAAATTACTGAATGAATGTATTTCAATAAATTCAATCTGTTCAATTTACTGTTGTTGTGAGTTGTAACTCAGCTGCCAATTAGCCAACTGAAAACAATGTGAAAACTAAAAATTAAAATTAATAAATTAGCATTATGTGCTTATGTATTATGTTTCATCTTGAACTTATGGAACTTAATATTACTTATTCTAATGTAAATATAATTATTTTACATTTAAATAATTTAATATGAGTGTATGTCATCATTGTCATGTCTATAGTAATGAACTGCAGTAATAAACAGTCGAGTGACTCCACTCACCTAAGTCAAGTGATGTAGTACGTTATTTAATTTTAATTTTTTTATTTGTAAATCGAGCCGGATTTCACTTCATAAATCTGGTTAATCAGATTTCAAAAATTTGAATCGGGTACAGCCCTAATTAAAATTGAGTAATTTTTGCCTACCAGTACATTCTTTTTTACCAGTATGCGTAATTTATGGAGGGTATCTGAAAAATGCAATAACATTTTTGCTTTTGAAGCTTTTTGTATAATTTTTGTGTGTAGAAATAAAAGTATGGTTACTGAATGTAATGTAAGTTTTGTTGGTGTATATGTAGAAAATGGGAAAGATTAAAAAAAATTTTTTTTACCAGAAAAAGACTATTCTTATCCGATATTTTCAAGCCAGGATAAAATTCTGCCAATTTACATAGTCTTACAATATTATCTGTTGCTATTTTGTAAGCCAACTAACGTGTTCATATATCATCTGTGAAAATGAAATACGTCGATCTAACTCACATCCCTGGCTAGACCTAATGTTTCGGTAAACTTCAATATATTCATGGGAACACCGCTAAATAAAATGTCTATCCTATTTCTGTAATTTCATTACCAATCTCATCATCATATGACATATTCTTTCCAGAACATAGTCTTCCAGGATTCTCTTAATACTCCATGATTCTGGGTGAGTTAACCTGTTGCAGCTAGAGACATGTTTAAACAATCTGATATATTACTGCACTGCTGCCCTCTTCCCCTATTGCTGTTAACTCTGCCTTCGGCTATTACTCTTTCCATGCTGTTATGTCTCTTTATATGACCAAAAAAACTAAGTTTCTTGTTTTGATATATGTTAATAAGCCAGCCCTCTTTGACGTTTATTGATCTTAACATTTCTTGATTTATCTTTTTAGCTGTCCATGGTATATGTAAAATTCTCCTGTAGTATATCCCATTTTGAAAGCAGCGAAATATCAATCTAACTTCTCGATTGATATTGGTAATCAATTGATTACCAATCTAATGTGTTCATAAATATTGTCTGTGAAAGCAAACAAAACATGTCAATCTCACTTATTTTATCTGATAGGTCTAATGCTACTACAACTTCTGAAAATTTGTGCTGCTAGAGATGATTGTAACCTGAATGGATGCTATTCAACTATATTCATTATGCTTTTCTTTACGTAAACACACGAAAAATAACTACTGCCCACATCCTCATCTATTTGGGGCAGGAAAACAATATCTGCATCCGCACAACCAAGAAATTAATCATCAGAATCCACAAAAATGACTGCTTTCCACATGATTGAGATGGATGTTGCTGAAATAATTGAATCAGACATCACCATACTTAGATTACCAGCGGAAATGGAAGTAATATATGTCTACATTCGATTTCCATGGTGTCCTGATATACGATATTAGTTTACACATGTTAATTGGTGTTGAAAACAGTGCATAGAACGGGCAGAATTTTCAGCCTCAAGCTGCTCAAAATACCTTTACCATGGCAGAATTTTCGTCCTGTACAGTCTTATTATTAATATAATTATAATAATAATCTTATAATAATGATAAGATTCAAACCGTTCGAGTTTTAAGGGTTGTCACACTGGAGACATCAGCACAAATAGTCCTCCAAATACCTCTGTATTCAGCCATGTCTAAACCATTCCTTGATGTTGTCCATCCAGGATTTTCTTTATCAGCCGTTTCCATCCTTGATTGCTCCTTGCAAAATAGTGTTAGAAAGTGAATTGTGGACGTAACTCTCAATAGCATGTTAGTGAATAAGAGTGCAAGCATGCCATCTATTTGGTATCAGACTGAATTATAATTTTGTATTATCTGATGACAAAAATGGCTTGTTTGTTCTAATAAGTAGTGTAGATGAATATGCTGTGTGTTTAATTTATAACTTGAATGTATGGTGCCTGATATCACATGCTATATATGAGCAATACTTGATGGATATATATATATATATATATATATCTCATATATCTGTGCGTGAGTGAGAGAGAATCTGAATGCAATGTAGTCAATCCTCTAAATTGTTTTGAGCCATAAATGAAATGACTTTTTCAAATGGATTAGATTAAAAAAATCAGTGTTTGACTTTGATTCATTTTGTGGGTTAATTTGATTTCTGCATTTTACTTGTTCTGTACTTGGTGAAGGCGTATAAAACGTGACTTTTTAATGTCAGTTGATGTCTTTTGCGTTACTGATATATTATTGTGAATTTAAAAAAAATATTTCACCTTTGTTAATCAGTTTTACTGCAGTCTACAATATGTCTTAACTATAGGTTTAGCCAATCAATATAAAATTATAGTATGGGATGGGTTGACATGTCAGACCTTTTCAAAATGGAAGACAAGAGATCCCCTGTAAATCATTTGTTTCTACACATGATACTTGCTGCCACAGAAAATAAAGCTCTAGTGAGCAGCAAATATGCTGGTGTTACATAATGATGAATAAGTTGCAGTAGTGCACTGGCTAAGTCATTGACCGGATGAATTGACACTGGCTTGAGTTCACTCGTCGTATGCTGCAAATAATATATAGTTGTCGACATAGCCACCAGGAAATTGGTACAAGGATTCATACTCTGGGAAGATTGAGAAATGGTGAAATAACTACATAGCACCTGTTGAATTTGACAATAGTCAAGACACTTTCTGGTTAATTGGCTATCTAAGTAGCTGAACGGTTTAAGCAGCATGTGCCCTGATTCATAACTCATCTATCTTTAACTTCATTCATGTAATTTCATGTAATTTCATGTTAAGAGGATTGGTAAAAAGATGCAAAGTTAAGCGCAAAGTGCAGTGAAATAGAAAAATATCATCACAGAAATACAAGTGATACACATTTTCAAATAAAGGAATTAACAGGCAACAGGCAGACTCACAAGACTGGGTGTCTGAAATCTAAGCAGGGGCACATGTTAATGGGAGAAAATGAAATCATGCACAGATGGGAAGAATATATTAATGAACTATACGAAGATAACAGAAATGATACTAACTTAAATTATAATAATGAAGGCCCAAGTATATTAAAGGCAGAGACGTTGGGTGTGCAGAGACGCAGAGACATAGGGGTGCAGAGACGTTGAAGCGAGCACCTGTGCTCACTTCGCTCGCCAGGACCAGGACTCATACTGGTCCAGACCTTGCTACGCCTCCCCGCAGAGCACCACCCTGGGCAACAGAGAAATCTGGCCAAGGTAGCAAGGATCGGACGATCTCCAGCTGAAGTGGGAACCTGCTGTGGACTTGGAAACTTCCAAGAGAGAAAAGACTCTTCTTATCCGCAGTACGTCCCGAGATTGTAGACAAGCTTCAGCAAAACTTTCGACAGCCTTTTTGACAAGGCTCAAGAACTTTTCGTCAGTTCCCTGTCAGCACCCAGCGTCGCGATATAACCAAAAAGTCCTTCTTAGGACTAGGTTGAAAGTGACGTGACTAGGCATCCCGAGATGGCCTAGTCGAATCCACTACTTAACAAACAAATAACAAACAAATTAAAGGCAGAGGTAAAGTAAGCTATACAACACTTGAAAAACAACAAATCATCGGGTCCAGATAAGATTATAAGGTTAGAAGCTCTGGGAGATTATGACATTGAAGTTATCACCAAAATGTTAAATGACATCTACAACAGTGGCTATATTCCATCTGATTTGCTACAATCAGTTTTCATAGCCCTACCAAAAAAACCTGATACGAAGATCACAGAACAATCAGCCTTATGAGTCAGATGACCAAGATTCTACTGCGCATAATAATGAGGTGTATAAGAGGAAAAATAAAACCAGAGATAGCAGAAGAACAATGCAAATTCGTAGAAGGAAAAGACACAAGAAATGCCCTATATATAGTAAGAACATTAATGAAGGGGGCCATAGAAGTACAAGACCTATATCTGTGTTTCATAGATTACAGCAGAGCATTTGACAAGGTGAAGCATTCAGTTTAATAAAACTGCTAGAAAATCTTAACATTGATGGGAAGGATCTAATAATAGTAGGAAATATGTATTGGAAACAAACGGCTGAAATGAGATAATAACACTATAGATAGATTTCAAAAGATAGAAATGGGTGTCAGGCAAGGTTGTGTAATGTCACCAGATCTTTTCTCCCTGCATACATAATACATTATGCGAAATATAGAAGATATGCCAGAAATAACAGTGGGAGGAGTCAATATAAATAACTTGAGATATGCTGATGACAGTACTGATTGCAGGAAGCGAACAAGAAATACAAGCCCTGTTGGATAAAGTAGTGAAAGAAAGTTAAAACAAAGGCCTCAGTTTAAACAAGAAGAAAACAGAAATAATGGTTGTCTTGAAGAGACATACACCACCAAGATACAACATAATGACTAATGATACAAAATTAACAAGCTGAAAAGGTGAAATATCTTGGCACCCTGTTAACATCAGGAGGTAGATGCTCAAGTGAGATAAAGAGCTGAACAGCACAAGCCAAATCAGCATTCCAAAACATGAGAACCATTTTGTGCATTGGAACACTATCAATGCAGAACCGAATTCGAGTACTGAGATGTTATATCGATCCAATTCTTTTTTATGAATGTGAAGCAAAAAAAATCAAAACGAACCGGAGGCTACAGAAATGTGGTCTTTGAGAAGAATGATGAAAGTACCATAGACAGCTAAGAAAACGAATGCAGATGTTCTAATTGATGCTGGTGTAAAAATATCAAACATTAGAGGCAGACAGTCAAGGTTTCTAGGGCATGTGCTGAGAACACTGCATGATCACTTAATAACCACTGGAAAGATCAAGGGGAGAAGAAACGGGACGACAAAGAGAAGTTGTTAGATGGACTAGTATTATGGCACTGTAGAAGTTCACAAACTGAGCTTATTGACAACACAAGAGAGAGATAGTTGTGGAGAAACATGATTGTCTGCGCCATTTGGCATGGTACGTGACTGATTGATTGATGTAATAATTGGGGCCTGGATTTCTCATTCAGGTTGCAAAGAATGAGTCTAACATTAGGGCATGTTGTAGGAAATGACCTGTCATCTGTGGAAAGATCATAGTCAAATTTTGTCCCAATTTCTCTCCTTTGTCTTCTATCAAATAATGTCCATGGATGACGAAGAGATGCAGCCAGCAGGCTCTGTATATTTGTAGCAGACTCCTAGGTGATGAGGAATGCTAGAAAACCATCACTTCAGATGAATTTACAAATCTCAGAAGAAAGATATAGTTGGCCCAGAAATGCAGTATTCTTGGCAGGACATGATAATCCTGGGATACTGGTGTAATGAAATGCCTCCACAAACCTCCTTTATGCAACCATGCCGTTGAGACCTTATACGAGTCTGGGTGTCATCGCAGTTACACAGGTGAAAGAACCTGTGCTTTGTAAGAAAGGATATGGGATGTCAAGAGCTCCCAGCTAAAGGGATTATTTTACCATCAATATCTTTAACTAAGAAATGTTGGTAGGATGTCCAAAGTTGTAGCTATTAAACCAGCATTTCTTTTGTTGTAGAAATTTTATAGAAAATATTTACATATATTAGGTTGCTATTGTCTGCTAAATGGTCCAGATGCACAAAAGCCTAGCTAAGGAAAGTTAATCTTGTACCATAGCCGTCCGAGAAGAGCTCTGCACCTCTTTCACAGATTGGGATTATCTTTAAGTACCTAGATAATTAATGGTATTATGGATAATCAGAAATCCCACTGCAGCATAAATATGAATGTAAAATATGGGCGTAAGACAAAGATAATCTCAGAGAAGTATCATGTCATATAAAAATATTGAACCTGTTGGTGTGTGATACATACCACATTCCCATATACGCATCGACAGATACAGTTTTCCATATTAATACAGATTTCAGGCGTCCACACACACACACCTTAAAGAAATAACAGCTACCCGGTAATTAAAATTTTGTTTTTAAAAAGGTCATTTGGTGTTAAATTTCAGTAATTACTAATGCTGACGATTTTATCTTACTCTAGTGTATTGAATTCATTGATTGGCCAAAAAAAGGGTCTTTTGGTGCTAAATACAGATGTTTTTATTAAAATACGCATGTAAATTATTTTAAAAAATATGAATTTATGCAAAAATATGTTTACAGCTTACATTCCTTCCACAATAATTTAGATAAAGCCCTGGTAATATTGAATATCTAACAAACCATAACTTAAAAAGAACCAGAGCATTAATTCTTGACCAGTTTCTTTCAAAAAAGCTGGACATTTAGCATTACAGGCAAGATTTACTAGTTTGGAATGGTAGCTTTCTTAAAGTTTACGTTGGTTAAAAATAATGGCTGCCTTACAGAAAGAGAGTTTAAAAAAATTAAAGTCCAGGGAAGTATTTCAAGATAATGCTGAAGATGGATACACTGGTCTGTAAGACACAAAACATACTGGTGTATTCCACTGAGAGGAAGCAGTGTCTGATCAGGAAATAATTGCCAGATAGATGACACCATCTCTGTCCTCGGCTATATCTCATGTTGAGAGGAGGTTATTTAAAGCAGACATCTCAGAACTTATTGAGGCAATACTCAAGGTGACACCTTGTCTGTTTTATGTGATGTTTTCCAATCATTTGCCTTTCTTTACAAGTCACCAAAATTTTTTAACCTTATTGCTTTAATTCTTGTTGTTTATCATTCGTAGTTGCCTTCCTGTGGTCCTACAATTTCAGTTTTTTATCTCTGCTTCCCACTTCAAATTTCTGTTGCACCTATAGCCCATGTTAAGAACCACTGTTTTACTCTATGTTGACCATGAATATTCTGTAGTATTTCATTAAATGGTAGTATTTAAAAAAAAAAATGAGATCAAGAACTGGCCAAATCAACATTTCGAAAAATGAGAATTATCAATGCATATGCGAGTTCGAGTGCTAGGATGTTATATTGAGCCAATCCTTCTTTATGGAAGCGAAGCATGGACAGTAACAAAAATGCCCAAGATAAGCTGGAGGCAACTTACATGTGGTTTGTAAGAAGAATGATGAAAATTCCATGGACAACCAAGAAAACTAATGTAGTTCTTAGAAATGCTGGAGTAAAACATCAAATTGTAGCAAAAATTAGAAACAATTAAGATTTTTAGGCCTTGTGATGAGGAAAGTAAAACTTGAACATTTAGCAACCACTGGCAAGATCAATGGAAGAAGAGACAGAGGAAGACAAAGAGAAAAAATTTCTGGATGGGTTGTCACTGTGACACAAAATATGTCACTAATTAAAGTTATAACACAGGAGACAAAGAGTTGTGGAGAAGCATGATTGACTATGTCACTTGGCATGGCACTTGATTAAATTTGAAAAAAAGGATTATCTAACAACATAAATAAAGGATACAATTAAAAATATATTAATGACATCCCCAATATTGAAGCAACTAACAATGTCATCTGCAAGTATATATTAACCAACTACGTACACATTTTATGTTTGCAGAGATGTTAAGCACAAAATAATAAATATATTTAAGTTGTATACAATAAATCTACTCCATATATTCATGCATAGACCAACTACTTCTAGACTAAGAAAATGAAATATATAAAAATGTATAAATGCAGTTCTCATGAACATTTGTTTCGTATGTTAGCATTTAAGGAATAAATGCTGAGTTGACCTGTTGAAGGCGTTCGTAATAAAATCTTTACTTTCACAATAACTGCACCAACATGACTATTAACAGATGTCGTTGGTGCATCGAAAGGTTTATGCACAAAATCAGAGCATTCATTAAGTTTATATTGTTACATTTATAATAGCTATTTTCAATCTTTCAGAAACCTTTGATTTCATTAAAAATTTTCCAATTTATGAATTTGCTATTTTCTAATAAGTTTTCTCATAAACATCCACACATCAGCAAAACAAGAGCTGAAGAAAAGATGTTGACATTGGATAAACGTACATCAAGAAAGTTAACTAATGGTATAATCAGTTACATTTTTTTAAGGTATTCACTGGGAAAGGTAATAGAGAAGGCCAAAATATTCTCATAGAAAGATAAAAGCATATCAATATGACTGGGAAGACGGAAAGAAATGGCATATTTTGTTGACAACCTGTGCTCCATAAGAAGCTGAACGTATATTAAGTATTATTAGTAAAACATCCATTAGTTAGTTAGTTGGATCATCATCACTGCAAACTGGACACGTCCATAGTTGCTCCGATCTCTCCCTGAATATATCTGCCATTACACTTCTGCTGACAGTACCGGGCCAATGCTGGTTGATTATCATTCTTCTGCAATCTCCAAAATGTTCACTTCTAGCAACACTGCATTTCAAACCCTGATCTTTAATCCTGGCCATAGATAAGGAATCATCATCCACACTAGTCTCACTCTCACGTGCTATATCTCTTAAGGAGTTCAAAACATCAGCTCAATCCATTGCCCCATCGTCTTGTGTCACAATCACACATTACGTCAGTTGATCTGCTCTTTCATTGCTTCGAACACTCAATGTCCTGGCACTAAAATAAATATAACCACTTTCAGCCTTGCCTTTCTCAAGGCCTCAATCCACAGTTCGCGAACGAGACCCACATGTACCTTCCTAATCATACTCATAGAGTCACTCGAGATGCAGACCTGTGTTACCTTCTGTGTGCATACCCACTCAAATGCCATGGTCACCACCACAGTCTCCATAGTCATGCTACTTGTAGTAACCACAAAGGCACCACTCTCCTGAGTTTCACTGAGCTGTGAAAGCCCAAGCACTGCAAACATGTCTAAAACAAGTTTTGAAATCTGTGGGTAGACTTATCAATTCCACACATGCTGCCACATCTTGCATTCTGCACATGCTTTGTATGACATCCTCAGCATGTCCCCATCCACGACTTCCCTCTCTTAAGTCTGCTGCCTTTAACTTTCAGTATTTCAGAATGCGACGGGTGTTCCTTATCTGCATGTATTTGTAGGTACGCCCGTGCACCGCAATACTGCAATCTGTGCTCTGCTATTGGACAGTCAAGTAGGTATCGTATAGCTCTTGTTGATGTGTCTCTTGTGCACCCAAGTATGATACGCATTGCTGCATTCTGGATCCTATCCAGCCTTTCGATCTGAGTTTGGCTAAGAGTAGAATTGCCAGTGCCACCACCAAACTTGGTACAATAGAAATAACAACTTCTTCTCACACTGCGCAGCAGCCATAAACTTCATTGCTGCTAAGCCTTTGCTTATGATAATGTAGTCAACATGTTCCCTGAAACTCAGACTCCTGTCAAAAAACACACCTAGATATCTTATCGTGCTGGTTCTTTCTAAACTTTTCCCGGACAACGAAACATTTGGCATAGGTGTCTTTACCATATGATTGTTCAAGGAAAACCACGTCACGGATGCTTTAGACATATTTATCACTGCTCCCATATCTCCACACCAATTTGTCAGTCTGTCCAGCTCATTTTGTAGTTCCACAACACACTCTTCTCAATTTCTGCCCTGACTATACATCAGGATGTCATCGGCATATGACATCGTTCTGCCAGCACCTGTGATTTGATTACTAGTGATATGTACTGGGTATACATTGAAAAGCACAGGAGATAGACGCAATCCCTTTGGCTAATAACCATTGGTGCCAATACCAAGTTACCACACTTAAGAACTACTATCTTGTGCATCAGGGCCACACCAACCCATTGCATAACAAAATGATTTACTGCAAGATTTAACAGTTGGTCCATCAAGATATCCAAAGGTACCCTATTGTACGCATCCTCAAGATCTATTGCGACCGCACGTCTCCATGCGCGAATTGATCTCTCAAAAACATCCTGCGCAAATATGGCTGCATTCTGCCATGTCTTCTTTCCTGAGCGAAACCCTCTTAACAATGTTGGTAAACACTTATTTCTTTCAAGATAACCTGATACCTTCCAGGCCACAATTTTTTTCCAAAAGCCTGCCAATCGTATTCTGCATAGTTATTATTCTGTAGCCTTGTATACTAGTGTGATCCTTCCCAGGTTTGGGTAGTGGAACTAAATAGCTGTGCAACCAGTCTTCTTTCACTGTACTTTTTAGAAGACTATTATTGAACATGTCCGCAAACTCTCCCAACTCCTCATCCATTCTCTGACTAATGTCATTTTATCTAATGCCATCTGGTCCAGGTGCTGTGTTTTTTGTACTTTTCAGTGCTTTCCTAATTTCTTCAAATGTGATTATCATATTTTTCCATGCTAAAGTTCTTACACATGTCTTAAGACATCCATTTTAGTGCAACAACATGGCCATATATTCTGGAGCTCTCACCATGTTGCATATGCTCTTTCATTTGTGGCTCAAGCTGCAAGGCTCCTCTTCTTGTATGTGGTGGAATTAGGGTATTCAACTTTAGGACCCTAAATTACATTTATGCAATTTCTCCCCTGGGCCCGAATTCTTTTTTTTGACAATGTGCATTATTTTTGGTGTGTTTGTAAAATGCAACAGCATTTCTGTTATTATAGATTTCTAAATACCGGTAATTTTTGTACATGTAAATAAATGAGCGAATAATGAATATTATCATGTTTTTGTTGTTGTATGTGTGATATTACAGCTGTGAGCAAGTTGTGAAGTTGAAAATTGAGGGAAAAATCTGAAAACTCTATCTATTCGCTGAACCCTTTATTGCCTTTCAGTGTCAGGGGTAGAAGAGTTCTCTGGAGTTGGCCCTCGTGTGTGCTGAGTATATTGTGGAATTTATCGTCTCTTTTATTTCGGTGGTCCATCGTTTTCTAGGTCAGCCTCTAGGTATGCCTTCACTGTATCTGTGTAGCATAGCTTGCTGTGATATGCTGTCTGGTGGTAGTCTGTTGATGTGTGCAAACCATTTAATCTTTTGGCTCTTAATATACTCCACGATTGAAAACTACAATTAAAAAATCTATATCTATTTGCTGAAACCCTTTGTTGCCTTTTGGCGTCAGGGGTAGAAGAGTTTTCTGAAGACGGCCCTCTTATGTGCTGAGTATATTGTAGAATTTGTCGCCCCTTATTTCAGTGGCCATCGCTTTCGTAGTCGGCCTCTAGGTTTGCCTTCGCAGTATCTGTATAGCATAGCTTGTAAGCTAGTATAGCATAATTTCTTGACGCACCTAATACTTGAACAATCTGTGGCAACAATTATGAAATTCACCAAAATGCCTATTCCTGTTGTATATAAGTTGTTTTATATCCAAAATAATATAATATGGACTAAACAAACTATAAAACATGAAGAAATCACATACAATGTCCGTCAATTCAAGACTAGATCTAGGTGGACATGAAGTGGAGCGTACTCTTTTCAGCAATTGACATGAGCTACTCATCATATAGGGTGTATGACAATTTAAAATGTGGACAATGCAATGTTACTAGTTGGCATATACCTCCAAGAAACTATTTCTTTCAAGAGTGTAGTCTTGTGATATTATAATTTAATTATTTTCATAGCTTCATTTAAGGGTGTCTGCTGTTTGACTCAGAGCTTTATTTTCAGATTCACAAATTTTTGCAGTCTTTCCCAGTTGTAATTGCTAATGAGTAGTTATTATTTAGCATCATCAAGTGTAACCCCTTTGAAAAAAGGAAAGAAGCATTGTAAGGTCTCTGAGATCAGATGATCATTCTTCAGTAATTCACATGATACGATAGACTGAGACCATTATCTATATGACATATAGAAGATTGGAACAACAGGTCTGTGTATCTGGTACAGCTCTATGACAACAAATCACCTGTTCAGGGCCACAGATATAGAGGGTATTTAAGGGATTTGAAGAACATCCCCTTCTCCCCATTCCCTAGGCAAATTGAAAGATGCATGTCCTACTTTGGGCGAAACAAAACATATCACATGCAACTAAAATACAAAAAAACTCCTGAACACAGACCTATTATTAATTTTGTCTTTTGATGGGAAATATAAAAGGTCTCTGAGTATTGTTATTTATGGCCATTTGGTTTATCAAATCGCAACAAACTCCCATTTTTATGGAGCTACAGTCCTGCACCTAATGTCACACCCTCCTTTACAAAAGATTTTATGGCAATAAAAATGTGACAAAGACTGTAGTTGTCTAGTGCTAGTAGGCTGTGACTATTGTCAGTTTCATTGATGTAGAACCAGTGAGTACCAGTGAGATTTTCATTTCATGCCAAAACATGATTACTGACATGTAGGCCTACTCATCTGTATCAAGGTTGTACTATATCAAGGTTGGTCTTATGTAACATCTCATATTATTTTTTATGTTATGTGTTGATTTTTTAGCAATCTTCTGTAAAAAAATAAATCTGTATCCTCAAGCTATGCTGTTCATTTATCTTTTACTCACTTGCATTTAGCATTATCGACTCAACAGAACAATGAACTTCCTTTCTTAATGCCATTGATAAAGCTACTTGTTACTGTAGCATTAGATGCCCATACATCATCAGAAGTTGGATAGCTCATTAGTTTAGTTAGTTGTCTGTAGAGTTGGACATATACTTTTGGCATTGACAGTATCTACTGTCTGTACTGTATTTGCTACTTTAGGTGGACTTTGATTATCGTTATATGTATACATCATGTCCTGTGGTGTCAGGATACCAAACACAATGAAGGAGAACATGGTTTCTCTGCTTGGAGGTTAACTTTCCTTCTGACAGTTTCTGTAAGAGTGACAGATCAATAACTTTTGAAATAAGTATAGAAATATGTAAGTACTATTATTATAAATATTTATAGAACAGATCAAGATAGATCAATAATGTTTGCAAGTAATAAAAATAAATATAGCAAGATAAAGGTAGATATAATAAGTTTTGCAAGGTATGGAAATAAATATAGGACAGATCAAGTTACAGAAACAATGTATTGTGGTTACTTTTACACTCAACCAGCATGAATTTTCATGTGATGTGAGCCAGAGAGCTTGTATACATTGGGCTTCTAGTTTACAGCAGAGCTGAGCTGAGATATGTGCAACTTTTAGAACACTGATTACAGTAAGGGATGATGTATTATGGGATGATCAATGAATGAATGAATTAAAAACCTTGCAGGGTTGTAGGGGTACCACATTGAATGCTTCAGAACACAGAGTCCTCCAGTGATTTCTATCTTCAATGATGTGGAGAAGTGAGGAAAAATCTTGTCCTGTCAATTCCTTGTTGTCTGTCAATAACTTTATTTGACCTCCTTTGCTTCTTCCTCCTTCAATGGTTCCCTGCAGTACTGTTTTTGAAAAGGAATCATGTCTGCATACATGTCCAAACCATGCTAGTTTTCGCCATTTCCCTATTGAAAGCACTGGTTCTTGTACACCTCCATATATCTCTATTTTATTTTTTACATACAATTTTGTCTTATTTTCCTAATAGGAAATTTGTACTCGAAAGCCTGTAATCGTCTCTCCATGTCCGCAGTGAGTGTCCAACTCTCACAACCATACAGTACAACAGAAAGCACCAACAATTTATACAGTTTCACTTTCACTCCAAAACTGGTGTTGCTTTTCCAAATCACTGTTAGCCTTGACATTGACGATAAAACCATCTCCAGCCTTATTTTTAATTCTGCTTTGCATTTTCCATTGTTGCATATGCTGGATCCGAGGTATTTGAAGGTATTCACCTTCTCAAGCTTATGTTCATTCATCATAATGTTGGTCTGTTGTGCGTCTCTGCTGTTAACCAAGATCTTGCTCTTTTCCATGTTGGTTTCCATTCTGTTCTGGCTGGTAACTTTTTCCAACTTTGCTGTTAACTAGTAATTCTTGCTCTGACCCAGCTGTAAGATCAATATCATCAGTGAAATGCAAATTGCAAATAGGGCGACCTCCGATCGATATAGACGTGTAGTAGTCATGTAGTATCTCCTGTATGATGTGCTCTAGGTATATGTTGAAAAGTACTGGAGACATTATGCATTCTTGTCAAACTCCCACATTTGTTTTAAAGAACTCTTCAATTGTATTGTTTGATAATTGAGAGAAAGCTTACTTCGTGTGAAATATGATGTCTAAGAAAAGCAGCAACAGAACAATAAGAGATCATGTGCGAAATTAGAAGATTACAAGAACTATTGGAACAACATCAGTGGACAAATATATTGAAAACAAAGATTGAAATGGTTCGGCCACCTAATGAGAATAAACCCTTATTGGCCATCGGCAAGAGCATACAATATGAAAATGGAAACAGTAAGTTACAGAGGAAGACTAAGAAGAAGGTGGATTAAAGGAGTTCCCAACATTCTGGCATGGCACAGTATTACTGCATATCAAGTGACCAGACGTGCCATACCCCTAAAAACCGATTGCCGCTCAATCCTGCGATGCCTCACAGCATAAGCAGAGAAAAGACAATAGATAGAAATATTCTTTTTTTTCTTTTATGGGTTCACCTTTAACATTTCTAAATACAAAAATAGTTTGCACATGAATTAAAATAATCACTTAAGATGATTAGTTCTAGTAAAATTATTGATCAACAAGGAGACCATCTTTCAATGAAATCTAATTTACCTGCTACTTGTTTGCGTTCTATGGCAACCAAAGCTTCAAATAGTAGCTTGATTACATTTTCATCTTTTCTCACTCCATGTAGCCAAATATTAAGTAATCTGTAACTATGCTCTTTATAGCTTGTTGTCCCTGCAGATAAAGTTCACAATGAAATTATTATTCAAAAGTAGTTTATTAACATAAAGTAATATGACAGGGCTGATGATACAACAACATGCAAAAAAGAGAGGTGGTGGGATTTGAAAGTTGAGGACTTTTTAAAGTCAGCAATTATAAATAGGGCTATCTTCTTTATTTATTTATAATATGACCTTGTAAAAAGAAACTGGGGTTGTAATAGGCTTGAAGACCTGCTATTTTCCTGTTTTCTTCTCTGAAGTATAAATATGATTTAATATTTACCTTAAGGGAAGGGTGTTTATATACCTCTCATAGACCCTTACCCTTACATATCTACTATCCTGGTAAATGTTATAGGGTAGTGTTTTCCAACCTGTATTTTGTCCCTCAGTCTTGATGTTTGTTTGATACCAATGTACTGTACTCAGTGCTTTTTTTTTCTAGGAAAAAGATGGGTATACGCTTAGTTTCCGAAAAATTGCCCCTCTTCTCCCTGATATATCACACATAAATACAATTCATTACTTCGAAAATATTTATAAAAATGTTGATATATGAAACGTACCTTTAAAAAGTTCGTTATTTGGCTATAAAGGATTCTTATGTCTGGATGCAAGTTCTGAATTGTATTATCTAGAATCCAGATTCTACGTCAAATTTAATCCAATTCTCTGCACAACACGTTGTAAAGAGTGACAATCTGGTTCTGTCCTAGTAGACACCAATACACTGTTCAGGTTTTTAATCTCCCTTTTTAAATAGTCACTGCACATGACAATTTGCGGGTATTTGTAATAACTCAAACATGACGGGTTGAGTCTCCCCAGAAATAAGCAGGAATTGGTTGTGTTTTTACAAAGCAGAAAAAGTACTACATGTTGATAATATCTGTACTCTACATTCCTTCTGTGTGCTACACACTGGGGTGGTGGCTCTCTCAGTGTGTAGTTCCCAGAAATAATGAGTGCACAGTACAAATGATTGCCATTTTACTAACTGCATGTTATGGAAGTACAATGAAAATAATGGCACTCTGCACATTGCATGAGTGTGCGGTAGCGTGGAATAGAGAAACAATACACACTGTGTCACATCTCTATAGCATTTAAAAAGTTATCATGCAGAATTTATGTGAACATCATGGACAACAACTTGAGACAACACATTTCACACTACTCTCATTCTTATGTAAGATTACTTGTCCCAATAAAACTTGTTGCATTATTTCTGATTGTCTACCTCGTATAATGTTATTTTCCTTTGTATCCCAGTTACAGGTAAACGTCGTTCCACTAAATATTGTTCCGTTTAATATGTGTTGGCCTCAACTAAGACAGTACAGATTATCCTTTAACAATAGTGAATGTTAAAATTAAAGTATTGTGACATATACCTACTCAGGCCCTTCTCTTAATTAATCATATGCACTGATCAACACACCGTCACTTATCTTGGCTAATGCACCTGATCAATAGTCACTTTGCATGTACTTTAATTCACCAGCCAATGAAAAGCACAAGAAAGCTGGCTCAAAAGATAAAAGATAATTATTTTTTAAATTGACACAGAAAAATTAAACTACTGGTTTTCTTTAAAAATGTGTGAAAATCACTTTACGGCCCAGGTCAGCTGGAGTTGGTATGCTTCGCTTGTTTTTGTGAATATTCCTTTGTTTGTTCATCACCATGGGCATACAAGACTCTTGGGCATCATTAGGTTCATCCTTCTAATATGATGCATTTGACTTTTATGGACATTTTCTTTGGCTGACGATACAAAGTGACCAATGAAAATAATGGGCATAGTCAAATGCATCATTTTAAGGATAAATTATGATTAACCAACAAGAATGTATAAATTACGAAAGACAAAGTGAAATTTTCCAGTTTATGTGAAAGGTGAAATCAGATATTTTAAACAGGGCTTTTGTGCTATAAGTTAGTCTTGGGAAAAGTGGGTGGATCGACTATAAATCCATACCCTGATATCTATCTTCAGTTTCAGGTTGTTTCCAGGCACTAGCTTTATCACTTAATCTATCACCCGGAGACCGGTCAGTGTCGACCGTTTACCATTCTGATCCAGCAAAAATAAATGCATTGAACATTTCAGTATTTCACGGTTGATAATTTTTATTTTGGACATGCATGAAAGTTTCTTTATGTTGAACAAAATCTGAACTTAAGTAAGAAACAAATAAAAAAAAGATGGGTATACACCTAATACCTGCGTATACCCAGAAAAAAAACACTGACTATATCTATACTAGAAATATGACAGGTAATGATGTTTGTATCTGTCTTACAGAAGTAGAGTATCCACAAAAATGATCAATGTAAAATTTCAACAGCATATTGATAATTAAGAAATTAAAAGTAGTTAAAGCTTAAAGATATACTAAATAATATGGGATACGTTAATGAATATATAAATCTATTAAGATGAAGGATGGTCTAGTTAATGAGCATATAAATCTATAAAGCAGAAGGATGGTCTGGTTAATATGGAATACATTAATGAACATAAAAATCTATAAAGCAGATAATCTGGTTAATATGGGATATGTTAATGAGCATATAAATCAGAAGGATGGTCTGGTTGATATGGGATACGTTAATGAACATATACATCTATAAAGCAGAAGGATGGTCTGGTTGATATAGTATATGTTAATGAACATAAATCTATAAAGCAGAAGGATGATCTGGCTAATACAGGATACATTAATGAACATATAAATCTATAAGTCTGGGCATGGGATGTCTGCTGTAAACAGTTTTTGGTCTACTTGTGACTTTCTAGCTACTCTCTGCCGTTGAGCTGCTGTGTTTTTCCTTTTTTTTTAAAGTAGATGTAAATATGAACATATAAAAGTATAAAGCAGACAGATGTGAAATGAAACTACAGATTAAAGCAGGAAACATACTTTTGAGGATAAATGTATTGTTAAGAATAAAGTTGTGAAAAACAAAAACACACAAATGTTGAGTAACTACTAGGTACAGTGAAATTCTGTTATAACAACTTTATCTGGACCGACAAAATATGCAAAAATTCGCTATACACAGTACAAACAATATAGAATAAATATAATTGGGAATTTTGAAAAGTGTTGTTATATAGGGACATTTATTATAAAAGAATGCGACATATAGGGATTCTCCTGTATTAGATATGTTAATTATTGTCTTCACGCACTGGACATCCGCATAAGTTCTCAGATATTTTCTTCAATAAATCTTTCAGGACATAGTGGCAGATGTTTCTGGTTCTTTGTTGGTTCAGCGACTACTGTATTGACAAAGCTAATGGGGAACTGAGTTGTATATAAGGGATCCACATTGTCATAAACTATTACCTGTATATTCTTGTTCTATGGCTTTGACATGCTCTGGTGTAAATCGCCAGTGATATGCCAATTTTTTCCAGTCTGTGGGTTTAAGTTGTTTCATTGCCAGTTTCCACAAGATATCCTTCATCTGTGCTGCATGAGGATGTTGAGGATTTCTGAGATAAGTATCTGGATCTACATAACCAACATCTTTGTCATGATATTCCTGAAAATTGAATTAAGACACTTCTAAATCAATATGATATCAATGTCTTTTCTTATCAACTGCAAAGTGGATTTAGTTTTGATATGAATGTTTTTAGCACTTTTTAGCATTTGTTTCTTTGCACTCTGAACAGGTGCCATAATTGGATTGGACATGGGCTATTTGAAGAGGGAGCTCTCTTCTGCTCAATAATACCTCAGTTGATGTATCATTGCAGATATTGTGATATTGCTCACACATCAATTTACTATCTTCAATTGATATGGTAAACAGCAATGTTCCTCAAACAATCTTTTTTCGCTTGTAGCCCCATTTTGAGCAGGATAGCCTAGTTGATAGTGAGCTTGCTTACTATCACTATGTTACAGCTTGCCAGGTTTGAAACCATATCTGGACCAAAAATATCCAGGTTGTGATTTCTCGCTCCTTCAGTTGACCCTACTGTAAATGGGTATCTGATGCATATGATAGAAAAGGTAAACACAGCAGGGAAGGGAACTGGCCACCCCACCTAATAGTTGATGTGGCTTACTGCATGAGGAATTATAGGACCTGCCTTTACCTAGTTCCCTTTGGGAGAGCTTTTCCACATTAGCCACTGGAGCATTAAAAAAACCTTTTGAAAAGTTTTTCAGGTCTTGATATTATATATTTCCTTGAATATCATTAAAACAGTCACCTTTCTGTTGCATTCAGTTTTATAATTTTCAACATGGTCCACTCAAAATACTGGTTTTCTGAGGGGGACTGCCATATGGAAAATGTTGGTATCACTGGTATACAGTATTATTAAAGGAGTTAAATGTAGTAAATAAAATGACAGAACTCATAAGATAAAGATAAACCACAGCTGATAAAGATCCTACTACTCTCAAGGTGTTTAGAACAGTTCACAAGAGTATCCTACACACAATTAATAGATAGAAATAACAATAGATCAAGGAAAAAGAAATGTCAAATCAGATCAAGTGATGATAAGGATGATAACTAAAAGCACTAACCACACAAATACACAAAATAGTGTGTGTGTTTGTGGAAGATCACACGAGGACAAAAACAGAGCAGGAGCTACCAATAGACAACGTAGAGAATTGACGGGGTGGGGAGAGTGTAGTAAAATGGGAAGGGGTCAGTAGTTGACAATGTGTCTGGAATTAATACTGCAAACCAAATAAAAAAATGTAACCCCGCAAAAAAGAATGTTGATATATGTATATACATTCACATACATTTACACAACTAAACACACACACATACATATACATATGAACAGAGACATTAATACAAATAGACTAATTATATATATATATATATATATATATATATATATATATATATATATATATGCATACACATACATACATATATAAGCAAATACACACAAAAATATATGTGTAATCACAAGTCAATACATAGATGTATGAAAGGTATCCACACAGATATGCACAAACATGTAAATGCATTCACACACAAGTATAGGCTCATATGAGAAAAAGTGTACATCATCACACAAAAAGCATATACATGCATTAACATAAACAGTCTACCACATATATATATATACTTGCATTAGCATGAACATTTGCTCACATAATGATAAATACAAGCAATAACATACAAATTCATCCACATAGAGATATATGCATGTATTAACATAAACATTCACCCACGTAATGATATTAACATGCATTAATATGCTACATGCATTAAAATCTAGATATGTACACATACAAATATGTGGCCCAAAGTAGTTGTATGGATACAGTTAACCACAATGCCCATACCGATACATATACATGTGTGGGCACTTGCCTGTTAAATAGAGAAAATGAAACAATAACAAATGTAGAAATATGTAAATGAAGAAACAAATTAGTAAAATCAGGTATTACAATGCACAGTTAACTAATGGATGGATAGATGGGAAAACAAAATAACTATACGTTGACACACACATAAACATCAAAAGATAATACAAAGAACATTAGATTAAAAACACAAATAGTTACTAATGAACATGCACAGATACAAACATTAGCAAGGACCAGTTAAATACAGAAATTGAGGTTATTGAGAAGAAATAGGTAAACCAAACAAATCTGTGATTAATGTTCATTCTGTGTGGTTCGAGGACTCCAAGAAGACAAATCAACCGATATCGAGAGCAACAGAAACAAAAGCCTTCTGCACAACATCAGACATGAGCTAAGACAGATCCAAAAATCATCAGCTATTGCCCTTCAGTAGATACCTTCACACTGGAATAATGGGAAATGAGAAAGTGGATGCTCTGTCAAAAGCAGGAAGCGAAATGGAGCAACACAGACACCCACTGTCTTACGGAGAAGCAAAAACAATAATTCAAAACACATACACAGCAAAGTGGAAGAAACAAATGGAAGAGGAATACAGACATGATGCAATATATCTCCTCCAAAGATATCAACAGGCCACAATATTTCGCCTTAGAACAGGCCACTGCAGACTGTTGGGTCACCTTTACCGATTGAGGATCTCATACACAGATGTATAGGGAGCCGCATAGCGCAGTGGCTAGCACACTGTCTTCGCATATGAGTGGTCTTGAGTTCATTCCCCAGTTGAGGCGGAAATGTTTTTTCAGATCGCAACGGCTCCCAGGTCAACCCAGCCTTAAATGGGTACCGGATTAATCCGGGAAGTAAAGACTGCGAGGGAGAGGAGATGGCTACCGCCCTCATTTGCAGAGCCACTGAAATGTGAGATTGCTAACATATCACACCCCTACGGCATTAATAAATGCTATGGGTTACTTTACTTTTTTACTACACAGATGAATGTCCATGTGGATCCGGAACCCAGACCCTGGAACACATACTTCAGGACTGCCAAACATACAAAGAGCAGAGACAGCAGACATGACCAGAGGATACAGACTTGAGGCAAAGCTATGGGGCAGCTGCTCTGACCTGGAGAAGACAGTGGACTTCGTCTTGATGACAAGCCTGACCACAGATGCTGAACGCAGAAGAAGAAATCAACTGATACTAAAAAAAAGATGTTGCCTGTCACCAGAATAGCAACATAACAAACCAGTTACTGAAACATCAGCACTACCATGATGTGAAGTGCTGTTGAAATGAATGGCCACTGGGGAATCATGATGATCGGTGATATCTCTTAAATGTTCTGCGAATCTATCAGCCAAACATCTGCCGATTTCACCAATATACTTCATATCACAGCGCTTACACATGACAGAGTATATTAAATTACAGGACACACATGAAAAGGAATCAAATATCAAAATAGGACTTGGGTACTGAAGAGTGGGAGTTAAAATAACAAAATGGCAAGTCAAACACTGCAGAGGACACTGAAAAGTTTGAGGTTGACTTTCTGAGGTGTACAAATTGAAATGAATGAAGAAATCAGGAAGATTCCTATCCATCTGAAAATTAACAGGGCAGGGGGAGGGAGGGATACAGGACTAGAGATAGGGTCTAGTTGGAGGATAAAAAAATGTCATTAAAAAATACAAAGTGCCGGTGTATTATGAAAATGGAAAGTAATAGCCAATTTAGGATAGTCAGATGTATGTTTAATGGATGGTGTAAGTGCAGCCAAATGGGAAATAGGTAGAAGACGTTGCAAAGCTGCTGACAGGACATCTTCAGAATACAAGCAACGGTGGAAAAATCTAGCATCTTGTGAGCTTGACATAGGAAATTTGTGTCATCTTGACAGAGGCGACGAAGAGGAAGTAACTGAGAGAATGGGAGGGAATGTATTCTTATTTAAGGATGATGAAAAACTGATGTATAACATGCTAAAGAAAGATGTGCTAGATTGGAAGTCACTAACCTTTCATTCAGTAACTTCATATGTGCTTCAATGATCTTGCAGAATTTGGCATTTGAATTCTTTCCTATTGACCTATTGCCATGTAGTGATATCTGCATGTGACTAAATTATTTCTTTGCTCTAAGTGTTTTTAATTTATCTGACTGTAGAGGTAGAAGTCCCTTCCTGATATCATCTATTGCTTGGCACCCAAACAAGTTGTAGTAAATATTTTTATGATGTGCATGTTTGTGTACAAAACTGGTACTATGGCATGGGTTGAATTTTCTGTTGATGTGGTTAATATGGTCTGTGTTGATTTAGGAGACATAAAAAAAGGGTGCCCAAAGTAACTTTTTATGCACTCAGGTTATTTGTCTATTTGTAGGAATAAGTAGACCACACTCCCCATAGTTCATCTGTTTCAATCAATGTTCTTTATTTGATGTTGCTAGCATTTGTTTGACTGGAAGGTTGTTGTTGTGAATGACCGTTTTTGATTTGACCTTGTCTTTGCTAACTTTTCTGTGTATCATTTGCATATGTATTTAAATACTCAGATATCCATTGCATAACATATTTTGATATTGGATAATTTTAATAACAGGTTGTAATTTGTAACAACTGGAAAATTCAGATTTACAATGTCTACTGCATTCTACAGCTAAATGCAAACATTGAGTATGTAAAAATAACTTTATAGACATATGATGGACAGACATAACAATTTCAGATGGTAAAAGCCTATTTTCAGCACATAAATCTGATCTTAAAGTGAGAACTTGCATTGGCAGTAGGCAGTCAGGTGGGGGTGAAAAATAAGTAAAGTGTGCATTAAAAAATTTTCCTCACCCTAGCATTAGCATAATATCTCTCAGCCTTGATTAGCATGTCTACCACCGCAACATAGTTTCCTCTTGCAGCAAGCTGTAGGGCACTTTTACCAGACTGAAAAAGTGAAAGCATTGCATTGAATATTAATCAACTTTCCTGATTGCTTGTTAAGAATGTTAATAAATATTTGCTATCTGTTGATGAGTTGACCACAGTAAAACCTTTGACACAAATAAATGAGTGAAACAATGCATCTCTGTTCTCTGGACCATATTCTGTTGGAAATCTGGATCTATGTCCTGTAGCAAAAGAGTTCCAGCTGGTAGTTTGAGAACAAGCCTAAAATAAAACATTCGATGAATCCATAACTGCAGAGCCTCCTAGGATATATGAAAATGTATGCTTAACTCTTTCAGGACTTGATTATGTTTAGGTTTGGACCAAATTAATTTTATAAAATTTCCTTATATGTGTTTTTTATTGTATCACTTGACATTCTAATATTGATAAATAGTGTATGTGTAATATATCATTGGAAAGGGGAATGGATACAGAATATGAATATATAAGTACATTGATGGTATGTGATTACTTCACAAGGTTAGAGTTAGCCTTGTGAAGTAATAAAATATCAAATCAAAGCCAGTATACTGGCGATTGGTCCTGTAGACCCATAGTATAAAGCCAGTATACTGGCAATTGGTCCGGAAAGAGTTAAAAAAAGGTATTTTTGTGGTTCAGTGATTAATGTGCTCCTTTATTTATGTCTGAGGTGCCAGTCCTGCTCATGCTATGCTGTGTTTTAAATTTATTCAGTTGCAGTACAGATATGCTTTATTAATCCAGTATTTTTATTTATTTTTAGTAGAATTTTACTGTCACATGATGACTTCTTGTCCTTTCACAACATTCTGTTCCAGAATTTATGTTCATGTCAAGAAATGCTTATAGTTTTGTTCTAGGAATTACAGTATTATATGAATTAGCAAAAAAACAAACAAACTTGAATATGGATTACTGATAGACATTTATACACTGAAGATAAACTCTATACAAATAATACCATATCCTGTTGTTCGTTCATCACAGGTGATGATGACCATTTGCAACATCCAATTTTGAAATTCAGTTAGATATATGTCCATGCCTATGAGATCGTAGATGACTAATAAGCCCTATTTGAGCTGCAAATATCCTTGGAAAGTCTGGGCATGGAATGACCACTGTAGACGGTTTTTGGTCTACCCGTGACTTTATAGCTGCTCTCCGCAGTTGAGCTGCTTCATTTCTCCTCTTTTCACAAGATGCTGCGCTATTTTTGACTGTAAAGCACCATGTATATCTATTTTGTGCAAGTTCTTTAAACGCATCTTGGTCTATTTCAAAGGCTTTCAGTGAGGTCTTTAATGAGTCCTTGTAGCGCTTCTTTTGGCAACCTTGAGATCTTGTACCCTTCTCCAGCTCACTATAGAGAAGTATCTTTGGCGGGTGTTCATCTGGCATACCTACCAGATAATCTGCTCAATAAATGTGTGTCTGCATCAGAATAATGTAATTGCTAGGGATACCAGATCTGTCAAGGAAAGTTGCATCTGGAATCTTGTCTTGCTATCTGATGTTCATAACTTTTCTGAGACATGCTGTGTGAAAGTGATTGGGTTTCTTAGCATGACGTCTATACACAGTCCATGTTTCACTAGCGTAGAACAGTGCTGGAAGTACCCCTGCTCTGTAAACTTTCAGCTTAGTCTGTAGGTTAATGTAATTTCTATGCATAGACATAGCAAAGTTCCCTCAGGAGTAGAATAATTCCCAGCTCATGAATCTACATTGAGTTAAATAGTTACTTGGAGCTTGAAAAGCCCTATATAGAACTCTATAAAAAATACCATGAGAAACACCAAGTGGGTAGACAAAATGATGGCCCTATAAATGGGAGTCATGGAGAAGAGATAAATAACAGATAGTGTTGATACATTGTAACTACCATAAATAAGGAGATGGTACATAATCTTGTTTGCATTGTTTAACTAGGTTACTCTAGAAACAAAAGTTTTGAGTTAAAACTTGCAAAGGCCTATATTTAATTACGCCTGTTATGGACTACTATTATAACTAATTTCTTATAAATTATATTCTCTGATGGTTTCTTAGGGGAAAAAATTTAACTTAGCTCAAGTTAGTCCCATTCATCCTCTCAAAAATTCCAGCAGTGGAGCACTTAACACAGTTGTAATAGTAGCTGTACTGAATTATCCCGTAGCTCAGTACGTTGAGTAGTCACAATTTCAGTTGTATGGGCTGAAGCATTGACTGAACTGGATTTGAACTCCCATATATATATTTCTTTGATAGTAGTATCTGATGCATCAACTATTAAACAATGTTTACCACCCTTTTCTAAAATACAATTATCTACCTTTTCTCTGGTATCTAGACTTGCCCCTCCTGCCAGCAGTATCTGTACCACATCTAAATGTCCACTTTCTACAGCAACATGGAGAGGAGTTTGCATTCTCTGTAAGATTAGAAATTAATACTTTAATGAACATTTACATTATTTTCTTCAAATTATAAGTTCAAAGACTGGTGATAAGTAATCTGAACATAATTCTCCAAAGATTCCTGTAACATATGAAACTATTTACATAATAAAATTATATGACAAGTCTTAAATTCATTAATTTTACATGGCAATAGTGTATCTAGTGCCTCAGTGGTGGTAACATTGTTTTTACCGTTTTCATTGTTTTTCACTGTGTTTTTATATAGCCTACTCTTGACACAGACCTAACGGCTCGAAACGTTGCATTTTTCTTGTGTATTATAATTTGTATGTTTTCGTGTTTACACTTCATAACCCCTTAGTCTTAGTGACATTCCGTCTGTTGTGTTCAAGTGCAACAAAAAAACTGTGTTCTACGTAAGTACTATTGTTGTTCCTTTTCACTGCAGTATTACCTTATATTGATTGTCTAAATTAATTCAAATACTCTTATTAGAAAAGCAAACCTAGGTACGAGGCGTGTTCAAATGAAAACGGGACTTGTGGATTTATTTAAAAAGTATCATACGCAATTTAATATTTTCAACGGAATTGAACAAAGCAACCACTTGTGAATAAGAATGCACCTGGGTTCATCAGAAAAAATCTCCATATGCATTTAGGCAAGCATCCCACTGTTTAGGTAGACGTCGAATGCCGTCCGAGAAAAAGTTGCGTGGCTGTTCTCTGAACCATGTGGTCACCGCTGTCTTCACGTCTGCGTCGCTGTTGAATCGCTGTCCCTTTAGTGCTTTCTTCAACGGTCCGAACAAATGGAAATCACACGGGGATAAATCGGGACTATAGGCTGGGTGATGAAGAACTTCCCAATTCTTCTTTGCCAATGTTTCCTGCACAATTTTTGCGACGTGCGGACGAGCGTTGTCGTGGAGAAGAATCACACCTTGAGAAAGTCTGCCTGGTCGCTTAGCCTTGATGGCCTTATGCAGCTTGTCTAAAGTGTCTTTATAATGGGCGGCATTGATGTTGACACCAGGTTCCTTAAAATCAGTCAACAAAAGCCCTTCATGGTCAAAAAATGCAGTCACCATAACCTTCCCAGCAGAAACCTGTGTCTTGAATTTTTTGGGTTTTGGTGAACCTGGATGTTTCCATTGCATGCTGTCAATTTTGCTGCTCGGTTCATAGTGGTGGCACCACGATTCATCACCTGCCACAATGCTCAACAGAAATGCATCACCCTCTGCCCTGTAACGCATCAGGTGGTTCAAACTCCACCCCATCCGTTCTTCCTTATGGTGGTCAGTCAACATCCGTGGGACCCACTGTGAACACACCTTCCGATAGTTCAATTTCTTCCGAACAACCATGTGGGCTGTCCCAATTGACATATGGAATTCTTCTGCAAGCGAACGAATGCTCCGACGACGGTCAGTCAGTACTGCTTTATCAAGCACGGCTATGGCTTCTTCTGTTGCAACAATATGCGCCTGACCTGGCCGTGCAAGATCTGCCGTTAACTCACGTCCGTCTTTAAACATACGCACCCACTCCATCACTCTGGTCCTCGACAAACATTTGTCACCATATGCTGCCTTCATTCTCCGATGAATGTCTACTGCTTGACATCCTTCAAATGAAAGAAACTGGATCACAGCACGCTGATTCACTTTGGACGGGTTCGGAATCACACCCGCCATATTGTTAACAGTCTTCTGCAGCACATATGCATGCTGGGAAGATGAACACGTGACCGTATGTAAATTATTGGATACTCATTACTAGTGCAAAATGTCATCAATATCAGTGCGCTCTATCACGCGTGGTGTAACAAGTCCCGTTTTCATTTGAACACGCCTCGTATAATAATAATAATAATAATAATAATAATAATAATAATAAAAATAATAAGACCCATAACCCGTCAGAGTTGTTGAAGTGTCACACTGGATGCATTAGCACAGAAATCTCTTCACACAACTCTATCCTCAGCCATTCGGAGTAGTGAAAAAAATTGTGCTCAGACCATTCCTTGATCTTAATAGTCCGGAATTGTATGTGTCCCCTCCTCCTTCCTCCCTCAACCGTTCCTTGTAAAATAATTTTAGAAAGTGAGTCATGTCTCGTTACATGTCCAAACCAAACACGTTTACGCCGTTTCACCACTGTCAAACGTGGTTCTTGATAACCTTCAAGTTTGTTTATTTGCTATCGGACAAATATATTTGTCTTGTGTTTTATATAACTAATTTTTGACCAATGTCTGTAGCACTAGTTAAAAAAAACTGAATCATTCTTTCTGTGTCTGCACCAACTTTTCTATCCGTGTGAAAATACTAGTGATCTGAATAGATTAATCTTTACTAGAATTATAAACAATAACATCAGATAGATAACCAAAACAATACCAGTATTGGAACACATCAAAAGACAACAGATCAAGTGGTTTTCACACGCTTCCAGACTACCAACAGACAGCATGCCGCAGATGGCCATGACACATAGACATAACGGCTATAAAGCCAGAGGCAGACCATGTAAAAGATGGATCACAGAAATCAAAGAAGCCACAGGAACAAGCTTACAAACAGCGCACAAGAAGGCCATCTCCAGAGAACTCTTCTATCCCTGATGCCGCAAGGCAAACAAGGGCCACGGCGTATAGATAGATTCACCTTAATATGACATCCATCGCCATCTCGAGTCAGCTTAATTTCATTTTCCAAGTTGCCATCATCACATATTTGGGACCCAAGATATTTGAATGTAGTCCCTTCTTTAAGTTTGTGACCATTTAACCAGATAGTCGTGAGATCTTACTTGTTTTTAGTCACCAATATCTTACTTTTATCAGTATTAATTTCAATACCAAAGTAAAAAAAAAACTAGAAAACTGTGATGACGCTTTGTTAATCACTGCACACACACACACACATGATAACATACGAAAATCAACCTTTTGACTCAAATGACTTTATCAAGAACAATTTACACAAATATGACGGGTAAGAACGACCCTATCTACATTCTTATGAGAGGGAAAACCCTAGTACAATTAAGTAAGTTGTGAGGGGCCAAGTGCTTACAAGAAAACTCTAATACAATTAAGTAAGTTGTGAGTGGCAGAATGCTTGCAGGAAAAGCCTAATACAATGAAATAAGTGCTCTAGGTTTTTAAAACAGGAGTAAAGATGAATAAAAGAGATACATTTCTGAAGAAATTGCACAAAAATATAGCTGCAATAAAGGCACAAATACTTACTATGTTTGGACGATCCAACTCACATTTAGCATCTATCAAAATTCTTGCCACTTCCTTATGGTTTCCATTGGCTGCTATATGAAGAGCTAAATTCCCTTGCTGTTCAGGGGAAAAAATGAACAATAAAAAATACAATCACATTTTGCTTATGATACTCTCTTTTAAAGATAGGGTCATATTGCTATTGCATCTAATACAGACCATGAGATATCACATTACTAACATTTTACATTACAAAAATGAAGTAGTCTGTGCATTTCCCTGCTAACTTCTCTTTCCCAACATAACAAGCAAGAATACAAGTTCAAAGTTAGGCCTATAGGCTATAAAAGGATTCTACTGAACTTTACTGTGATAGATCCAAGAAATTAATCTACCACTGCAGAGAAATCAATTGAAGAATACAGCTTGCTAAACAAACTGCTATTTGAAGATGATCAAAGTTTGATATACAATACTGAAGATAAATTACAGCGACACACTTGCTCAATACAACCTGCAAAAAATACAATTTGAAACTAAACAAATCTAAAACAGAGACTGAATTTAAGCAGAACAACGGACCAGTTTAATGTATGTCATTAATACAAAACTAAAGCATTGTTCAAATACTTTGAAAGTGTTTTTACACAGGATGGCAAACTCAGTAGAGAGTTCGAAGCAAGTCAGAAAGCCACTACTGTGACTTACCACCTCTGATAAATACTCAAACACAGATCAATCCTCCGCCGAAGACGGATGTGTCGGGCCATTGGCGCAAATAAAACGGCGACACAACGCATTTCCATTCTCTGGACTACATCCTGCTGGAAATATAGTAGGACCATTGTCCTGTTACAAGAGATATCCAGCGGGAGATTGAGAATGAACGCTGATGATGATGATGAGATCAATCTGCATGGCTACAAAATGGAAATTGATAAACATTATTTTCATACCAACTCTGTGTTACCAATATCAAACATGGCCCTTAACAAAGACTGGCAAAAAAAAAAAAAAGTTCACAATGTGTGAAATGAATCTTTGAGGACAGCTATAAATGTCATCAGAAGAGACAGACGGAGAAATGAAGATATCAGGAAATAAATAGAGATTATCATGTCAAGACTACATCAAGAGACAGCAAATCAGCTGGTTTGGACAAAACCATGAGAATTGAACCAATGCAACCAGGCCTAATGTTTACAACAGAAGATCGGACTACAAGGCACAATGAAGACCAGAAACTAGATGGGTGGTGACAATCAAGGAAACCTTAAAGAAACTGGGATGACCATGGTCAATGCGAGCTAAATGGCAGAAGACAGACAACTTCCTCCATGACTCATAACGGCACAAGTGCAAATGACGACAGATCAATATAATGGCATACAAGGAGTAATGTTATTAGCATAATGCTGTTCATTTTTACTTTATCAAATTTATTCTAGTACATGTTTTTTGAGACTTGCCAACACCAGTGGTAAAAAGAATCCCTCTCAAAACTGGACATTGATCCTTGACCACTAGGCTCGGGAAGCCCCAGGTCTAGAGACAAGTTCCAATAATTAGGCCCTTACATACGTTTATGACACAATTTCCTATATAACAACCATTTTCAAAATCCCCAATTAGATTATTCTTTATATAATTGTATATAATTTTGTCAGTTCAGACCAATTTTTCTATACCCGTATTAATCTATTAAACAATACTTTTCAAAATCTTAAATTATTTGTATTCTTCATTATTTGTACTGTATAGGCATATAGCAAATTTCTGTTATTACATAAATATTTCAATTGTCAGGACCAAATTGTTATAATAAGGTTTGACTTTGTAGGGATTCCACTGTACTGGACTAGCACCATATTTCACATAGGGCCCTACACCTAAATGATGTGATATGGATTCTACTGTACTGGCACCATGTTTGACATACGCCTGAATGATGTGATAGGGATTCTACTGTACTGGACTAGCACCATGTTTCACATATGCTTGAATGATGTAATAGGAGTTTGAGGTTGAAAAAGGAGTATAACAAGGTTGAATCCCTTTGACATCACATATTTTTTAATGGTAATATATCCTGATATATCCAAGGTAGACCACATAAATCATTTAAAGGCATCACCAAAAGTAGCTTTAACCAATCAGCCAGAAACACTAAAAACTGAAAATTATGATGCATATGTAAGAGATATATTAAGGAGCGCAGTAGCCTAGTGGATAGTGAGCTTGCTTGCTATCATCTGGTTACAGCGTGCCAGGTTCGAAACCACGTCCTGACATAAACAAAAACAATCCAAAAAAAATCCGGGTTGTGATTTCTCACTTGGCACGACCACTCCTCCAGTCGACTCAGATGTAAATGAGTACCTGATGCAAGAGTTAGGGAAGGTAAAAAAACAGCAAGGAAGGGAACTGGCCACCCCACCTAATAGTTGCTGCGGCTTAGTACATGAATCAGTTATCAGAGGTTTGCAGTGCTCTGGGGGAAGGCACAGCCAAGGCTAGTAGAAATCAATGCTATGAACTTTTACATTCAAAATAAAAAGATATATTCACAGATATAAAATTAAGAAGACATAAAAAGGAGGAAAATGTAAATTTAAATAATGTTAACACACCTCCAGCTTTGTCACAGAGATGTTCAGTGTGTGTACAGAAAAGTAAGGCACTAGATTAAATTTCCGCTGCTGGAAGTTGTATATCTCGCTTTTCAAAAAGTAAATATTGTTTAGAAAATATTTACAACCAAATTAAAACGATTGGTGATTGATATGTCGAATAAGATATGCTACCCACAACCATTGATTGATACATTCTGAATGAGATATTCTACAAACAATCGTTTATTGCTACTTTCTGAATCAGATATGCTACCAACAACTGTTGAATCGCTACATTTTGAATAGGAGATGCCACCAGCAATCCTTAATTGCTATATTCTGAATAAGATATGCTACCAAGAATTGTTGATTGCTACATTCTTAATAGCATATCTTACCAACAATCATTGATTGCTACATTATGAATAGCATATGTTACCAACAATCATTGATTGCTACATTCTGAATAGCATATGCTACCAACAATCATTGATTGCTACATTATGAATAGGGTATGCTGCCAATTCACACATTGAGATAAATGACAATTAAACAGACATCTTGGTGGGAAGACAACGGGTAAGGGAGGCAACTAAACATCAAAGCTGGACTTTTTTTTGAAAATATTACTGCTTAGTCAAATATCAAAGGATATCAATATGTGCCAGACAGGATGAAAGATAGGCCTATATCTAGATGACCTTGATCAAGTTAAAAGTAAATATTAGTGGGCATTACATCATTATTATCCTATGAATAACAAATTAAAAAACAACAAATATTATTTTTGTAGTATTAGAATACTTCTCTAATTCATAACTGTCAACTTATTTTTGCATAAAATAATTAATAAATTCATATTTTTACAATTTATATGTATATTTTAATTTTTTAAAGTGTGTATTTAGCACCATACTTGTGCTTGGGCCCATCAATATGTTCATCATGTGCATGTGAGATAGCAATAATTACTGTGGCATTTTATTATGTTTAATTTAAAGAAAATAATCTTTGGAATTAAAAAAAAAAAAGGAATCAGTACGGAATATCCACACTAGTTGACAGAGCTATGCATGAAAATATACACGGGTGCCAGTAATTTAACGAAACTGTCTGAGCTTTTACGAAATGTGTAGCGAAATATAAGTCAAGTATAAAATTAGTACCGGAAATTAGTTGTAGCAGACGGTGAACGGTGATCAAAGTTATAGCAAGAAATTATTTATTATAAATTATTCACAGGAATACAGTTATAGCAGACAGTGGAATGCAAGTAAATGATTGCAAGTTAATTTTACGGTTATTAACTGATTCAGTCAATTTAGTCAATTACACACACGACACAGATAGTACATCGTCAATATTGTCTCTCGTCCAAGAGAATGGGGTAGTTTGTGTCAGAGTGCGTGTTGAGTTTGGTAGTTAGGTGAGATGTGGTAGAGTTTGTTTTAGATTGTGTGTTGCATTCTTTTAGGAATTTGGGGGGCGGGGGGGGGCAGCAAGTGTTTCATTCTTGGGGGAAGTGTGGAGGTGTAAGTGTTTCATTCTTGGGGGAACTTTGGGGGGGGGGGGGTAAGTGTTTAATTCTTGGAAAAAGTCTGGGGGGGGGGGGGGTGTAAGTGTTTCATTCTTGGGGGAATTTGGGGAGGTGTAAGTGTTTCATTCTTTTGGGAGGAGTGGAAGTGGGGGGGGGTGTAAGTGTCCATTCTTGGGGAAAGTTGGGGGGGGGGAGTGTTTCATTCTTTTGAGAAGACGGAAGAGAGGGGAGTTGGGGAGTAAATGTTTCGTTACGCAGGGGGCCAGTAGCTCTTTATATCCTCAAGGATTGTTTCAAATGGATCCTTTCCAGCGGGTAATCTTGTACGCCACATAAACTCAGCCAAGTATGTTTTGAGGTGTTGTCTGGCTGTTCCGCGATGTTTTTTATTTTTCCATTTGGCGCTACCCCACATTCGCTCAACCGTTTGCGTGTGTACCCATGTTTCTGAATCTACGAAATTGTATCTGTGGTTTACTCGATAATGCCCAAAGCCTGATACTTCGATATCTGCACTCTTGTAGCCTTTCCACGAGTCGGAGTATATCGTAGATCCCACCTCCACATTAGCAACAATGGCTTGCAAGAGCGTTGTAGCATTTCTGTTCGGTACTGGCCCAAAAATACTTGGCCCGGTTCACGGCACACCCCGCTAAAAATCCATTGTTGTTTTGAAACTCTTCCAACGTTGTTCTTCCGCTTGGAAAACAAGCTTTCGTCAATTTCGACAATTATGTCCTCTCCTCCGATGCGACCGCCCTGTACCTTTAAAAGGGCTGACACACACACCTCGCGCAGAAAAGCATTCCATTCCACAGCGGTGTTTTTATTAATGTGCATCTCTCGGACACACCATTTTATTGAGCTCGTTTCAATAGCCCAATAATAAACAAAGCGGATAACGTCCACTAGAGCTAGCTTTGTGTTTTGCAAACATGTGCCACTTCGTATCTCTGCGCTTTGCCTGTGCTGACGATATGTACACATCAAGCGAATTCTCCCATCAGTATAGAAATTCACTTTCATGGAATGTCCGAGCGCACAACACTTTTTTGATGGCAATATTCCACGATCTTGCAGAAATGAGACAGCATCAATTTCTGTCTGTGGCAGGTTGAATATGTTTGAGGAACTCATCTTTATTGTCTTGAACTAACCGGAAAGTTTTTGACCAAAAGGACAGTGTTGCCAGGTACAAAACTCATGAGTGGACACCCAATAGTAGCTCAAGCTAGTGGATAGACTTTCCAAAATTCGCCCAAACAGTAACCAAATTAGTGTACATGAAATATTGTTTTACTAATTTGGCAGATCTCTTTCGAGACACAAAAATATTAAAGTAGATATACCTTATAAGATTGATCCAACATTTAACAAAACTGCGATGCGGTCTTGTTTTACGAGACAATCTTGCTTTATGTGACTTTATTGTTCTTAATTAAGTTCATTTGTGGAACGTTCGCTCAGTAAAAGAAGAGATAGTGCAAAATGTCCCAATTCATTAATATCGTGAACGTCATCCACATCTTTGTGGTTTGTAACATTGATCCAAGATTTCTCAGTATCACATCTTCAATACTTAGCCAGGATAAGACGATCGCTTAGCCAGACAGCAGACTCATTTTATTTCACTGCAGTTTTCAAGTACCAAAATTGTGTTTTCCCAGTAGATCAGGGTGTTTGATATTAGACATTGATTGAATATTTGAAGGTAGTCGTTTACGAAACATGTATAATATAACTGAAACATGTAGTCACGACAATTAATCTTAATGACTTTTGCACCAAGTGAAGTGTAGGTAAGTGAGTTCAAAGGAAACTCCACCGCATTCTGCGGGAGATTGTTGTCCATATTTTCAATAAGTTCAGAAAGTTCAGTACACAATTTCACCGAAACTGCATATATTCCAAAGAGCTTATTGACTCTGTTTATATCTCGTTCTATTGGATGTAGAAAGGTAAGACATAATTCAGTTTTGTAATCAAAAGGAAAACCAGGAGACAGATTATAAACAGTATTTTTATGCCAACACTTTGCTATCAATGCCAGACATAGGGGGTGGCACCACCCCAACACAGAAAACTACAACGTGAGACTAAATGTCTGAGAGAAGTTTCAAGAGTGACTAAACAAGACAAAATCACATTTGACGAAATCATGAGAAGAATCGGTATAAGACCATGCACAGAATATTCCAGAAATGAAAACATAAATTTGTTTGGACACATTATGAGAGTGAACTCATAAATAAAACACGAACACAAATAAAAGCGGTTGGGGTTTTGTTGCCTACAGAAACGGCGTGAAGTTGGTTAAGAAATCTTCAGCATATTCTACTGTCACATCGAGTATGAGGGTGGAGATAGAGGGAGTTACAGCAGCACTTAATTGATTGATAACTGATACATCAAAACACTCGGTAATACTCAGACTATAAAAGCATACTGCACAAGATATAAAAGTTTATGCTGAGAAAAGAATGGTGGGAGTTATCGAACATCTCAATTATCCAGAGCATTACATGGATATACTACCCTGGTCATGCTGGGGTCAGAGGAAAAAAGAGAGCCGACTTATTGGCATGCAACGCGGCAATAGACGGCACATTTCTGAGAAGAGATAAAGCAGACTTAATGAAGGCAGTAATACATTTATTTCAAGATGAAAATGATGTCAATGAGTCTAAGAACGTACACATACAGAGAATGCAAGACAACACTGAACAAATACAAATTCTTTTTCTTGTTCAGCATTCCTTTTCAGACACCAGCTGGATCTCTCTTGTAGCAGGACAATGGTCCCAATAGACTTCAAGCAGAATTTAGACCTGAAAATGGAAATGCGTTGTTTCGCCGTTTTATTTGACACAATGTCCCGACACACCCGTCTTCAGCATATCCAAGGCTGTGATATAGCCATGGTAATCTGGCCATGGATAGGCAACTAAAGTTATCACCACTCCGTTTTACAGCAAGTGTGGGTATTCTGACCATTATCCACATGGGGATAGATCCGCCAGTTTTGACCGTAGAGCGCCATGTAGATCTATTTTGTGCAAGTTCTTCCCATGTATCTTGGTCTATGTATCAAATGTCTAGACAATAGACGTTTGCGCTCCACATATTTCGCTAGTTGAAAGTGAAGTTTCCATCGACAGCAACTGACGGGTAATGGGCATTTGTAAATTTTAGAATTTTAAGTGGATTCTCCTACATGTATGCTATTGTCTGTCCCCAGGTGGACAATGGTTGATCGTATTCACACTTGGTGTTAAGTGTAAGGTTGCGAGTTTCAGCTGTCGTTTCAAAGTCAGATGTGTCGTCTCGATTGCATTACGTCCATGTTTGTTCCAAGGGTATTTTGATGTTTTCAATCCATCATTTTCTTGGTCCACCTTTGGCCTTATGTCCGAATATTCATTTGTTATATGCTCTTATTGGTATTCGGTTTGGGTTCATTCTCATAAGGTAACCGAAAAATTTTACTTGCTCTCTAATTGTGCAGTTTGTTGTGTTTTGCTGCCGTGCCGCAACGTGATGTGACAAAATCAGTTGTAAGTTTCTGATATCATACATACACTATACATTTCTAGCAATCAATGTTATTGCTATTTTAAATGTTCATTCAAGGGTAAAACACGATAGGCCCAGCAAACCAGTAGATGATTTGAGTGTTCGCGGAAATCTGCTCTAGATACCGCATAGTATCATGACCAATATTCTGACAAGACACAGTATTATTGCATGTAAAAACAACGAAACGTGAAATTCACAAACTAATCTAATTTACTTTGTTATTTACTAAAATACGCAACAAAAATGCATTATTTCGACGATTTATCTCAGAAGCATATTATTAAAGTAGTATGTGCATCAATCAGTCATTAGAAACAAAACCAGTTCTAGAAATCAGTTTGGTATTGTTTACATTTTGCCGCACTCGAGACATAGGCCTAATGTTTGGCTGCACTCACGACATGGGGCTAATGTTTACATTTTCTACAGGTAACTTAACCAGTTTGGTCATGTTTAAATTTCGCGACATAGGCCTAATGTTTTCCGCTCTTGCGGCATGCACATTTTTTTCATACGGCTAGGGTCAAAGTCAAACCCTGGCTCAATTAGGCGAAAAAACTGCTAAATTGGCAACACGTTGCCGCAATTGGTGCGTTAAAAACTAGAAACCGGAATAGATTATTAAAAACACGAAGTCGGTATATTGGAAAGTGTGACATCCGGCACCCGTGTACTAGGAAAGTATATATATATATATATATATATATATATATATATATATATATATATATATATATATATAGATAGATAGATAGATAGATAGATAGATATTACATTTTAAATAGGAGACATTATTTCTATTGTTAGCAGAGATTATTAATTCTTAGTAATTTAATATCGGTTCTATATGAAATAATATTTTTGATGTATGTGGCACAAATATTATATAAATATAGACTTATATGTGAGATATTTATAAGGAAGTATTTAGAGGGATCCTTGGCAAAAAGATATATTTATGGAATTACAAATCACTACAGTAAGAGCAGGAATTACACATGACTACAATAAAACCAGGAATCCACGACTACAGCAAAAACCAGGAATTACACATGATTATAGTAAAAGCAGAAATTACACATGATTGTAATAAGATATAATTACACATGATTATAATTAAAGATACAATTACACATGATTGTAATAAAAGATACAATTACACATGATTGTACTAAAAGATACAATTACACATGGTTGTAATAAAAGATACAATTACACATGGTTGTAATAAAAGATACAATTACACATGGTTGTAATAAAAGATACAATTACACATGGTTGTAATAAAAGATACAATTACACATGGTTGTAGTAAAAGCAGGGGCTACACATGATTTCATTAAAAGCTGGAAGTACACATGACTGCTCTGAGAATAAGTCAGGTTACTCACAAAATTTCGAGCATTAACATTTGATCCATATTTCACTAAACTTCTGCAGACATCTACATGACCCTCTTGAGCTGCTAAATGAAGGGGGGTAACTTCTTTCTGCATTATACAAACAAATAGGAGTTAGTGTCCTGTAAGTATAACGTTAATTTACATAGGTCTATAATAATATCAATACTATTAAAATTGAATAGACTATGTATGTCATTAATGTTTTACTTTTTGGTGGTAGGAGTCACACTGAAATTTATAATATATTTAAATAATGTAAATTAATTATTAAAATATAAACTTTAACATATGTAATACAGTGCTTTAAACCACAACAGTTTAATAAAGGTCCTTCTTAGGACTACATCCCACTCCCATAATGTTATTTTTCTTATTAGGACACTCAGACCAGACCCCAGGTCAAATTACCAGTCCCCTATAGGACAACCCAGGTCATTAGACCACACAATACACATTGATATAGCCAAGGAGAGTTAACATCCAAGGCCCTATAGGACATACCTTGGATCGCCAAGACAAATCCACCAGCTACCTAGCTAGTTAGCTAACCAACCAACCAATCAATCAACTAACCAACTAACTAAACTTTTACACTTTGAAGGTTGTGATCAACAAACCACATCCTTTATTATTTAACGGCCAAAGTACTGATGCGCCAAATTGGACTAACATCCAAAGTTGAAGGTAACTCCTTATAACACCATAAGAGGTAATTTTAATAAGGAATCTTCCCAAGTGTCTGTAGATCTATGTTTAGGCAGAAAAACAACACGGAACTCCTAAAGGTTATAATTACCTCAACAGTGACCTCCATTATTATTGATAGTCAGTAGCTCTGATATAACCAAATTGGACTAACACCCATGGTTGAAAGACGCATAGTGAGTAGGCCCTACATGACCATATGTTGTCCTTGATATATATATATATATATATATATATATATATATATATATATATATATATATATATATATATATATATATATATATATATATATATATATATATATATATATATATATATATATATATATATATATATATATATATATATATATCAAGGACAACATATGGTGATATATATATATATATATATATATAAACATACAGAAAACAATGACAATACTGCATTAAAAACTAATATTGCCGTTATCATTACCAGTACGTGTGAAATCATACCACAAGATGTGAATCCTCAAACACACCCCCTCCTTATCTACAGGCTTGGTAGGACATGTTTGGAGGTTGTCACAGCTGACGGGAATTGAACCAGGTCTGTTCTAGCAGCACCGAATCGCTGTGCAACACAAGTAAACAGGTTTTCTGTACTTGACCAACTACATCCCCCCCCCCCCCCCAAAAAAAAAAGATGTCATCTCGTCAAGACATTCAACCTGTGTACTCAAGTCACTGAGAATGGACCAATGGAAAGAAGGACCATCACAACATCAACGAACATCCCGCACAAGTATTAAAGTATTCTCAGGAATACATAGAACATTCATATTTGAATTGCAAGGACCTGAAGGCCTTTTTGTAAACATAAATAACATAGAGACAAAACAATGTTGTAAACATAAATAACATAACATAGAGACAGAACAGTAGTGCTTCAAATAATATCTTATACAAGTAAATTAAAGTAGGAAGCATGAGATTCATCAATACTTATGCGGGATCTTCGTTGATGTTGTGATGGTCCTTGTTTCGATTGGTCCATTCTCAGTGACTTGAGTACACTGGTTGAATGTCTTGACCAGATCACATCTTTTTGTGTGATTCGGTGCTGCTAGAACGGCCCTGGTTCAATTCCCGTCAGCTGTAAGAATTATTTTTATCCTCATGCTTCCTATTTGATTTTACTTGGCGGTTGTCAACAGTTTGAGGCTGATATATATATATATATATATATATATATATATATATATATATATATAAATGAAGTTGATGTATACCTGACATATCAAAGATAGAAGGACAGATAAAACACACACATAGAGAAATGTGTTTGTGTAAAAGTTATAGCTAACACTATGATGTTGCTATCAACTGGAAGATGAACTGCACTCTAGTTGTTGACCTGAAATTTTAGAGTTAATAACATGTTATTGTATGAGATTTGATGAAGAATAACAATCTAAGTATACCGTTGTAGAGAAATTAGGAAACTAAAAAAGAGATTTGACCAATGAAACCTGCAGTACCCAGGCTATATAGTCAGTAGAGTCTAGCATTTACTGAAAAGGAATCTAGTAGGTGAGCACGCGTCCCATAGGTTGCCGACCCCTGGTTTACACGCATATGTTAAAAATAGAGGTTTTCAGTTTGTAATTATCATAAAACAGCTCAGCATAAATTATTTCTAAGCCTTTTTTTGATGTGAAACCAACGTTTTACACCAGCCCGTATTTTAAAGATTAACATGTTTTCAAGCTTGTACTGTGCCAGGCACTACGTGACGTCTTTTTTTTCTACTGTTACATACGTTTCTGTGGACGCCAAAGATTCTTGACATCAAAGGTACAGTTCAGATAGATAGTTGCTATGGAAGCCAAAGCCTTTTGAATTCAAATTGCAAGGGTGGATGCTTAGTTAGTGTGTTCCTAAAGGGCGGATAGCTATCAAATATAGAATAAACCAGCTATTATCTTTCTGTAGCCTACATAAAATGTAATGCATCTATAATCAATGAACTAATATAGATGAAAGAGACATAGGCCTACTGAACTTGCGTAGGCAGGTCCTGCTGTGTATTAAAACTGAGATAGATGACATATCCAATCTGCAATTAGGTATTGTGTGGCACGAGTAGAAATAGACACCCGTGTGACACAATGAGGTGTGTGTTTAACCAGTAAACCACATGAACTATCAGAATGCATACTCCTACCCTTCAACATCTGATGGTGGGAACGATCACCAATTGATATGTCTAAAGTGTAATGGCGTTACCTCATAATAACCAAGAACCTAACATATAAGCACACCATAATAAATACATATCTGCATTATTTTTTTTTTAAAGGAAGCAGCTACTTACAGTTGTTTCTGAGTTGGGGTTAGCTGTGTAGTCTAGCAGCAGATCAACTGCTTCCTTGTGGCCAGCTTCAGCTGCTAGATGCAATGCTGTTTTACCATCCTATCAAAAATATAAACAACTTTAAATATTAACAATATTAAAAATAATATGCCCTCACATCATTTTTATTTTATATAGTTCTTAGTAGCACTGTAGACTATAAATCACTTAAAAATAAGCACATCTATGCAGTCATAGATTAAACAGGAAAGGAAAAATTACACCTACAACAAGTGTAAAGAAATTGAACAACTATACGAACAGGGAGAAACTAGAATAATGTTTAAAGAAGCAAAAATGCTGACAGCGAAATTTCATCCAACTACAAGAGCTATTGAAGACACGTCGGGAAACACACTAAAAGAAAATAAGGACATTCTGAACAGGTGAATGAAACGCTCTAGGGAAATGTATAAAGATTCAAACAAAGACACAGACTCAAATACAACTAGACACAAAGATAGAAGTATGCTGGGGGGGGGGGGGGGCAATTAAAAACCTAAAAACTGGCATGTCACCAGGGTGTGATGAATTGTTTGCTGAATAGATGCAAACAGAAGGAGAACCCATCGTCCAAGTCTATCATACATTCTGTGTTAAGATATAAAGAAGAGAAATATGGCAAAAGATTGGGCAAGTTCAGTAGGACATATATATATAGGTCTACCACTTTCGCAGAAGGGTAACTTGAACTTCTGCACAAATTACAAAACAATTGTATTGATCAGCCATGACAGAAAGATAATTCTCAAAATAACCATGAAAAGAATGAATAACACGTGGACATAGTCTGTGCAGTCTTAGCGTCTCTAGCCTTTTCATCACCTTGTCAAGAGTTAAGCCCTTAGTCTGAAGGTAAAGCTGTGTAAGATTAATTTCCTCAAGCACATCACACCATAAGTAGAGATAGCACAGAGCGTGAAATTGCAGATAACAGGAAAAAGACCTCAGGCTGTACCTCTTGTCTACGTTTTCATCTGGATTACTCAGAACTTCAATTGCCGCCACACATTCATGGATCTTTCTTTCACTGTCTTTACTGCAGCATAATGAGCACACCAGCGTATTGTTGATAGTATTTTCACTGAGACTCCTATGTGCTCCATTAAAACATCCCATCGGTGAGTGGAAGCAGCAAAGAAGGAAAGCACGGTCTCAAGCGTTCCCTAAAAAAAGTCACACTCGAAGTATTTTCAGCAAAAGAGTGTTGGTCGCACAGGTTAAGCGAATCGTCCACATATCCATCAAAAATATTTTTCCTGTTCTTTCTTTTCAAAATAGCTTATATACCACCAACGATTCCAGCTATAGTGGCAGCATTATCGTAACCTTGAGCACGGCATATCACAATGTAGAGTCCATCACTTTCCAGATTTTTAAGAATATCATAACTGAGATCAACAGTTTTTTTTCTCCTTTAATGGGAAAAATCCCAGAAACACTTCTCTTACTTCAACTTTCCTATTGTGGATTTTCACATATCTGATACCTTCAGACATTTGATCAGTGTGTGATGTGTCAGGTGTGCTATCTAATATAATCCAAAAATATTATTTGTGGACAACGACATAGGCGAGAGACAATTATATTTAGATCATCAGGGGTGTAGTCCTAAAAAAGTGGGAGGGCACTTTGTCTTCTAAAAAAGGAGATCTCCACAAAAAATACTGGGACTGTCAAATTCAATTTTCTTTAAAAAAAAGTCGCTAAAATAATAACACAGGTCTCGCCCAGGCATCACTACATCCCTGTAGATAATAATTAAATTTACTTTACACAAGCAAATCAAAACAAACAATATTGTAGGTTAGAGACATCAACTATCTAACTGCGAAACTGCACTCAATCCGTTCATTTGTAAAGTTTGTTTTTCATGAACTAATCTGTGAATTGTTGCGAATATTTAAACTTTGATAGTTATTTCCGTGCAACGTATCACAAATCAGTAAAAAGAAACCAACAAACCTAATCATTAGGTGTGCTCGTTTCTTTTACTAGTCTAATGTTATCTTCTGGAGTAGTTATTATACATGCAAAACTATAACGCATTTTTGTGTTATAACTAAAAGAACAAAAGTATTTTTATATTTCAATAATAAATTCCTGTTGAGGGCTGAAAAAATGCATAAGAGTAATTTCATAAAGTGACATGAATCATAGACATTATTTTCTCTCTCTCTTCCCCTCCCCAATTGTTTTGACAGAAATAGTTTGAAAAACGTTATAATTTATTTAACATTTATATTTTATAATTTCAAATTCCTACAATTTAATTGGTGCATGAAAACCTGTTTTGTTGACGTCAACTTTTGTCAAACTCCTCTTCCCCCCTGTCAACAACTGTCAACCCCTTTCAGATCCCCTTCTCCTTCCTCCCATTTGTTGAAGTAATTTATTGACAGCTCCTATCGATATCAAAGGCCTACGAGAATAATCAAAACAAGCCGTCATAGGTGATGATTTGGATTGTTTCTGTACTTTTCGTTGATCTCTGTGTATATAATATGTGTCGCCCACCAACGAAATACAGAAAATAATATAAAACATTTATGAAGGCTAGTGATTCTGCTCGTAGCACTTTACCGTTCAACTATCGACTACTCCACTCTAACTAATACAGGTTTTATTAACACCGTTTTTTCCACCGAAGACGGATGTGTCGGACCATTGGCGCAAATAAAACGGCGACACAGTGTATTTCCATTCTCTGGACTAAATCCTTCTGGAAATCTAATAGGAAAATGGTCCTGCTACAAGAGATATGCAGTGGGAGTTTGTGAATGAACGATGACATTTCAGACCGTTTAGCAAGACAAATAAGGCAATATATACTCAATTTCTGCGTCCTCTGCCACCGTTTTTTTCCCTCTGCAGCTTCTTTATATTTATATAATCTATTAGAAAGAGACTGATGCCACCAAAATGTTTGAGAATCATTGAATTTGTTCATATGAACACTGTAATTGTGTACTTGACACATACATTCTGGGCAAGGTAAAACGTATTAAAAAAGCATTCACATCAGTAAAACGTAGCCATACAAAAGAAAATGAAAATGTAGACTGGTACAAACATTTTACAATGTCTGAAAAACTTACAATATCTCTATCGTCTACTTCAACTCCTTGTAATAACAGTGCTTTCAAGACTTCAATGTGTCCATATTTAGCGGCTAAGTGAACTGCTGTCATTCCACCCTGCGAATAGTTGTTGTAAGTCATTAAAACAAATATCACTATTGAAATGTTTGTGCATTTATAGTATTCTGATCCCATAGATTAATATGTCCATGGCTTCATCAGAATATATCATCTATCGTATTGGTATCATATCCTATTCAGAACGTAAACATTAACCCAGCATTTTTGACTCTATTGATTTTCTAGATAATATAAATACGTTCAGATGTTTGCGATGTTTTCTGAACGTTCTAGATTATTCTAGATGAACAATTGCCTGCTGCGGGATTCGAACCCTGTACCTTAGCTGTTCCAGAGTCAGACATCGTATATTATATAGGTAACACCCTTACAGATCGGGGTGAAAGGGGGAGTGTTGTTGTAGATTTGGTTCTTGATTCTTGATTAGAAAACTGACCTCACAGCACGTGGGGCATTCCCATAAGTGCTTCGCCCTCTGTTCCAGCAGCCATTCGACTCGATGGTGTTTCAAGTCCAATGCCGCCGAAACAGATGTCGACACGAGGGCACAACTCTAGGCCCTTGCGACATGTTTCTTTGTTGTTCCGCCCACCCACGCCATGCCCGTAACTAGTTCAAGCACAACGTCGGCCTGTCGAACAACATGGTAACTGTTATCGAAGGTTACGACTACGGGATTGTATAGATGATGTGCCATGAAGCTTCTATAAGAAGATAACCTCAATATAAAGGCATGTAATCTACTAAGGTTTTATGTTGCATGGGTGGTTTGCCTAGTAAGCCATTGGTGAGACCCACAGACACAACCGCATGCGCAAATGATTTTGTTCATTACTGTTTAGCGGCTATACAATTTGTGTCTTACATAAATAAATAAATTCGTGTATAGAACACATTAAATGTGTGTGATCTCCCCATCGAGGCCAGAACCTTGAAGTGGTGATGGGGCTTAGTTCAGCCATCAAGAGCTGGAAAATAAGACTGGTCGGGCACTCCCGCTCGAGCAGGACCATAGTCCGGTCCAAGTAAGCAGAGTGCTGAAGACGGAGGCAACCAGCCAAAAGGCGCACAGATAATCAGGTTGCCACGCACAAAACACAATGGAAACATGTCTGCATCTAATAACAGTTATGGTGCCTGCCCTGTGGCGGACGTTCAGGCAGGGACGGTGCCAGGCCCTATACCTCGAAAGGGCCCAACCTCAGTTACTGGAAGACCTTCTCAATTGCCCCGAGGAGCCAGGAGGCAAGGGAATAGAGCTACCGGCCAAACAAACAAACGACCAATAAAAATAATGCACTGGAATGCTGAGGGTGTCAACAGTAAAAGAGATGGATACAGCAAAAAATTGGAACTTGAAAATGTCCTCAGTGAAGAACAAGTTAATATATGCTGTATCCAAGAAACACACACCAGCAGCGACATAGCCTTCAAAATCAAAGGCTACCAGTGCTACCGATCTGAACGAAAGGACAGGCGAAAGGGTGGAATTCTGACACTAGTTAAAAACAATATCAGCGCATGTCAGCTGGAAGTATATATGGAAGGGGCAGAATACCAGATGCTCCACCTAAAAACAGACAGTGCAGAATTCCATCTCCTGAACTACTACTGCCCAAATGATAAACCATTGGCACTAGACACAATTCCAGACATAGAAAGGCTTATGGTGTGTGGTGACTTCAACAGCCACTCTCAGAGCTGGGGCTATGATCATATCGACAAGAGAGGTGAGGAACTTGAGAGCTGGCAGGATGAAAATAATCTCATCCTTATTAACCAGCCAGCATACTCACCAACCTTCTAATCGAGAGCATGGCACACCACCTCTACACCAGACCTGGCATTCCACTCACCAGGCCTGGAATGGAACATCACACGTGTCGTTGGAAAGCAGCTTGGGAGTAGTGACCACAAAGCAGTATTTCTGGAAATTCACAATGAATATACCAAGGACAGCATCACGCTCACTAGGTGGAACTATGAGAGGGCAGACTGGAAAATGTACCAGCATTTAACCAGTGTTCTAGCTAAGGACATGAACTTGGACAAGACATCAATAGTGCAGTGAGTGAATTTAATAGATGTATACTACATGCTGCTAGTAAAACCATACCCAGGGGGGCACGCAAGAACTACAAAACCTACTGGAATAATGAACTGGAAAAGCTGCAAAATGAGATGGAAATATCTAGACAGCAGACTGAGAACAGACCCAGCCAAGAACACCACAACAAATATCAGCAAACAAAGGCTAAATTTCAAAGAGCCAAGTTACAAGCCAGACGGAGCAGCTGGAAAGAAAAAACAGAGTCGCTGAACCTAGACAGAGATACTAGGAAATTATGGAAACTTGTAAAACAACTAAATGATGAAGGTACGGGGAGAAATACCAGGTTCACACTTTATAAAGATAAAAACATTTTAACAGGTAAACATGCAGCTGATTACTTTGCAGATTCCTTTGCAGTAGACAATAACGTCAAAGTCAGTCCAGACAAACAACAGGAGGTTCGAGTGAACCAGCAAAACATTGGACAAGGCGAACCTATACCTGAAGTCATGGAGGCACCAATCACAATGAGAGAACTGGAGCATGCAATATCCAAATTGAAAATGAAAAAATCCCCTGGAGCTGATGGAATGTCAAATGAAATGATTAGAAACCTGGGAATTGCAACAAGAGCAAAGCTGCTGCAGATTTTTAACACTAGCTGGTCCACAGGTAATGTACCACATGCGTGGAGAGAAACAATAATGATACCTCTGCTCAAATCAGGAAAAGATGGCAACACAGTCTCCAACTACAGGCCCATCAGCCTCACAAGCTGTCTATGCAAAACAATGGAACGCATTATCAATCTTAGGATGCAGTGGTACCTTGGAAGTGAAAACCTTCTGGTATCACGGCAAGCAGGTTTCAGACAGTGCTACTCTACTGAAGATCAGGCAACCTACCTCTCCCAAGAGATTGAGGATGCCTTCCAATAAAAGAAACTGGTACTAGCATCATGGATAGACATCAGGAAAGCATTTGATAAGGTCTGGAAAGAAGGGCTCCTAAAGAAATTGCGAAATTGTAGGGTTAGCTCAAGAATGTACAAATGGGTAAAAGCATACCTGCATAATAGAAGAGCCAGGGTACAATTAGATGGTCGCAAGAGCAAGAAAGTCCTACTGCGTCATGGAGTCCCCCAGGGAGGAGTCCTGTACCCACACTTTTCTTGGTTTACATCAATGACCTAGTTGCTGAACTACCACACGGGATAAAAGTGGCAATGTATGCTGACGACCTGGTGATCTGGTGCACGGAAGAACGTGCAACAGTGGCCACTAAACAAATACAAAGAGCTATCGATGCCCTAACCTTATGGGCAAATAGATGGTGCGTCAGCATTCACATAGATAAGTGCAGCACTACATTCTTTACCCTCTCACCAAAACAAAAAGCCGGTCAAATCAAGATAGATGGAGAGTTCTTGAAAGAAGACAAACAACCAACATAACTCGGAGTTACTTTTGATGATAAGCTGACATGGAAGCAGCACATAAACAAAGCAACAACAAAAGCCAGGAGTAAGTTAGCTATCCTGAGAATACTAAGTGGAACCACATAGGGAGCCAGTGGGAATATACTCAGTAAAGTTTACCAGCAAGGCATAAGACCACACCTGGAATATGGTTCAGCTGCATGGTGTCCTGCATCAAACACCACATTACAAGATCTAGGTAAAGTGCAAAACCAGGCACTTAGAATAATGTTGGGAGCAATGAAATCAACACCCATAGCAGAGATGCAGAAAATGGGAAGAATGCAAACACTTGGCGAACGCAGAGACACAAAAGTACTAATTCAAGCGAAAAGGTTTAAGTGTATGCCACGTCACCCAATGAAGGAAAGATTCCAAAATCTAGCAATGGGGCGACTGAAAAGAAGCAGCTTTATCCGTCAAGCTAAACGACTCCGTAGACAACTTACAGACCTACCTGAAGTTGACAGCCCCTTAAGGTCTTTACCACAACACACCCCGTGGAGTTAAAGGCATGGAATGTCAATATACATTCAGACCCATGTGAAAGGAATACTAAGCGAGGACGAACTGAACAGTGTGCAGCGGAGGACAGTCACCCTCAGTTTCCTGGATGAGGAATATCCACAAGATATATGGGTCAGAGTATACACAGATGGGTCAGCACAGAATGCTGTGAGGAAAGGAGGTGCAGGTGTATATATAGAATATACACACAAACCTAGAGATACCATCAGAACACCGACAGGAAAATTCTGCAATAATTATGATGCAGAAATCCAGGCAATTAGTGTGGCAGCTAGAAAACTGAGGAACTCCAACTCTGACCTACAGCCTGTGGTATTCCTGACAGATGCAAGGTCAGTGCTTCAAGCTCTCCAGTCTGGAAAACTAACAGACTTGAAAAAACTACTTAGCGAATTGTCTTACCAGTATAGGGTAACCATGCAGTGGATACCCTCTCACTGTGGAATACCAGGAAATGAAAAAGCAGACCAACTGGCTAAGGAAGGTGCTGCCGAAGACCAACCAGATATACCAATGACCTACCATCAGAAAAAACATGATAAAGTCAATAAGAAAGCCACAAACACCAACACAAGATGACTTTCATATTATGAACAGACCAGAACAAGTTATAATTCTACGTCTCAGAACAGGACACAACCGACTCCGCAGTCACATGTATACAAAGTTCAAGATTGGCAACACAGCCATGTGGACAGGCAGTACAGAGTGCCAAACATATACTGCAAGAGTGTTCTGAGCATGAAATGCTGAGGCAGACATATTGGCCAGAGGAAACAACACTGGAATCAAATCTCTATGGGACACTGTATGAACTACAAAAGACAGTGATTTTATTAAGGAGACAGAATTACAGATATAGACATGTTTCAAGTGAACGAAAGAAGAAGAAGAAGAAGTGTGTGATCTTTCTGTTTACGTTAATATCCATGATGTTGAATGAATGATCTACATACTGCTCGCCGACAATTTTTCTATGTATTTTATACTAATGCTACACCACAAGACCACATTCCTAGAGAAAAAGTTATATTAATCCATTGAAGATTTCTAGGCACAATATTTCCGTAAGGTGCCATTACTTTCGGGAGAAAGTAAACAGAAAAGGTCAAACACATTAAATTAGTAATGTGAAACGTTAGGAGTTTAAAACATGGGAAGCAACACGTAGTTATAGAAGAGATGATAAGAACACAATTATACATCCTGGACATCGCGGAACATAGATGAGCAAATAAAGGGCATTTCACGTTAACAAATTGAGAATTGTGCATTTTATCCGGATAAAATGGAGGGCTCAGCGGTGTCGGCTTTTACCTGTCCAAAAATATTAAATCTTCTTTATTGGGATATTACTCCATAAATGAGCGTATAATCAACATCAGAATAAAGGTAGAAAAAAGAAACATCGCCATTACACAGATTTATGCCCCAACATCAATGGCAGATGAAAAGAAATTGAAGATTTTTACGATCAACTTCAATAAGCGCTTGACAAAATAAATAAACAAGACATCAAGATAATTGTAGGCGACTTCAACGCAAAAGTAGGTCAGGACAGAGATCCACATGACTTGAAACAAGGTACACACGGTCTTTGCAGCAGGAACAATAGAGGGAAACGTTTGCTAAACTTCTGCGCAGAAGACAACATGGCAGTAATGAATACATTTTTTAAACATCACCCGAGAAGAGTATACATCTGCACGTCACCGGAAGGAAAGACAAGAAACCAAACTGATTATATACTAATAAAACAAAGATGGAAAACAAACATCCTTCAATGCAAGACACTACCAGGCGCAGACTGCGACACTGATCATGAGTTACTCATTGCAAAGTTCAAGCCAAAGTTAAAAAAAGCCAACAAAAATTCAATCATTTCCAGATACGATATGACGTCTATAGCGAAAGAATACAACATCGAAATGCAAAACAAATTCGAAAAACAACTTGAAGTACAAGAAGAATATACATCAAATGAACGACCACAAAATAAGAGACATCTTCAACAACTGTGCAAAAAACATGCTACACAAAAATAGCAAGAAGAAAAAAAGAGTATATATATATATCAGAAGAAACTATGAACATTATCCAAGAAAGAAGACAAATTAAAACAGCAGTAAAAATAGAACAAATTATAGAAGTCTGTCAAGAGATATTCATAGAAGAATTAGGCAAGACAAGTAAAAACTACATAAACAAAATATGCCTTGAAATAGAATGGCATAAAAACAAAGGTAACAGTAAAATGATGTTCGAAAATGTACGACACCTAAGAGACAACAAACTTCAACCATCATTAAAAGTTCAGAAAGATGAACAAGGAAGCATACTAACGGAAGGGAAAGATATCTTACATAGATGGAAGGAATACTACAGTGAGATATACAATGACCCAAGTAAAACAGCAAACAAATGAATAAATGAGTATGAAAAAGAGTCAGAACCTACAAAGGAAGAGGTAAGATACGCAATAGAAAGTTTAAAGAAAGGAAAAGCCCCAAACAACGATGGCTTAACAATATAAATAATACACTCAGGGGGTGAGACCGGAATCAAGATTTGACACAAACTGCTGCAAAATATGGGAAAGTGGCACATGGCTGGAGAAATGGAAAAAAATTAAATTATATTTCCCTCCCAAAAAATGGCGACCTTCAGATTTGCTAAAATTCCTGAACGATAGCCCTTATAAGTCAAGCAAGTAAAATAATGCTAACATCATACTACAAAGAATCAAACACAAATTAGAGATGGAGATAAACGAAACATAGGCCGGGTTCACATTCTTAACATGAGACTTATCATAAAAGTGTTGGGAATTCTCAACTGACTTGCACATGTGCTTCATAGATTACTCAAAAGCGTTCTACTGCGTTTAACACTGGAAACTATAGGAGATAATGAACAGCTTGGGTTTCTCAAGACATCTGATTTATCTAATATAAGAACTTTGTCAATATCAAAAGGCAGCTGTGAAGTTAGAGGGCGATCTCTCAGAGTAGTTTGTGGTACAGAGTGAGGTAAGGCAGGAATGTACACTCTCCCTATACCTGTTCAACATCTTCGCAGTAAATATAATGAGGAATGTGAGAGCTGAACATACACAACGCTGAATACAACGCTTTAAACATAGGTGGTTTCGAAATCTCTAAACTACGGTACACTGACGACACTGTGCTTCTTTCAAATGATATAAAGGGATTAGAACAATTAATCAAGAACACAAAGAAATACAGTGAATCACAAAACTTATATTTAAAGTGCAAAAAAACACGAATCAGAAAAACAGATATAATAACACAGCAAAAAAAAAAAAGGCAATACCGAAATAGAATGTGTGGATAAATTCGAACACTTGGGAGCAAACATCAACGGTGTAGGTGGCTGCATGGCAGAGATAAGTAAGATATTGGCAATAGTTAGTTAGATAGTCGTCGGATCATCACTGCAAACTGGACACGTCCATAGTTGCTCCGGTCTCTCCTTGAGTGTATCCGCCTTGAGTGTATTACACTTCTGCTGACAGTACCGGTCCTATGCTGGTTGACCATCATTCTTCTGCGCCCTCCAAAATATTCACCTCTAGCAACACCGCATTTCAATCCCTGATCGTTAATCCTAGCCATTGAAAAGAAATCATCATCCACATTAGTCTCACTCTCGCGTGTTATATCTCTTAAGGAGTTCAAAACGTCAGCGCGATCCATTGCCCCATCGCCCTGTGCCACAATCGCGCACGACGCCAGTTGATCAGCTCTTTCATTGCCTCGAACACCCACATGTCCCGGCACGAAAATAAATGTAACCACTTTCAAGCTCGCCCCTCTCAAGGCCTCAATCCACTGTTCGCTAACGAGACCCACTTGCACCTTCCCAATCACACTCAAAGAGTCACTCAAGATGCAGACCCGCGTTACCTTCTGTGTGCGTAGCCACTCAAATGCCTTGGTCACCGCCATAGTCTCCATGGTCATACTACTCGTAGTGACCGCACAGGCACCACTTTCCTCCTTGATCGTTTTACCTGCGCACTGAGCTGTAAAGGCCCAAGCACTGCGAACATGACTAATTACAGATCCATCAATGTATATAATCACATCCCACTCTTTGGTATTCTCACTGATTAAAGCCTGCACTTCTTTCTCCACAGCCGTGGGACACCATTCTCTGCATTCCCTGCTAAGTGATATTACTACTCTCAAACAAGTTTCGAAATATGTGGGTAGACCTATCCATTCCGCACCTGCTGCCACATCCTGCAATCTGCACACGCTTTGTATGACATCTTCAGCATGTCCCATCCACGACCTCCCTCTCTTGAGTCTGCTGCCTTTAACTTTCTGTATTTCGGAATGCAATGGGTGTTCCTTATCTGCATGTATTTGAAGGTACGCCCGTGCACGGCAATACTGTTAAAGATATTGGCAATGACATATTGTAAAATAACACGGTTGAAAAACATATGGAAAAAAACAAAGTAGAAAGGAAACTGCTAATGTTACAAATTTTTATTTTCCGGTTGCAACATACGGCTGTGAAACATGAACCCTAAGTAAAACAGCGAAAAAGAAGATCAACACCTTTGAGATGAAATGCTACAGAAAGATACTCAGAATACATGTATCATGGAAGGAAAAAAATAGAAACTCAGATATTATAAACACATTGAAGATTCCAGAGTGTTGGTTACTAAATCTACATCTGTTTGGCTATATAAAGAAACACAACAGTTTAGAAAGACAAATAATGGAGGGCAGAGAACCTGGGGAGGAGAAGGGCAGACCAAGAAGACGATGGACTGAAATCAGTAAAGATAACATAAATATGTCGTTGGAAAATGCAAGCCGCATTGCTCAAGGCAGAGAAGGGAGTTCATGGGGAGTTCATTCTTCAGAGAGTTCATTGGGAAGACACGTTCTGAAGAGAAAACGTCACATGACAAATAGAACACGTTTTAACGCCAGCTAAACACGAAAGTAATACATCTTCAATAATGAATGTTTGGAGAATAACATCCATGTATATGCGATTATTATTAGGTGATCACGCTGTGTTGATGACTCTTCTTGATTTTTGATTAGATACCCGCGCTACAACACTGGAGACATTCCCATAAACGCTCAGTCCATCATCCATGTAAAGATGTTCAGTCTCACAGTTGTTAGGTTGAGTTTTTCGAATATTTTCAGGGAGAGTTTACTTTTTTCTTTCTCCACTGATTGCTTCTATTTCTATCATTCTCTGAACATGAATATTGTCTCTTACATCCTCCTCTTCATCAATGTGCAGTACACCACTAACTGCCATAACATCCTCCTCATCACTGTTCAGTACACAACTAACCGCCCTAACATCATTTCATGACTATGTAGTACACCCATAACCCAATTAACTCATCTCTGTCTGTTTTTATCAATATGCCATCCATTATGGCAGTGGTTCTCAATATTTTCTTTACTCGTGACCTCCTTTTTTTGGGAGATTGTCCTACAGTGCCCCTCCTTTATCGACATAATCTTATAGTTTATTGTTCAAATAATTAACTTCCCGTGCTCACCCCAACATTGATGGGTCTGTATCTATAACATTTAAAATTCTTTCTCTGTGTCCCCACCCCCTACAAATATCCACTCAACTACCGAACTATATGATTTGCCCGTCAATAAATCAGCTCTTTCGTTGCCTCTGACCCTTGTATGGCATGGGCAATAGATTGTATCTAAGTGTAGTTTCAAGAACTGGATTCACCCAGTCACGAAAATATTGGAGGTCACTCAAGCATGTCTTCTAATAGTGAAGGTTCTCAGAGCAATCACTAAGTTTACAAACATGAAGTGAGGTAAAGTGACTAATTCTGCGCTAACAACCAACCAACCAAGAAACCAGCCAAGCAATTATTAATTAATTAATTAATCAATCATTAATTAATCAATCAAGTGCCATGTCTTGTGACGTAGGGGATCATGTTTCTCCACAACTCTCTGTCTCTTGCGTTGTTAATAAGTTCAGTTAGTGACATTCTCTCTTGCCACAGTGACAACCCATCAAGCAATTTCTCTCTGTTGTCTTCCTTTGTCTCTTCATCACTTTATCTTTCCAGCTATTACTAAATGTTCAAGTTTTTGCTTTTCTCAACACATGCTATAAAAATCTTGACCATCTTCTTATAATGTTGGCTATAATTTGTCTTTTTGACTCAGATATTGTAAAAAATATTTTACAGGAAATCGATAAGAAAACATTGAAAATTATATTCCTGGATAGTCAATTTTTTAAGTGCAATTGAAAACAAAAATGCAAATAAGATAATCTCACAATAAAAAGAAAAAGGAAATGACGTAGGAATTCTTGCGTATTCTACGGAGTGTGTTCACTACAACTGAGATCTTCTTGTGTAAAAAAAGAGATAGGAGAATACATAATGACTAACGTGTAGTGTCGATGAGATGTACAAATAGCTATTGACGAACGTGTAGTGTCGATGAGATGTGCAAACAGCTATTGACTAACGTGTAGTGTACATAAGATGTACAAACAGCTATTGACTAACGTGTAGTGTACATAAGATGTACAAACAGCTATTGACTAACGTGTAGTGTACATAAGATGTACAAACAGCTATTGATTAACGTGTAGTGTCGATGAGATGTACAAATAGCTATTGACGAACGTGTAGTGTCGATGAGATGTACAAACAGCTATTGAATAACGTGTAGTGTCGATGAGATGTACAAACAGCTATTGAATAACGTGTAGTGTCGATGAGATGTACAAACAGCTATTGATTAACGTGTAGTGTCGATGGTCTACACATGCTCAATTATATAGCTTACAACAATAAAAAGGGTTTAAAGGACAAAGGATTGACCGGATTGTACTCGGGGTACCTCATATTATTCCGTACCTCTCAACGAAGCGATACGCCGCCTGATTACAGTATAATTCATAGCACGCAACTCCGTAGTTTCAAGCGACGATCCCCAGAGATATCAGGCGAAATCTACTTTATAAACAAGTTGCGAGCGCGATTCGAAACCGCATCATCCTCTTGAACTTAAATCCAATGACTTAATTACTGCATTACTCAAAGACAGAGTCAGATGTTAAAAATATTTGCTAAAATGGAGTGAATAGCTTTCATTTAATAAATGTCTTCTCCCCCATACTAAAGTTGTATGTAGGTTCCTGCTCACGCCACTCAACTATTTCCAGATTTTTAGTACTGACATCATTGATTTTTGTTCAATACTTATACATGCTAGCCTGCAATCAGCATGAGATGAAATGCTGGTACAAATAATCGAATTTCCCCGGGGATGCTTTTGAGCGATCCAATCAGCCACTCTTTGACTGTTGTAAGATGATCCATGATTAGCAACGCAATTTAATAGTTTACTTTTTGGAACAGCAGTTAATGAACAAAAAATAGTTACTGTCAAAAAGTCACGATAAATTAATATCTATCATCTCGTTCTGTGATCAGTCTGTTATCGCTTTTTAAAGAACATCAGACATAATTTAGTAACTCCAATCAAAAAAATAAAATATGTCCCTAAGCAAATCATGGTTTGATTTATTTAGGGACAGTTATCATTTTGGCTACAAATATTTAATTTTAATTTTAGATAACGTCGTTAACACACCATTGAACATTGATTTTAAACTGCCAAATGCGTGTTTATGCACGTGACTTTGTAACGATATAATAAAATCTGTCAGACGAGTTCAAGGCACGTAGAACTACCTGGTGACGTGATTGTGTGAGTTAGTTTGTGTGTGGATAATGGGAAAATACTGAAGACACTCAATATTGTATATTAGATAATGATAAGACATGAACCAATGATAAATTCTGTCATTTTAACAACATGACATTGCTGTTGTTATTTGTATCCTTGTATTACGAGCGATTAGCTCCTACTACCTATATACAATTGTGTGGTTTCCCCAGAGTTTTATTTCATACACAGAAGGCTTCAACTCTCATAGGCGTACAATGCTTTGAGAATTCTCCTACTCAGATGTGGTAAAGGAATGTAAACCACAATGGTACAGTACAAGTGTATGGCCTCCTCTGTACTCTATCAGAGAACGACATCTCCGTGACATCGATCTGATTAGTCGTTAGATCTGTTGTTGTGGGATGGCTGCCCACTCTTTCCACGGTGCAAGAGAAAACTGTCGGTGATTGGCTGGAGCCGCGTCTCGCTGGCGAAACGTCTGTCGAGTTCATCCCATAAGTGTTCTAAGGGGTTCATGTTTAATAACATGGCTGGCCACAAAATGGTCTGGATACTGTTGTCAGCGAGGAACTGGGTGGTGAATTATGTCACATCAGGTCGAGCGTTATCCTGCTGAAAAATCGACCATCGTGCAGCCAAAACTGGAAGTACGCGAGGACGAACAATTTCAGTGACGTATCATTCAGGTGTCCTTCACTTTGCACCAGTTCACTTCTTCCCATGAAGAAGATCGCCACACACATCAGTATACATCCACCACCACGCGAAGAAACCTCATCAAAGCTGCTCTGGACGTAGCGCTCACGGACTCTGCGGTAAACTCTTCTCCATCTATCGTCTCATTAGAGCAAAAAAAAAAAAGATTAATCACTAAACCAAACCCGCCTCCAGTAATTTTAAACTATCCATTGACGATGTTGGTTCGCCAACTGCCCCACTGCAGTCGGTTCTGGCGATTCCAGTCTGTTATAACAGGACCTCTGTAGGGTATTCTTGCCCAAAGACCAGCGTCGTACAGCCGGTTCCTGGTCGTTTGATCTGAAATTCTACGAGTTGCTCGCATTGAGCTTGCAATACATCAGACCACAAGTTAACAGAAGAAAAGCAAATATATATATATATATATATATATATATATATATATATATATATATATATATATATATATATATATATATATATATATATAAAGAGAGAGAGAGAGATAGAGAGAGAGAGGCAGAAGAGTTGGTGGAGTGAAAAGTGAAAATAAGATAAAATGCATGCAAAATAAGTAAAATAGAACTTAGCTCAGGGTGAAGTAATAAGACCTGTGTCAAGCTCCGAGACAGACAATAAACTGGAGATATGAATAATACACAAGGTGGCCGACAAATATCACTAGAAAAAAACCCAAATGAAAACGCTGGAATATGAACAAATACAGCTGGTAGAGGAAAGGATAAGGTACGTTAGTATATCCATAAAGTGTAGGGGAGAGACAAGTTGTAACAAAGGCCAGAGTAGCAGTCTCAGTTGTAACCAGAAATATAAAGTGCGACATAGTCAAAACAAAGGATATACCGTCCCATCCAATGGGGATAAAGAGAGGGCAGAAGAAGGAAGAAGAGCAGAAAAAAGAAAAGCGTAGATTGAAACTATTAAGACTGGAAAGGATTACATTTCTCGACTCGTAGATAATATCTACGGCCCTGATCTAGCAACACTGCTATTTCATGTATTTTTATGCAGATGAATCCTTCTATACGTATTAGGTATCTTGATTATCCTCTTCGCATACAAAACATACCCATAAGTGCTCAGACTTCTGCTTCAGTAAATCTCTCAGGGTAGAACGGCTGATGGTTCCGCTTCTATGTTGGTTCAGTGCTCTTTTTTTGAAATCTTTGTTAGGTGTTATATACGGGGCACGCCTATCCTCACGCCAAAATCGTGCATTCTCGATATTTACTGATGCTCATGTATCTTAAAATCCCCTAACTTTGCTGATTCACGAATAGCACTGAGAATGGCTGTTCCGTTCATTGACCATCTGTTATGGTGGCGAGGCTAGCTAATTTATCAATCCGTTTCTTTCCTTCCACACCCGCGTGTTCAGTGACAAATATAAGAGTGAGTTTTCGCAGTGAAGACGACATTTTAGCTCGCTCTAATGACCCACCCATTGCCTAAGCACATCACCTGTTTGACTTTCTGAACCATACTCACAGAGTCACTTAGTATACACGCTTGTAAATAGGCTTGCGATTCCAGCCAGTTTAGTGCGAAAAAAATAATTTCATCGTTAGATTGTTTTTAGTTGCGTAAAGGCCCCATTGGCTTTGTGTACTGTGTGCTTGTGATTTGGCAGTAAAGGCACATGCGCATTGCTGATGGTGGATGCCCGATCCATCTGTGTAAATCACAACATCTGCATCATTAGCATGTTCGCCGATTAGTGCCTTGATCCCAGCATCCATGCTCTTAGGGCTACATCCCTGCACTCTCTATTGAGCGTGATGACGGTCTTGGCTGCCTCCTACAAGACCATAGGGATATGTATACATTCCTCGCCAGGATTAATGCATATTGGGGCGTAAATCATGTTTAGCGATATACTCGGCTCGCCTCATGCACGATGTGTCTCTCTTGAGCGTACTTCCCCTCATATAAGATAGCTCAATATGTAGTGACTGTTCTATGTCGGAGCTCACTCTGACGTATGAACGGGCATGCCACTATCAATTATGTGAGATATGGTAGGAAAATGAAGCAGGAACCTCAAAGATACATAGGATATATCCCTGGCGCAACAAAAGATGATCCGCATCGTTTCGATTTGAATTCGCCCAGGACTCTCAATCTGTGTTTGGCTGGCGGTGATAATGGCACCTGTGTAATGACAGGAAGGACAAACACCTCATATAGGATTACGACATGTGCTAGTTTAGTTTCAGCCGCTGCCATCTTTCTTAGCGCTGAAAGACCTTTGCTGGACTTTGTGATAACATGATTAACGTGTTCCTCAAAGCACAAACTACGATCAAATTGCACGCCTAGGTTTTGTATAGGTGAAGTAATAATTACATTACTCCCTCTCATCCTCTACTATCGGTGTTACAAACTTAGATATGATTGTTAAGAGTAAACCATGTCCTCGCTGTCTTCGTTTGGTTAATAATTGTCCCGGAATCATCTCAATGAGGCACAGTGAAAGGATCCAGCCACCATGATGGAATGATGACATAATGAAAGCATGGAGAAACAAACGGTAGGTCGCCAAGGTACGGCAGAAAGCACATAACTACATAACGGTAATGAAGCAGATTATATATGAAACTATGTTACACTTCAAGTCTTGCGTTCAGCAAGAAAAGGAAGAAAGGTGGAATTAATTCCCTCCAGGCTAGACTGATCTTAAAGATGTATATGCACTGGTTCTGAGTAGATTGAAGAGGATACAGGAACTTTTGTAGCAACATTTGTGGTCAATGCAAAACAGAGACTGAAATGGTTCGGTCACTTAATGAGAATGAATCCGTATTGCATTACAAGAGCATACAACATGAAAATGGAAATAGTAAGATACAGAGGACCAAGAAGAAGGTGGATTGAAGGAGTTACAGACATTCTGAGACGTCAATATTGATGCATATCAAGCAACCAAACGTGCAATAGCCTGAAAACCAATCGTCATATAATCCAGCTACACCTTACAGCAAAAATCGAGAAAATACAATAGATAGAACAATTCTGAGTAGAAAGTGTAGGATAAGAACTCCGGAGATCATAGTTCGACAAGGACATCCATTATATTGGATGATCATAGCTCTGATATAACCAAATTGGACTAGTTTTCGTGGCTAAATGTGACGATCCTCGCCATAAGATGCAAATCTTAATTTCCACTCATTCACTCACTCTGAGCTCAGAAAACAGTCATTGGATTTTTGAGAGACTAAAAATGTGTTTTGGTCCCACACCATATGCAAAAATTCAATCCGGTTCGCAGACCCAAGAAAGTTTATTATTATTATTTCTGAATATTTATTCAAAATCAGTTGCAGATTATTAAACATTATAACACCCAGAAAGGAATTCCAACTTTCTTTTAAAATAAATATATACCGTAAAACATTTACTGCAACCAAAAACAAACATTTTTTGTTGATTAGCTCGTACTTCATACGAATAATAAATGTGTTGATAGCTCGTACTTCATAAGAATAATAAATGTGTTGATAGTTCGTACTTCACGAATACTAAATGAAATCAACTTGTATATAAATTAGCTTTTCTTACTTGAGACGATTTAGCAGGTTTATGAGCTTAGGTAAAGTGTGTTGTAGAATAAATAAGTCACTGTCGCTTAGCACTGACCTTTGCTTTACATGTATGACGTTTGTGTGTGTTTTGTCCATCAAAAGTGTTTGAATAGTTTCTGCACCTTTTAGAAATGTCGACTTTCATGCACGTCCGTATTCGGCCACATTTTTCTAACAATTGCGGTCAATATACACATTCTTTATTGAGACATCTTTGTATTTCAGGAATGGTATGCCTCTAACTCTTTTCTCTTCCGAAAGTTCACCAATGATATCTGCAGTAGGACACAGTGGAAAATTTCGTCCTTCAAAATTTCGGAATCGGACAGACACACATTATATAGTGATACTTTCAAAATTATTATTGCAAAACAGAGCTTGATTTCTTCGCTGTCTCAAAATGTATTCAAGTACAAGTAAATGTACTTATCATCACATTCTATTCGAATAATGTTTTGAATGTCACTTTAATTGGTTCAATACAAGGATCAGTGGACAAATCATGTGACAACAGTCCGACTTTTTAATTTCATATGTTATTGCACTGAGTTTCCGTTTCTCGGAGGTTAAAAAAAATGTGACTAAAGATACTTATCTAGCGATTTACGTGCAACAGAATGGACAACACCCCCCCCCCCCCAACTAAGTGTGTAGCGCGCATATCGACTGATAGGGGGTTCTCATTACTAAACGTGTAGAACGTTGGCTGTGTTGTAATATGTGTCTTTATCGGAATTTCGTTCCGTTTAATAATGTTAGCTTTTTGTTCTGTAGAAACCTGTTCAATGATTCTTGTATAGTACCCTTGAATTTTAATGAACGGATTCACATTTTGTCTCTTTTGTTTAATCATGGGTATTCTCAGTGATTAGGGCACTGGATTAGAAGGCGGGTGTTCTAGGCTGCATTTTAAAATTTAAATTGAAATACTGTTTAGACCACCACATGCTTTTAATTTATTACGTCTCCCTTTCCCCAGAATAACATGGACCAAAAGATCAATAATACGAACATCATGAGAGATTGGAAAGCAACAGAAAACTTGCTTAACAACACGGTTCTTTGTAGAAAGTTACACTATTTTAGCTATATCAAATGACACGACAGCCTAGGGATGCATGAGATGTTGTCATAACAGCAATCAAAAGATATACACACGAAGTAGATGGACGCAAAATATCACATACCACCTGAACATGACACTCACAGGAGGAGGAAGGTTAACTTCAGATTTTAAAGATAACATGACACTCACAGAAGGAGGAAGGTTAGCTTCAGATATTAAAGATAACATGACACTTACAGAAGGAGGAAGGTTAGCTTCAGATATAAAAGATAACATGCCACTTACAGAAGGAGGAAGGTTAGCTTCAGATATTAAAGATAACATGACACTAACAGAAGGAGGAAGGTTAGCTTCAGATAGTAAAGATAACATGACACTAACAGAAGGAAAAAGGTTAGCTTCAGATATTAAAAATAACATGACACTCACAGAAGCTGGAAGATTAGCTCACGATCGTCAGGAGTTTTGAAAAAGCTGGTGCTGAATGCTACATCCTGTCTAGAATATGCTACAAGATTAATGAATATACAGTAGAGCTATATGTGTCGGTTGGGATGATGATAGTCAGATGATAGTGAATTCTCATCGGAAACCAATTCAAACGATTTAATTCGTGGTTTCAAAAGCGTATCCATATTGTAATGGTTCTACAATTGGATGTAATTGTGGGTAAAGGTAAAGGTAAGTCCCATGGCATCTGCCGTCGGGGATGGAAGATAACTCTTCATGTACTAAAGCCGCAGCAACTATTAGGTGGGGTGGCCAGTTCCCTTCCTTGCTGTTTTTTTACCTTCCCCTAACTCATGCGTCAGGTACTCATTTACAGCTGAGTCGACTGGAGGAGTGGTCGTGTCAAGTGAGAAATCACAACCCGGATTTTTTTTAATGTCCGGACGGTGGTTTCGAACCTGGCACGCTGTAACCAGATGATAGCAAGCAAGCTCACTATCCACTAGGCTACCGCTCCTCATTGTGGGTACATGATACAAATACACCTAGATAAATATTTCACTGACCTGTCTTTCTTGTGTAAATCTGCTTTAGCTTTCTAAAAGTCTGTTCACTGCTTCCACGTGTCCACCCTCTGCCGCGGAGTGAAGTGGCGTTCTTTCATTCTGTGAAATTAGAGTTCCACGATAAGCATTCGGTTATAAAATATATATAATATATAATATGTCGACCCATCTTTAATAGCCCAACTTTTGTCGACCCTGTTTATTAAAACCGGATTAATTCGGGAAGTAAAGACTGCGAGGGAGAGAAAATGGCTACGACTCTCGTATAGCAGAGCCACTGAAATGCGAGATCGTTAACATCCCACACCTCTACGGCATTAATAAAATGATATGGATTCACCTTACTTTACTTTATATATGATATAGTATGTAGACGGGATGGAGATAAGGTAATACTGAAGAAATGTTCACTGTTCTGATTACGATTTAAATACACACTAAATGGATACTACGCAATTATGGATACAATTTCGTCTTTATAATTGCTGTGTTTTGGAATATGTCCTTTAATGTGTGGTTTCGAATACCTTGTAAAGTTTTCAACTTGTGAGAAATGGAAAGTTCTCACTTCTGTCTTCTCTCACCAAGATATCACCTAGATAAAGGGGACGTTTAAGGTGACATGAGGAAGTTGTACATTCAGCTGATTAATGAAACTATCAGTATGTATGCCCCGTGGAAACTGCTGAAAGAGACGTAATTCGTATAATAATTTTCCGGAGTGCACGTGTTCTATGTATTTTACTTTCGTTATGGACGCTGTCATTGTCACACTAACTGTCCAGCTTGGTTTGGTTCGGTTAAATAAAGAGTATCACTCACTGCGAGCTACCTTCACTTAAACAGCGAACATGAATCCAATTAGGCTATATTTGAAGCTTATAACCATAACACAATAAAGGAGCACACGGTTATAGTTATCCAGCCAGTACAACCTCCAGAGATAGTGTACCATCATGTAGCAGAGACATACTCAAGGTGTGAACTATGTGTTGTTAGTAATAAATACTGAACGTTTGTAATTGCTCTACGAGTTGTAATTAATTTAATTTTGTCAGGATACCTACATTTTCCCCAGTAGTTGTCACTGTTTTGTTTATATGATGCTTCCATGTCATAACATTATTTACATGTGAAATGCAAAATATTGTTTGATTGTTTCTTATTTCTCATGAGTTATCTATCTTTATGTTGTTGTACTTTTGTTATAATATAAGTGTGCGCAGTTTGCCGCTGCATCCTGTCTGTTTTGGTGACGATGTACTACGTATGTGTACACGAGGTTAAGATGGCTAGATCTCTGTGTAGAAGTTTGAAAGTCACTATTGCGCAAAGTCCCCTCGAAACTACTCAGTTGAAACGCTGCTCGCGTTCTTAGAAGGCGCTGCGCATGGAATGTAAGATTCTATCTGACTATTTGCTGAAACCCGTTGCTGCCTTTCAGTGTCAGGGGTAGAAGAGTTTTCTGGAGATGGCCCTCTTGTGTGCTGAGTATATTAGAGAATTTGTCACCTAAGATTCCACGCACAAAATTCGTTCTGCAAATGTAAAGAAGGTACTTATACATGATTTACACCTGCCGACTTTGTACTGCATACACCGCATGACCGATTTGAAAGAGAACAGTGGAACACTCTTTGGGCACTACATTACAAAATCGTCAGCGCACATTGTCACTTTATTTCCTATAGTAGTTATGCAACGTTGTAAGTGTCAACATGGTAAATATGCAGCTAATTAATTTGCAAATTTCTTTGGCCGTAAACTTTGAGACATGGAAATGTTGCATGAAGCAGAGCTACATGACGTTCTACAATCAAAAGAAACACTTAAGAAAATAAAGAACACATGTAGCATCTCAACAGCGGAGACTGGCGAAAAAGGTTTAAATGACGTAGAGGATTCATTTCAATGTACTCGATTTCCCCATATGTACTCTGTTCCTCTCAACAAAGCGGGCGCCTACTGTCGAGAGTAACACTAATGGCACGTAACTCTGTAGCTTAAAGCGATAATTCCCAGGCACCTCCGAAAAAAAACCACTTTGCAAACAAGGCAACACTAGTCGGATTCGAACACGTCTCATATTGAACACAAAGTGAACAGCTGAGCCACTACGCTACGACTAGAATTACGGAGACCAGCTATAAAGAAAAGGGCAGATCAAACACTATCTAAAGTGATCATCCCAGACATACTTGTTCAAGAACCTTTGAGTCGGTCCGCATAGGACTTGTCAGGCATCGATAAGCTCATAGACAAGGAATGCATGTGACAAATATTCTATAAGAAAATGAAACCGATGGTCATCATCACTTGTGACAAATAACCACATATTTCTGCATGAGACTGAACAACATCGCCGTTAATATTAATGCCGTTAATAACATCGATGTGTTTGAATTGCTTGTCATTTAATTTAGTTTTACAAAAGGCATATATCATGAAAATGGAAACAGTAAGATACAGAGGAAGATCAAAAAAAAGTTGGATTGAAGGAATTACCAACATTCTGGGATGTCACAATATTACTGCATATCAATCTACCAAACGTGTCATAGCTCGAAAACCGATCGTCATTCAATCCTGCGACGCCTCACAGCAAAAGCAGATCAAAGACAATAGATAGAATAGATAGACACACTAGTCCGTTTTCATAATTAGATTTTTATTGGGTACATGCCTCACAAAATAATGCCCATCTATAATATGTGTCCGCGGGTTTCTATAGAATGTATTGTCAGTTTATGCTGAGAGAAAACAATTCGCACTCTTAGTATCATTGCATCAGTAATTCCTGTGACTTTAGTGCTACACATTATAAACACTCTCCTAATTCTAATGTTACCCATTCACCATAAATGCGTCTTACTGCTACATAAGCAACCGTCCAAACGAAAAACAAATTCACTATTGTGTTCTTTTTTAATTATTAGTTAACGCATTAATTCATATGAATACACCTGCAATATTAGTATCCTACAAAAATATCATGAGATAATAATTACATCTCCTCTCACCAATGGATTCTACGGAGGGCTCGTGTATTCTGGCGCATTTTACAGGGCACTTATTGTTTTGTTCCACATAAACCTTTAATCGAAGATCATAATTGCTTGATGGAGAAACTACTAGTCTTGGATTGCTACAGCCATTTTGAAATTGTTAACTACATACGAAACTGTAAATAGCTGTGTCAATATCATGTTGAATGTGGCACACATAAAAAGATTTGTGCTTATAGTTATCATGTCTTTGTGATATAGTTTCATACTGTGACAGAATAATGTTATAATTAAATGAAGCTGTTGGATTCAAAGCAAGCTCTCGACAACATAAAACCTTCTATTTCATTTCTATTAGCAGAACAGAACAGAGTTTTTGATGAATTAAACACGCGATATATAACGTACAGGTGGCTCATTAAAATAGAAGTGCAACATATTACAGAGATAGATGACAGATTAGACTGAACATTGCAAAATGAACTACTAAATGTAAAAATGACATATTTTATATATGTACCTTATCCCTGAGATTAACATCGTAGTGCTCCAAGGCATCAAATATAAAAGATATGACGGCCACGTGGTTGTTCTCACAAGCACAGTGCAACATGCCCAGACCTTGCTGTGTGAACACAGATAAAGAGACATTGCTAATTGTTACAGGTGAAAAGTAAAGATATCATACAGCGTGAGTCATGTATATACACATATTCAATATACGCATTTGAAAACGGTAGATCCAGTAAATTCAAATAACATCACTTTTCAATTCACTTATATTTAGTATATGCGTAAATACTACAATGTCACAATAACATCACTTTTCAATTCACTTATATTTAGTATATGCGTAGAATATAAATTCACAATAACATCACTTTTCAATTCACTTATATTTAGTATATGCGTAAATACTAAATTTCACAATTCACTGATTATATACATGTCAAATGTATACGAGCAGAACAGTAACTGGTTTTTTTTTTAGTAGGAAACAAAGTCGAGACTCAACTGCATGCACATTCGAGACAGAAAGCTCATCAATACATTCCTAATTTGAATTGGGTGCTTATTGGTTTGCATTCCGGTCGAATTTTATTTTTGGAATATACTACAAGTCTAGTCTACTTATTAAAATCTAAATGAAAACGTTTTTATTTATCACATATCAAAGTGACGCTAAGAATTGTTTTGACAACAGTCCAGATAGTCATTTTGTGTTTCGCAACAAATTACTTTATTTTATCGTAAGTTTGAAGTAGATGTAAAGTTGGCGCAAAACGTATTTCTCGGCTGAGCTATGTACTCTCTATACTAGATTTATATTTTCTGCTTGCATGTCTTGGGCACTACTTACCTTTCTCAGCACCTGAAACTTTTTAAAATATCAATGCGACTTCCTCTTGTAAAATTCCTTAGACAGCAATCAAGAAAAGAGTAACCACCATTTCGTGATTATTGAATAATTGTTATACTAAAAATTAGTGATACAAATTTATAGATTATTTTTAAAATTAATTTCTAAAATAAATGTCACATTAATTTTGACACTTAAAAACTATAGGGCATGCAATGAATGCGTTGCATTCATGGAGGAAATTCCACACATAAAGGGTGTAAGGGTGTCTATAATGTGTCTGTGCAACTGATGCCACATAGACCCGTACTAAAAACTCACAATGTATATAACCTGGTGGCCCAACCAATGTAAATGCGCGGTGACTTTATATATATATATATATTAATGTAATGTAAAGTAAGGTAACGTAACGTAGCATAACATAACATAACGTAACACAACACAATATAATATAATATAATATACGAGAACATAATTATATATTATTGCATGTCGTAGGTATTAGTTTAGAACCGCCGTCATTACGGACGAGTTAAAATTATAAACCGTATATATTGTATAAATGTATCAACCAGTTGAACGTACCATTCTCTAGATGTAACATAAGGAAACGAACGACACAAGTGGATTAAACGTAGTCTATACAACAGATGAGAAAAACTCAGGAGTAGCACCAGTGGAAAGCAAGCTTTGCATGCCGAAACTAAGTGAGTAAGATTAGGTAATTTTAAATCTATGAATGGAGCCAAATAAGCTTTTTTATTTGTTATTTGGGGTTTCAAAATGATGTATAACATTTGTCTCTAACCACACAATACTTATTAGAACATCAAATGTTGCTTTTTCTTTTGAAGTAAAATCATTCGACACCTCAAATGTCGAACTTCAAATGGTTTATAAGTGCATTGTCTCCAGAAGTATATTTTGTTCTGAAAATGATTCAACTAGCCACACCCGAGTTTCGCGATATCATTTCCTTTTTATCGCGCACTGTTTAGCATATAAATTTATAGATTTGCTAAGATGTGATTTGATATTTGTTTAACTCACAGGTAAGTTCATATAATCACTTTGAATCAACATGGCAGACCAGTAAAATAGATTAGGGGTCGTATTTTTTCCACAGTTAACCCGGATTTCAGTCCTACAAAACTCAGTGTTTGAAAGAACAGCACTTATAACTTACAATAAACCATTGGATTACCGTGGCCTCCGCTATTTTTGATGGTAAAACGCTCTGATATAGCCAATTTGGAAGGAAATGTCTACGGTTGAAAACAGCGTACCTCGCCATAAGAGATACATTTTACCAAACTAAACATTGTATAAACTAAAAGTATGAATAAGCCACAAATACATACGATGTTAACTTAGATCTGAAAAAATGTTTTTGAACTTATGGAAAAAAAATTTATAATATCGAGAATGTTATCTTAGTAACATGTGCACTCCAAACCTGGATCACATGACAATATGTTATTTACAGTCAAAACAAATTGAAAGCCGGGGGGGGGTGGGGGGGGGGCTAATTTATTGCATATATTATTTACTAGAGGAAAACAAATTTAAATTATAAATTATAAATGAATACCACAGAAGTAATCTGGTAGGTGGTAATGTTTGGTAAACAAGCGCATGCGGGCGCTCGCTCGCACGCGACGCACACACACGCGCGCACATATAATTTGTGTAATTTATCAACACTTGTAATGTAGAATAGACTAATCCTGCCCACAACACACATATATATTTTTTGGATTGTTCTAGTAAATAGGTAAGTGTGTAAAATTTCGAGTCAATCGCAGAGTTATTGTAAATACTTATATGGATGTAACACAAAAACTTTCGCAAAGAAAAAGGAACATATCGAGTTAGGAAAAAGGTAGTTGAAGTTTCAGCTTTTTTAGTGCACAATTTTACTCAGAAGTGCTAAGCCCAATGGATAGCCAGAAACAGAGCTATATAGTAGCTTTCAGTATTTGCTCAGTGGAGATTGCAATATACTCTGACAATCCCAGATG